>CM059586.1:62860000-64060000 GCA_030407085.1 Trichopria drosophilae | reverse complement strand
TTATTAAAAATTTGAACGTTTTTTAGTTTATAACTCGTGTAATAATGGCATCAAAATTAATTATCACTATATTGTTTCGGTTTTTAAACAATATTTGTTTAATTCACATCTTGTTTATAAAATTCCTTTTTTTATGTGACAAAAAAGTGTCAATTTGCATAATTTTTAATAAAGACACGATGTGTTTTCTACGCAGAAGGAGTACGCAGAATGCTCTTAAATTCAGTCTAAAATCTTTCGACTATTAACGGTAAATTAATAAAATACATTGCCTATGATGTAATACAGTTATACCCTATGGACATTGAGAATAGTATTTGGTTACATTAATTCAGGTTCGGCTACGTCAAAAAGCGAAGGTTAACTATACCGAAAATGATATTAAAGAAAACTATGAAACTTTTTTAGAGGAACATTATATTATCTTAAAGTACGTACATTGAGTACCTTTCAGTAATTTTTTTATATAATAATATTACAGTTAAAACAAAAGAATCGGTCCATGCAAAAAGGGCACTAAGTCCATTTTTCGGTAAATTGAGATAATGATGAATTCTAACTTTTGAAGCGCCGGTCTTTCATTTGGCACTTATTAAAATTATTAATCTTCATTTCCTGATGTCCGTTTTATGCAAAAAGGGCCCTAAGTCCAGGACTTAGATCCCTTTTTGCATAAATTGGAATTGACTTTTTTTTATACCGGGTATTATTTACACTGAGAAAATATGTAGCAAAAGATAGTATTTAATACTACTTGTTGTAGTAAAATATGTGCCAATAAATACATGTCGTACATATTTTACCACTATAAATTGTCATGTAAGATGTATTGTAGGATACGCGTTGTAGTTGTAATAGTTACAACTACAGTGGTGAACAACAAATACTGTACCAGTTTTGTATACTATCCATATTGTTAAATATAGTTATGTTAACATATACGAAAATCATGTTAGCACAATGTTTAGTATTGAAATATTAAATGTGAATAATTCAAACTTATTCGTATTAAGAGAGGTTTTTTTACTGGTTATTACACACATACTTACTGTATTTACAAATAACAATAATCTTTACTTAATCTTTACTTAACAATAATCTAAACTTAACTATTATAATTTAACGTCGGTTAAAATTACAGCAATATATACCAGATAAATATCTAGATTTCTAGAATTCCCTGATCGAATAGCCTACTATTATTGATGAAAAAGATAATGAATTTAGTTCTTAATACACCGCAAAATGTAATTTTACATTGTATTATACTTTTACAAATAAATTAGTTAGCTGTGTTATAAAATTATTACTTTTTTCACGTTACTCATGATTCATGCAAAAAGGGACCTTAGTCCACTGATATTTTTTATAACTATTAAAAATCCTCTTTAACTTTAAGCATAGAACGATATTTGTACGATTGTAAGTGCATAAAAGCAATATTTCTGTTAAATAATATTTTTATTTTTCATTCTGTAAGAAAAGTAAATGAGTTTTTTGCGTTTTCCCAACAATTTTCTATATGGACTTAGTGCCCTTTTTGCATGGACCGATTCAAAAACTGTCTATAGATTTTAGTTAAATAACATTATAAGTTAGTGTATCTTATAATAATGAAGTTATTTTACTATAACCATATATGAAATCATGTAAGTGCAATATCCACTTTACTAAAAAGATTGAATATTATTTCATTATTGGCGTTTGATGCATATTGCTTCTATTAAAATTAAAACCACATTGATGTAATGTACATCGGGCTTTTCAATCCGCTACACTGTTAGAAATGTTCGGAAAATTCTGATACTTTTATGTTAATGGAGTAACAGAATTTTACAAAAACATGTAACAGACAGACAAATTATGAAGCAGTATCAGAAAATTACGGAACTTGTAACAGAAATATGAAGACGCTAATGTGAAGTTAGTTTGGTTTGTCGTCGCCAGTCGCAGACGTGACGTTAGCATTTCTACAAGAGGCGCCCGTGATTTCTGTTATAGAAGTTGGATTTTGATTCGACCATAAGGGATTCCATAGCCTACCTTCACTACATAAAGCATGTCATATTAGTGTTGATTCAATAAATCTGATATGTTCTATATATTTTATTTATGTAACTAACAACAACTCAACTTAAATTACTAAGAATTGACGTAAGAAATTACTAACTATATGAAACATGTGGATAAATTTAATCAAGCAAAAAAATTTTTTTTATTCGCCTTACATTTTTCTGTTACAATAACTAAAAAGTAATAAATTTGGTTTCAGAACATTCAAACAGAAATGTTTAACAGGGTAATTATTAAGTATTAGGCGGATAGGCCTGCCTCGTAATAAGTTGTAATTTATCATGTCTTTTAATAAAGAAACATATGAGAGGAACAAACATCCAGTTCGCGCATCTAAAACTATTTGCTTTGTTTCAACATAAAAAAAATTACTTATCGAAATATTCGTTGATATTAAGATTATCTTTTTTATTATCAAAATCTCATTTAAAAATAGCCAACTCTACTAGTTATGTTAATATAACTGACATTTTTCTAAGTTTAGCAGTGAATATCCATTCTTTTATTAACGGTGCATATAAGAATTTTATATAGATATTCTTTTCCAACTTCAAATATGCGATGAAATTGCTGTACAATATGCTTGATTATAGATGCGTGAAAAAATGTATATATAGTTCTATAGTATTATTTATATTGAAATATAAAACTCGATTCTTTTATTTTTTATCACAAAACTTGATGTATTCTGTTATGTGCGCTTTCGTAGTTAAATTTAATTAAAAATATAAGTGAAAATTCTATTTTTACTCCATGTCGTTGTCGTGTTTTTTAAGGTAGGAATGTAGTAATACCCTTTTCAATAACAGGGGTAAAGATTTATTTGTAGTTGTTGACAAATATTATGACGTAAATGAAAAATATGCATTCGTTTAAAGTATTGGTTCTTGAAAAAAGATAGAAGCAGAACGGTTAGTAAAATTATAAGCACTATTCTATAATTCCCCGAACCATGAGGAATTTGTTTCAATAAAATCGTATCACAGTTTTGACGAAAATGAAAATCTTGTTCATGGTTGTTATTATCTTCTTCTCTGAACAGGGAATAAGACGTCCATCAGCTTTATTTCTATTATGAATACCCCGTGTACCATTTTTGTTTGAAACAATTTCCGAAAGGTTTAACCTGAAATAATCGATTAAGCTTGATTCAAGAATAATGTAATTATTCACATCGAGGAGCTTGCGGAAATGTTTAATTAAATCTCTTTGTTAAATGTATCGAACTTGTACAATATAATTACAGCACAAACTTTATGAACTTTTGTGAAATATTGTGTACCGCAAGTAACTTTGCGAACTATCTTGAAATAAAGTGAAGAACAGGTTTTAACTTCGACCAACAACTTTTAATCATAAATATAGTTGGTCAAACTTTTTAAATGTTAGAACTACTGTGGCTTAATAGGTCGTATACAATAATTAATGGACGACTATTATATTGAAATTTTAATCATTCTCCAAAATTAAATTAATTAAAGTTTTTAAAAATGTACCAAAATTTCATTGTCCGCAGGAATTTTCATAAAAACATATCTATCTTTTTAAACAAAATTTACTTTCATGAAACTAAAATGCCATTAATAAGAACTCTCCTTATCCACCAACCATATATTCCAAAATATAACAAGTGTTAGAATATGGAATTTTACAAATAGAATAAACGATGATTCTAAATAATGAAACAAATAAGAAAAAAATATTTAGAACTAAACAAAAATTTAAATAATTCTCTCAATTTACCAGGACGAAAGTTCTGTATTTTTATTCAGTATTCTATCTTTAATTTGAGTTGAAGATTATCGCTTTGATACACACAGAAAATATTAAAATCGAAAAGATATACGGTTCCATTCAACTCAGGAATAAAGAAAATCTTGAGTACATTCCTTGAGAATTTTTTAACTTGTTAGAGTTATTTTTTAATTTTTCTGATTGCACTTTGACAAAAATAGGATTAAAATATAAAATGTTCAAGTTACGCCCTCTTTATAGCCGATGGAGGTGGGGAAATCATGCCAAGCATATTTTTGTAGATAGGTCTTTTGGAAACATTAGATAGTATATTTATATTTCTGATCCCATATATCGTCACGTTAATGCAAGAAATCGTAATTTCTGAATTTTGTTTGAAAATGTCGCCAACTTCGGATTTGGTTCCAAAAAGACACCATCTCGTAATTTTGCTCAAAAAGGGGTCTTATTCGCAAGTCCAATTTTCCTCTTCAATCGAAATTGGCAATACGTAAACCATAAATTATATATTCAATATTAAGGGCGAAAAAATTACTTTGGCCGTTGCGGTTCTTTAATTATTATTTATTCGCCCTACCTTTTGACGCTATTTATTTGCGTCCTCCTCAGGACGCAGTAAAAAATGTCACAGGACTATATAATTCGGTAATCAACATGTTACATATTGCTTAATATACATATAGGTATAACATATAGTAGACATTTTGTCTATGTATTTCTGAAAAACAAACAATAAGGATAGGAATTTTCATGTAACGACAAAATTAGTTATGCGAAAGACCGCAATCTCGGATCCAGCATTTTGAATTTTTAAATCTGAGTTTCAGATTACGAATAGACCCCGAAAATCTCTGCATTCCAGTTTTGTGAGGATATATTTAAAAGTTTCCTCAATAATGAATTTTAAAAAAAAGTTTGGTAGAATTTCTTTTATAATCACATACATATGGTATAGGGAAGAGAATTGAATGTAAATAAATAAATAAACTAGGACTGGACTAGTGCACTAATTCGTACACGCGTGACCAAGAATTTATAAGATACTCCACTTCTGAGTCAAGTTGTGTCAAACAACAAAAATTTTGCGGTCTTGTGTTATCAATTTTTTAGGGGAGATAACGTGAATCAGAGGTACTGGATCTTGTAGGTTTTTGGTGGCAAAAAATAAATTACTGGTCCAATTTGACCAGTGACATGAGATATTTTACAGATCCTAACCTCAAATTGACAAAAAGTACATTTTTGTAATTGTGTGCGTAAAGTACTTTTGATGCCTGTTTTTCGTGCGTAAAGTTCACTTTTACGCACTCCAGATGACAAAATTCGTAAAGTGAAAGGTCGTGCGTAAATTTGTACCTTACGCACTCAACCAGGCATCAAAACTTTACGAACTCTCTTTACGCATCCAATTACAAAAACTAGGATACCTAACATGAGTGTAAAGTATAACTATCACGAATCGGTCGGAAATTTTACACATCACTCGGCGCTTTCGGCGCCTCGTATGTATCGTTCCTGCCCGGGGCGTAAAAATACACTTTACATCCTTGTTAGGTAATACACTATTTTGAGTATATTTCGGATCACATATCTTAAAATCCTGACATCATGGGTCAAATCGAATAACGGATTCGTTTTCAGCGGCTAAAAATCTATAAGATTCACTATTCCTGATTAAAGTTATCTCGAAACAAATTTTGTTGTGGTCCTGTGTAATTAGAACGTTTGGTGCCGTACCAAATATAGGAACTGAATCATTGCAAAGAACCACAAAACATATCTACCAATAATTTTAGAAAAATTCGGGCTGAATATTTCATGCGCCATTTTGGATTTCGAAAATTCTACTATATGCAAAGATTTAGGGGAATCCGAGTAGTAAATATTCTCTGTCACCCAACATTCATCATATTTTTGAGGCCAGGAAAAAATGTTGACATGATGGAGTAATGATAGTTTTCGATACAAGGGCGTATGCGTAAAGAACTTTACACACACACACGTGTGCCGAAATATTGTTTACGTACGGCTTTTTCGTGCGTAAAGTATAATCGAGTGCGTAAAGTTTACTTTACGCACAAGTTTACTTTACGCACCGAAAAGACGTACATAAATAGTTATTTCCTATACTCAATTATAATCGATCTTTAGATTCATGTTCAGCGACTCTAAAACAATACTCTAATAACAAGTAAAGTTAATCAAGTATTAGGCGCCGATTTTCCTGAAATTATTATATGTTTTACACCAAAAACTAAAGGACGCGTATTTGTTTAAATCGGAGGCAAAAAACGTTTTTAAAACAGGAAACAGCACCCCTTAAATAGGTATAATAACAATTGCGATATCTTTGAGGTTAGTGAAACGAATTAAATGATTTTGGGTATAAATGTAACATTCGATAAAGAAAAGAAATCAGTAAAGTGTGTTTGAAGGAGGGGGGAGAGTAAACTACTCCTAAAATGAGCAATAAAGAAAATCCGTTTTAATCTCATATCCAAGCATTTAAAAAATTATTCATTTCAGGAGTAGCTTCCTCTCAATGTTTACACCCCCCCCCCCCGCCTTTCCAGCCTAATTGTCATGATTTATCGACCATTACTTCATACTGGATAATTAATTCATTAATTCAACCAGAGAAAATTTCTGTTCCTTCGGTGTTAAAAGTATTGATTTCGCACCTGATAATGTTTATTTAGTGAACACGGTGGCAGCCACTGATTTAGCAGTGACATGTTCGCTCACTGAATTAAAGAGTGTATTTTTCCCAGAATTAAATAAAAAAGGACGAAAGATACAATATCGATTTAATTTAATTTTCGTAATGTTTAAGAATTGTAGGGAGTACAACTGCAGTATTTAACCTTACAATTTTAAAACACTTTTTAATCTTTCTTTTTAATTAACAAGAAAATTATTTGGAAAAGACTTTCTCAATAATATACATCTAGTACATTTTTATGCAGGATTATTCAAATTGCAATCGGTAACAATTTGCTATACTAACTAATAACAAAAATTACGCAGGCCAACAAAATTTATACCCAGAAACCGGAGTATACTTATCTGAAGGTTTTCGATGCGCTGAATCCAAATCTGGCAGCAGAATTGTTCTATCACGTCAAGATTTTGAGATATCCTAACCTAAAAGTGCAAAAACACCGTTTTTGCCCATTTTCAGTAAGTTTTTGTGGCAGAAAAAAATGTTTGTTCGAAGTTTAGCAAAAACCATGTTAAAGTGCTATTATCAGCTTTAAAATGCTTTCTTAGTCATTCCGATACGATTTTTTTTCATCGAGTTATGGAAGTTTTTGTCAAGGCAACATTATGATTTTCATACATTTAGTAAATGTGTAAATGTATGAAAATAACTAACAAAATGAGACCGACCTTTTTAAAGCCCAGAAACCTGAGTACACTTTTCTGAATGTTTTCGATGTACTGAATCCAAATCTGGTCGCAGAATTGTTCTATCCCGTCAGGCTTTCGTGATATCCTAACCTGAAACTGCAAAAAACACCCTTTTAGCCAATTTTTGAGGTTACACACGCACTGCAGGTTTATTTTATCAAAAAAAAAATACACTCGGGTTCTTAAAGTAAAACTCTTCGTCTTTCAAATGGCTTCAAGTTTGCCTTCGGAAAAACCTTCGGAAAAGTGTACTCAGATTTCTGGGCAAAAAGGTCGGTCTCATTTTGTTAGTTATTTTCATACATTTACACATTTACTAAATGTATGAAAATCATAATCGTGCCTTGACAAAAACTTCCATAACTCGATGAAAAAAAATCGTATCGGGATGACTAAGAAAGCATTTTAAAGCTGATAATAGCACTTTAACATGGTTTTTGCCATTTTTTTTTCTGCCACAAAAACTTACTGAAAATGGACAAAAAACGGTGTTTTTTGCACTTTTAGGTTAGGATATCTCAAAATCTTGACGTGGTAGAACAATTCTGCGGCCAGATTTGGATTCAGCGCATCGAAAACCTTCGGAAAAGTAAGTTTATGATAAACATCTTTAGTCCCCTTCTCAATTGAAATGTTGGTATATAAATTTGAGGATTTCAAAATAAATTGTGCACAGAACCTCGTGATATTTCAAACTTGAACATACTTAATGTATAAAAGAAAAACGTTATCTCCTTCTGGTCTGTTAAAATGGATAAGTGAGAATATATTTAGGCGTATCTTAAAAAGTAGTAAAGTTGATGCTAATAAGTCGTCCCGAGCGTCAGAAGCAGTGCCAATTTTTCATCTGTCCCTCCTGATATTGCGAGACAAAAACTCACCCTATAAGAGTCAATTCACCCCACCGCGACAGACCGTGCAACAGCCTGATACCCGCCCCTATTTCCCTCCCTCCTCATCTCCGGCCAAAATCGCCGTGCGCTTCGGTCACGATCGCGGTAACCGGATTAAAATGACGAAGAACCGTCGCGTCGCCGCCCGCCGCGACCGTCGCTCGCGTCGCTCACGTTTACGGAAAAACACCCCGGCAGATGTTTCGTATGTACCTATATATACGCCATCGTCGTCGTCGTATTCGCCGCAAGGGGTCCTCAGACCCGAAGGGAGGTTGATAATACCCCACTATAAGGTACAGAGAATGAGAACCCCGGCCTTGAAAGTGAACGCGTCATGCATACAGGAAAGAAAAAGCCTGGAAATGCCGAGTCACCGACCGAAACCCAATCACGACACAGACTAAAGGAAAAGTTAATTTTTATTAATCGATTAATCGAAAACGAATCAACTTCCTCCACCCGATTAAGTAAAACGTGATAAAGTATCTAAGCTGATGATAAGCTTGGCCTGGTAGTTGTTTAGCCTCCGTTGATCTTCACGCACAAGAGTGATAACAAAGTATCTTTATCGACCTTTAGAAACAGAATTTATTTATTAAGGTAGTTAGCCCCAGAATATCATATGTTGACAAAAAATATTTAATAACGTTTCCAAGAATTTAATTTTCATTATTACCAATATTGTTGAAAAGTGAAAGCATTATTCTTCTTGAAAAAAAAAATTGAAATGTGCAAAAATAATTTGTTAAGCCAATTTTGTTATTTCTTCATTTTTTTTCTTCTCCGCTGTTATGAATTTTGTAAAAATGAACGGATTTTAACGAATTATGGCTTATTTTTTCAAGAAAAAGATTCTCTACAACTTTACCGCAGGTATTTTGAAATTTCCGAAGCCAACGATAAATTATCTCTATTTATTTTTAAAAAGAACTACTACTTTTAACTAATTTTAAGTAATTTTCGTGATAGGACAAAGAATCTTTAAAAAATTATGCGGTAAAGTTAAAGAGAATTTTTTTCTCGAAAAAATAAGCCTCCATTCGTTAAAATCCGTTCATTTTTACAAAATTCTTAACAGCGGAGATGAAAAAATTTGAATCAATAACAAAGTGGCTTAACAAATTATTTTTGCACATTTAAATTTTTTTTCAAGAAGAATAATGCTTTCACTTTTCAACAATATTGTTAATATAAATTTAATATTTGAATAGTCTTGGTATATGTCGGTCACTTTACTAAACGAAATTAAGTTAAATTGATTTTAAGTGTCTACTCGGTTTTCGATGGAAAACACATTTGACATATTAAATGTAAGAAGCCGGGATTTGTGTAATTATCGCCGACAAAATCTCTGTTTAAAACGGGCTGTATAAGTACGTATAAAATAATTATTATTCATGGATTTTGTTTCCCTCTAGCGATAATCAATTGAACTAATGTCTATTGTAAATATTTTGCGTTTCGTCCCGAGATCTCGTGATGGACTCTTCAGTAAGGCTAACACGAGAATCTCTGCCTTAGACGCAAAAATGGTTTTGTAAATAATTTGAACTTTAAATAAAACTAAACAATGAAGGAAATGTTTAGAATTATTGTAAGCAAATATGCGTAATTATTATGGTAACGGGATGTCGTTACACAGTACGCATATCCGTAATATTCCCAAAATATAAAATTAATACTTTGATGCGAAAGCATCCAATAAATTTTTCGACCGCTTGAAAATATAAATTTAATATTTGAATAGTCTTGGTATATGTCGGTCACTTTACTAAACGAAATTAAGTTAAATTGATTTTAAGTGTCAAAGTATTAATATTGTTAATAATGAAAATTAAACTCTTGGAAACGTTATTAAATATTTTTCGTCAACCTATGATATTCTGTGGTCTAACCACCTTAAGATAACGTAAGATTATGAGTACTAAAACTACTAGAAATATGGACACAGGAAGCTTGTCTACTGCATTTTGATAATTCATTCCACATGGCGAGTCATGTCTAATAACATCCTATAACATCCTTACCCTGTTTTCTCTTTAGCCTTACAGATATGTTAATTCTTACAAGTTTTTCTGTTACATCTGTTCGACTTGATTGGAAACGTTATATGCAATGTTATCGGCTTCGTAGCATAGCGTACTGGACTACGAAGTCGTAGGTTGTGAGTTCGATCCCCGGCTGGGCAATTTTTCGAGATTGTTTTCAGGCAGCAGTTCGCTATGGGTAAGACGAACCACGCTGTCTGTTTGGCATTTTCGAGGTATTGTCTTCAGGCGGAAATCGAGCCATGGCCGATGCTGTACTTAATGTGGGTTTCTGCAGTTTCCTACATTCTCGACAAATGTGAGTATGGCGCCATCTAAGACGACCTGCAGCTCTCGCAATGGTGCTCACCTGTACCCGGACAAGCTCCATGAGAGCTTTTGGGACACCTCGATCGAGGTGGAAGGTTGAGAGTAAAAAATAAAAAATAAAAAAATAAAAAAAAAAATAAATATAATCTTTAAAGAATCACCGAATCCCCTGTAAAATTACCCTATTAGTAGATTTTTATATCATTGTACTACGGCCGCGGCGGCCCTATATGAAGGCTTCCCTCGGTAGACGTAACCTACATAGACCACTATACCCCGTATGTAACATATCGTTTGCCCTTTTAATTATTACTTGCCGACATCTACCCGGAATTTACTGCAATTTTTCTATGATTTATATGTTCAGTTAAATTTGCAATCTTTCTAGAAAGTTGTCGATAGAAACAATAGAAAGTTGTCGATAGTAACAATAGAAAGTCATCGGTGGCCGCCTAACCTAACCCTAACCTAACCTAACGGGACCCTAGAATATTTGGCCTCTTTCATTAAAACTTTGTGCTTCTCATTTTCTTTTCACGTTCTTCAATTATAAATTATTATGCGGAAGTTTTCCAAGTTCGTTTTACCAAATTCAAATCCTTCCTACCCCGACGAGATTCGAACCCGGATTGCTCTCTTGCAAAGCACAAATTCTGCAAAAAAAAACAAATAATTGAAACTATGATTCGATATTGATTTTGCCTGTATAAATATAATTTGTAGAAATGATCGTCATTAATAACGGAATAAATAACATTATTAAAAAACTAACAAAAGAGATTTGCCAAGACAAGGATCGAGGATAGAAAAACACCGATTGTAATGACAAATATAACGATCCTTCAAATATACCCAATTAATGAAAATCGAACGATAAATACACCCATAAAAAATGAATGTGTGATTGTCGACATCAGGATCAAGCATTCGTGATACGTCTGGCGCATTTGAAAATTTATCCAACAAAATTATAAAATATTGGTGGTGGTCGAATTACGCGTGCAGAGCTTGAACGATCTCTTTGTTGTGGATTCTTCTTAACTTCTTAGAAATGTTGAATATTTTTTAAAATTAATATCGTGGTTTGAAACTTTCAATATGAATATTTATACCTAAGGAATTGTTTACTTCGTTTTTGAGTTGTAAATGATCAGAGGCCCTACATTAAAAAGCATTTGACATTTAAGTTTAGATAAATGAAAATTTAAAAAAGTTATTTCATCAAAATTCTTACTGGATGTATTTTCGAAAACAATTTTTGCGAAACTTTAAACACTTCCTTATTTATAAGCACACACCATTATTTACTAGCTTCTTGTTGCTTGGGTGGTAGTGAAGCTGGGGAAAAAAGTTTAAGTCATTACTGAATAGCATAACAAAACTACAATGGAGGCATGCAAAAAATATATTATCTCGTTGCTTATTTTTAAAATTGATTTTAATTTGAAAATTTTAAATTGATTATAAACTTTCTATGATGGTATCCGTCAAACTAAAAGTATTTACTAATATTTTATCACATTGCTGTAATAAATATTTCATGGGAAAAGTCTGACACCACCCAGCCTCAACTGTTTCATCCATTTCCTCGTGTACATACATATTGAAAACAAATAAAATCCATTAGTAATGTAATTTTCCGTTGTAAATTCTCTATCATATGTGGAATTATTGCAAAATATAAAGATGGTTTTAAGTATAATTCAGTTAATTTAATTACTAATAATTGACAAATCATTATTTTATGATATATGGAAGATTAGTTAACAAAAATGAGAAGAGAAAGGTAAAAAAGAGAGAGGTAAAAACGTAATGTGATATAAAATATAAATAAATGAACAATATTGTGCCTTGTGCAAGGCTATTTTTTCATGACCATACAAATTGTTCAATGTGGCTTCAAATATTGCTTAGAATATTACACTTATTTCTATTCAAAATGTTTGTACTTTAGCTTTATTTTACATTTTCGAGTGTGATGATGGTGGGACCTCTCCTTATTTTAGCGCCCTTCGTTATTCTCATGACAATCAGTGCGAAAATCTAAGCAGCTGTTATCATTATCTGCGATTGATCAGTTCAATGAAACGGAAACAAAATGAAGAAAAAAGTTCAAATAGAAGTCCAAAAATATTGTATGCCATACCGATGTTACTGGATAACATACTGGTGGTACTGAATACCATCAGATGTTAGCCGGTACACTGATAAAAGAATTTACTTACTGTAAAGAAGGCTTCTTTAAATATGGCGAATTAAAGCATTTATTTGCACAGAAAGAAAAATATTGTATCTGATAACATCTATTTCTCTCCGTGTATACACCATTTATTAATAGTTGAAATATATTTGTTACTGAGTAAAATGATTTCTTCATTATTAATAAATTCATTTGAACTGTTAACAAATATTGTTTAGGATTAAGAAATGGTTTAGTTTGCCATATTTAAAGAAGCCTCCTTACAGTAAACAAATTCTGTTATCAGTATACCATCAGTATGTTATCCGGTAAGATATATTTCTTTCTGTGCACAAGACTTATTTAAAATACTGAAAATTAAAACTAGGAAGACATACTGAACTGAATTCGTGCGTTATACAAGCTCTACCCGTTCTATACGCAAATTAATGTTCAATGTGTTATAGTTTAGTAATCTGAAATATTATAATACGATAATTTTATAATTTATCACGGTTCCATGAATGCTGCAGAAATACAATTAAAAACTACTATTTGCCGTTTACTAGGATGAAACGCATCATATGTTTAAATAAAAGAAACTTTACGCACCAAGGTGGAAATTATTAATTTTATGTTATTATTTTAATAAAATCATATAAGGTAAATGTCCCAATCATGAAACAGTCATAAGGAGAGAGTTGTGTATTGACACTAAACGTTGAACATTAAATGTTTGTATTGCATATTATATAGTTATGATTTTTAACAAATTAATTAATTTTATAAAACCAATTAGCAATTGGAAAATTATTTTTGGATAAAGTACATGTCCCTATTATGAAACACATTTATAAAATACACTTTCTCTCTTGGAACAACATAACTTGACACTTTTTTTAATGTATTAATATGATAATAAAAATTATTCGTCGGGCAGATTGAAGCCGACATTTTGTAAACGTTCATTGCGGTTTTTACATATCAGACAAAAATATATTTCAAACAAAAAGATATGGTATACAGTTCTGAACAAAAATAGTTAGATTTTTGTCGTAATGTCAAAGGTATTTTGTATAAATATAAACTTTTCTGTCAAGAATTTGATTCTGCATCTTTTTTGTTTAAAATATTTTTCTGTTTGATTTTTATTATTTAGAATAAATGCATAGAAACGCCATAAAACGCAATTTTTCAATATTGCGGGTTCAATAGGTACGCCTGAACGGAAATTTGTATTCTTTGTATGAGAAAACAGAAGGCAAAAATGTGTTAAAAACTGGTCACTATTAGATAGTCAGATTAGTAAGTATTTAGTTGAATAAAAAGATTAAGCCCGTATTGTGAAACACCTATTTTTATAAATTATGCATTTTTAAAACTTGAATATTTATTTAATAATAACAATGTATGGTAACAGAATTTTATAGTAATCAATTTATAATACTTTTACATAATGTTATCAGGTGAAGATTCGTGAAACTATTGACATACGTTACCAGTTTGATGCTAATGACAGATCGTTTCGCTCTGACGAAAATATATTTGCTCATAACTATTTTTTTCTTGTATTAGAAGAAATTTGACAACGTATTTATTTTGAAATTACATTAAACAATGACTTCGTGCCGACAATTTCTGTGCAGATAATTTATGCTTTAATTAAGGTACTACTATAATTATCGTGTATTATTACTATTTATTGTCGTGTTTCAAAGATTAGGTCAGTGTTTTATATAATTGGTACTTTTAGTTTACTTAAAAACGCCGTTCAATTACTTGAATTACTTGAAAATATTGTCATGCCCACTGAAAATAACCATGAAAATATAATAATAATAATAATAATAATAAACGTCTTTATTGGTCACGTAAAGAGAGTACATTATTCCTTTACAATGCCAAGGGGCGAGTCATAGCTTTTACGAAGCTGCTTTGCAGACTGACCCATTCGTGAAACTAACACACAATAAATTATAAAATACATTATTTTGACATATGAACCGGAGCCGAACAACATTGAACCGGAGTTAATGCAAAAAGAAACACGCAAATGTAAGAAAACAAATAGGAGGTATACAACCCTTTTACCGCACAACGCATGAAAATCAGAATATTAATACAAGAAAAAAAGAATATCGGTAACGAAAATAAAAAAAGAGGTTCATACAATATATAGGGAAACCCAACTCAATCATATCGCTCCCGATAAAATTGTCTTAAACTGCTAATAAATTCTCTTGGAAATCGGAGTAATTGTCTTAACTTCAGCGGAAGAGCATTAAAAATTCTCACCACAAAAAGTGAAAAAGCGCCGTTAAATTTGGCAGTAGAACTAACTGGGACACAGAGAGTAGAAGCTACTCCACTCCGAGCCACAGAATCCCTACCCAACCACTTCAACCTACTGATTAGATAATCAGGGGAATTATTAGCAAAACACGTAGACATTAAGGCAAGAGTTCGAATTTCCATACTGTCATTCATTTTTATCCATCCTGATCTTCTAAAAGCAGGAGAAATGTGGTCGTATTTTCTAATGCCAAAGACAAAGCGCAAACAGGAATTCTGAACTGCTTGAATATATTCAAAATTCATTATCAAGAAACAATTTCTTAATGTTTTGGAAATAAAAAATATAAAAAATGATAATTTTGATAAACCTTTCAGACACTTCAGAAAACTGATCGATAAATGCTATTTAGAAAATTTATTGTAAAAACTACTTTTGATATAAATTCTGTTTACTTTTTAGTGCATCCTTTCAACATTCCCCAAACAATAAAGGGATGGGATTCTAAAATTAAAATGATATAATAAAATATAAACATGCATGTACAAGATTTGTAAATTTCGTAGTGCTGGTTTGCACGTTTATCATATCAAAAAAGATTTTCATCATCTTTTCAAAGGGCACAAAACATTTTGGTAAATTTTACAACGCTGCACTGCAATTTCAACAAAGAGGTATATCAAACGAGGCTTAACTTAAATTTTACTTTCAGTCATAAAGAACGAAACACTAATTTTCTTCAAATTGTACCTAACTGACAAGTTAAATGGGTTAAAGGCCTGATTAGCATAGAATTATTTCGAGATCTTAGAATTATTAACGATTCAAATTCGTGAAAAGTAGATCAGAAATTTTCGGCTTCAATTTACAGCGCATCGGATTTCTGGACGGTGGTCCACCTTTTTACAAAAAATAAAAAAACAATAAAAAAATATCCAGCATCGTTTTTAAATATAAATTTTTCTAATAAATTTTGCAATTACTTAGAGACAGTGAAATTGATGAATTTTTTGTGTTCCTTTTTTTTGCTTCTGTGCTGATTATGCAATTTCGAATATTTGAATAAAATGGAAATATGAAAATATGTGATAACGTTTTTAAAAATACACATGAAACAAAAAAAAAGAGCTATATAAATTTCTTAGAATAAACATGAGTTACTCTTCCAACAGAATATAATCTTTTAAAGAAAGACTTTATTTTTTATGAGCGAAAATTTAGAAAAGTGGCCAATACCTAATTGCTTACAATTAAATTTTATTTCTAATTTCTGTGCCAACAAAAAATAGATAAAGAGGACGAAACAACTCCTGAATATTAAGCTAATGAAAAATTGAATGTGTCAGCTTACATGCATAGAAAATGAAAATGCTGGTTCGAAAACAATTACCTCCCGATCCCAAAACGTGCAGTTGGATCATTTGTGTCTCTTTATATCGAGCAAGACAGGAAAGGATAGAATTACGTTCGGGTTTGGATTTCGCGCCGGTTTGTTATTGTGCTCAAACCTTACATCGGCTTATCCGTTTTTTAGGACAACCAAGGTATTAGATTTATTCACCGGTGCACGTCTGAAAATCACGTAGGAAGTACAGTTCTTTCGCACCCACTGCGCACGCACCCTCTTTCTTTCACTTCCTGAGTGTACGTTTCAAATATACTTCCGGTAGCAGAAGGGTAAGGAGCTACTTTCCCATCTTACGGGCCACAAGCGTATTAAATTATTTCAACCATAAAGTAATTAATTAGCGATATTGTGATTACTTATATGACAAACGTCATGTTCTGAAGCCCATTAACGCCTTATGCTGTTCAACTTTTAAAAACTTGAATTTTTGAAACAAATGATACTTTGTTATAGCAATTACCTACCCTAAGGGTTTTGATGTACTTAACACAAATACACTCAGAAAAAAAGTAGTTGAAATTACCATTTTTTACTATGAATCATAGTGTGAAATAAGGACTACACTAGATTATAGTTATTTTAACTATATTTGTCACATTTATTTAAGTCATTCTACGTAGTTGATTTTTTTAACTATGAGGAGATAAATTGTGTAACAAAATTGTAGTAAAATCTACTATGAAAGTGATAAATTTAACTATTTTTCATAGTGGTTTTAACTATATTTTTGCAACTATGTGATATATAGTCAATTTAACTATGGATTTTTTTCTCAGTGTAACGATCGAGTAATTTCAAACTTTGATGCATTGATATTGATATACTCCAAATATTATATAAAATATTGTTAACTCCCTTAACATACCTTCCTTTTGGTGCTTAAAGAACATCGTGCATATTCTGATTTTCCTGGTACAGAATAGGATGGGGATGTAGATATTATAAATTAAACGATGTCTCTCCCAAATTTGGCAATTGTGTATTGTATATAAAATATTGATCTTTATCGAATATGATTTTCTCACCCTCTGCGGTTGACTGGAAGACTGGAGGGGCTCCAGTTGAAATGAAAAAGTTCGCTCATAATTTATGAAAAATATATGATATAATATTATTACAATAAAATTAGTATTAATATCATATCGGTGTCATTACGACAGGAATTGTACTCCGAAGTCGTATCGGTCGTGAGTTCGATCCCCGTCCGGTGAACTATTTTTTTATTTCTTTTTCAAACCGTATATCGTTGTTGTTAAGACAAGCCACGTTGTTTATTTACGTTTCGAAAATATTGTTTTTTTATGGAAATCGACTCATGGCCGCTGCTGTATTTTAATGTAGTTTTCTGCAGCTTCCTACATTCCCGTCAAATGTTCAGACGGTTAAAGCAGCAAATAAAGAAATAAAATTAAATTAATATTTTTAATACAGACTTTTTTAAAAAGAACCGATTTTGAGAAGTAGAACACAAATTCAATAAGAAAAACTTCCAATTATCGAAGTTTCAAAGTCTTTAGAAAATTCCAGACGTTTTCATAGATGTCGCGAAATATTGATCTCCTGTGAATTGGATTACTATAAGTTTCGCACGAGTGACAGTCACACCGCTCTTTGAAAATATAAAATCCATTTTTTATTCATGATTGTATTTTTTCTAATGTAAATGCATAAAAATTTCTGTCTATTTGATCGTTTGAGAAGGTAATTCACAGACACTCTTATTTTCAAAACATTTGTAATAAATAACATTTAGGTACAATTTATTTATCAGTTTTATTGTTATGATATAAGATATTCAATAGTATATTACTCAACGAGGGAGGTAAAATAAAGAATGTCTCAGACTGCGTGTATTTTCACCCGAGGTGACCTCGGGAAGTAACAAATAATGCCTCAGACTACATGTTTTTCACCCTCGGCTTCACCTCGGGTGAAAATACACGCAGTCTGAGACATTCTTTATTTTACCTCCCTCGTTGAGTAATATATTATTTCTTCATGACAGAGGGAGGAAAAGAAGTAACTTTCCTCCCGTTGCTGCTTTCGTCCCAGTGTGATGAAAAATTATATTACCGATGCAGGAGACGTAAAATGCTTATTTTGGGCCGCAATTTGCGGGACCTAAAATAAAGGTGCAGGAATGGAGGAGAGGGTTATGTTGCATATTTCTGATATTGTTAGTTCCTATCCTTCATCCAGAATATTTTTTTTTGTTCCAGTATTTATTACTTTTTAGAACCGTCCAATGAACTGGATAAAAATACTTGTAAAAGCTGCTATCGTAGTCTTAACGCACAAAATATGTCTCAGGTTTTTATTTTTAATTCAAAGCTTTTTTCATACATACAATGTGTGCCCTTTTTAAATGGACGAAGGAAATGCACACGAAATCGGTCACACGCACGTACAAAGAAGTTTTATTTTCTTAGGTGCCGATTTATAATCCAGCATTTTTTAATAATTACAAACGAAAATGAGTCTTTTTTGATAATCAAAACGGTTTAAATTTAGTCTTATAAAATGTGTGCGCTTAAAAAAGAACCCAGTAACAATTTCAATTGTCAATCAACTGGTTTAAAAATCATTATTTTCATTTCCAAGGTGTAAAATGACGGTAAGGTCAATTAGTTCAGTCAGAATAATATTCTTAAGAGTTACTAATGACTTCCAAATGTCAACAATATTACGCCGGAAACGGGATAACGTCACATTAAGAAATAATAAAAATACATATTTTACCGTTTTCGCACAAAAGGAAACTTTTTTAATTTCACGTTTTGACCTATTTTTTTATTCCAATAATTACCAGTTTATATCTGTAACTAGCAATGCAACAACTCTTAAATGATCATTCTCTCTTTGAAGAAAACATGTTTTCCATTTAGGTGTACCATATTTGATCCGCCATTTTGAATTTTCAATGTTTGTCTAAGGCTTACAGTCAGCAGATCTGAAAACAAAGTTAATTTGTTCAATAGAACAATCGGTTGTTATGAATAAGTGTCAGTGGGATAAGCATAGAAATTCCCTTTTTGCTAAGATAGTGATACTGAAGGGTTCATTTTCGCCCAAATATAGAGCACAAAAAAATCGATCAATTTTGTAAATGGCTAAAAAAAGGTTATTTGAATAAAAATTTGTTCGCGCTTGCCGTTTCCAGCCAATAGAATTTATAGAATTTCTCCATAGACAAATATGTACCCGAATTAAGTTAATTTTGTATGCTGGAGTATTAACGCCCAATTGTGATTTTGATCATAACCCCTAACCTCGTCATGTGACTAAGGTCACGATATCAGGTACATGGATATCCACTTCTATGGTTAGATAGTTGAATTTCAAAAAGTTAATTTGATATTGAAACGACATTCAAAGTCGGGACTAAGGTCAAAACACAAGAATTGAGCAGTCGGGTAAAAATCATTACCATTTATCTAAAATTTGGTTCTTTAACCATTAGTTCCGACGGCTAATTTAAGCCTTTTCCTCCCACTGCCTGGGTCAAATATGTCCTGCCGCTTGAAAATGCTTACAGTTGTGCAATTTATAAAGCACAATTTAAATTTTTCTGGGTCGAAAACCACCCTGGTGTCGGGATTAGGGGTTAAAATTCTTGGCAACTTGTATTGCCGTTTCCGTACTTTTGGATCACCCTATATGTGAATTCACGAATTTATCATATTTGAGAATGTGATCTTAGATTCGATTATTTAAGTAAAGAATACTTAACGTGATAATAAGTATAACGTGGCTATGTCGGCGACTCACTCGCAGCTCTTGCTGCTTGTGCGGTAAAGTTAACTTTGCGCACTATTCGAGTAGAAATTTATTAGGGCTCTAATCAGGGCCTGAACAAATTTCTACTCGGGCAGTTGTATAATATACTATTACCACTTTTATAATTTAAATATTTAACAATTTTTCTAATATATTAATATATACGCGGAAAGCATATGTAGTTGGGGTTTTTGTCGACAGTCGAGTGCGATACTTTCAAGAATGTATTTTTTAATTTATGCATATTTACGTATAAGCACTTTTAACTAAAATAAAATATTTTCCAAATGTTACATCTACAAATATTTATATGTGCTGAAACATTTCCCATGAAATATTCCTAGAATATTCTTAGCGCAATACATATAGAATATTTCAAATGCAATGTTATGACCCAGACTATTTAACCCTGGTGTTTATCCCGGGAGTCATTGTAAATCAAAAAATTAGTATAGTAAAATGGGGGAAGTAGAGGAATGGGAACGTCACGAAACTTACCTAACCAAACCGATTAGAACTCTGCCTATCCCTAATAATGCCAAAACAAATATTTCTGCGCAGGGAAATTTGATCTGGGGAAATTTAGTGCGATCACCATAGATACGAAATTTCACATCCGCTTTACGCGAATATTTTAAATTTTAGATACATTTCAATTGTTCGTAAAGTTCAAGAGAGAGGGGATGATCAGACCGATGTCTGAATGGTATTACGTGGGGGAGGTAGCGGACAAAAAAATGACCTAAAAAAGCGTAACGTGGTTTATTTATCCACAACCCTCTAGGTACTTAAAAATAAAGCAGTTGCGCCAAAACGGCGGGGCCGAAACGTCCTGCTCCGATGAGAATGACTCATTTGAACCGCTTCGTTCGAAACATCTAAAATATTCTGGAAATATTGCATTTCCGATATTGCAAATATAACATCTGTGACATTCTGAGGATCTTCTGGAGATTTTATTTCTATGTGAGTGGTTATGAGTCTGTTGTCTAAAATTAGGTAACAATTGGTTTTAAACGCATCAAGCCGATTGAAACCTTATATTTTCTTACGCTTTTCCATGCGTTTACTATAAACAAACATTAAAATGAGCCAATGTATAGTGCATACGTCTGTCTTTGTCTAAGTGGTCTTCTTTACATTACAACTTACTTTCAGTCAATCTTTTTGCTTAAGTCCAGGTTTCAATCGCATTTCTTGAATTAATTTACAATGGGAGACCGACAATATTAAAATTTAGTATAAATGTATTAAATTTTAATATTTTTATACAAATATAGAAAAAATCGGTCCACTATACGAAAATTTATTATCGACATTTTTAATGTAAAAGTTTGAATATGAAATCTTAAGCATGTTTATACGAAAAATTAACATTTCGAATAAATGATATTCTTTATATTAATAATCAAAATTAATTATACTAAAAATTGTACTTGATAACATGAATTTCATAAAAATGTTGATTTGCAGTTTTCTGTTATTATTTATTTCAAAAATAAAATAGGGCCCAGGACATCACGTGGTCGTTTTATAAAATTCGCGCAATATCTTTCATTTTCACTTACATACTTATTTTCTCAGAGTAATGCTTATTGATATATGGAAGAATATATAAGCTTAGATAAGGGACGTGTGATCTGTCTCTATTATACGAAATCGTGTGTGACTTCGTTCAAGGATTACGTAGCCACCTAGCGCCCGCCGGGAGAACCCTAGTTTGTGCATACGTGCAGATGCAGCATTCCGCCATTAATTGCTGCATTGTGACGATTGTGACTCAGAACGTGAAACACGACAGAGGGCAAAAATTCTCGAGAACAAAGTAGTGTTCCTTTTTATTTCAATATTTCTCTTCTATATTGAAGAGAGATAAAGATATAAATCATAAGTAATAAACAATCATATCGTAATACCTGTTTTTATACATTCTTCTACCACTATAGTATAATAGAAAATAGCAAAAAGAGCGATCTAAATGCGTTAACTGGAATTTAAATTAGCAAATATCAAAGAAATCGAGGTGGTAACGAGGAGGGTTACCACCATGCTTCTAAGGTTAAGGGGGTTCTAAAGTGGTACGCCGGCAAGGAGGGAAATTTCACTAAAAAATGTAAACTAATGTTTATTTTCTAGGAAACTTTTTATATTGCTCAGAATCACCCTTACAGAGCCCGAATTTTGAAAAATCGATTCAGTCATTTTTTAATTACCATTTTTTACCTACCTTATCGGTCGGGCACTTTAGAACCCCTTTAAGTTTGTTTCTCATTTTTTTCTTGAAAATAAAAAAAAAATTAATGAAAATAAAAAAAGTTTTAAAAAGTTTAAAATGTATAAAAATCTTATGAACATTTTAATTCATCTTACATCGTCAGAATTGTATACGAGCAAGAAGTCCTAAAATCTGTAAGGTTTCCACTTAATTCGCTTTTAGAGAAAGTATCGATGAAGTTTTTTAAGCATCCATATTCCACTGTTTTGGATTTGCTCAATTTCTTATGTGAAGACGTTATTTAATCGGGATGTATGTTTGGGTCGGGTGACATAACGTCCTGCACTTAAAAATTACTACAGGCACAATGAAAAATTCAAAATGGTGTCAATTTCTCAAAGATTTGATTTTTTAGACATATCATTCTAGCCCTACCCTTTTAAATGTCTTTTTGGATTGTTTTGCATCCGCCATTTTTAAGATTTGTGTCTCGTCTATAGGAATCATTCTCTTACTTCGTGGTAATCGTTTGGGATAGGTCATTACGCAACCCGATCCATACGTTCATCCCGATTGGAAAACCTGCAGGTAAAAATTGAGAATTCATTGGGAAAAGGTAGATTTTTACACCTTGTCGTTCAGGTCGTCATATTACAGAAATAGTTGAATATCATCGAAAATGTAAATTCGTAAAGAGCACACTCAAAAACAGTAGGAAATGAATGTTTACCAAAATTCTTTGCCGATTTGTATGAAAAAAATTAATAACATGTAATGCCTGCAGGCCTTCATGGGCAGCAATGGGTTAATTTGGTACCCCACTCAAAAGAAACTTTCAATTGGAAAATTATCATGAATTTTGTTAAAAAATGTTTGCAAGAAAATAGAAAAAAGGATTGCTGGAATTGTTACAATGGGCAAATGAGAGTTTTTTGTAGAGTCGTTTATTGTTTCACTCTGGACTTCCGAGACGATTTTAAGAAGGTTCCTGGATCGTCACAGGATGCGCGCATCCATCGATCAATCGAAATGCCGGTAAACCTGTGTTTACCTTCTCCCTTCGGATGGCTGGGAAGCGATGTTTTTCGAAACGTCTCGCAACCCCGAGGAGGACCGTGCGGTGCACACAAAACGGAAGGAACAACGCTGTGTAGAAGCGCGCGCGAGCATCGCGGCAGGACACCCGCAAGCGAGCGAGCGCGCAGGCAGGAGCAGCCGCGCCAATAGTTGCCGGGTTGACCGCATACACAGAGAGGGCGCCAGCTCCCTCACGGTTTTCGCCCTCCGGAACGGCGGCGAGCATCGACTCGTCTGCTCTCTCCCTTTCTCTTTCCCTCTTTCACCGGCGATCCCTTTCGCTCTCTCCTCTGGCGGTTTGGCGCGCGCGTCCGTCTCCGTCGCTGGCTTTGTTCCCCCTCCCCGCGGTCGTTCCCCTCATCGGCAGGGCAACTGGCGGCGAGCCGGCGAAAAGCGAACTCGACTCGAACTCGCACAGCTGCCGCACGACGCGCGAGGCCTCGACGGGAACCCGACGAGCAGTCCCCTCAGTCGCTCCGAAGAAACGACGCGACGCGTGAGCGAGTGAGCTAGCGAGCGAGTCTCATCCGTACTATCGAAAACGATTCGTCCCTTTGTTATACGGTGGTCGCCGGATTCGCGAGAGCCGGAGGACGAAGCTGCGCGACCTTGGACTTGGTACGCGTCCGGAGACCGAGGACAGGAGGAGGAGGAGGGACGTTTCGTCGGCGGAGATGTTCCCCTACACGACGTTCCCGGCGGTCGGGTAAGCGAAAACAGGTTCTTCCGACCTGCGCACGCCAGGAAAAATGCCGGGGTTCTCGCGGGACGACGACGGTCCGAGCACGAGGTCGCGGCCTTTTTTTCGAATCTCGAGATATACCCGCCGCGCTATATTTTCGAGCGAGTCCGCCGTACCCCAGCTCTCTTCTCTTTGTTCGCCGAGCCGGCTGGTAACCTCTTCCTTTTTTTCCGCCAAGACAACGTAGGCGAGCCGCCGGTCTTTTTTTCGGTGACGTGCGACTTTTCAGTGCACCAGTGCAATGGACGCGATATGCCCCAAGTGCGCTCATCCTTTATTCCCGAAGGATACATTTTTCCCCATTTCTGTGTGTGTGTGTGCGCGCCTCTCCAAACATGTGAATCTGCCCCATTACAGAACTTGCCTTATCCAATCTCAACAATTACCAAAGTGTTTACATTCAATGCTATCAGCTTATTTGGATAATACACAAACTTGTATGTCCAGCAGCATTTAAAGCTACCTGCTCCAAAATTCAATCTTCCCTTCATTTGTTTCTTATATAATTGGTAGTATTGGTTTACAAAAATAACCTCTTAAGGTAGTAAAACCCTGGAATATAGCATGTTATAACGTTTCCAAGAATTTCATTTGTTAATAAAGTTATTGTTAAAAAGCGAAAAGATTATTTTCATAAAATATTGAAATATGCAAAAATAATTTGTTAAACAAATTTGGTTAGTGAATTTTTAAAAATTAATATCTGCCGCAGGATTTTTCAAAATTTATTGTCTGACTACTAAAATTATTAAAAGATTGTAAAAAGTAACAGTTTATTTCTTAAACAAATAGAGTTATTTGACGTTAGCTTCAGAATTTTTGGAAAATCCTACGGTGAAGTTGTAGAGAATCATTTTTTCGAAAAAAAAAGCTATCATACATTGAAATTCAATCATTTTTAAAAATGTTTTGACAGGCGAAAAGAAGAAAATTTGAGTCATTGATAAAAATTGTTGAACAAATTGCTTTTGCACCTTCCAATTTTTTTCGGGAACAATAATGTTTCCTTTCTTTAAAAGTATTTTTATTCATGAAAATTAAATTTATGAAAATATTATTAAATATTTTTCCACAACACATTATATCCTAGGTTTGAACTTACCTTAAATGCCTTTTAATTTTTCTTAAATACTTCACAAAACATTCTTTTAAACTGCTAAAAATATATTATTGTAAATTATTTAAATCTTTGCATTAATTATTAATCCTTTCTATGAAATGAAAATATATTTAAATGATTACTTAAAAATATTATTTTTAATCATTACTTCTTAAATATAACAACAGATTCTATCGAAAATAAATACAAACTATTTATAAAGGTGTAATATCTTGTAATTCTTCTATTTACAATGTTTAATCATGTAATGAAATTTATGGAAGTTGTTTCGAATAAGAAGTATTAAATTTATTTAACTTCAATAATGCTAAACAATCTTCTATCGCTGTAATGTGGTTAAAATTGATTAACGATAGTGCAAAATGTTAAAACTAACTTAGAAAATAAAATATTCAATTGCAAGTAAAGATAAAGAATTAAAATACAAAATTAATATATAAATAACATATTCTTAAATAATGGTTTTTCAGTCATATATATATATATATATATATATATATATATATATATATATATATATATATATATATATATATATAATAGAAATTAAAAATAATTAAGTTTAATAAAGATTAAAAAATTAGAAGAAAAGGAAAAAAACTGATCAGGGTTGATAATTTGGAGGTTTTTTTTGTAATATACTATTTGTGTGGAAACAGTCTACAACTGGTTATATGGAAATTATTGTTAAATAATCACACAACACAAATTTATAGTATGTGAAAAAGTCATCAACTTTGACTTTGGTAATCCACAATTTTTTTGTTTACATATAAAAGCATTGAAAAATGTTAATACAAAACCATTCAAATGATGTAAACAACAAGTATTTTGTTTATAGTAATTGAATTTATTGCATACTGATTAAATATTTAATTTTTAGAAAAAAAAAATATTGATTACAAGTAAAGTTGAAATATTTTAAATAAACTTTTGATAGCAAGAGCAATTTCTAAAGATTGAATAGAATTTTGCATGATTCCAAGCGCGAACTTTCTCCGGAATAAAAGAAAAAATTCTCGGCGTAGCATATGTCAAAGCATGCGGAATAAATCGATTTAAACCGCTCTTATGTAAATATTGTTTTGGGTACACTGACGCAACATTTTCTTCAAATTCAGCTGCTGCGATGCAATGTTGCCGCGCAGCAGTTGCAGGAATTTAATCCGTGTTACATTTTTTAGTCAGCAAGTATTTCGCGATATTGTAAAAAAAAAACACGCGGAAATCCAGCGATAAATAAAATAAGTCACATTTTTAACCAGATTTCTTTCCAAATATTAATAACATTCTTTATACGGTTCACCAAATATACCTCGATTATTCGCCCTTGTCCGTAAATTTATAATTTCCGCGCGAGTTATATGATCGGACATATTTCGGTTATTAAATAATTTAGATAATAAATAAATCATCGATAATTACATTCGGCGAAACGTTACTGTGAAACGGCCAGTTATTATCTTTACACTTAGGCGAAATATTAAAATGTTCAAAACAGAGATTGGCGAAGTAAACAAACTGCGGTTTCATCGTATCGGTTTTATAATTAAAAAAGTAATTACCAAACAGTGCCCGTGAGCGATTTAGTCTACTTCTTCCGCTAATCCACTTTTCTAATGAAATTATTAAATGCGACTTGCTCGCGATCGATTAGGTCGGTATTAAATGTCAAAACATTCCTTCTTAATTTCTATTTAAAGATTCAACTGAAGACTGGAAATTCGATACACGATTGTTCGCTCATTGTTAAGTTTTCTTTAAATATATTGTTTGTATGGGAAACATTTCTGATATAAATTTTTAACCCTTTGAAGTATACATTTTTCTTTACTTGGAAATTCGTCGATTGACGTTCTTCAGAATATAAACATGACTTTCACCATTTTCTATTTGTGGAAACTGAAGTTCGGCATGCCCGACGCCGAAAGTCCCAACGAGTGTCAAGTGAATTTGCAAAAATTCATTCGCCATATTGGATCCGCCATTTTGAATTTTGAAAATTGAACTGCAGAATACTAATGAACAATCATCTAAACCGCTTAGACATGAAAATCAACAAACAAATGAACAAAAGCCGAAAAGTTCTGTATGACCTTCATTTTTTTGTTTATTGTTTATTTCTAACATTTTTGTATAACGAGTTACGTCCGAACACGGACCAATAACAGTTCAAAATTTATTAACTTAAGGCTAGAAGATTTTTTCTTTTTAATTGTTACTCAAAACTTTCTTTGACCACATTAATGTAATGAAAATACTGAAAAGAGAAGTAGAAATTACTAAACATGACGGCAGAAACTGCACTGAGAAAAATATACTTTACCTGTTTTAATAAGGTGTAGTTTTTCAAAGGTCTGCAATTGAAATATGTACATTTCGTTTCTTGTAAACAATTTTCAACTCTACATTTGTTTGAAACATTTTTCGTGAAATTGTATTTTTCAAGATAAATGCAAAAGTATGACCTTTTTGGACGTTTTTTCCAAGACTGCAGCGAAGATGTGGCCCAGTGCCAAATTCTATCATCATATTCGTAATCAGGAGGCAAAAATACATCGAAAACATACTTTTTTCGACCATAAAGCTTTTCTAAAGGCCAATTAATATCGTGCACATATAAGAAATATTGTAAACACAACATTACAAGCAATTAGAAAAGGTACAAAAAAAAGTAACACATCGTATTTCTCAAAACCGAATTTCAATTGCAATTGCTGTTATGCAAGAATATAACCTATATTTATTTAAAACTTTGGTGTTATTAAAGTGAAAATTAAATTCCGAGAGGATGACCGAATTTTTTATTTTGCAATACGATTTTTATGAAATCATAAATACCAACAAATAATACTAAAACTGAACCATTATTTGGACCATTTGATTCTAAATATTATCTTGAAAATTACTTGAACGTGTGTACAACCCCAAACAACACAAGCCCGTCTCAGGATGTCCTCAGGAGCTCCTGAGGAGTTCCCCAGGACCAAAAGCGGACATTTGGACGTCCTCTGGACATCCGCGGACGGATTGTGTTGTTTGGGAACACCTACTAATAAGTGACAAAACATTGCCGGTTTCATTCACTTGTTTTTGAATATTTTTCGTGAATTGTTGAAAGTTAATGGATTGACATGACATTGCATAGGTTACAGTATTTCTTACATTAGGAAAAACATATTTTTCTCAAAGTAGTCTTAATCCTATATTAAATAGGTTTTTTCTTTAGATGTTATGTTTTGTTATATTAATGTTGTCCTTAACATTTACACTGAAAGAAATAATGGAATGTTCCTGGCAGTTATATCATTATAACTGATATATTCATATATATGCCAGGAAATTATTTCTTTCAGTGCAGGACAAATGTGGTTAAGGAGGTTCGTTCAATTGTTGACATCCGAGGAGAGGTTTTGAAATTGTATACATCAATACATAAATATATCAGTCTTTATGCGAAATTCCAAATTGATTCACTGTTTGACTCTGAAGTAATTTGTTTTCAAACTTGATGGCTTTTTACATGTACACCGAGAGAAATAAATAGTGAATGTAACCATTTTATAATAGTAAACTGCTTTATTATAAAAAGTAGTGAAATTAACTATTTCCATAGTAAATAGAGCAACAAAATTGTTCAAAATACTATTTTCCAGTACTTAAATCTTTCGTACATAACCTCAAATATCCACTATAACCTTTCATGTTGTTAATTCTACTACTTACATATGGCGTCGGGTACCACGATTGTCATAAAATTCGTTTGTTTTTACAAAAAATAAATAAACGAACCTCTTTAAATGAGTGTCTTAAACGACGCGGATACACACAAACAACCTCGTAACACTGAAATACCAGCGAATGACTTCGAGATTAACATAAATAAACATACGCATACTAAACGCTGACAATAAAAATGTATTAAACCAATACCAACAAATTTATATAGTAAACACTTATATGTCCAAGAATGTTTGTATGAATGGAATCCATTTGTTTTTGCATTCGCAATATTTACAATTTTGCTTCTAGAAAAGAAAGCAGTTTCTGGTCCTATTTTTTTTATAATTTATGAAATCCTATAATTTTGGTATTTTATACACTGAGGGAAAGGATTGTTTACTAAAAAGAAGGCTTCTTAATTGTTAAGAAATTGTATATTTAAATACGGCGAATCGAATAATTTTTTAAGTATGAAATAATTATTCATTTCATATAAAGCTAACATTTCTTTAGTGCAAACAACGCATTTTATATCTTAAGAAATATATATTAAATGCAACCAAAAATTTCTTAATGGTTTGGAAACCGCTTGTATACTATGCGTTTGCAGCTATAAAGTAATGATTTTTTAATAGTTACAGAATGTAATGGTTGGAATCGACCGCGCATCGTAACGTAACCTCAAATGACAATACGTTTGTTTTGTTTGGTTTGTTAAGAATGATTGAGTGCCATTGCAATTCGGTGGTTGTTGTTGTGAAAAACAATAAATCAAAGATATTATTTATACGTCGTGTTAAATATGCTCATTTTATAAACAAATAGATCGTATAAGACACATGTTGACAAATGGTCATTTCTGATGTAAGAAATAAAATGCTAATATTAAATAAATCGCCTAGAAGATTACAATGCCATCTTTACGTAAAAAGAACGATTTCAATTGTTCAATTGAATGATATTTCTTTACAACAAACAATCCTTTTTCTCAGTGTACATTTGTACACAAACATTGTATACTGTCTTGTGCATTTAGACATGCCGATATTATCTAGGATATCAAGGTTATCGAATTTCATTAGCTGTACATACTAATTCCTTAAACATAACCAAAACTAATATTATACTACACTGCTTTCTTCTCTGCACGGAACGGATGTTTACAAAAAAAAAAGCAAAATCAGTTGACTTCGATTTCGCAGTATTCTTAAACGAGCACAATAAAGAAATTCGCCTGCATCGTGTTGCAATATAACGAATTCCCAAAACGAATCGCATGACGAAATTCCCTGCTTGCTTTTTATAATGTAATGACTTACCAATATCTCGGGAGTGAAAGAGGTCGACGTCGTGCTCGGATGTTAATTGATTAATTTTTATTACTTTGTCATACCTCGTTTTGTTTCCCACCTTAATCGGCAGTAGTTTACCATGTAGAGCATTGTTTAGTGGTTGTCTATTAATGGGACGAGTATATAAATCTTTGGTTAAACGCTAAATAAAATTTGGACGTGGCATTTAACGAGCGGTGGCTGCACATTTTCGACTGTTTTACTATTTACAGTTGTTATTATTGTGAAGTAACATTTCATGGCTCGAATTGGTATTGGGTATCGTTAGAAAAGCCGCGTATATATATGGTACGATTTGTATTTGTATGAACTTTAATAATATCTATTGTTTCGTAATTTTAAAGGTGTTAATGACGCCGATCCATATACATACTAATTCGATATTCTACGGCTTTGATTGTTTTTTGTTCGGTGTTAACACTGCCTAACACAGATCTGTTTTTGATTGTTACGATAGATGCATGCAGAAATCCACAGATGGCAATGCATTTTTGCCGCTACTTTAATATTACTTACACATATCTTTTATATCTATATATTACATGGGTAAAATGTAGATCTTGTTGCGTACGTATCGAGGCGTATGTGTGCATCTCACTTTTACGGGGTAGTGCAAGGCCGATTCTTGCTCGATTAATCGATGAGCTAATCCGGTTTGAAGTGGGCTTTAGATCTGGTTTAGTGTCGGACCAATAGTTTACAATTTTGTTCCGCTGCGGTAAATGTTGAATTATTTGCTCGGTTTTTAGCCTCTACTAAATGTTGAATTGCTGGCTGACGTAAATCGTGGCTTTAGCATTTAGTGCAATATCCAGCGACGTGTGTAACAAAAATTCGACAGTTACGCGCGAAGAATGTTAATTGTAAATCAGTCCAACTTAGTAAAGAACTATATCGTCCAAAGAGCTAATATGAATTTCAACAAAATGTTTATTTAACCACTTATATGTATGTGATATGGATGGGGCATGAATATTTAGGGCATCTCATTTTCATTCCTATGAGGGGTTCATATTGTATTACAATATATCGAATTATGCTTCGTCTATATCTGATATGTCAGTGGTTATAATGAGTTTCGAAAAATTTATATGCACAGTCACTGAAAAAAATTTATGGTAAAATTGAAGTTGAGGAAATTTATAGTTAAAACTCTAAACGATTATAAGAACTTTTACTATATTTTAGTTCATTTTATAATTGTACATAATTTCATATTTTATTCTCATATCAGAAAGTCTTATGCCCAACTGAGAATAATTTTTACTTTTAGGGCAAAATAAAAATGAGGACCGAACTCAGAGTTTAATGCAATGGAATTCGAACTTCCGATTGAATCTTTCGATTGCCGATCGAATGTTCTCGAAGAAAGTAACGAGTAACGCTAGTTTTTTAGCGTTACAATGTTTGTTGTGGGTTTATTTTATACTTGGAGCATTCGATAGACACAATAAATGTATAGTAAATAGTTTTTTGACGGTCTTTCACTAAACTATGTCATAGTCAGCAATAAAACTACACCAAGAAGATTCACCTAAATCCCAATTGCATTTGTCAGATTATTTTTTTTAGTACATACGTCAATAGTATACTAGTTACTAGTTACGTTTAAATGATGCACGATATAGTTCAGTACTAAGTGTTACTTCTTTAAATTCTCATAGATCCCATTACTTTATTTAATATCGAGCTACGAGTTGACACAATCCATTAAATGTTGAGCATAATTAGTAAATTGAATTACATAATTAGTTGACGATGTTCTGTACAGTATTAGTTATTGAACAACTTTAATTTGAAATTAATAAAAATCTAGTACTTTAGTTATCAGATTTCTTATTCGATGCTAAATGTTGAATTGCCATTCAGAATTTTAGAGCAGTAGTAGATAGTTCATTTTTTGTACAGATACCCATAAAGAAAAGGAAAATTGCATAGAATCCGATTACGAATTTCGTGTAGATTTCTGAGTCTTGTCGAGTTTATCTACATTATTAAATAATTGGACTAGGAATATTTCGTTAGGCAATCCGGCTCGGTTTAAACTGAACGGCCAGGTATTAGCATAACATATCATAACGAAAGCGTTGGGAAAGCAGAGTTTATGTTTAGCGATCCAGCACAGTCAATGGCATAGGTCAGTATTCGAGACGAGTTAGTCTAGTTCTAAATCTTGATAGTTAATCAGGATTAACGCGTTTACTAAGTATAGTATAAGCCGTTTCTATAAATTTAGCACGCCGTAAATATTTGGTCTTAATATAAACTTGAAATCTTTGCGGATGAATTTGTTACTGAATTTTTAACGGCTTTATCATTCCATCCAGTCTGGTATGAATTATTGCAAAGTTGATCCTTTGCGCGAAGTTTAAAACCGCATCAAATTTGTTGGATAGGATTTAAATTAGTTACTACACGCTCTACAAGTGCATTATGGGCAGATAGAACAGTGTAATTGAAGTCTGTCAAGAGATCGCTAGACTTAGGCTGCTGCTTAAACCAATGTAAATCTATTTTAATATCGGCCGATTAGTATTGTAGTTGACCAGCAGACGTTTTTCCACGAAGACATAATCGGTTCCTCGTTCCAATGAGCTTGGCAAAAGGAAAGTTCGACTATGACCCAGACAACTGACAAGTTATAAACTATGCAGGATGTCTAAAGACACGGCAAAAGTCAACGACGCCTACCTTAAGCGTTTACTTTATCTCGGCCCGTCAAGTATTTAGCTTTATGGTTGATACTTTATGGCCACGACCAGATCTTACCGATCTCGTCTAATCAGACCGGTCAACATTTCCGGTAGCTTTTTCACCGCCTGTTTACAAGTAAATACTTGACCACAACTTGTGTCCACAGTGTTCGTAAACAATTGGAAATTGTTTGCGGATCGATAACAAAAGTCGTAAAGCAAACGTGATTATGAAAAACATTCAAAACAATTTCATTTTCGGTCGTATAAATTAGTATATTATGTAACCAGAGCGTAATTATTCTCTTGCTACAAACTTCGCACTCGTCGAAGATCGATAATTTCGCCCGTGTTGTATACGATATTTTTTAATACACTCGGAGTGTTAAATAAATCCAATTAAATTAGTTAAATCGAAATGATTTCACGGTGACATTAGAAAATTATCAATATATGACTATTATATTATATGATACTCTCTTTTTTTTGTTGAAAAATTAAACGTGAAAGACTCGTATACCATGGTAGAAAATGAGTCCAATTTTTGACTAGTTTCTGTCCAGTTTCGCTATTTTCTGTGTTAAAGGTATAGGAAAACTGGGCAATGTAACAAAAAACTGGCCAGATTTCTACTATGGTATTGGCAAACCTCATTAATATTAAGCATGTTTTATGTACTTGAAATTTCAAATATTATATTTCAGTGAACAATACACATAAAAAAATAAGTCTTAAAATTGTTACATCTTAAATTCATCATTAGGGGAGGCTTAATTTCAGCCCGAAAATTTTCTTAAATTCAGTCAATATTTTGGCTTAAATTCTGACTTTCAGCCGATTTTTTGGTTTGAAATAAGATGCGTCTACTTGGATGCCACACACTCGATAAATATTATTTAAAACCAAAATATCGGCTGAAAGTTAGTTTTGTTGTCTGGAAGTAAGAATTTAAGCCTAAATAAAATGAACGCTATTTTGGGCTGAAATTAAGCCTCGCCCAATGATGAATTTAAGTTGTAACAATTTTAATACTTATTTTTTTCTGTGTAGGTAATAAAATTTCTTTTCGTTTATCCAGTGGACATTGATGTATAACCAGCTAAAAGTATTTCAAACATTTATAATTTCACGGCATACCATTGCTGTATTACAATTTTTCAGTAAAGGTTTGGAATTTATACAAAAAGGAACTTTTTATTGGAATCCTTTAAGAGGTGAAAAGGAACAGTTGAAAATAGTCCGCTCGAGAAACACTGGGCGACGCTTTGAACTAAAAGGGAAATATCAAGTGTCAATATTAGGCAATAGTCATATAATGCCATAACTTTAAATTCGTCACAATTCTTTTATTTATAGTAATTTTTGTAAATAAAATCACGAACAATTTATTTTATAGTTTTTATTATACTAATGTGTGCACTTTGAAAAAGTATGTATTTAAACAAAACTAATAATATTATTAGACAAATTCTTTCTTATCCGTTTAATTTCTAAGAATTCAACCTATTCTCATTAAATAGATCGAGATATTTAAATAATCAAGAAAAAATAATGATAGGGATAGTGGGAATTTCTTTATCATGGAAAAGTTTGTACTAAAAAAACAAAGAAATTAGAATAGAGCATGTTTACAGTAAATGCTTTCTAGTACTACTAAAGTAACTAAGTTGCAACACAAGAGTTTCTACTCGAGACAGTAAAGTAAATATTGCTGAAGTCATCGAACATTTCCTTGGTTGAAGTATTGCTACGGTAGAACTTTTCAGAATAACGCTGTACATAGAGATGTGTCAGCAAGAATCATTCAGCGTGAAATTTATATTTGTATAAGACAATCTAATTAGTGAGAAATTATTGACTTATAAACATATGAATTCACTAAATGCATGCTTTGAAGTCATCGAACCATAAATAATTAATTTTTGTTTCGATTTACAAATACTTTCGAAAATGCATCACAATTACTTTTCAGTGACATAACTATCTAAAAATAAAAATCATTTCTATTTTTCTATTTTAATTTTGATTAATTTTGGAAATATTCAGGATGGTTGTGCATTACTAAAAGGTATTTACTAAAATTTGTTAATATTTGATTCAGTTAAATTAGTGTATTGACGTTTGGTTGCATTACACACCATATATTACGTTTCACGTCGAGATAATATAATACACGTAATATTTAAGTAATATTTAACTAATTCATATCCAGCGAATATTTAGTCATTGAAAACAGTTAACAACATTAAATCTTGATATATGAAGGATGTTATAATTTCCAATGTTTTGATGTACTTGCTCACAAACGTCCAAAACACCATCACAATGTCGTCTATAAATAGCTCTGCATACTCTGCTTGAGACAAGTTTCTGTTTTTTTTTTTTTTTTAGAAAAGTTAAAAATTGATTGCGTCATTATTAAAGTATTTAACATAAACATAAGAATTAGTGATAATGCCCCTATTAAGAAGTTTCATCAAGTGCCTCGTCTGGGAACGATTTAGGAAATAAGAGGGAGGCATGCAGCTTTATTTTTTTCTTCCCGTGCCTCACTCGAGTTGCTACAACGGTGAAACTTGCGTGTTTTCTTTTATTATTTATTTGGAAACATACCAATCATAAAAATTATTTTGTTTTTGTCATTTTAATTAATGTGGTACCATTAACTGTCTTCTATTCAATGTATCTGAACTATTATTTGTATTTAATACGCTTTAATTCAATAGCAAAAGTTTTTATTACAAAAATACATTTTTTTAATTATAATAAAATACTATTTTTAGTACAGTTTTTAATAGCGACATATTTATTCTTAATTAATGGAACGTTTTGTCATGCGACATTCGCGCCCCCACTTTTCACCCTAGGGTGCGAAATCGAGAAATACATCCGAGGTGTTGTTAAAAACGTATGTAAATATTTTATTCGAGAAAAGATACCCAAATTTTGCCGAACATAATTAGGCCACTATGGATTTTCATTTTTTGAAATGGTGTCGCCTGGAGCATTAATCTAGTTCCGATTATCAATAACATTCAATAAAAAAATTGAAATTTCGTATTACAGATTTCCGTCGTTGCCGCGAGGCGGTGGATCGATGACGTGTCTTTTTCAAACACATTTTAATAAAAACCCGTTAATTTTTAAAATTGAATTACAACCAGGTTGATTTTTATTTCATATTCAAATATCGAATAAAGCACACATTCCGTGCGTAGCGGGCAACTTTTTATTTCGTAATATTGGACTCGTTTCACTTGTATTGCTTTAATTCTTTTTTAATTCAATATGAAATTGATAGCTCAGAATAATGCAATTAAAGGGGACTTCGTTTTATACCTGTCGGAACATCGGCACTGGGGTTTCTTTCCCAGATTATTTTTCTTATTAAGAATTAAGTTTTTAGATGGTTTCAAATGTATCTACTCTGTAAATGTTTACAATTATGAAATTAAAGTAATGTTGATTAAAAATTGGTAAGATGTAAGCGATATGAAAGGAAAGATAAGTTTTTATTAGGAATGTAGGGTAATAGGATAGTCGATTATCGAATCACCTTTTTGACCATAAACCTAGATGCCTCGACTAGTTTCCTTGGTAAAGTTTTTCAAGCAGTGCCTGGCAACTTTCTCCGGTTTTCTCGGCGAATACTCGGATAGTCGTTTCACTAAGTTTCAAGGAACTTGTTACGATCAATCACTATTAAGCGTTTAGGGCTACGTTAATAGGAGGAGAGCTTGGCCGCCGCGAGTCGGAGGGAATCCGTACATCCATTGTTCTCGCACTTTGCCCTTATCTGCCGCTCACATATCCCACTCTTTTTCCTTGATTACCTTCTCTTTTCTCTCTTTTTTTTCTCAACTAGAACGAACTGCGTCGTATGCAATTCTATAATGCAATACGATCATTCTCAGAATTACATTTAGGGACAATACACATTTGTGAAGACAAAGTCAAGGATAATTTTGACAATTTATTTAATGAAGACAAAGTGACATTTTTCATACATTTTAGTATAAGATTAACCCTTTGAAGTATACATTTTTCTTTACGCTGAAAATAGCTGAAATTTGTTACTCGGGAGTTTTCGGGATCGCTGGTTACAAATATGGCCGCAGATTTTCAAAATTCAAAATGGCGGATCCAATATGGCCGACTGAAATCGAGGGTGAATCTGACTTGTTTTCACATTCAGGTCGGTCATTTTGGATTCGCCATTTTGAATTTTGAAAATCTGAAGACAGATTCGTGAACAGCGACCTCGAAAACCCTCGAGTACCCAATTTCACCTTGATCAAGTAAATTTGTGCATTTCGGTCGATCATATTGGATCCGCCATTTTGAATTTTAAAAATCTGAAATCAGATTTATAATCAGCGACCCGAAAAATCCTCGAGTATCCAGTCTCGTCATATACGAATGACGTTTTCTTCTCCACATATATTTTCCGTAAAAAATCCACCCCATTTTTACACTCTGTTTAATTTTTTTATACAATATACAATATGACAATCTGATAATTAATTAAACATATTGATTTATTTATGTTTTCTAACATGTTCTTGAAGTAAGGAAGAAAAAAATGCAACAAAATTAATTAATATGTAAATAATGAATTACAAAAAGGTGTGGCATATATGCTGCTACGCCATGCTTCAAAGGCCTAAAATTCTTCTTACCATGCTTCATTAAAAAAAAAATGAAATGATTTTGAAATTACATAAGAAATAGAAAAGTAGAATTATCGATATGAAGGAAACTGGTGTCCTTGTTTTTACTATACATTGTTTACGAAAAAGAAAGACGAGAGCTTATAAACTTACTTATATACGACACTGAATCAAAATTTCTTTAACGAGCACGCATCAAATCACGACTCCTACTAGCGACAACGCGTCGAAATACATATTCTTGTATTGTTTTCACGGGTGTTTTGTTTCATTTCCTAAACCGCGGGATTCTAATAGTGAAATGTTCTATTATTTACTTTGAACAATAAAATTAATCTACTATTCGTAAATATTACTAATGGGTATGGTGGAATTAATTCCATAGTCACATTCGCATATTTAACTAACTTAGTACCAATATGTTTTTCAAACATTGCATTGCCATTACTATTGATAAGAATTTCGATAATTAAGATTTATAGAACATATAAAAGTTTACTCTTAAAAAATAATCTTCATCCTATTAGTTTGGATTTTATAAAAGAATTACTGTCGTCATATTTGAAATTTACAAATTTAACTTTAAATCTTATTACCATTTTGACATTATTTATCAAACAAAAGTTTTCCCATCAAGTTTTTTTATTTTGATCTGCCATTTCATGTGTATTGAACTGAAACTTGAAGTTTTTCTTACTTGAAACATTTCACTGGAAACAGTGCTTTTTGAATTATGTAAAACTTAATTTGTAATATAAAAACATAATGTTCCCTTTAATATAATTTGAATTGTTTTTACCTGTAAATAATATGTTAATTTGGAATTAATCAAAGGATTTTTGAAAATTATTGTTACCTCTCGTAAGTAAAATGCTGAATCGTTAACTATGTTCAATTATTATACAAAATAATTATGTAGAAAAATTGAATAATTCTTTATAATTAATAGATAATTAACTAGCCCGTATAGTATAACTAAATGTGCGTTAAAACTGATTATAATTTTCATATTTTTGATGAAATTACAGAAGAAACGTAGTCACTAACTCGATGAATATCATTTATTTACAAGTAAGCATTCATTGTTACGAATTGGGACAATGTATTTGAGAGAAGGGATACAGTAAAAAAAGAAAAGCGTTTTTTAAACACTAGTGATACTTATGTCGACATTATCGATCGTCATTTTAAAAAATATCATGCGCATTACGTATGAAATTTCTAATTAGTGTTATTGTGACAAACTCGTTGAAAATAAATGAAAATCACACTTTATACATAATAATATTCGTAAAAACATTAAATTATATGCATACTGCTGCAAAGTAGTTAAAACTAGGGATGATTTATACCCAAAGACGTAAATTACTTATTTTGAATAAGTTAAGCGACCTTTTGATAGGTATCAACTGGACATAATTATTTTCACCGAAAACCGATTATTGAAATTGAAGAATACACCTGTAATTCATTGCACGATGAAACAAGAATTCTGACCATTTTGGAACCATCCGATAAAAACCGAGTCCTTTGTAGAATATCAATATTGCGCATTATCAGATGAAAAGCATCCGAAAGAATGGAAAGTATCGAATTAAAATCGATCGAAATGAAAAAGGAAGAGCAAACGTGAATACGAGCAATTGGGTATCGGTTACGTGGGTCTATAAAACTCGAGAACATAATTTACTCTTAATAAAACAGTCGTAGTTTCCGATTAATTGTACAAGCGGAGTCGATACGTGGTTTCGATTTAATTAATTAAGCGGATAAATGGGAGCTGAAAATAACATAAAACCCCCAGAATGTGTCTTTGACGTAAATTTTGTCGCTTCGATCGGATTTCGCGTGCACTTTTTCAGTTGCTAGTTTTTGGTAAAAGGAATTTTATGCAACTAAAACAATAACGGCAAATCGATTGACCTGCATTATTAAGTATTCGATATTTGAGAGAAAATGTTACACACAAGATGGAAACATTGCACTAAAATTTTAAAACATTTAATTATAGGATTTTTCCATCGTAAATAGAATTTACCGAGTTTTAAAGTTATCACATTAGCATTCTAAAAATGGACGTATTCGCATTCGTAACAAGTAATCTGACTTTCCAGACGTTGTTTCTTAGACCCTGGATTTTTATCGTTCGTTGAGCGTATTTTAACGTCTGATGCTTTCAAGTAGCCTGGATTTGACAGCCCACAGTATTGTGCCAAGTATCTGGCTGATGAACATGTTAAAGAGCAATAATAAGTATAAAGTAAATTTCTTGTAACGAAAGTTTCAATATGGAATTATTTACAATAATTGATATTTCCATGCGCTATATTTTTGTAAAATAATTCATTAACAAAGGTATCTGATACAAGGTATGACGCAGCAACGCGTTCGTTTAAACATTCATGAAATGCAAAACAATGCAGTTCGTGTACTCTTGAAAATCGGTGACGTTTTTGATGACGAACCGGTCGTCACATCGAAATATTCGGGGCTTACATTTACAGTTTGGTTACCAACGCAGCAATGTTTATTTACATGGTCAATAATCTCTCTGCAATGCGAACGCAGAGCCGTAGTCATACAAGACATTACTTACATGTGATTTGTATATTTTAAAATAGCTCCGTTTACCATTGCAGAATACTTAGCCAATAATAGTTTTACTGTCTGAGAAATGACTAAACTTTCGACCACCTGCTAAAGAGTCGCATTAAAATATGAAACCGTCAACTTGTTTACTCGTGTATAATCTCGGGACTGGTATGACATAGGCGTTTTTCTGAAAGATAAACAAAGATGGTCCTGCTAATTCCCTATTTCTACGGAAAGAAAATCAATCATGGATATTCAAGTTCTATCTTCTAAGTAGTGTTCGCAAATAAAACGCTTCACGTTTCACCCCTAGCAGAAATATGTTACGACTGATCAAAGTCATTACTGCAAGGGTGGCCTTGATCCTAGCCCTCACGACCCTAACATACTTTTGTCAGGAACAACGACATCTGTGCAGTCTTTCTGAATAAGGAGATGCGAAATCAGTCCTTTAGTTATACTTTCAGTAAACCTTTCACTCCTAAACTGCTTAGATAAGCTACGTAAGAGTGGATGTTAAAGTCTGATCGTTATGACTTAAATACCTGGAAGGAAATCTTACACCGCAGATTCCCTAAAACAAAACAAATTTTCAACATTACTAAATCATTATATCACGAATTGGAACGGGTGTTGTATATTACGTTCCAGTGTAGTTAGGGGTTTCGCCCCTAGGTGCAGTTGCGATGTTAGGTGTCCGTAGCGCGTCAGCTCCCTTTGTATAAATAGATTTTTACATGATGTTTAAGTTTTCAGCGCTCGATCGAGCGATTTAAAAAAAAAAAACATTTTTTTTTATATATTATTTTGTTTTATCTGGTATGTACCAGGGAGTGCTAAAATGACAAAATCAGCATGCTGTCCCTCCCCCCTGAAATGTCCCCGTATCCTCCCGAGAAGGTCAAAATTCACGTAAATCAGTGTTTAAGTGCCGTAATTGTTTTGAGGCTCTTTTTTTTATTGATGATACCGTTAGAGAGATGCAAAAGACGAATTATGATCAATAAAAAAAAAAGAGCCTCGGAAAAGTTACGGCAGTTAAGCGCTAATTTACGTCAATTTTCACCTTATGGGGGTCATATGGGGACATTTCAGGTGGGAGGGACATCTTGAAAGGCTGATTTTGTAATTTTACAACTCCCTGGTACATACCAGATAACAAAAATAATATATAAAAAAAAATTTTACAAAATCTTTAGATCGAGCGCTCAAAACTTCAACATCGTATTTTCATGTACTCATAAGAAATTCTAGGCAAGACCTACACATAAGTTATAAACATTTTCCGGACATTATTATGTTGCCATTGTTTTCAGTGCATCCATTTTTCAATACGGCTATTTGAAATTGAAAAATAAGAAAAAATGTTGTCCAACTCGACCGATCCCATTTTTCAACATGTATATATATATATGAATTTCACCCCAACAGTTTTAGTAACTGACCGTCGAGTGATAATCGATTTCGCAAATGGTCCGTTTGCATTTTCGAATTCGGGGAAAAATGTGGGGTTATCGTCCCGGAACGCGAGTGCACGCGTGGGAACGGAACGTCTCCTCATTGATACACGGGTTATCTGGCGTTAACGTCGATAGGATTATTGGTGGAAATTCGCAGTTCGCCCGGTGGTCACTGGGCAATGACAGGGCAAAGCTAGTCGGGCAATTCAGGGAATGCGAGATGTATAGCAGTGGAGTTGCGGCGCTCTGTTCCGGCGTTGCTCCGTCGTCATGGCAACGTGCGAAACGCGCGAACAAAGACGCTGAGAGCTGCGTACGCCCGATCCTGCCTGCGCTTGTCTGCGACTAGTCCGGTTTACACTCTCTCTCTCTTGCTCTCTTGCTCTTACACCACTTTATTCCTTCTGGACCTTTTTCCTCTCTGGTTCTGGTCTGTCATATTCTCTGATCATCCATGTCTTTCACCGGCTCTCCTTATTAGTCCTTTTCTCATTGTTATTACCTTTCTTGGTTCACTAAGATTTTCCTCCGAACTTTCTTTTTGCTCTCTTCCTTCCTCGCATATTTTGTTGGGAGTTCTAATACTTTGCTGGCAAACTTTTCTTTCTCATTCCCATTTCTGTGAGAAGATCAATGCGGCCTTTTTAGAGAGCATTGATCTCACTCTCACTCTCCTAGACTTGAAATATAGCTAATATTCTCGCAGTGGTACAGAATTAATTCCTGAATTGATGTTCATGTAGCGCGTTTACCTCTTTTTTACATTCTTCTCGCGACACGGTAATGCAGTTTTCTCTTCCTCTGGTATTCTTTAGTATTTTTCCTCGTTCCTCTTTTTTCAGTTCAATGTCTCTTCATTATTCGTATTTCCTCTTCCAGTTCTGTCTCGCTTTAACGTTGCGCTTTTCATATTCGTCCCATCCCTTGTTCTCGCGTCCTCCATCTTGATCTATTCTTTCATATGTTTTGAGTCTTTTCTTTCCGTCATTAATTCTCAGTAAGTTTTGTATTTCTCGTTACATTCTTGTCTCTCTTGATCTCGATCTCACTATTATTCACCGAATATATTTGTCTATTGTCTACTCGTATAATTCTGCACTCCTTCATGTGTCTGTCATTTTTTATTTTTTTGCTCTTTTAGTAGTTTTTCTTCATAATATATAGTTTTATTTTTCTTGATTTTTCTTCTTTCGAATGATTTCATACTCGCCAGTACAGTGAAATATTTTGGTAGTACATGAAATTTGGATGTTTTTCCTTCTAAAATTTTAAAAGTGAAAATCATTTTAAATTAAAAGCCTCCGTAGTAGAAATTGACGGGAGCTAGCAGCGAATTGTCCCGTTTTGACTAGACGCATACGAATTGCACCAGACTAGACAAAACATGAACAGTTAATGCTAGCTCCTATCTAGTACTACTAACGTGGGTGATTTCGATTTTTACCAGAAATTTTTCTGACATTTCACCATAGAATGCAGGGAGTTTTATCAGCGTTAGCGTAAACGTGTGATTAGAAATCGAGTACGGCCATTATAAACTAAACTGTACTGACAGTCGCGCGAATGAATTCATGAAACTTGATAAGACGATGTATCCAGCGCTCGCCGTTTGGTGGCGCAGGTGTCTAGCGGTGAATCGTATAAAGTACCATTCTCGCAACTGGTGAACTGTGATTAGTTCTTCTTTTAAGAAATTTGCACAATGAATCCACCATACTGTCTACTTCTTACGGTGTATGGATGAAATATGAGTAATTCTACACAACTTTTAACTTTTCAATGTTCAAAATCATCACAATTTTTTTGTCAAATTTTTTCGATAGTTGGTTTCTGATTGGTCAGAATACTACATTTTGATTAAAATCGGGAAAGAGCAAATCGCAACTGTTGTTTTAACGGAGTTTTGCGTTTTCTCAGTAACCAATCACAAACGAACAATCATAACCTTTACATACACTTTATGAAATTTAATATACTCGTATATTAATTTATAATAACCATGTACATTAAATTTAGTATACATGTATATGCAAATGACTTCATATACATGTATATTAATTTTGATGTCAATATTTTTTACAGTGTAGTTGTAAAACCACTTTTTTCTTATGGTGTCTTACTTCCAGCCTTATTGTATATCATAATCCGTTTCGAATCTGAAGTCCGTTTTTCGATATCACTTTCCATTTTTTAAATATGACCACTTAAACGGAAGAAAACATGGAAAAAAGCGAAAACTTTTTCAGAAAACTGCAATTTTTCTTGCGAAGGAGCTCCGGAATCGCGTCAGGCCTCAGAATCCTGTGTCATAATGAATTTTACTAAACGTTGGTCAATATTAAGATTTATGTTACAAAATGGCGTCCTCACCGTGGCGCTATTGATTCAGATTTTTTTTTAGTTTTATTAAAATATTTCTGGTATTTTGTCGCGTATTTGGATGAATATGTAATAGTGGATTATTTTTGAGGTTGATGAATGCAAATCCGTTATTAAATTTTGGAAATTCAAAATAGAGAATCCAATATGGCTGACCGAAATTTTAAAAAAATTGTCCGGCATTTGGTGTATAAAAGGTTTCGAAGTCACATTGGATCCGCCATTTTGAATTTCCATAATTTAATAACGAATTAGTATTCAGTCACCTCAAAAGCAATCTACATATTTATCAACGCTCACGTCAAGATACCAGAAATATTTTAATAAAACCCAAATAACAAAAAAATTCCGTATGAGCAACGCCATTTTGAGAACGCCATTTTGTAAATTAAATCTTAATATTGACCAACGTTTAATAAAACTCATTGTGCCACAGGATTCCGGAACTCGTTCGCTAGAAAAATTGCAGTTTTCTGAAAAAGTTTTCGCTTTTTTCCACGTTTTCTTCCGTTTAAGTGGTCATAGTTAAGAAATGGAAAGTGATATCGTAAAACAGATTCGAAAAGAGCATACCCAAAAACAATAGAAAACCTGCATTTCATAACAATATCTCAAAGATATCCATAAACTTACGGAGGATGAAAACCGGCGACAAATTTTGTCGTTTTGGGACGAAACGGGTTAAAGACTATTTAGAAATCTGAAAATGTATTTTTTTATCGATGTGTAATTTTGATTGTATTTAATTGTTTTAATGCATTGACGATTATTTATTTTTTTTAATCTCGCTCTCTCTCTCTCTCTCTCTCTGTCGCACTTCATTACATATTCCGTCTCTCTAGTTCGCTAATTCTCCTCCTTCGTTTATTGCGCGCACGTCCTCCGTTTTTCGAACATGCATAAGCGATCTCTCCTGTCTGTCTCCCTTCGCCCCTTTGAAGCCCTCTCTCTTTCTCTGTCTCTCTCGGTTTTGCACCCCTGATACTCGTAGCTGACTCTGGGTTAGGTTAGGGTTCCTGCCGACATCTCTGTCGCGCGCGCATTTTCTATATAACAATCGGCCCTAAGCTCGACTGAGAGAATAAGGGTGCGCGTCGCGCATTGTTCAGGGTTGCACGGAATACAAGGGGGGAAGGGACGATACGCGGAGGGACCGTCGAGGGGAGCAGGGCATCATCTAGATGACGCCCAGATAATAATGGGGTAGCCACGAGCCTGGAAGAATTAATCCTTTCTTCTCTTCCATTTTATTCGACGACAAGAGCTCGCGTTCGGTTTCGATCCGACGATGCAGTTTCATCAACAGGACATTTAACCACTGCCGTGCCAGAATTTTACATATGTTGGCAATGTTAAAATGGGTGCGTTTGCGCGAGGCATCGGAAATAAGCTGCTGTGATTGCTCCCGTTCGCCGGTGACTATTTGATCAATAATTTGTTTGCCCAAAGTTTATAGTTATGCACTGATTGAAGAAATTGTTTTAGTTGACTGGTTTTCAGAATCCTGGACCAAATTTTCATTCCGCTTTTGCACACGTTCATGACATTCAAATTATAAATTCGCTACATCATCCATAAACTGTTGTGAAACGAACAGATATGAGATAATTGTAATGATTGTTCCTGGTTTTTTGGAAATACAATGTTGATCAAGATGTGTTATTTCTATTGTTCAATTCTTCATACGTGAAGCTATGAGCCAAATCTAAAAATTACATGATGTTGAAGTTCAAAACGTTCAAGTCCAAAGAAAAACATTTTTTTTTGCGAATGAAATTTTATTTCAATCCTTGTCAAAGACAATCCCCATTTAATGCTTAAAAAATGTTTCTAACCCCCAGGGGACGGGTGAGGGGAGGGATAAAAAGTGAAAAACACACATAACGCTTCAGAAAAGTTGCAATTCCAGTTATGCCACTCGTTTTTTTCATCGAATAGTTAATAATGATAGCAATGAACAATTTGACCATAATTTTTTCCGTTAGACTCAAACGTTTCGAACTTCAGCATGATAAATTACATATTTATATTACAAGAAATATGGATGCAAAACTCTTATCGAAAATAGTTCATAAATATTTTCTAATGACGCCGATAACGCAGCTAATAATCTAATTGTACCGTAACAGAACTTAAAAATGTTAACAAGAAACATTCCATCACGCGTATGCATATACATATAATAGCACGGCTTATTCGTCCATGACGAAGGGTTCTAGACTAATGTTATGCACGAAATAATAATATCCGTATAGAATATAGATGGTGGCAATACGTGGCATACACGAGCGTCGAAACCCCTGTATCTGATTCGTACAATGGAACCGGTTCTATTTTTTTAGTTTCATATTTATATGCGGAAAATCTAGAAAATGTAGTAAATAAATTATTTTTAATAATCGTGAGTCAGATAAATTAAATTGACACGTTACTTCACTATTAATGGGTAGTAAACAACTAACGTTTACTATTTACCTTTATTTACACAGAAAAATTCTTGATTTTTAACTAGTTCGATTTCTTCTAATTTTGCAACTAGGAAATGCAGATAGCAGATCTCTTTTTGAATTTATGCATCGTTACATAAGTTTATGGGAAGGCAACTCTTTTGAATGTAAATCAATTTTAATACCCTAAATTGTGAATATATAATACACATTAAACAGCCATAACATATTTTATGCTGCAAATGAGACAAGAAATCTCGGGTAATGAAATATCGTGAACGTAAATTTTACTCGGCCATCGTTACACAATAATATTAAAGTGAAAATGGATAAATTATGTGTTTTTATTTTCAACTAAATTAATGGCATATTGCACAAGACTATAAGGACAATGAGCAATTAAGTTTATCGACTGGCTTTCATTTCTTAACACTGGCGTATTTCTACCGGCTGAAGGAATCCTGAAAATCAATATATCACCGAGTGTATTAAATAGCGTTTCAATTACCTATTGTTTTTAGGAAGCGAAGGGTGCATTTCATTTGTTTTAGTAGTGCGTTGCCTAGGATACGGTCTAAGTAGCAACAGTACTAAACGAGGTTCATTATGAAAAGCGCCGAGGCACACGTCTAACCGCTCCGAAGTTAGCAGAAATAGTTTAATTAGCCGGGCGCAGCATAAAAATTGGAGCTCCACATGCTGAGCAAATTAGTACATAATTTCGAATTGCCACATTTCATGTAGAATACTTGAAAAGTTTAGCCTGTATTTCGTTTATATGAACCTTCTTGAGAGCATTTCAAGTCTGAGTTAGTTGAAATATACTAAAAAACGAAAGAGGAAAAACGAACTTCTTAGAAAAATTAATCTTAAAAACTAAATGATTATGATTGCCAATTTAGAGGTCAAATAGTATTTTAAAATTTTCCACAGAAGCGCTAGATGGCGCTCGAATCCATATATAAAGTTTGCAACGTTTTGAGTAATGATAGCTACGTACAACGGATTACAAGTAAATGTGTCAGAGAGCTAAAAGCTTTACTAATTAAAGTACTTGAAAGTTACAGACACTTTTTACAATTAATGACAAATTACGTTAGTATCCACGTATACGCATTAAAGCGTTAGATGGTGTCCCAATCTATAAACGAAATCACACAGCCTTTTTATCAAATGACATTTAAATTTGTCATGGAGGAATCGTCTTAACCCTTATTTGCCCAAAATGGGAGAAGCAGGTATACGTCAACATCAGATCAGATTCTACAACAGAAAGTATTTTTTTAATTTTTGGAAAATACGTTTCCGACTTTTGAGGTGTGCTCTATCGATTACCGTCGAGCAAATGGCCAAAAAATGACTATTTCTGCAAAAATTTTTCAAAATAAAAGAAATTCCATGCTTTTAGGTAATTTTTTTTATTTTTCACATACAATAAAAGTGTCCCGATTGTTGAACATTAATAATATACTAATAGAATATTTTTTAGAAGCAATGGCCGATTCAAAATGGCCACGGGACGCAGCAAATTTTTTCAAAATTATTAAGTAACGAAGGTAAAATGTGTATGAAATTCAATGCCGTGTAAAATATAAAATATGCTATTAGTATATTATTTATGTTCAACAATCGGGATCACTTTTATATATGCATTTCATAATAATCCGTTTCGATGAAGAAAATCCTGAAAAATAATCAAAAATGACCTAAAAAACATGACATTTCTTTTTACTTTGCAAAATTGTTGCAGAAACAATCGATTTTTGGCCATTTTCTCGACGGGAATCGATAGAGCTTCAAAATAGTCGGAAATGTATTTTCCAAAAATTAAAAAAAAAATCTTTCTACTGCAGAAATTGAACTGATGTTGTTGGTACCTGCTTCTCTCGTTTTGGGCAAATAAGGGTTAAAGGACTCGCGGCGAGCAATATCGCAGTTAGACAATACCCCCATCTAGCGTCCTCAGAAATGATTCAAATTTGTTAAAGGTAGTCTTTTTGTTTTTCAATTATGTGGGACATTTTCCATTTGTTTGTAGCGTATTTCCGCGGATCCTAGGGTATGAACATGTTGTATCATGAAAATAATTATTTTAATGTGGTTACTCTGAACTGCTACCCATGATTATTATTGTTCCAATCACCAAAGTCAGTAGTTTCGAAAATAATTGTCATTGTTTCACGCCATTGTGAAGAATCTCCTTTAGTGATCAAGAAAGAAAAGTTATTAGACTTTTAGAAATTTCAGTTTTTGTTTAATGAAGAGAAAGTTATTATTCACACACCAACCCATTTACCACCAAGACCTATTCTTGGGCTCGCGCGTGAGTTGGCTTAATCCCGTGTTCCGATAACGTTCCTTCTTTCGCACCTTCTTTCGTTAACAAAGGCCTTGATTTGGAATACAGATGTTGAATCCAATCAGCTATTCATTTTAATCCCATGGAACTCCAGAGCCACTTTGATTTTTAATGTGTGATTTCAATGGAGTGAATTCCCGTGCAATTAATGAAGTCGTATAAGTATTACTTGGACGAGATGGAATGATAATTTGGTGTCGGCGTAAACCCAACAATCTTGGAGAATGGTCAACGCAGTATTTTTCTGCATTTTACAGCCGTTACCTTGTGAAACGCAGCAACGTCTTCTTTGAGAATTGCCGCAAATTGGACAATAATTTTCCTAATTTTCTCGCGGGAAATGTATTTGCAAATGTGACGATCGTTAAAATATGCGTAGATGGATTTCGCTTTCATTATATTATCGATGAAAATGATTTGTGATGGATTTTAGTTTAAGATTTTGTGACATACCCAAATTTTCTGTCACCGTCTCGAGATTCAAATCTATTAACCCATTAGCGCATACGGCATACCAGTGGTGCGATTTTAACCGCTAGAATCAAACTTTTTCTTTCTGGAAACTATGTACCCTGTGGTTTTAAGGGTCGCTGATCACGAATCCGAAGTCAGAATTGCAAAATTTAAAACATCTGATCCAATATGGCGGTTCAAACATAGAAATGTTTTCAAACGAACAGTTGGACAAATCAATCTTCCGAACGTTCAATATAAACGGCAGTTGGTTTCCGTTTGTTTTTGGGGTCGCTGAATACGAATTTGATGTCAGAATTACAAAATTCAAAATGACTGATTCACAATGGCGGACATCCAGAGGGTAATTCTTACATTGCGGATATCTAATTCGCAAAAGTCGATGTATGTAAGTTCTTGAGGACCATGTCGTATCTCAAATTTATAAATGGGATGTGATTTTGAATCGTCCATCAGCCGTCGTCTATGTTTATTACATACATCGGCGACCTCGAAAACTTATATACATAGATTTTTGTGAAATTCCGATTGTCGGTGTAACAGTTAGCTTCTTGATGTCCGCCATTTTGAATTTTGTAATTCTGACATTAAATTCATATTCAGCGACCCGAAAACATACGGAAAACAACTGTCGTTTATATCGAACGTTCGAAAGATTGATTTGTCCACCTAGTTTTTTGAAAAACATTATTTCTATGCTTGAATCGCCATATTGGATCAGCTGTTTTAAATTTTGCAATTCTGACTTCGGGTTCGTGATCAGCGACCCTTGAAGCCACATAGTACATAGTTTCCAGAAAGAAAAATGTTGATTCTAACGGTTAAAATGGCGTGTGTCCAAAATCGCACCACTGGTATGCCGTATACGCTAATGGGTTCATACTACCCAATTCCACGCTAAAGGGCACTCACATCTGAACTTTTTGGTTGGATTGTGATATTTTGTCCTAGCGAAATGAGTAAAATAGCAATTTTTTTGAACAGTAGCTTCAGGATGTCCACCTGAAAGGCTTCAACCTCGTTCGGAGAAATCGGCCCTGAACCGTTCAAAGTGCAGAACGCCTTCCAACAGTCTGGTTTTTGTTTCTACGCAAACGCTTATCGACGGTCCAACGATCGAAGGAAGTGGCGAAGGAGGAACGAAGGAGGCGAATCGCTCGTGCAAAGAGGCGAAACGGGCGCAGGGGGCTCCGAAACGGTCTGACAGACAGAGAGGCAGAGAACCGAGTAGGCAGACAGACAGACAGACAGACATTGATATCGGCTTCTTCGCCTAGTTTACTCGAAAGCGACGCGAAAGGCTCTTTCAGTCGGCATCGAAAACCGAGCGTTCAATGTTTGTCTGCGGACAATAGGCTGCAGACGACCGCGACGTTACGCAATCAAATTATTCCTCGGTGCGAATCTATTTGTTTTTGTCCCGGCTTTCTCGTACCAAAACGCTGCAGAACTTTTTTGAGGATGTCAGTAATTTTGAGAGGGATTTTCTAAATATACCAATATAGGAATGTGATTTTTATTATTAACCCGTAACAGGCCAACAAAATCAAGCCAATCTCAATACCCAGAAACCGGACTATACTTTCCCGAAGGTTGTCAATGAGCTAAATCCAAATCTGGCCGCAGAATTGTTCCATTACGTCTGGGTTTTTAGATATCCTAACCTAATAGTGCAAAAAACACTGTTGTCGCTCATATTCAATAAGTTTTTATGAGGGAACATAATGCTTATTAACACTTTAACAAGAACCATATTAAAGCATTATTCATCAACTTTTAAATGCTTTTTTAGTAATTTCGTACGATTTTTCTCTGTATGAGTTATCGAAGTTTTTCTCAATGCATCATTATGATTTTCGTTTTTTGCATTTTTAGGTTAGAATTCTTAAGATTTTTTACGTCACAGAGCAATTATACGACCAGATTTTGGTTCAGAACATCCTAATCGTCGGAAAAATATATTGAGGTTTTTGATGAATGCATCCCAATCTGGTTTTTGTCAAATTCCGAGAACAAATTTATTCAACCACAAAACTTACTAAAAATGGACAAAAACTGTGTTTTTTTTTAACTTTTAGGTTGGGATATTTCAACATCTTGACCTAATAGAAGAATTTTTAGCAAGAAAGTCGGTCTCAGTTTGTTAGTTATTTTCTTGTAATTACACATTTATTTAATGTATGAAAATCATAATTATCCCCTGACAAAAATGCCGATAACTCGATTTAAAAAAATCGTATCGGATTTACTAAAATAGCATTTTAAAGCTGACAAATAGGGTAGATGTACCAATTACTGGGGATACATGTATTTCTTATGAGGTTATGACCGCAGTAATAGAAATACACAAGCCGCAGTAATAGGTTAGATGGCCCCTAGTAATATGTACATCTACCCTAGCACCTTAATTTTGTTCATGTCAAATTGTAAATAATAATTTCATTCTACCACAAAAACTTCCTGAATATAAACAAAAACAGTGTTTTGTTGCAGTTTTAGGTTAGGATATCTCAAAATCTTGACGTGATAGAGCAATTCTGCGGCCAAATTTGGATTCAGCACGACGAAAACGTATAGTCATCTGGGTATAAATTTTGTTGGCCTGTGTAATTGACGTAACGCCAGCCGTTTTTAAAATGTCTGTCAGCTGTCGCGTGTTACACTTACGCCGCTTTGCTTTAAAACCAACGATCTTGATTAGAAACATGTTTGAAACGAGGTAAATAAGATCCGCTAAAAGCCGGTTAAGAAAATCGGTCGTACAGAAAAGTAAACAAGTACAAGTACAAGGGGTTTGGGATACCATTTGCTGCCGAAGCAATTATCCTAGTTTAAAAAAATGCTTGCAATCGGTTGAGCAAATAGCACGTGCGCTAAAAGAACACTGCTTGGATACCACTGTGAGGAAATTCCTATCGAAAACGTTTTTACAAAGGCGAAGTTTCCTTTTGGTAACGTGAGATCAGTTGGAAACGTTCGATTGTGCAAAGTCCAGTGATCTCAAAAAGCCCGGTTTCCATATGTGTTTCTGACCATCACACTGATTTTCGATTGCTTTTTAAGTGTGCTCTTGGGAGTAACTGCAATTTGTCGTAAGATGTGTGTTTTGAATTTGGTAACAACGCTCGAACGTTAACAGAGAAAGTTTGTCTTTATGCGGATTAAATATTTGTGAATTTTATTCCAGGTCTTTTAAAATAGAATTTATGGCGTTAAAACAAGTCATTACTTATTTGCGTACCAACGAGTAAACACCATTAGGCTTCTATATACAGATCAAAATCATACTGTTAGAACAAGGGATTTATTTTTGTTCCCATTTGAGATATTTTGTATTATAACTTATGAAATAGTTTATACGAGACGAAGTAAACCTTGAACTGAGAGTAAAGTGTCTCCAAAATTCGGAAATCATGCAGGACTGGTCCGGAACAAAGTTGGCTATAAAGCTTTTGCAGTGATCCTCACAAGAATTTATATCCTGCAGACAATGAAAGATTATAATCCTATAGGAAGATAAATTTGATGTATATATTGTTACGTATCATCAATATTATCCAGGGCTTTTGTATATAGTCCGCAATGTTGACACACAATCACACAGGTCAACGAAGTTCTGTTCAAGGTCAGAATTAATTCAAGAAATGGTGGTGTTTGAATTCATTACTATCGAAAAAATATTACATCATTTATTCCAACAATATCATAAACAATTACATTAACCCATTGATGCCTACATTTTTGTCTTTGATGAAAACAACAAATTTGAACATATAATAAAAAAACTGGATTTTTTAAATTTAATATAGCGGATCAAAATAGCCAAGGAATAATCTTGATTCTAATTTGGATTAGCTAGTATTGTTCTAGTTGCAATATTTAATAGGTGCACTATTTTATAAGTGCAGCATCCATGCCTTAACCCATTAAGTCCCAAATGTCAATTTTCAATGAATTTTCTTCCATTTTTTTTCATACTATAAGTACAAACAAAAAAATATCGATACACCATATCCGACGTACAATTTCATGCTCTTTCAGAATATGGCCACAGAATTTGTCTAAAGTCTATGCTTAAAAAGTTATAAATCATTTTTTGCAAAAAAATGAGTTATTTTTAACTGAAAAAAATTTAGATCTAAAATCGAGAAAGAAACCGGTGGTTGCACATCTGATTCCATATAGAAACGTGTTTTCGAGGCCTAAACTTTAAAAATGTTTGTAATACAATTTTGAAAATGGAAATAAATTCCTTGACGTTCAAGATCATTTCTTCTGTATACCTTTCTCATACTTATTTATTTCTTTTTGCTTACATGCAAAATGTGACAGTTCCTATGCAATCGTTCTATGTATTTAACTAATGTAGTCATTCATATACTTTCTATGAATTACCAGTTATATGAACTAGAACTTCAGGATATCAATAACAACACGATATAATGTAAAAATATCTGACTGATTGGACACCATAGAATTTCCCTGTTCAAACACAAAACGTGACAGGCGTATGAAAAATTTACAAATCACATAATACAGATGACGTAAACGTTTCAGTTCTAATAGTCGTTCTCGTGAAAACAATAACCATGAGTGAATTGTTTTCAACAATACATCCACGATTCGTAGTCGTCTGTAGTCTGAAATGCACTTAGACAGAAACAACAGAAACGAAACAAATAATGACGCTCTCTTCTACTATTCCACTTATAACATCTTATTTCACAATTAAAAAAATTTAGACTTTTGAAAATACTTCAATAGGCTAATTTTGAAGTTTCTATCCGTGCATTGAGTTCGTTCATTATTTATGACATGTAATTTGAAATACTCGCTAAAGCGTAATAATTAATATGAATGGTAACTAATAATATATAAATAAAGTACAAATACAAATAGATACCAACTTTCAATACGGTCTAGGGGAGAGTAGTCAAGCATACGAAACATGTAAGCAAACCTTTAGGACTTTACTGTGGAAAGTGTACTTTTGAACAAGTTCTAAAAGTCAAAATAAACAGAAAACCATTTGGAGGTTCTACCGCGAAAATCGGGTTAGTACTCGTTGTCGATGTATTTGATGAGAATTACTACAGAACTTGTGGTTCACGTCCACGAAGATAAGATGACACGAAAATATAACAAAATTGAAGAGGAAAATGTGAAGTATAACCGTCGTTGTAAAATACAGGGAATTTACTTGTGAAAGAGACATTCAGCCATTAAACTGTTAAATTAATCCTCAAGAATAGAACATGTTTTATTAATATTTTATATAAATACTTCGTACTGAACGTATTCTATTCGATGACACTTTTTGTATAATTGAACCCTAAAAATTGAGGTATTTCAGTATCTGCTGAATTTTTGGGCATAATAGCTGTCCACGTGTTAAAAGTTGAAATAACGTACATTAGAGCTCTTAAGCTATGATTTATTTACTTCTGGGTGCTCTGCAACCATTTTCCACCGTGTCGAATTAACCGGACTCTCGCAGTGTTACGGTACGGAAGCGTTGAACGTCCGGTGCTGTACTAAACAGGTACATTTTTAAACGAAAAAGTCGAAAAATGTTGAATAATTTAAATGCTAAATCGTGTTCGTATATATTCATGCTATGCGCAATAATAAAAACTAAAACATGCTAGAAAAATACTACGTTGTTTTAATTACATATTTCAGTTGAAATTATTTTATATAAAGGAATTATGGGGAAATTACATCTTTTTAAAACATTCGAAAACATATGAAGTCATTTACTTAATAGTCAAAATTCTTCTTAGTTTGAGCCACGGTTTCGATACACAGCATACGCTAATGGTTTTCTTATAAAACTTTTCAGAGGTCAATTTCGAGTTTTTTTTTTAATTTAACCCTCTTTAATATTGCTGAATTTTTTCATTTCAAAATATATCGAAATGGCTCCTGAAAACTGTCAATTACTGTTAATTTCGACAACAGTCACGGTAATTTTTAGTAAATGTTATTTAGTTTCGTATAAACTTTATTATTACCCTTCCTATTAACTTTCTAAACTGTTACATTTTTTAATACAAGAAAAGATGATTAAAAAACTTCAATTAGCCTTGACAAATTATTAATCGTCTTCAAACAATTATATAACAGTTTCGAACATAATTTTCTTCAATTTTAATTACCGAGCCATTTTTTATTTTCTGTAAACACGCCCTTTTAATTTACCCGTTTAGATGAAATTAGGTTAATCGATTTTGAACACACAATTTTATATCCCGTGTCCTAATATTAGGTTTGAAGTTTCATTATGAAAATATACAATAATGCAGACAGTGGCTTTTTCCAAAGTCAAAGGGTGAAATATTCTCTGTTAAAACGACTGAAATATTATAAAATTGATGATATTAGATAATTTTGACTTTAGCATTGAACATCAACAAAAAAAAATGGTTGATTTTATCTGCCTTTTTGTGGTAAAGATCAACACAGAGGCCTTCTTCTTTCGGAAATTATTCTCATACAAAAAAAATGGGTAATGTATACTTCGGAACGCAGTAATAATTTCAATAAAACAAAAAATGGAGATTATAAATTGCAACACTGTAAAATGTATAAAAGGTGAAATTGTTCAAATGTATACACAGCAAAAAAATCCTAGTAAATCTGAGTAATTTTCAGGTACTTGACATAATTTTATAGACCCTCAGCTGCACTTCACCAGTTCCAGTAACTGTCTTAAGTAGTTAAATGCACTAAGAATGTAATTTAACGGAATGAAATGTAGAAGTTAGTTCGAAAAAATTTTTTACAATTTAATTATTAACTAAAATGAAAATAATTATTAAATATTAAATGAACCATATAAACTAAAATCCAAAAGCAGTTGTTTACGATAATATACACAAAAGTGTTTTAATTTCATATGTGCAGTCCGAAGAAATTAAAAGTTCTGTTTGCGATAATAATACACAAACAGGTTATTTACGCACTTTTTCCATATTTAATGTTTGATATCAACAAACCAATATTTTAATTAAGCTTTATAATGTTACTTGTTTGTAGTAAAAGAACCGTAAAACCATGAATCTGATTTTTAACAAATTTAAATTTCAAGCGGTTAAGAAAGTAAAACACTTGGTTTATATATGTTTTAATTATACTCGGATAACATTTTTCAATGGATATATTAAGTGAGAAGAAAAATAGTAAAATATTTTGAACTTTCTATGCGTCTCTGTGCTTTCTGACAAGCTTACTTGCTTGTTAGTAAAATTTACTTTTTTGTTTTCTCCATGTATTTTTCTAAATTTTTTAAAATTGATCTATTAATTGAAATCAGTTTTAAACAATTAATTTTGGATGAAAATACAGTTTTGCGAAGAAAAGTCTACTCTATATATCCAAATATGTTGAAATAATTCTGTGTGATTGATTTTTTCTACTATTAAAATTTGTATCTGGTGAATTGAATAAGATTTTATAAAAAAGGCGGCATTTATTAAATTTACAAATACATATTTTTAATTCTAGAAGATTAAATTGAATTTAATGTAGAATGAATAAAAAAATAACTGACAGGAGCAATCGATCATAAAACGCGTTGACGACATTTACACCAGTGATAATTTGTTGTAGATCAAGTGAAAATTGAGTCACTCTAGTAGTTACTTGTTGCGACTGAGGATTCACTTTTTCATTAGAGTGTCTGAATTTTTATTTCGTAAAGAGTCAATTTCCACTAAATAAAATTAAAGTGGTTCTATAGGAAATATAAAATTATTACTTTCATTTAACCTTTCGTTACACGATTAATGCGTAGGTTCCAAATTGAGGCCAAAACAAATAAAAATAACAAATGACATTGATAACAAACGTCGGGTACAAATTATTCTAGTTCAGTGTTACCAGCACGTAAAAAAATGTTTTTACTAAATACAAAATTTGACTACTTTGCAACTAATCTGCATTGTTGTAACTAGCCTAAAATAGATAAAATAACAACGAATGCCGTTGGTGGAATAAATTGTAAAATTTAGTTTATTAAAGTAAATTTTTATTTACTTTGAAAAGTAAAGATTAACTAGATACTTTTATAGATTCAAGTAGGAATTGTTAGAGTGATTTTGAAATAAACTGCGATTATGTTTATATTGATATTATCGATCATTTGTTAAAAATGTCAAATTTATCACTAAACAGTCTAGTGCATCATTTTCAAGTCGTGTATTAAAAGTAATAGATTTTCTTCGTTACAGATTGATATTGCATCAAAATGTTTTGCTGCAGGCATTAAAATCCAAATCATTTTACTCGGCAAACACAATAACAGGAAGAAAATTAATTTATTTCATTGTATTGAAAGGCCGTATTAAATTTGTTTTGTTATTAAGACATTAGCATAAAAACGAAACATTTTTCTGATTTATAGTACGCATAAAAAAAAACATTTGAAATCACCCATTCACTTTATAAAAAGTAGTTCCGTCAGTATTAGTACAAGTCTAATCCCCAAAGATAGTTCTATTTGTCAAATTAATTTTTTTCTTTTTGCAATAACTGTATGAAGAATTCTGAAAGAAAGTAATTCGTCGATATGCTACAAGCAGACTATAGTTACGAAGCACTCCAAACAATTTCGTGATTTTTTCAGAAAAAAGAATGACGGTAGAACGTCGGTAGAATATCCGAAGTTAGTTCACTTTGGGAAAATAAGGGGGGGTCGGCTGATTCTGAGCACGAAAAAGACATTAATTCAGCGGGAAGAGCCGATTAGTCGATCGTGTCCGTATCGGGTTGAATTAAGCGCTTCGTGTCGTAGGTGGAAGTACTAAGGTCGCTAGTCTACCATAGTAAGTTGGCAGAGACTGCATTTATGTTTCCCGACATAAATATTTCGCTAGTATAACCACCAAGCGGCAGAAGAGGCGAATATCGAGGCATAACCTTGAAGGGACACGCCGTCGAGCACGGTACCGCGAGAATAAAGGAAATTGCCCGTATACCACTTGCTGAGCTGCTGCTGGCCGATGCTCTTCCCAGCAAGCCTCTATTATAGTTGTATACCTGTCCCGGTCAGGTAACAGGTTAGGTCTCAAAACCTACCTTAAATACACCGCCGCAGGGAATAGGATGGTTCTTAGAAAAAAGATCTTCTTTTGTTTTTTCAACAGATTTTCTACCTTTCCGAATCGCAAATATTATTTCTACAAGTTGTAAGGACGCGCGACAAGATTTCACTTTCCTTATCGTCGTATTTCTCTTTTCTTTAATTTCCCTGAAATAAATGTATAATGGAGAATTAGGCGTACAGGCGGTATAGAAATAAACTTGATAGGTATGTCGTTTCTCGGAGTTGGGAAGGAAGTTTATATTATTGCGTGACAGAAGTAGAAGTAATTGATTTCAGAACAGGGGCGCTTTGTGTAAGCACTTAATCGATGAAACTAGAACTAAAGCTTATTGTAACTTATTCCATACCGTCGCATATTTACTTGACGGTTTAGACATTTTTATGAATTTAGAGTTACTGACAGAATTATTTTAGGACATTTTACTATTTTAATTAAAAGCATTTTTTTGCACAGCATTCTTTGTAGAGAAAGTTAAACACGGAATACAAACAAAAAGTGCTATTTAAATAGGAAAATAACAATTTCTTTACAATTCCGTAATTAAATGTCATTTAATGTAATTTGTAATTAAATATTTAGTTTACGTTCATATATTTGTCTGTCAAGGACATTTGTTAGTTGTGATAGTTTATTTTTTCGGAAGAAATATATATTTAACAAAAATCATTCTATTAATAATTATAACATGTACTGAGAAGTATAGTACATATAAATTAATAATTAATGCCGTATGTACTTAATATATCGTGCCGTTTATATTTAATATTTTATACCTCAAAATTTTCGAAATTGCTTTGTTTGGATATTATTATCAATTCGACCTTCTGCCTGTGTTCATTATTCAAATGACAAAGTCCAAAGCAATAAAAATAATAAATTACTTCGTAGTCGGAAAAATTATGTATACTAATTCCTACGTGGCGACTTATGGATACTTTTATACTTTATATCGCTTTGGCGTGGAATCTCTTATAACTAAATGAAAATCCATTTCTACAACGGGAGCTCGGGTTGCGAAGCGAACGGTCGAAAACATCGCTGCTGCACCTGGCGACAAAAATCCAAACTAAATTCTATATTAGTATACAACCTTCGTTCTAATTTCTATTGAAATTTAGTTATTGTAAAGGATATTTCCTAAAATATTAGAATTTCATGAAAATATGGAGTGATTTTGGTTTCCGAAATATCACTGTAAAATTCCCACACAGTTGTAACATAATAGTCTCTAAATTTTCCAAACATTGTGTATACACCTTGATAAATGTATTGAACCTTAAATGAAAATAACATTTTATAAGATGGTCAATAGCGTAACCTGTACAATAATTTTAAATATACGACGTAACGGTCGAACGTACATTTGTTTCCAAAAATAGAACATTTTCGTTCTTGTGTCGAAAAAATAATTTTTATATTATAATACCTAAAATATAGGTTTCAAAAAATACAAGATTGTGTAAAGAGATACTCTGCGTGCTCTGCAACAAAATAGTAGTTTTTGTAGCAAGTGTGCAAAAATGGGGTTTTCTCATCGATGGCATATTTGGTAACGGCAGGTAAAACATGCCATAAGTGTGGAGCAATTACACGAATGAAATAATAGTGAAGACAGTTGTGTACATAAGTATGTGTAAAATTCAACTTCATGCACACGTATTCGTAAAACGCTATTTTACGCTACACAGGAATTTTCTGACAACGTCAGAGTTGGAAAACAATGTTTTTCGTTGCACGTATGCGGAAAATGCGACAGAAAAAATAAATGTGTAAAGGTGTCCTTTACACGCTATAATAAAATAGTACTTTCAGTAACAAGGGCGTCAAAAAAGCATTTTACGCCTAGTTTGATGATTGCAGGCCTGATAAATATATATGAGGCGTAAATTCCACGGCTGTTCTGCGAACAATATTTTTGGATTCTGTAGGTGTATAAAGATCATTTTTACAAATTATGACTTGGCGAAATTCCTAAGCGGGTCGTGAAATGGTCATTTTACACCTGCTGAATCGAAAAAGCATTTCACGAACAGAATTTCGAAAAGGACTTTATGACATATACCTAAGAGATTAAAGTATAGAAAAGTGTTTCGTTGAGAATGTAAACGAAAATCGCCGATTGGGATTAAGGCGCTAGTATAGATGTGCAGAGACGACGAGAACAATATTGAGAGAAGGAATGAGAGAAGAGAGAGGAACCGAGAGGGGCAGCACATGGCCGTCAAGAAAAATATAGCAAAGGAAAGAAAGTGGCCGAAGGGAGAGCGACAGGTGGTGGGAGCAGGTGGAAGAGGAAGTGGAGGTCTGCATATACGTCCGTTTATATATGTATATCTACATATAATACATGTATATGCCTGTTGGTCAGAGGAGGGATGACGGAGGAGAGAGGGATCTGTCGAATGTGGGTGGGGAGGGGAGAAAGTCGAGTCACCACGTGCATCGAGTCGAGTGATCGACCTAGCGCGTGCTCTCCTAACCGTGTACGAATTCGATGTTGGACCGCTCCTGTCCTCGCTTTCATCTAACCAAACACCAGTTTTCACAGAATATCTATCCTATATTCTAGAATTTCTTCTTTTTACCATTCATTAACAAATCGTACGCTCGTCTTCATTGGAGTCCGAACAAAACTTTTTGGCGTATTATTCATGAAAACAAAAATTTTCGTTTCGAATTTTCGTTGGGGTCCAGCGAAGTGCATCAACTTTTTTAAACAATACTCCCATTGACCCTTAAAGCGCCAACATATATAAAAATAACACCAAGCGCCATGTGGGGTCATGGGAGACCCCAATCTGAAGATAAGATTCTTTTATTCGTCCTGCACAGATAGTTTTCGTTATTTCGTTTCAACAAAATTACTGTATACTCTCCAAGTGTCATTTTGACGCGTAGATAAGTTATCTCGACAACAAAATTATTGGTGCCCGTTATAAAAATTAAATACAAAAGTGACGTTTTTCACACAAAAAAATTATAACTCGGCCAATTTCAATATTTTTTCCTAAAAATTTAACTTGTGCCTCTTGAAATGTAGCTCTTTAAGATAAAAAATGCTATAAAAGTACATGTTTTGGATGGGAAAAAATGTGATACTTTTCTGCGGGGTCTTTCAGTACCCCCAGGGCGCTCTAAGGTTTAAAAAAAAGCGAAAGCTCGCGGATCGAACGTTGAAATGCAAATTAAGGACGTCATTGTTTATTGGACCCCTTATTTTACATACAGCATCATTCGAATCCAGCGCTTCCCGCTCCATGTATTTTTTTCGGTAGATTTTTGTATTAAATGGGAGATAGCAATTTTCACAGTACAATTTTCACGTATAAAAAGCTATGTTTTACATTTTACATGATGTAAGCACCAAAATAGGACAAAAGGTAAATACCGAAGAAGGTAAATGTATTTTTATTATTCTTAACGATAAATTTGACTGTTCGGTTTTATAAATTTCTCAAAAATTACCATCCATTTTATGAAACTGTGAAGCTGTGGGTCATTTCCGACATAATTTTGTGCGTAGATTCAGAGTACGAAGTCAGAAGTAGCCCGCCACGTCAGGATTTTGAGATATTTGAGGTTATTTACTCGAAAAACGCGTTTTTCTGCTATTTTTGAGGTCATGTACAGAAGACACAACATTTTTAGGAGTTTTTCCTTTCATAGAATCATGTGATACTACTCTTTTTCTTCAATATGTGATGCGCAGAATTCCATTACGACTTTTCTGCACCAAGATACGTCAATTTGAAATTACGATATACATGTAAACAAATTTACCTTGAAATGCTCTTGGAGAACAAGCTCAAGGTCAAATTCAATGTCATGAAACCCATATAAATATAAACAACTATATAAAATATGGATACCAATAACTAAAATCACGTTTCAGTATTGTGACTGTTTTTTTATAACTTTAATGGAATATATCTCGTAATTTAAAAATGGCCGTAACTTTATAAGAAAAAATGTTAGGTGATTGAATAAAACCTCATTTTGAAGGGTAAAGGCAGTACTAAAAGATGCAAATAATACAGAAGGCCAAACAAAATTGTTGCATCCTGTACGTAACCTCAAACATAGCAAAATAACGCGTTTTTTGAGTACATGACCTCAAATAACTCAAAAACCTGAGGTGGTGGACCAATTCTGACTTCGAGTTTGGATTTTACGCATACAATTACATCGGAAATGACCCACAGCTTCCCAACAACATCCAAGACCCTCTTTTTGGTAGAACTGTGTTATTAGTAGCTTTTTTTTAATATGCATAATCCATTTGCTTGACATTAACTGGTTTGATTTGACTATTCAGTATTATTCATTACACTGGTCGTTTATTTATATTTGTACTTTCATTCTGGTACTCTTTTATGTTCTCGTTTGATGCCCAGTGTATCATTTACCTTTCGCAGTAATTTGATTAATCCCTTCATTTTGTCGGTCTGCCTGGTTACTGTTCGCGCAAGCTTCGGTTTCGAGTTGGTTCGCGGTAACTCGGGTGCTTTCTTTTGCTTGTCCATTTCGCTGCAACGCGACACGACGAGTGCCAAAAAACCAACCGGAAATGCACGAACCGCGAAACGAGAATCACCTTGTGCGAAATCGAAGTCGACGTTACCAGCTACCTCGTGATATGTTATCTTTAGATTCGAAATGGCGGTTCTTCCCTATTACAGTTCGTTTCCTATATATTCTCCAGATTCATACATATTTTTTCGGATATGCGCGAATATAATACTAAAATCTTGATGAATCTGCCGAAGGGACGATTATCCTCTTGATCATTCAGGTCAAGAAAATAAACAGGAAATTGCTAGCGATTGGAAAATATAAGAAACGAAATGTCATTAACGTATGGAATTATGTAGAGCGGAAGAAAATTATCGTTGATGACACGAATAAGCAATATTTCCTTTCAATTGTGATGAGGATTAAGAGAGAAAATTGGAACTCGTGAGAGAATGAATAGTAATCTGTATGACGTCCAGAATAACTCCAGAATCTCACCACAGGCAGAATTGAATAACTAAAATGGAATATTCTCGGATTTTGCTGAAAATATTTGGAATCGACACTCTAGAGTGTTTTAAACATCACATTTTGCAAAACGGTGTCCACCTGTAGTAACCGGACCTGCGGCAGAAACATATGGGTAAAAAAACCTTCCATCAGAAACTGCTTTTCATTCGTACATTAACCCATTAACGCTCAGACGGACGAATTTTTAGCATTAGTTTGAACATGGATAATTTGTAAATAAATGCCTTTAGAAAAATTTCAGCTCCACTGTTTCTAACGTAAAATTGTATGCTCTTTCAGACTCTTTCAATAAAATTTCAATAAAATGAACCGCAAAAAAGTTATGCACGTTTTTCTGTTAAAAACATGGTTGTTTACATTTTGTTTTTCATAAAAATATCACTTTCACCTCGAAATGGCTTTGGGATCATATCTAAGTCGAAAATATCGCGTCCGGACCCCCAGGATTAAAATGTACCATATCTGAATTCATAATTCAAGATGGCAGTTTTCAAAATGGCGCCTAGAAGTTCAAAATTCTTTTTAAAACGTAACCATTTTTTTTAAACTATAGACTTTAGAGAACATTTTCTAAAAACAACAATGCTTTGGAATGAGTCAAAGAATTCTCTTAAATTTTATCAGCATTCAATAATACACTGCTTGATTTTTCAAAAATTCGAAAAATCGAAATTTAGAAAAAGTTATTTTAAAAATTTGAGTAGGTTTTTTTAAATAGTTCTAAGATATTTTTATTCTAAGAAAATAGTCACTAAAGCCTGTAGTTTCCGATAAAATAATTGGTCTTGAAATATATAAAAGTTTAATAATTTATTTTCGTGAAAACTATAGACTTTACAGAAAATTTCTTCAAAACTTATTTTCACAAAACTTTGGTGTCATTATTCGAAGAATTGAATTGTTAGCAATAAACCGCATTTATTTTAACTAACTGAATTGTAAATAACTGAAGTGTTCAGACGAGTTTCTAACTATAGAAGTAAAACGTTAGTATAAGTTAAAATAACATGAAATTGATTGTACACAAAACATGAAAAGTTACGAACCACGTGTCGAAGAGGTCATCGTTCTTTCTGATCAAGGTGACCAATGGTATAAATATTGTAGCGTTCTCTTCTTGTATGATACTAATATAAAAGACGCTAAGATATCTGCATAATAATATTATATTTATACGACCTTGATCATTCCTTCACATGCAGCAGGCATTTAACGCGAGACAATAATTCTATGTACAATAGAGAATCGTGATTTATTTCAATAACGTGAGAACGCTCAGTAATAATTATAATGATAAACAAATTAATTTGCGTTTAAATCTTTTAAGTAACTAAAGTGAATTATGTATACTGAGAGAAAAAAATAGTGAAATCTACTAAAAAATGACTATCTTGTGTATTAAATTGACGGGATAACTATTGCCCGTAGTGAAATGAACTATCATCTGTAGTAAGAGATTATACTAACAGAAATGCAGTCAAACTTACTAATCAAAAGTCATTTCTACTATTTTCTATAGTAAGATATCGTATTTTTTCCGCGCAAACATAACCTGCTGTTATACGAAAGGCGATATATTCGGATAATATATCTAATATTAATATTTTAATTTAATTTAAAGATCAATAAAAATGATATGCACTTTTAAACACATTATTTATAACTTTTAATGATATTCCAATCCATAATAAAGCTTATTCGAGAATTTAAAAAACTTTTGGATGCATAATTAGAAAGAGCGATTTTTAGTCAAGAAAAAATAGCTAAAATTTAAAAAAAAAATAAGAACTCTGTCAATGAGAAACATTATTTATGTTTTGAATTACGTCAAATGCATTACAGAAATTTTACTTTAAAAAATATGGATGTACTCGTCCAAGCCCAACTTTCAGAGTTTTGATGAACCGTAATCCATTTTTTATATTTGTTCCCTCTTTCTAGTAATTTTCACTCTTATTTACAATACTTTTAAATTACAAATTGCTAGAATGCACCGCAACTCTACGCTAATATCTGCAGTTGCATGTTTATAGTTTTGAGTTTTGAAACTGACGTTATGTTTCGGTTTGAACGAGAAAAGGAAAAAATATATTTTTATTAATTAAAACTGTTTTTGTAATCAAGTTAAAATGTAAATTGATATACATACATAACTTGTCATGTCATTAATATGTAGTAAATTCTACTAATTATTTAGTCCTGACTCTTGCTACATTCGAGTAGTACAAATAACTATCTCGTAGTACATGTTACTATATAAACGATGATCCGATTGATTATCGCCTATTTCTAGTTCGCTGTATACAACAAAGACACAAGTTTATCTATTTATTTACGATCGATGAGAGTCGAGCAATTTGAATGTGGAAAATAGAGTTTTCGGATTTTGCTCGCCGTGTTAGGAGTGAGTTGGAAAAGTGGCAGAAGTCGTTGAGAAACGGCGGACGCTACCTTTCGAAACGGACAGATCGCGCTTGAAACCGTGTGCAGGACGGCAATGCGAGAAGCCGGTTATGCAATGCAATTCGATCCGACGCGTTACGCGAGCCCCAGGTTGCCGACTTAGGAGAGATATATACACTGTGGCGTCCTCGTCATCTGCAGCGACGCAATATCGCTCGGAATTCTCGGTCATTGATCGGCACCGCAAACGCAACAAAAGTTTCCCGCAGATTAGGATCGCATTACTCAAGTCAACATCGAAGGTGAAGGATGCTGGCGAAAACCGACCTCCGACTAACGTATGATGATTAACGCCTAGCGACCAGGGGCCAAACTAACGCTTCGGTGAAAAGATAACGACGGAAGGAACCTGCGATCGATATCTTGAGCTGCCTTCGTAATTTCGAAACGTTGCATTCGGATTGCGATGAAAATCAATGCATTTCTTGGGTACATGTCAAAAAACAGAATTTCAAAAATCCGAAACATTGAAAAATCGACATTTAAAAAGCTGACATTGTTGTTTTCACAAATATTGCAGCTTTATGACTCATTGCCTTTTTGACAGTCATCGTTTTTTGAGTGTCAGCTTTTTGAAATTCGGTTTTTTGACATGTGCCACATTTGTGGCTTTCGTTGCTTCCAGAACAAACATTCGAAAACTTTCAAGAGTGTATAAAAACCATTCAGTGACACTTTTCTCTACTACAGTAGAGTCTCGGTATATTTTCCCGCTCGGTTCGTAGCCTTCCCCTCCCGCCTCCTTATATTTGTCAAAAGAAGGGGAGTGCCGTTTCTCCCACTCCTCTCAGTGGCGTTACGTTCCTAACGTCACAGCAGGCCCTTCCTGAGGCCCCAACGCTCAAGGTGGGGGAAAGAGAGAGTGGCGACAGACAAATATAACGAGACGGATCAGAGCAAATATGCTGGGATGAAAATACAGCGCGACGCAAATATACCGGGACTGTACTTATGTCATTAATTCTATGGATAGTATAGGGTCATTTTATCCTGGTTTAGTTTTAATTTCTTCTGTAATTATTTCTCGTAATTACTATTATCCAAAATGTTGAATGCAACTCTGCAGAATCATGTAATGTGTGCTCTCTTGTTTTGGAGTTTTAATTTGACAAAATATTTATATATTATGGATTTAAATGTCACCTAGTGTCTTCCGAAATAATTTTTATTTCGTTACCATTTTTTTTTCTCGTAAAAAACGTGGTGGACGCTTGGAAAATTATCACACCCGAATGAAAAATACGTATGGGTTAATTACTTTCATTGAATTTGTCCAACAAACATTGGAAAAAGTTTTCTTATGATTATTTTTTTAGGCCTGTTCGTTTCTGACCATGTCATGTATACCGTGTTATTTTTTATCCATAATAAACCTAAGAGAATTAAAACTTTCATGTTCGTATTTTCAAGTTAAATACTAAATTTTTATCAGATTATTAAAAACCGACGAATGTCTCATGTTCCATCAAAAATGTCAAAACTGTGATATTCCATTCTTGATAAAGAATAATGTTTGTAGATAGTCTAGTAACGCACTATAAAACTGTTTATCCATGAATTTTGTAATTCTTACGTTATCTCTAAAACAGTTGGAATAAACATTTTTTATTGATTAAAATTCCTTAAAGTTCTAAATATAATACAAACGAATGTGCTGGTAATTAATTCATGAAATTGAAAAGGAACGGAAAATTCGAAACGTCTAGCTTCTGCTCGACAAGTGTCCGATTCAGATGCAAATGCCTATCGACAGAAAAAGTTGGAGAGTACCGTTATGCGTCCCGCTGAACTATTTTTGAACAAGCACTGGAGCACTTGCTAACTTTACTGTTTTATTTGACGTTGATGTCTTTTATGCTGCAACCATGTAATATGTATTAAGCACTAAGTCAAACTTCTGTGCGGCTATGCTAATGACACTGGACGCATGACAACGGCAATATCAATCAATGCGCGACGCCACGGGCAATCATTTTCGTTTTTATCACCAAAAGACAACTTTGTGTGTCCAAAATTCTACAAAGATGAATTGACTTTTATTCATTGTGAATTATTTCGACAAACAGTACAACTCTTTGAAAAGTGTTTTCTTGTAATACCACCAAAGCTTCAATATTATCGAGGAATTTCCGAATTCGTTGCAAACAAATGAAGGAGTAAAGTTTTCTAGGTTTAAAATCAATAGCTTTTTTTTGAAAACTTGAAGACTTTATCTGCATGCAGGGAATCTTGAGGGAATTAGCCGATTAATTTTGTGGCTCGTGTGGTATTCGAAAGATTATTTTACACATCCAAATTTTAGTCAAAAAAATTACAAAAATTCAAGCTGTCAAACCTGAAGGGATAACTATATATGCGACATGTAAAATTACCGGTAGAATTGTCAAAATATCGTCAAATGTGACGATTCTATTGGGGGAAATTTGGACGTGAAAAGTAATCAGCAAAATTTGATACGTTTTTTTTAGTGGAGGAAAAATTATTTATTTCAAAAGAAGGAATTGCGATCACTTTTTTCTAAAGGGAAATCATACGTAAATGTAACATAGTTTTGCAAAACGTTGATATTGTAAAAACATTATTGGTTGCAATTGCGTCATACAATCAAACTGCTACTTTTTAAATCCGAATTAATAACAAAAATACTAATATGAAATGAAAATTGGCTACTGTGAATTAGTCAATTTTTTACAAACAGCTCAAAAGTACTAACGTATTAATACAATTGTACTAACAAAAAAATTTGTCTGTACTAATGTAATAGTAACATACAACCTGTGTATAATAAAAAGTAGGTTTTTTAATGTAGGGATCACTTTTTCAGGTCCGATACCAAACCAGTGCGAATAATTGTTGCTCAATGGTTACTGAAAAGTGGCTCTATTCCCGTATTTGTTTCTCCCATTTAAACAAAAAAATAGCAGGTTCGATTTTTTACTGAATTTTTAAAAGAAAAAGAGAAAGGCGAAAAAAAATCCCAACTCCGACGGAGATTCGAACCCGGGTCTTCTGCGCGATAATCACACTTTAGCACGCTCGACCACTGTCGCGTTTGAATTTTCAACTATAAATAAGGCCGATAGAGAAACCTGTTCTGTCCGCACGCGAAATATTTCCGTAGAGTTCAGGGATTTTCACGCCCCTTACGCGTAATTCTCCCGAACTTGAACTGGAGTATTTACTTTCAACGGATTTCCAAATCAATTTGTTATATATATATTTCGAATTCCAGAATTATTCAGAAACGTTTCGCATACATTTACCAATAATCACGAGGTTACCGACGAACTTTTCCCATATCCTGGATATCCTAACGAGTTCGGGGATTTTCACTGTATTATTTTTTCCGTGCATGATATTTCTGGGATTAAATTCAAAACTAAAATTAAAATTGAAAATTCAACCGCTAGACATCATCGTTGACGAAGCCTGTTCCTTTTTTTTCCATATTACATTTGTGAGGTCGTCTCTCCGCGACGTCGACTTTAAAATTCGAAAATCTTCATAGTTATGGAGTGCGAGCAATTAAAAAATGTAGGTTAAATTGACATATTTCGAAACATCGAAATCAACTCAAGATAGTGCTTAACGATCACAGTTTTCCTGGAAAATTGTCGGACATTTTGGATGACACTGTAGAAAAAGTGGTGCCTAAGCTACACAATACTAGTTTCCTTTGACCGTTCGACCATTGACAGATGTCAAAAAGTAGAAAAATGTGCCGTCCTGAAAGCATAAATTGAACGGGACACAAGGACGTTGGGTAGTGGAGCAAAGCGGTAGGTGGAATGACTTTTAAATATGTCGAGGCAGGGTGCGGGATTACGGAGTCAGCTGTTCGTTGATAGACTGGCGTGTCCTGGATGGTATGGTGGAGGCAGCAGCAGCAGGCGAACGATCGGTTCGGAGCAGAAACGGTAATCGAATGATGGAAAAGCTTCGACGACGTCGAAGGCGGACCGCAGACACGCGCAGGAACGCACCCAGCCGTGCCAGACGGGCCGTTTTCATAATGCACATTTCTACCTATGCAGAATGTATCTGCAACGACGCCTGTTCGTTTCAGTTTCAGGCTCTCTATAACCTCCCAGCAGCAGGACGGAAATGCCAGTAGCGCCCACGAAACCCAAGTAAATTCGCACTCGCTCTGACGAGCATTGCGTCATCTCGTTTGCATACAAAGTCGTAATGTGGGGAGAAAAGGACAGTTTCATCGGCGTACTGCTCAACCGGATTTATTCTCCCGGAAGAGATTTCGCAGACTTTCTTTTCTCGCGCCTTCGAGAAGAGCCATCGAGAACAGACAATAATGATTTCCGCCATTCAAAAACGATCGGGCGTTGGAGGGCATTTTTACAACATTTACGACAATGAGATTCAATAGTTAAAGGTCTCTGCGGACAATAGGGTAACTAACTATAGCGGGAACTTTCTTATGTTTTATATCCGTATTGCGATAAGTGATAGACCGAACTGTTTTTAATGATGTGACAAAGGTCTTTGACCTAGTAGCATAAATATTATACTACGAAAAATAAGTATTTTACGAATCACTCGAAAATCCTTAAGGGGAGGATACATCAACCAAATTAGCTCTACGAAATACACCTTTAAAAAATTTGAAAAAATTATTTCTTTAGTAATTTTTTACGGGGATTACAGGAGTGTGAAAATAAAAATGGGAAAAGTGGAATACAATATGGTGGAGAAATTTTCCAAAAATGGAACCATTTTGGTTGACAAATTTTCAAAATCCAACTTCAAATTTGTAATCAGCGACCCCGAAAACCCCCGAGTAACAAATTTCAAGCGAAATTGTTGCAACTTGGAAAATTTGTCCGCCATATTGAATCCGTCATTTTGAAGTTTCAAAATCTGACTTCAGATTCATAATCAGCGTCCCAAAATACCCCTATATACCAAGTTAAAGTGAAATCTAACATATTTTTTTATTGCATTTTGGGCATTTTTGTGAAATTCTCGTGGCAGGTAAGGGGTTATGACAAACTTTTAATTTAGCTATTTTATAATACAAATTTACATTGCTGTATTTCACAAACTTTTTCTGAAAATATATCTTAATTTATTTATTAATCACGATACTAAATGATTTAAATTTAATTATTGCATAAAATACTTGCATTCATAAAAAAATTAATTACTAGTTAGACATGGAATGACACCTGAAAAACACCTCTTTTCCATTTAAATAAAAATTATTGCATGACATTTTACAAACGGATATAAAAATGACATCGTACATAATAAGTAAATAATAATTTATAACTTATGATTTGACAAATGTAAACAGGTAAAAATTAATCAAGCGACGGTAATTCAACTGCAGTTTCGTCTTCGCCTATTTCGTCGGTTTCGTGTCCATCCTTATCCAGCATAGGGTCACCTCTCATCAAGCGATAACGATTATCCAGATGAATCGCAGGATACCAAATTCGAGTTTTGAAAAACTAAAAATTAATAATTCTTATATAATTAAATTATTTTAAAAATCCGAGTAACTGAATTTAAATTGCATAACGAAATATGCATGATATTAATACATCATCATTAATCTTCGCATTTTTTGTTTTAATTATTTTAAATAAACATTTGAATTTTGTATAGAAGGGGGTAAAAGTAATGATTTTTAGTAAATTTTCTTATAATATATTGTGTTGATGGGGGTTTCGACATTAATGTTGAATTATTAAAGGTTTTCGTTCGGACTTGGTTATTTTAATAGTATCATAACTGGTTATAATAAAATACGTAGACCCATATTAATTAATTAAGCAAACGAGTTTGCTCACTTGTGTTCATCTGTGATTCATTCGCAATTTGTATTTTTTAATGCGACAACGGGGAATCCGGAATATTTTAATAATCGGACCGTTTCGTAAATATCATCCGCTTAGGAAGCGATCGATCATACACGAAACCTTACCGGCAAAATGGCTCCCACGAGTCTGCAATTTTCTCATCAAAATGGTCCCCCGTGCACTGAAACCGTTGATCGATAACTTACATAATTATGCGACGCATTAGGCACCGCTAATTTCTCTTTTATAACGCGAATGCATTTGATTAGACATTTGATGACATGTGTCAATCCGGTAGACGCTCGTCAATATCATTTAATTTTCTATCAATTTTCCGGTATTTATTTCCTAACTATTCTATATATATATATATAATTGTTTCTATACAGAAACTACTCTTTAATAGAAAAACAATGCAAGCACCTTTTTATTTTTTAAAATGTACCGTTCAAAATGCTGAATATCAAGAAGTTATATTTTATATTGTCAATTAGAATTTCAGAAAAGACGAAGTAAGTTTTTGAATTCTATTGAAAATGGGTATATTGTCGTTTTTAAGATCGATTTCAATAAAATGCATTTATTTATTTTGATTTTCTTTTTCATTGACGAGAATGGATACGAAATTTCTAATTTGTGGACCCAAAAACAATAATAGATAAATTTAAAAAAAAATTAAAATTTTTACTCTTTTACAGTGAAAATCACTATAACGAAGCCTCATCTTTAGAGAGTTTAGAGGTTACAAAAAATTTGTATGGTAGATTAAAATATTACACAGTCCGGATCTGGAGGTCAATTCCAAGTAAGAATTTTTCTTTATTTTCATATTTGCGGGTAGATTTTTAGATTTCTTTTTGAGGTTATGTCAAGAACTTAACGTGATAGGGCTGAATAGGCTTCGAATATAGTTTCATCCACCCCAAAAACATTACGAAAATGTATCGTGGACTTCCAACCGCAAATTGCACCCTGTAAATCCCGAGGAACGCGGCTGCGCTCGTCCGACAATAATGACGCTAGAAAAACTGTCGTACCTTTTTACAGAACGATGTTATCGATATACGGATTTTACTAAAAACATCTTCAATGCTTAATTTACAATGCTGGAGTGCGAGATTTTCATTTCGAGAAAATTCGTTCGAGTCCCAAACGTTTGAAAAAAAATAAAGCCATATACCAAGCTCTTACGTTCGACATTATATATAAGTTAGAAAAAATTATTTTGAGATTTTATATGGATAGATATTTTCGGATGACTGTTCTAAATATGTTGTATAAATTTCAAGCAGTTTCGTTCAAGTATGTTAGACCTATCGTGATTTATATTTGAAAATTTAACGATTTCTCGGCAACGAAATTTCGCAGTTTTTATGTTTTTCCTCGAAAACTAAAGGTCGAATTGAAAAACTTTAAATGTAAAGGTTGTGCAGCATGATATCCTCTATACAATGGTATTTTTTCAATTCGATTTTTTTGTCTTGATTATTTTAAGTCTTTATCTACTGCCAGTCGACCGGTTCGAGCGCAGATCGTGTTATTGCATGCGGGCACTCAATTGTTCCTTATTTTAATATTTTAAGGCCTAATTATAGGATTTTTGAGGTTTTTTCAGGTTATGTTAAAAATCTAACGTGATGGAGTTAAATGGACTTAAAGACTGATCTCCATATCCGGACTTTAATTGTGGAGCTGTGTTATCAGAGAACAGTTTGAAATAATTGCCATTAAATTATGAAATTTTCGTCGTATGTTTCTGAAATGCTGAATATTCGAACAAGTCGGAGAATTTAGTCCGCGGTATTTGTTTGCGTGTACTATCGAGAAATAGTCGGTTAAAAAGTGAGCAACCCCTTTAAAAGATGGCAATTTTTGAAAATCCCTTGGCGGATGATGACTGAATGGATCGTCCCGTCGGAGGCTGAATGCAGCGCTATTTGTTCGCAAACTCCGGGCACAATAGACATGTTGCGTTATGGGAGTCTGGAGGTAGACGCCGGCATATAGACGGAAATGCGAATTCCGCCGGTGAGGATGGGGATGCCATGGTCCATGTATTTGTCGAGAGGAGCTTAAGTCGTTGCAATGCGGCCGGAAAATGGCGAAAAATGCGACGTTCGAAGAAGTTTCTAGAGAGCCGTCGTTAAATGCGAGTGATGCACCCGCGAGCGAGCAACCAACGGTTCAGAGGGGGGACATAAGCGGCTTACAGCTTTCGTTCGGTGGAAGTATATAATATATATATATATATACATATACCTCATATATACTCTCTGTACAAACGCGACAAGTCGATGACAAGTTCGGCCCGGTGAATGACGTACCTATCGCGCCGCGACGTCGAACTTGACGAAAATGCCGGCTTCCCTAATTCTACAGATTAACGTTGCCTACCTTTCACCGGATCCGACATTTTTATTCCGTTAATTTCGTTCAAAATTGAGAACTTGGGACCTAACCTCACACATATATACCCTTCAAATTCTTTTATTTCTCATTTTATTACATTACAATTTCATAATTTTGATATTAACCCTTATTTGCCAAAAATAAGGGAAGCAGGTACGTCAACATCAGCTTAGTTTCTACAATAGAAAGAATTTTTTTACGACTATTTCTGCAAACATTTTTCAAAATAAAAAAAAATGCCATATTTCTTAGGTTGCCTTTTTTAATTTTTCACGTTTTTCTCCACCGTAAGGGATTTTAATTAACGCATATATAAAAAGTGATCCCAATTGTTTAACATAAATAATACAATTGATTCAAAATGACCGCTAAACGAAGCTCGTTTTCTCAAAATTATTATTTCCTTGCAATATAATGATAATGAACAACTAGTTGAATGGTAATTTTTCTAAATTTCCTAAATTTTTGCTGAGAAAATTCGTAGCTCTTTCTACAAAATTCATGGTTACTTTTAGGAGAGACTGCAGAAAAACAATAGTTTAAATAACCAGAAAAGATGATTAAATAGACCCTTGTTATTTTTTCGGGTTAAAATAACCAGAATTGTTGGTTTAACTAGCAATATTGTTAAAACAATTATTCTTCTAATTAAACTATCAAGAATTCTGGTTATTATATCCAGAAAAAATAGTACGCTCGTATTTAACCAGAACATTCTTTTGAGTGTAGAATTTTGTTAATTACACTAAAATCTAATATCATTGCAGAATGTTAATTGGAGTTAATTAAATGTTAATTAGCGATATAATTATTAGTCAGCTATTGTTTTTTTTACTTGGGAATATTTATTATTTTTAGCTCATTTTGATGGTCGTTACTTATGGAGGCCCCTTAATCATTCTTATCATATTAATTCTGGACGGTGTAAGTAAAAACTGACGCAAAAGTGAATATGGTCGGTAAAACGGGTGGAGTAACCACACAATCCAATTAAAAGTAGTTACTATATTTTAATCCGATGGACAACATTTTTAATCCTATGTAAATCGATAGTATCAACCACATGAAAGCAGTTTAATGCGCGCACGTTGCTAACATAAGTTACCAAACATAAAACTGAAAATCAGTGTCAGGAGTGGTTAAAACATGCTTAGCTAATTAAGTGTTATCTCTTTGGTTAAAGTTAAGATCAGTCGATTAGTTACAAGTGATCATTAAAGGGTAAAACACGAAGAAAAATTATTACAGAGAGTGTAGCATGAAAACTTACAACGCCATTCCATAGTTGGCAATTTAAAGTCCTGCCTTAATTTCGGTTTCAGTTTTGGTAAAAATGAAACATTTTATAAATTTTTTAAAATTATCATTGAAATTGTGCTTGAAACTATTTATTGTACAATTCGGTAACGTTCGCAAAAAGTTCGAAAATTTCTGGACACATTTTAGTTTTAAAACCTTGGCACTTCTAATACCTCGACATATTATCCGAGAAAAGTTTGACACTTTTTATTTGAAAATATTTGTTCGTGTCTTGCACCTGGGCACAACGCATAACTTCTTTATAAAATCCAAACCAAGTAATTTAGAACATCTCAACAATTTATGTCCCAATGTCGAAAATGAAATGCACCTCCTAGTAAATATCCATTAAGCAATTAACAGAAACAACTTAATAAATATTTCTACATTAATGAATAAATTAGTGAAATGAATATGAAAACTGTGTTTTTAAAAACAAGCTGCAAATAAATATCGTAGGGAAAATGAATGAGGAACAGAGTGCGTCCCATGGATTCGAAAAGGTGGGGTGCAAAGCAGCCCCTACAGCTTCAAATCGAATTATAACAGTGAAGACGTCGTATGAGAAGCCGCAACGCGGACGATCCGGAAACCCCGCAAGCATCTCGAAACCTCCAGCACTTATGTGACCCAAATTGCACGAAGGTCTTCGAAGCCGGCCTTTTTTACGGTTTCGCTGATTTTATTTCGCGTCGCGAGTAGGGTTCGACCAGCGATATTCGATACGCGAAGCCGTTTTTTATGCCCTTCGACTTTACCAAAACAGATTTTTAGATAAAGACTTTCTTGGATCTGATAAAGGATCAATTAAATTATTTGTATCATCAATTTCCAAAAGTGGTCCTTAAAAATAAAAACATTTTCTGTATTACATCATAAAAAAATGACAAAAAACGGAGTGAAGGGTGTAATTTAAACCTCTCGAAACGCACCGGGTTTCGTTTTGTCTAGTTAATTTATAAAGATTAATTTTACTGACATACTCGCTAAAATAATAATCAAAAGATAAAAATAACTTGTATCTTGACACACATGGCGTGGTTTAGTGTTTATGTGGACCAGGAATAAAGCATCTAATAAAAAGTAGACATGTTTGCGCCATCCTCGCACAATATTGTATTCATTATAACGAATATAACCGGCGATTGTACGCAGTCTTATGTGCTGCTTATATATATTTCTCCACTTGCGCGAAACTGCACTGCTGCTAGAATCACGAACGTGACTAGCGGCAAAGGGTGTAATTATATGGCGCATGTAACGGGACTTATTTTCAACGTAATCAAATTATGACATTAAAAAACTAACAAAATAGTTTAACCATTCCCATATTAGTAAGTAATAGGATCATGTGTGACAATACATTCCGAAAAAATTCCGGGGTATTCTTTAACTTATTATAGAATATTTTACATTTTGTAAATGCAATGGCCATGTTGAATCTGACGAAATTTTCAAATATATACCAGTGTATCTTTTAAGTACAACTATCGAGTGCACATTTGCAATATATTTTAGCACACTCAAAGTAAGATATTGTATCGAAAACTCAATATTTGTAGAAAATGCGTCCTAAAAAATCCTGTTTTTCTACTATTGTCAAAATCATATATAAATTTCAATTTTTTAATAATTTTCTTACTACCATTCGAAAGAGCGGCCTTGAAAAGTGTAGAATCCGATAGTTTCTATTTTTTCGATATTTATTTCATATTGAAAATAAGCGTTGAAGTTGCAGTAAACTTTCTGTGCATTTGGGCGTTAATGGGTTAATAACGAAGGCTTAAATTGTATTTTTTGTTTTTTAAATATTTATCTACTTTTAATAAATTGTAAGGATGTTGAGCGTCAATGAAAAACCTGTAGATCAACGCCCTCGTAGAGTAAATCGATAATGGTGTTCGACGGTATGCGGTTGATGACTTTGGTAAAAAAAATACCATTTTGAGGACGACTGTTGGCGCGTCAGCAAAACGCGCTTCGGGACGATCGTCTCGTGCGTTCATGTGTCGAATTCATTTTTCAAACGTTCGCTTCACAACGTTTTGCGGGCCGTGCGTGAAAATCGACGTGAAAGAGTAATGAAAAAATGTTCCCCAACGAACTCGCTCGTACAATATGCATCAATTTTGCAAATTCTTCCCCTTCTGTTGTTCTTTTTTTTAATCCGTTTGTGGAATCGTCATTTTTTACGACAATTGGGAAGCGCGACGAATCGGAAATTAAATTCACGGACGTTTGGCTCGTTTCTTCTTTTCTAGTCATCCCGCAGCTGCAGGACATTTTATCTCGGTCTACTGTTTGTGTTATTATTTATCTAAATTAATCTTAGAGTTTTATTTTGACATGGGAGAAATTCAATTTGGATATAACCAATATTTCAGTTCTTTCTACGGAATGGATTTATGATCTTATATTGATAAATGTATACAACGTTCTTGTATTAGACATTTTTATGGTCCATCATTTGAATAATTGAGATTTGATTTACTTTTTTCAAACAATTAATTTTTATTGGAATTAAGACGTTTCAGATCCTAAATAATTAAAAAATGCAATAAAAAAATTGGTGTCCGTGATCTTATGTGTCCTATTTTTTCGTGTCGGGATATCTCGCGAACAGTAAAACCGATTTTGAAAATCCATACTAGATTTTTTGTGAGGTCGAACAAAAAAAATGAAATAAACACGATTTTTGCATTCTTTATCAAAAATTCATGTCACATAAAAATATAGTTCCAACGAACAAGATAGACCGCCAAATTCTCTACAATAAAGGTTAAATGCAATTTCTTCATAAAATCAACGGTTACCCCATAAACGGGCAATAAATACGAAAGAATCACGGTTTTTCATTTATTTTCAAAAATACAAATCATATTAAACAATGTTTAAAAAAAGGCAAAGCATCAGATTTTCTGAAAAGGAAGTTTAATGCATTTTCTTAGTAAAATCAACAGTAATACCGTAGAAGACGACGAATGAAGATGAAAATAATCAGTTGTTAGTTTATTATTTATTTATTTATTTATTTATTTATTTATTTATTTATTTATTTACTAATACCATTATAACGACACGTTCTATTGTAATAAAATATATATTTTGCCAAACCAAACAAAATTATAAATATTTATGAAAATAGGTTATTAACGCCAGAAATAATTGGACTTACTATTTTGGATGTGTGTAACCACGTAAAAATATGTAGTTATATAATAATTATAATAGTTATGTAATATACTGATTACATGGCATTACTGATCTGAAAGAAAAGTTTGGTAATATTGACTAAATATGTGCACCGAAATATTTAGTCAATTCAGTTGCATATTAGTTCTTCCATGATGCCGATGAAACAGCACACTCAGGACCTTCAACATTAAAATGTTGTTGAAATTACACAATATTTGGCTATAGTTAGTCAATATTACTAACTTTTTGCAGCGTGAGTTTTATCAACAACAGTTTATTATAGTTAAAACATTAATTAAATAACAATAAATCGGTCCACTATATTTTAATTGCTACACTGAGAACTCACCAGTACTAAATGTTATTACAATTGTAATAAATATTACTATTTTAGTACAGAAATGCCGCATATTCCTTCAAAAGTGAGAAAAATTCGTATTATATTTTGAAAAGTTACTACCTGAAGTAGTAAAATTCAATGGAATCATGACAAAATATACTACGTAACTGGACATTTTAACTGCTTCAAGTGGTAACATACCGAAATGTAATATGCATTTTTGCAACTTTTGAACAAATATTTCATTTTCGTATTAAAATAGCAATATTTATTACAATTGTAATAACATCGCTTTACTACAGATGAGTTCTCAGCGTTTCCCTATAAATTCATAGGTTCATCCTCTATTTCAATGAAATGTTTTTCAGACAGTTATAAAACAACTATTTCTTTTTTTTTTAATGTACAAATTTTGTGTTAGTAAAATAAAGTTTTTAGTGAAAATATCAATTGGAATATGTGATTAAGCATTTATGTATTCATCGTAAGATTATAAATTCGACACGTTCCCCGGTAATGAAGACACGAAATTACTTTTGCAGAATGCCGTAATACATAAGAATTGTAGGAGTATAGAGTTCTTCCGGCAATTAGAGAGCAAAGCAATCTTATAACCGGCCTATTGATTTTCCCGCAGACTATAATCCGACAGAAGTCCTATAAAAACAAACGTAGTTCAACCTAGAGGTAGATGATATAGAAGTGCTTATAATGAAGGCGTTATTATTCCGCCCTGCCTAATGGAACCTACTAAAATATTGATTCGACTAATCGATTATTACCAAGATACGCTTTTGTTACAGGGCAATTGTTTGAATGCATTTATTATTTCGATTTTGTTGTTACCGCGCGATGATTCGATATTGGACATTCAATATTCGTTTCGCAGGTCTGTGTACATGTCGATGCTACCATGTGTAGTGTGCTACATTTCGAGATTTAGAATATTCCTGGTATTGGATGCTTTTCCAATTGAATAATTCGAAAATGATGAGATACATTCGATAGGACGCGGTATTTTCAATATTTTCGATGCTCGCTTTTATTTGCGATTTTATCAGCCGGACCATGTTCCCTTTCCATTATTATTTTTATATTTTTATCTCGTTTTTTATTAGATTTTAACGTTTTCGATAGTACCTATTCATCATCTCTACCATTCGGGAGATATTGTTATAAATCCTGATTCAAACTGGACAAAAGAAAATACTTGAATATTTACTAAAATCAGATTTAACCTAATCGATAGTTATGACGTATTTTTATGATCCACATTTTAAGAATTAACTTCTTGTGTGATATTTTTCTCTGCTTTTCTTATAGTTATTCTGCTGCAAGTTAACTCTCACTCTTTGCTAAGTGTGAAATTTTACACTTAAATAATAACGATTCGTGCTTTGTACAGAGTAATTAAAAATTGTTACTCTATAAATCATAAAGTGAATTTCAAATTTTTCCAAATTTATGGAGCTCTATTTTATCTTCTGAGATTTTGAAAACAAAGAATGTCAGACGCCAAACGGTCGATCACTTGCTAACACTGGATAAATTTGTTTATCTTACAGACTTCGTCCAAAGTGTATTTTCTAACGTTACGGCTCTCTCAGAACAATCAAGTTCAGACCTGAAAAGGATTTTGTTGCCAAAGTGTTTGTCAAAAATATACATTAGACAAACTTTTAACTAAAAAGGCAAGGGTAAATAGTTATCGATCAGGTTATATTATTTTGTATTTTAATGTAGCCATTTTTTAATTTTACGTGGAACGAAACGAAAATAAACTTAAGAAATATTATTTTCGTATGTTTATGAGAAAACTCACGTCAAATTAAAATTTTTACGAATTTAGTTTACCTTCAGTGTAACATAATCTTCACAACGTGCGTAAGTTATGAAATTAATTAATCAAACAGTTATTGCAAAATCTCAAATCAATGGTCCTTGAAACTCCTGCCCATAATTAATTGCAATTATTTTTCCGCTAAAGTGTTTTAGACGCTTCACTGCGTCACAGGCAGTGAAAGGGGTTAATTAATTATTGAGCATTGGTTTTTTCAAAGGTTGGTTTCTTTTTTTTTAGATCACTTTTAATGTTCATATTAATCGTAAAACATTTATTTTCTAAATACCGCAAAATATAACACTATTTCTTTAAAATAAAAAACAAAGATGCTAAAAGTGACATAAAAACGACATATATAAAGGGTTAAAAAAGTTTTTCCTACTAGATAGTTTGTTGCATCTTATTAAGATTTATGTCTCGCCATTGCTGAAACCAAATAAGTCGATATCAAGCGGGCAGCTATCGATCGCGCTTTGCAAATAGAATAAGCAAGTCGAGCGAGTTAATAGAGTTAATCGGAAACGTGCCGATAACCGACGGAGCACGAAGGCGTAAAGGAATTTACAATTTTTGACATTGTCTCAGAAAACCTATACGAACGAGGTAAAAAATAATTAACATCAAATAATGCAGGGACGGTAACTAAAAAAAAAGTGAATTGTCAATTTATAAGAAAATCAATAATTAAAGGAGATTAATCAATGAACATTTTGTTATTATTCATCGTGAACTGATAAATCAATATTGTATGTGCACGAGTCATTGACATTTTCTAATGCTATAACGATACGACGTAATCAAAATATAATTTCATAGTTATAGTATAGATTCATTTTTATTGTCCTTGAGATAAAAAATTAAATTTATTCCAAAAAATGTATGCTTTATTGCAATTACAAGATATTTAACATGGTACATTATTGCTGTTGTGTTCATCCGATGAGAATATTAAAGTAAAAAAGAAGTATAGTCCAAGAAAATTGGTGTTTAGTAAGAACGAAATTCGTTCGTCTGGGATTGTTAACCTTGCTAATTACTGACATGACTTCAGTTGTTAACAATCCTAATTGTCGTACGATGGTCAATAGAAATATAGAATGTCTTTTCGATGCATCGAAACTGATCCTAGATTTTCACCATAATTCAAAGCTTTTCCAAGATGGCCAATTATTGATATAATAATTTTGTGTTCAGGAAAATAAATATAAAATTGAGTACATAATGTGTGTAATTTTTATAGTACCAAAAAATGCGCGATAAAAAAATTGTCGCTGCCGTAACTTTAAAATGTTTACTAATTCAACTGAAGCACAATAGAGTTCAACGAGGATGTATGTTTCGGCGCTTTTTTACTCTTTAAAAATAATATCGTTAAATATGATTATTTTTTGAACTGTCATTTCAAGCTTCGGGCACTATATCAGCTACACAATTTTCTTCCGTATGCAATTTTAATTTTGATTTTTTTTTTTAAATGTAAGATGAAATTCAATTAGTGAAAAGTCCATTGTAAAAAAAAAGCAGATCTTTCGAAGGGGTTAAAAGAGATGGTTAAAAGAAACCCGGTGATTCTTGAACAAATATTTTTTATGTTAATTTCTTTTGTAAACTCACGTATGTATTTAACATTTAATGTGTTTTTTTTCTTTTGTTTTTTTAATGAAAATCCATAATTTGGATAATTTAATTTACTTCAATGTAATTGCGTTATTATTTTGTTTCTACACTTTGTTGTTCCTTTTGCCAATAAGTGAACACGTTTGGACAACAAACGGAATCTTTTATAGCCGAGAACTTGAAAAGACTCGAATAAAAGTTTTTACTCTTCTCCATCACATGCACACACACGAAAATATACACTCATACAAACACTATTATATTGTCTAACTCACTCCAAAGCATTTCCTTCCTTTATCACTGGGTCTCTCTCTCGCTCATGCTCTGGCTCACAGTTGCCATCTACATTGGACGCCAAATTAGTGAAGGGAACTTCGTTTATTCGATGTCGCAGCACTCCGCATTTTAAAAAGCCAACTTTCGAGAAAGTCCCTTGTGCAGTGAAATTTAATTGCGCATTTACTTGTTTACATATATGCCTGAATTTTTTCCAAATCGTGTTTTCCGCAAAGTTAAAGAAAGTCCTCCTTTTCGAGCAAGGCTTGATGATTTAAAAGCAACATTAGTTTTACTTAAATTCTGAAAACTATTATCTGAGTTTTAAACTCGGTGTAATAATGTAAATCATTTTTACAAATTATATCTATTTTTTCAATTTAATTTACCTAACAAAAGTTGGTAAGAACATCTATTTTTTACAAATAATTTATCTCGAAATGGATCCAAATTTCATTCGTTTTAAATTAGTATTTAGTTTAATTTGGATATATTTCAAATTTAAAAATACAATAGCTAATTTCAAAGCTAATAATTTTAGGAATATGAGCACACAAGTCTCATAAAAAAACGTCATGATACGACACTCGCTTTCTGTAATAAATAGCAGGGGGAAGTATATTAGACTGCTTATCCTTCAACTTAATCGACACGTGTATTTAAGTACGTGACGTTTTATTTTCATATTTGATCGACATCTGTTGGCTTATACAGCTACTCACGAGACTGTCATCGTATCATATTAGTTTCCTCGTGGGCCACTGGATGTCGCACAAGATTCGAAAATAAAATGGTTAAAGAGCTGCAGTTGATTGAAAAACCATACTGAATTAGAATAGAGATGAATAAAACACATCTAGAATATAAAAGCATTTTTGCCTTTAAAAGAATAATATGTTTGCTCTTTTACTAAAATTACCCCAAAGGAGTTCACTTTTTATATAATAATTATTGTACTCCGTTGGAATGACAGTTTACTTCACCTATTCTGGAGTGATATTGTTAGATGGGCGGAATAGTTCTACATATTTTTGATATTATGTTTTAGACTTGAGCATTAAAAACGATATTTTTGCATTATTAGACGTTATTTTAATTTACAATTCAATTTGGTAAGCTTTAGTTGTCGTGACAGGCGGAGTTCTTTCTATAAAAATTTGTCATTTTGCCAATATATATATGGCGTTTTCACCTTAAAATATTTTAAAATTGTTTCTATGCTTGACTATTTTTATTGCAATATATTATTTTGATGTGTCATTTACAACCTATCCCAATAATAAATATGGAATCTGCAAATAATTGATTGCTGCACATGGCGTATTAAGAAGTATCCTATGTACCACGTGCAAAGTACTGATCCCTAACGAGTCTGGTTTTGTCACTCGAGCGGAGCGAGTGCCAAACATCTCGCTCGCCCAAAATCAATAATTTCGCCCTTTGCGCGGAATGTTCTATTGGTGATTAATTCAAGCGTGTTAAAACTGATTTTAATTAACATCATAATGAAAGTAACCATTTGTTTATTCGAGAAATGTAATTTTGATATTAATATAAATTGCTGTACCAGCGTCAGTGACAGTAAAAATTCAATTTGAAGAACATTCTGAGAATAGTTTAGTAATTTCACGTTGTGGGTACTTTTTAATGAAACTGTTAAATTAAAAGGACATGGAATTTATTAAAATAATATATAATGGAGCTTGGCATTATATTCTCCTTAAAATTTTCAAAATAATTATAAAGAGTAAAATACTATTTGCTTCGAGTAGCTATTTAATAGAAAACATTTTTATATAAATTGTATTGTGATTCTGTTTAATTCGGTATATATCAGTTTCTCAGTATGTGTGTTTTTATAATTTGTAAACCAATTAATGCTACAAATATCACGTATTATCAAAAATTCTGATGTACTAAATAGAGATCCTGTTGCAGTTACGAAAAGTAAGCAACTACCCCAACTAACTTTAGCGACAAAAGAAGTAATTACATTCCGTTGACCGTTTAGGCCGAGTGCAAGTCGGTTAAATAGTTTTTTTACAAACGCAAATTATGTAAATAATTTATTTAATATAAATCGCGCTTTATTATATTTGTAATTAGTAGGTGGTGTATATATGATTTCATTAATTCGTTAATGCAGGTCCCATTCACTATTATTAATTATTTTCTGCTACTAAAACGGTCGAGCATTCTGCTCTTAATTTAGATAATTGGTTTACACCAAAAATATTCAATAATTACTATTTTGTCTAATTTTGAATGCCAAAAGCTCTAATTTCATTAAACGCAGAAGCTAACATCCAAACCATTGCAATTTATTGTAAATACGATAGTTTTATCTTGAAAATAACATATTAAGTGTTCATGCAGCACAAAATATGAAAATCCGACTGAACTCAATCGAAGAATAAAAACTCAATTTTTTAATGGACTGCAATTTGAAGTATCATAGATCATTAAATATAATTTCTTCATTTAAAAAAAAACGGATAAAATTCTGATTTCAGTTCATAAAAATTTGTCCAAAACGAGGATCTGTGTATTTTTTCGTGTATATACTTTTGAAAGTTACACTTTGTATAATGCAATATCATTAGTGGCATTGCTTTACGAGAGTTTGGGACAGGTGTTTTCTCCTTACAAAGCTGGGAATTGGTTAAAGTTATTTTAAAGGACTTTCCAGGGGTAGGAAAGCTAACGGAAATGGCGCACGTGCTGTCTGATTCATCAGTTTTAACACCCTGTATTCGTAGTGAATAACATTAAACTGCAACTTTTCGTCATTGACTTTTTATAAAACAGTTCTATTTGATCAAAGTAATATAAACAGAAGGTTAATATTTATGATGTTGTATTAAAACGTGATATTGTGCAAGTTTTCCAACGGAAGGTAATGTAGAATAGTTAACTTAAAATTATTATACCTTAAATTCAATGCCGCCAAAAAGTTATTTTCGGTTTAAAAATTATGTATTATTTTCGGCATCGTTTAGCCTTAAATTCTTGTTTTAACATAGAAAGGTCTATTTTTTAGACAATATGCACGTTTTAAGTCAATGTCTCAGCTATAAATCATTAATTCAATAACGTATAAGAAAAGCTTAATTACATTCCGTAACTATGCTAACAACTTTATTAGATAGTCCATGTTTCAGCATACAAACGTTTTTCAGATGATAATAAAGTCGATTATTATTAATATTATTATTATTATTTAAGATGGCTAAAGATAGATGAACACCCTATGGAAATAAATATTTAGTGACATAATATATTAATGTCGTATGATGAATGAAGATGGATATAAAATTAATATCTAATTTTGTCAAACATTTCTCTTTTGAAACTATCTCTGTCTGCACTATTTAGAAGTGTTTCACAGATTTTGGAAGTGTCATAACAACAGTAGTTTTATCTAATGGATTTTTACAATTATTATAATGATTTATTTGTTTAATAACAAAAACGAATGTCGTAAATATTATTTGCTAATTTTTGTACACAGTACGGCATCAGTACCATATTGTTGCTTAGACACTAAATTAGCGAATGTTAAAAACACTCTTTAAATATTTAGTACTTATCGTGGCTCAATTTGTCAAAATTACTAATAAAATTTTTAATCTAGTAAATGGATCGTTATTTAGTTGAACTGCGTAAAAATGATTACTAAATATTTGTGTCTCGAGTGTACGTATTGTACATTGGAAATATTAATGTATACACCAAGAGAAAGGAAATTTTAATAATTTCCAGGACAGAATGAAATTTCTGTTAGTATATATTGTTGTTTAAGATAATCTTCCTATTTATTTCTCTATAATAAAAAGTATTATATATCAGCAGAAATTTGGATCTGTCCTCTAAACCCTAGTCAGAATAGCATAATTTACTACACAATTTTTTTGAGCGTAAATGGAGAAAAACGGTTGCTGCAGAACCACCAAAGCTGTCGCTGTGAGGTCGACAGCATTACAAGCGTTATGAAACTATACCCTGTGGGTCTCACAACGACAGCTTCTGACGCAACGCCGTACACACTATTCTTACCATGAAAATGGTTGTAACACAGTAATAGTACCTTTTTAGTATGAAAAGAGGTTATTTTCGTTTACTCAATTTCATTAAGTCTATTTTACAACTTTAAAGTGACCATTTAATTGTAAGATAGTAATAGATTTGAGGTTATGTTCTGTATTGCATATTTAAAGTTCGAAAAATTACTAGACGAAACAATATTATTCTCTTCTAATAAATAGCGAGGTTTAAGGCAACGGAAATTCATTAGATGGACATGCCTTTCAGTCTGAAATTCTTTAAATCATCTCAAACACCCTGCTGCGCCGTAATCACTCGAATATTATTTTCTTGTTTACCATGCAGTGTACCAAATAATTACAAACACGTTTAACGCCGTAAAATTTAATAGTTTAAAATATATTGTTAACAAAGTTGTACTGCTGCAACTGAAAATTGTTTTAAAATCAATGGAGCCGTATAGTTGGAAACGTGGCCGTAATTTTTAGGATCTTAATAGGCGAGTTAGTTCTGGTCGAAGAAATCCCTGCCTCCGACCATTTTCCGATACTATAGAAAATAGCCGTCATAACGCGCCGAGCAATTTATTCGAGTGATCGATTAGCAAGGGATTTTGAGGTGACCTTAATGGGCACAACAGCAGCATCGAACCAATCGCCGATGCCGATTAGAAAGAGCTTTGAGTTCAGAAACCCCGCGGATATTGGAAGTCCGCCTTTTCCAATCCAATTGACTTATCTCAATCCCAGATATATACCTCTCCTGATCGTCGGTTTCGTGTCCCCATCTATGTATTTTTTTCTTCCGTCTCTTTTCACCCAGTGTCAGAAAAATATTTGGCGAACAGTGCCAATTGGGACGCGAGCTTTTTCGGATTACTCATTCCTGAACCCTCGATATCGATTAAAATGTCGGAAAGGCCTTCGGTTACACAGTTACCAAAAGCAAATATTTTACAAATTTTTAAACATCACTTTTCATTTGTTTCGGCAAAAAAAAGTTATTTCACTCTTCATCTATATATGAAAACTTCTTATTGAAAGGACCGTTTTGAGGTTTCGAAAACGCTGGTGTACTGAGTTTATCTAATTACAATTGACAGTTCGGTTTTAGTGATCGATCGTAAGAATAATATATCAGTAAATCACATAAATAATGGACAAAAAAAAAACGTGTAATATTTTATTGGATTAAATTCTAAAAATAGTACCAGGCACATGAAACGCGAAATATGTAGAGCATAAAATGCCAAATATAGCTGGAATTTAACAAGTTTAAAATTAAATCTTTTCTACAATACCTTCATGGAAATAACATATTTAAATACGCAACTGACACAACGCTGTTGCGTAGTATTTAAGTTTATTCGTAATTAAAAAATTCATTTGTTTATTTTTATATAATTGAATTGGAAAATTACGAGCTTATTCAGATTCATATTTTATATGAGTAAAATGTGCACCGTTCCATTCCATTTTTTAATAGTATTATACCGTCATCATATTTTTAAGATTAGAATTTTATTTTCTAATAAACCAACAGACAAGTGCGTGCAACGATGCTTGCTCATTTTAAAACCTATTTCAATTGGTATGTTTTCGATCCACTTGGACTGCATTTCTCTGAAACTAACAACCCGATAACCGTAATAACGAAATGTGCAATGCAGCCGTACTGACGTTTATAGCAGATTAACGAGCGTTAATTCGCCATCGACGACGATGAGGTTTAGTCTTCAAATAACAATAATCTACGAGGTTACCGCCATTTTCCTCCTAATCGCTCTGATATTGCTCATTTTCGTTTATAATTCATTTTTCAGTTTTCTACATTGACGGAAACGTATTTCTTCGAAAGTCCAATGATTCTTCTAAAAAGTTAAATGCTTAAATTCCTTGAGATTGATTGAAACAGAGCTAAATACTGCGTTTACTGGGCAGTATTTTTATATAACAATTATAATCCTGGCAAAATCAATAATAAACAATATTTAAGCCTTTTAATTTTTATAATTGCTCATCGACCTTGTTCGTAAAAATATACATTTTTACTTAACTTTCAATATTAAAAGTTACAAGCTGATTTACATATAATAATAATTATCTTTTCAATCTTCACAAAGAAAAAAATGGAACCATGAAAAAATGGTCTATATTGTTGGAAGTAACGTATTTTATTAGTGAAATTACCAACGCGAAAAGTTATTGTTTACTGTGTATTAATACTACCATTCAGAATATTGTAAAATATAATATTAATGAATTTTTTTATATCTATTTTAAAAGTGATGAACTGCGTCAGTTTAAGGTTATGTCCTCTACTGTATATTTAACCACCGGGAAATAGTACACAGAAAATTATTATTGTCTTATTTACTACAGAAGTAGTTTTAACTATTTTCTGTAATTTTATATTTTACTTTTGTAAAATTCTAGGATTATTATACGTTTTAACTCTCTGAAGATGCCTTTTATCCCCAGTAGAAAATTAATCCAGTTTTTGGCTAGTTTCTATCCAGTTTACATTTTTCACATGTTAAAGTGAAATTGGGCAGTTTAACAAGAAACTGGATTTTCTAGCATTGATAAGAATAGTTTAAATGAAAATATAATTGAAATAATATATGATCAATACGAATTCTACCCGTTTAGTAGTATCATCACATTGGGAGTAAAATTACATCCATAACAACGGATATTATAACATTGACCGTTTTCGGGGATAAAATTACTGTACACTTGATAAATTTCTTACAGTTTTCAGTGATTTCCTGATCAGGCAGTTTTAATATCATAACGTAATTCACTGTATATTTAATGGTACTACTTGTAGATATAGTTGTTCACTTATATATTTTAAAGTTATTTAGATAAAAAGATGAATAAATATCTGCGAGTTGTTAATTTAAATTACGTTTGTTCAATTAGGGAGATATTTCATAATTTTTATATTTTTTATACTTTGAAAATAGACAAAAAGTCACTGTCAAACTTATTTAAAAACACAATAAAAATATGATTTGTAAGTTTTATATGGAATTATAGGATTTAAAAATTGATTTCCAAATTAAAAAAAAGTATTTTTCATAAGAATTATGTTAAACTGCAATACAATAAGCTGCGTTACTAATGGACAAGCTTCGCTCAGTAAACAATCATGTTTATTGATTTAAAAAATAAAACTAAATCATACCTTATTAAATTATATCAGAAATACGCTGTTATAAAATTAACTATTTGATGTTTTAGTAGATTTGAAGTAGTATTTTGCAAGTGGCTTTAGATTGATTTATATTCATGTGTATAAAACATTCTTATTCTTAAAAAGTCCTGTATGATAAAATTGCATAAAGAAATTACTAAGAGAGTAGAAAAAGTGAAAAGGGGTAGAGAGAGAGAGAGAGAGAGAGAGAGAGAGAGAGAGAGAGAGAGAGAGGGAGAGAAATGAGGGTGAATGTGGATAACAATTTAATTAATGTTAAAAAATATTATGTTTCATGATAGCGAAATTTTAATTTTGCAAATGAGTAATAAAAAATAAATGCATTAATAAACAATAGACTTTGATTCTATTAAAGCACAAATATTTTAAATATTTAATAAACATTTAGTTACGATTTAGTTTTCTTTCGAATTAATATTTGAACACTAACCTAACTCAAGTATAATTATAAATCTTATCAGTATTATGTAGGGTTTGGTATCGTACTTGTTTTTCAAATTCTTTATTAATTTTTAATAATCCATTTCAATCCTTGTTCGATAAACATGGGCGCTTGATTGAAATCATTCTATTAATCAATATAATAATATTTTTTTCGATATAAGTTACAAATTTATTAAAACAATGAAAAAGTAATTGTTTTTTTTCTAACAAAAATGTTTAACAGTTCTGAAAAATATTTTGTTTTGCATTTTATATAAATCAAGTATACAATTTCTTCTTTCGAACCATGAAATTGATATACTTTTGGTTAACTAATTAAATTCGATTTTTCATAGAAGTACATAATTAAAGTTAAAATACAATGTTGTCATTCTGATTTTCTGATAATTCAAAATTACTTTGTGTCCAAAAATTGCAATTAATTAATTACACATCATTTTGTTAATTACTTAATTATTCTTTATAATTATTTAAATGTAATAACCAACAGTTTTTCCACCAAATTCCATTGGAAGCGACATGAATTATTTCATAAATTAGTTTATCCGAATATTTATTACTACGGAGTAATTTTTCAGACTCGAAATACAGGTGATCGCAAATCACGTTTACACGAATCGTGAATTCTATGTAATATAAATGTCACTCTTTTCGTGTATGGGTATCACGGTGAGTTTCGTTGGAAACTTGAAAATATTAAACGAGTTTTCCTTCCCATCGTAGTCGGACTATCCGTATATCATATCATCAGTAGAATAGATGACATTGGTGATCGTATCTTTGATATTATTAACAAAAGGACCGTTGACTGAGCTGGGAAAGTGGCTGGTTATCAGCGGTCTCTTGCATTTTAGTACGACTGACAATTCCATTGGCAGCCTTGTGAAACGCAAAGTTCTTTATTCCCTCAACCCCCACCCACCCGCCTTTTGTCATAGAACTAAAGAGAACTTAATATTCTCTCTATATATACATATAATTTTAAATATATATATATATTTAAACACCGTTGGCATGCTCTGCTTGTACGTACGTAAAGTAGGTTTCGTAGGACAGAGATATCTATGTAGCTACGTAACATATTGTGTGCGACGCGCAAGTCTCTCCTTCTTAGTTTTCTTAAATGTTATCCAATTACTCGAAGATGATGGTCGAATAATTTTATAGTCGAAAAATTTGGAATTTTTCTAAATAATTGCGGATGCTGAAGGAGAGATTTGCGAGAGGACGCACGCCGGGCGTGTAAGACGGAGGCAAAGTAGTAGTTTAGGCTTATAATTTCGACGTGGTTATTGACTCTTGTCGACGCATACGTTTTGTCCTAATTAACAATACATATCGGCTCCTCGCACCAAATAACCGAAATTTACCGTAGAATTGTTTTTTATGCTCTTTATCTCGTACTTGTATACATATTAACTAAGTAACTATCGTCTTTCACTTTTTTCTCGACTGTCGTATTTTCACCTACATATTTATTACATCTTGTACCTGCTACCACGCGTGTATTTCACACATGTACATACGTATTTGAGATTAACGGAAATTGCTGCCGAAAGTATACACACGTAATATTTATACGTTAGATTTGTTGTATAACACATTATTTGGCATTGCACGAATGATAGACCTGTTTTTGTCGGCAGCGCGTTCACTATTCGTGTTGTGCATATGGTTCGTAGGAACGGAATCTCAAGGAGGCGAGAAAAGTGCAGGAAGGATAATTATTGCAAGTGCAGCGGCGTGCCCAGTCACAAACGCCGTCGTGTCCTCTTTATTAGAAGAGGGCTGCCGCCGCTCTGACCGAGGTCATTATTGTTCCTCTCCTAACAATGACAAAAAAAAATCGCTTCTGGCGATAAGAGATAAAGAGATAGAGAGGCCGGCATTAAAAAAGGCCCGGCAATGACTGCGATGCCGATGATTAGAGTCCATCCTCTGCAACGGTTACTCGCAGCCCAGGTAATGTCACTTTTTCGAGTTTTAACGATATTCCCTCACGTAGGCCAACCTATAATACCCATTCGATATGCTATTTTTATATAGTGTGTGTGTGTGTGTGTGTGTGTGTGCGTGTGTGTGTATATATATATATATTCATACAACGTTCAAAATTTGTTCTTGTAAAATACTAATAGACGTTGTTCGGATGACTGTGAATGTTAGAGGCCATTTGTACCGAGGGTGCTTTCCAATGGTAAACATTTTTCCAGATGCTTACAGAAAAATCTTAAATGATAATTACAGCTGTAAGTTGATAATAAGCCAAGAAAATAATCATGATGGAATCATCCTATTTTTTGTTGTGTAATACAATTTTCTAGTTATGTATGTTATTTCTATAAATACGAGAGATACCACCGATATTCCAATAGCAATGAGTAACTGGAAATGTTACTGAAGTAATAAGTCGAGGTACAGTATACACTCATAATTAGTAGTAAAACTGCGAAAAAAAACTTAACGCATTTTCACTTAATACTAATGCAGTATAATGATATGGTGATTTTCTAACGAACATGAAACGTTAGTTGGAGATACGGTGGCTGCGTTTGGATTAAATTCTTCTGGTTGAAATGGTTAAAAATTATAGCAAGACTCAGGACAAGGCGATTACTATACTTATTCTTGGTTTCATTTCTGCGAATTTTAATAAAACATGTCTTGTCCGTACAGCTTGCTCGTACATTACATATTTCGTTCTGTAGTTTTCAATTTCACAGAATAGCTTAAATTATATTCAAATTTTAAGTCTATTTAGGCAAGAAATAACATTGAAATCAAATAGAAATGGACAATTCATGTTGTCCATGTGACAAAAAATGTAATCTAAGAAATCAGTTGTTTAATATACGTGTAGAAAAAAGGAATCAGAAGAATTCAGGAATCATACTAATAGCCGTGTAATAACGCCAAACAAATATTTTAACATAAAGTTTCTTTAATACCACAAATACGTTCTGCAATCAAAATTCACAATTAATACATTAAATTAAATAAATTTTTGCTGTACAATTGTTTACAAAAGTATATAATGTTGGCAAAAATAGAAACTCGAAATATTCAACATAATATTCTTCTTTGTACCTCTTTTCGACACGATATACAACAAAAATGACAAAGCAATAGTTATTTTTGTATCAAGGGCGTAAAAGTTATTTTTTCAACGTCTTTTTTTAATTCAGTGAGCGTGAAATATGGCCATTTTTTAATTATGTTTAACAATGATGACTCAGCAAAATCCATATCTTAATACATTGGCTATTTCACGCCTAAACACGAGGCCATTTTACAGCTACTGAATCAAAAAGTTAATTGCATAAGTATAACAAGATTTTCATCTAACAACGGTGTCGTTAAAAAAGAAAAACAACGAATATTGAAATGTCCAAATCTAAAATATTGGACAAAATAAAATATATCTAATGCCATATATTTTAAGAATATACATTTTTCTTTTCATTTTATGAGTTTTCTCGTTGATAAAAATTTCATTCTTTGATAGAACATTTGTATTTAAAAAAAAACACACTCAGAAAAAAATGTTTTTTAACACATATTTGTCAAAATTAATAGGATTTTTTTATTTTTCACCAAATTTAACGATTCTATTTGAAAGAACAACCCTTATGAGACAAGGCCTTATCATTTTATTTTCCCCTTCATTTTGAAGTGTTGATAAAACGTGAACTGCATGCAAGATATTTCTACTGATAAAAATTGTAAATATTCAATTTTTAAACATATACTAACAAATAATTAAAAATATTTGATTTAAGTTATGAATTCTGTAGTGTAATGCGCTAATTTATAAATACAAATTATGCGTCTATTTTGTCATTGAATGGAATTCTTATTAGGATGTTTTAGTTTAGTTCTATGTCCTCTTAAAAAATCAACCAGAACCATAAAAGCTGCAACGAAGAAAAGTGCTGGTATATATCTCATATTTATAGTAATAATATATATAATAAGTAACACTACTTATCTCTTTGATATATTTAGCTAAATATATACATTTATAAAAGTAAAGGAAAGCATAAAAACTTTAAAACGATAATCCAGCACAACTGCAAGTAGAATAGTGTGCAAAGATGTTTGTTATACGAAATATGACATATGATTAGGTACCAAATATTTTTAGTAGCAATTCATTATTTTAATTTAAAAGCTATGTTATATAACATAACCTGAATATTCATTTCAGAACTTGAAAATAAGTTTGCATTAAAAATACGAAAAAATAATTTATCAAAACTAGTTCTGAATATTATGAAAATATGAAAAAAAAAAAAAAAAAACAGGTTAAGATAACATTTTTAATGAAAAATGTAACATTGCATATATGATCATTAAAAATGTTATTATTTTCAAAAATTCAAAACATCCCTATAGAGAATATCGTCTTGACAACGTTGTTATTACATAATAAATGTATTCACGACAAAAAACTTAGATGACCATTGATGCAAAGCTCTCGATCGTTGATTAATATTATCTCCTAATAATTATTAGGAATCAGCCAGTGAAGTTTTCGGACAAAAAAATTATAACAATAATAGCTAACTTATACAAAATAAACTGACAAAATGATGCATTTTTTTTATAAAGATGGCGAACTAAAATATGTTGAACAATAAAAATTAATTTTTGAACAATTAAAATATCATGTTTTAACCATGAAATCATTTTTGAACATTAAAAATCTTATTTTATCGTACAAAAAATCTTAGTTATTGTTAACAAACAATTTATTTCACCCTATTGAATGACACCTGTTTTCTTAGTGTGGATTACAAATTGCATACTTTGAAAATTGAAATGTCGTATCGGAGGTTGCAGAATGAGTGCAATTTATTGTCGTAAAGCACAAACATTATTATGGGCATCTGTCACTTACCGGAGTTTATTTACAATTTCGAAAATTCCAGTCATTCGTACAGTAAAATGAATCAAGAATGAATAAAATGACGAATATGTGACTGTCTGTAGGTGTATTACAGAATGAATTCTAGATAAACTCTTAGTTTAATATGTTTCCTGTTCATATGCAATATTAAGACAGCTTAGCTATTATTTGATTTTCAATGGCTGGTTTCTAGAATTACAGAACTTAATTACAAGCTTAAATCAATGAAGCGAATGCATATCCCGGATTGTTGACTTGGTCTCTGCGTTCCATTTGCGGGCTGGAAATTGACAACCATTCTAAGTTAATGCTTCATCTCTATGCTCGATCGATGGCAAGGTTAGGTGTTATATTAAACGTTTAATGACCCTGTTAGCAAAATAACAACTATGAATATGAATTTCCCTCCGTTTATTATAGATCTAAATAATAGCCACAGAGAATAACCAAACTCATTGACGGTGATAACGGTAAAAATTAACATTTCATTCGAGTCCATTGCAACAATTCGTTTTATGCGCTTCTCTCATGAACATTGGAACTGAAATGTATGATTTTTTTATCATATACATTTGGAAAGCACCCACTAATCTTTAAGACTAACGCAGATACTCATGATCATCGACGATTACTCTCATGCGTAAACTAATTCAACATTCAACAGGTATTTCTTTGATTTTACATAACATTAATTTTTTAATTTATTATCCATGTTCCGACGTTCACTATTACAAAAATTAGATTGTTTCTGTTAGAAAAGGATCAAAACCAATACTATCATTTTTTCATTGAAAACGATTTTTCTAAGAATGCAAGATTTTCCACTAACGTCAATAATCATGAGTGATCATGAAATCAGGTTAATCTGATTAATTAATTTTTTGCTTGTTTTTATATATTTCATAATCGATATAATAGACGCTAAACGTAGAAATATCGACTTTTAAAATATTTTTTTCTCGAAGAATCAAGTAGATTTGTGGCATTAGTATTTATACGAAGATTGTCAAATATTCACTTGATGCAAATGCATATTCACAGACTTTACGTTGTTTACTTTAATCGGCTTACGAGCATACGCCATTTTTTTTATTGCTTCAAATATTTTCGTAGATATTATTTTACTTAGAAAATTGCCCATATATTTTAACTTTAATACTATATTTCTAGCATTTCCAATGTTTGGGTGATGTTTTATATGATGTTTGAATTTTTTTTATTTCATAAACAATTAAACACGATTATTTTGTCCTGGTAGAGACATTTTAACCTTTTTTTTACTCTGGCTGGCCATTTAGTGTAGCCTGTGTTAAAGTGTTTTTTTAAGTAGAAGGGGATTACTTCAATTTTGGTATAATAGGTAAAAAGAAACCATATTAATTAATTGTTTAGTTGGTTTTAAATTTAAACTGCCCGAGGTTTGTTAACGATGAAGTAATGGAAAAGATTTTGATAATGATGCACCTTCTGGCATGGTGCTGGTAGAATATGGCGGTTGTCCAGTTTTACTATTGATTTTGTTCCGCTCTTAAAACGGCTATAAAAGAGAGTAACGTTATCGTTCTTTTAAGATGTCGAGACATTAGTTCTGATTGAGTAAACGTCGCCATGGACAGGCAATATATGTTTTTTTTTTCAGTCTTTGATGCTTACTTCTGACACGATATTATTTTGTGTTATATTAAATTAACATGACGGTTGTTTCATCGGTCGGTCACCTTAAAAATTTGCCTCCCCCGGCGAAACGTGCAACCCTCGGAATCGCTTCTCTACTTTCCGATCGATGATTAGCAGTATCCTGCTATTTCTGCTTTACCGACGTAAGCGAAAGTTTCTTCCGTACTTATCCGCGGTCGGTAATGTATTTTTAACCGAAAGGAATTCGCTTTACCGATGACCGATAAGTTATGCGCAGTACTAAGCAAAACTAGCTTCAAGTTTATATTGATCCTCTGTCAACATTTCTTTCGAAATATTATGATTAACGATCAGCATTAACGATGAAAGATATAAATGATATTGATATTAAACATATACATAGATAAAGAAAGAAAAACATCGTAGTAAACAGATATATGAAAAACTATCAGCAACGAGTAAATGTATATTAATGTATATACTATAAAGCAGAGTAATGATAGCATATTTATGTTTAAAGCTCATGCACATTTGGTGAATATATATACGTTTTGGCCGGGATTTTCTCGAAAAGTTTTGTGAAAATAAATGGTAGCTGGCGGATTTATTAATTCAACTGAATTCATTTTATTTTATAATACACGAGTTTAATACAATTATGGCAAATCGGTAAAAATAAAAATTATACTTTTTTTAGTATATCGCAAGTACAAATATAAATTCATAGGGCGCCATGTATGTTGAATAGAAAACTATTAGAAAGGTTTGATAATGAACGAAATTAAATAGTTTCATCGATTATTAAATTTACAGAATCCATTCGATAATCGCCCACAAAGGTAATAATGAAAATTGAATCTAACTAAATTGGAAGTAATAGTTCTAACATTGAAACAGTTTGTCATGCTACACATTGAAATTTTCGCTAGTCTACACTATTTAAACCTAAGAATGCAGTGCCACTGTTGAAAAAATTGTAACCATTATTGCGTGAATTCTACCGATATTATACTAAGATCGAATTTCGATGCTGACATTTTCAAGAATAAATTGCTAGGCAGCCTATGTTGTCTACAATTTTGTTTCTAGTAGTCTAAATAACAAAAATACAGTAATACAGATCGCACACAGATATTATTCTACTCATAAGGTGATTACTCTAAGTTTCGGTGATTCATTACGGTAACTAAACAATCTACATTCCGTTGATTTGATCACGTTACCAAGTCCCATTCATTTCGATGATCGCAATTTATCCTTCACGGCAATTCAAACAGTCTCTTCCAAAAACATCACAGGGTATCACTAACTTTTGAAAATGTCCTATGTAATTGCGGTGAATATATGACGAGAGCTGATAAGCAGGCGTTTCTTCAAATAGACATTACTGATCACCAATCAGTTACGTGCTGCCACCTGCCCGGTATGACCTGCACTGCCCGCAATTTCACCCCCTTCGCTTTCTCCATACGCAACCCTCGGCGGTGTTTACACATTTACACTGGCATACTCGCGTACACACTCGACCTTACGCAGCCCCAATAGGAATAATCGACGTCGGTTGATGTCTCTGTAACACAACATAGTAATATCCCAAGGAATATTAAAAATCCCGTATAGACAAAAATTCTCATTCAAATAATCAGTTATTTCGAAAAATCGATGCTGTATGTCCGCAACATGTTTCGACAAACTGCTAAATTAAAACACCTTTTAATGTATTATTTTTCAGTGTTATCTTCCAAATTTCGTCGTACATACGTCAACGTTTGGCTCAAAAGGCTATTATAATTTTCAAACTGAACATTTCGGCGCATCTCCTAGATTTATGTACGCCATCATCGGTGAATTAGCAAATTTCGAAATGATTTGTCTTTTACGACTCTTATAGTTTTCTTGTTCATTTTTTCTGCTTCTTCTCCTCCTCCTCTGCTTTTCTCCTTCAGAAATCGATAGATTCGACCGTGATGGCATACGAAAAACTCGATTTGCAGCTGCGCACAACAGGATTACTCCCGACTTGGCAGCTTCCCTCACAAGGTACCCCCCTCTCGTTCACAATCGCGTGCCTATCTATTCTGTTCATTTTCCATTCTTTCGACGTAATAATTCCATACTAGCCGCCAATTTCAATGTCTGGACAATCAATCGAATGGCGATTTTTTCTTGCGGCGATAGAATATCATCTGCAGTTCTTGCGCTTTCTACCTGGATCTTTTACGTAATCCGATAAAGGAAACTATAGTCAGTGGGTCAAGGCGACAAGGTGACAAGGCGGTCATTGGCCCCGTTCGTGTCTGGTAATGTGTAAAGCTTTTACATAGGATCGAAAGCACCATTTTTCATCCATGAAGAATTAATAACTTTACTTCGGTTGGCAGGTGAACTCGGAACCTATAAACTTGCAAGGTTTTTACAACAAACTTACAATGGTCAGGATTTAGGGGTTGGGTTAATGAAATCTATTTTAGAAGTCATTATTTCCACTTCTTAACCAACTTAAAAAAACATCATTTAAAATCAAGGCTTCAATCAGTACTAGAATTCTCATTGATATTTCGAAAAAGATGGAGTGACGAGCATGTATATTATTCTGACATTATTCTCGATAGCAACACATAAATATTTACCTCAAATAGCGAATTTTCTAATGTTAACTTACATCTAAACGATAATTCGGAGAAATATATAAATATCAGCTTTACACAGACGAAATCGACCAAAGGACGATACCCACAGAAGTTATACTAGCAGAGGGTAAAGAGAAAGTAGGGTTGTGAACATCATGATAAGGGGGGAACAGAAAAAAAAAGAATTCGCATTAATCTCTAAGAAAATCACGATTCAAAGCCTAAATCGTCCATTGCAAAGTTACTGTTGCCAACGTGAAATAAGATTGTCGAAACTCAAAGTAAGTACATAGGTGGTCCTCGCATATGTAGCAAGTCGATTTATTCAGGCTATTTAGTTAGGGAAATTAGTCAACTTAATTATGGTTTTCGTGACACACGAATGCTCCTTTCTCCTACATTCTACATGAATCTAGATTCATAAGATTAGAATGATACTTGAGAGCTATTCATTCAATTCAAATGTGTAGGCATTAAAACGCCAAATTAAAATGCGATTGGATGTGTTCATTATCAGTATATATAAATTGGTGCACTCTATGACCAGGATCGTGGAATCAAATGTGGACAATTACCTTCTGATGTTGGGTATAGTTTGCCTTAGCCGACTATCAATGATTAACAGGTTATTGGAGACCTTTACATAAACCACCTGCGCTTTGTACTAGTCTGCACAATAGCTTGAATAAGTTCCAAAGACCTTGAACATAATCAATGGAGATACGTGGATAATTTCGAATGAACAAACGGGGAACAAGTGTTTGGGGGTCTTTTTGTGTCGAAAACCGGACCTCTGCCCTTTGAGAATTTTGCCAGTAAACTCTATAAGTCGAAGGTCTTAGAAGCGGATAAGGTGGACAGAAAGGTGCATGTTGTCGAATCGGGTGCCACGCGTACAATTAATGAAAATTGTCCGAATGAACCCCGCAGGGGCTATATACGTCCGCTATTTTGTTCGTTACGATCGACGACAGGAGCGGCCGCGAGGCCGCGCCTCTATCGACCGGGAATGTTTCTCGCCATGAAGAGAAGCGAGGAACATGAACGTCCATGCCGCTGGCCGCGATTCCTTGACGACATCGTCCAACCCCCTAACCACACGTACATTTTACCTTCTACCCATTCCCTACATAATTAACCCAATGACTCTATATTCCTTGGCTTCATCATTCCTTTCTCTCAACTCGCTCCTAGCTTCCACCATTCTGTCGGACATTCATTCCCTCGCTTCACCATCCATCTTCCATTATATCAGATTCTCCCTCTATCTATCTCTGTCTCTCTCTCTTTTTCTCATCCCATCTCTTCCGCTTTTACTCTCAAGCTTTCTTTCCCTCACATACAGACTTGCCGCACTTGCACACCACACAAGGAAAGGCGCACACATGCAACCCCAATCCCAACCCTGCTCTACGCCGCGTAATCACCGGTTGAGCCTCGGGGGATCTAAGTAACGTACATACAGACCGAAATACATTCCATGTTTATCATGCTCCCTCTACCAGTTTGTCTTTCTAGTTTAGCGATATTCTAACTTTATGCTCCTTTCTTGCCGAAAGAACCAGCACCACTTTTAAAAGTGCAGATACAACCCCCATTCGGCATGCCAGCCAAATAGTTGTTTTATCTCCTCAGATCAATTCCTCCATCCATTTTATTCATTTTCTGTTGGTGCAACTTTCTTTTTCATTTTCATCATCAGTTTTCTGGGTTTGGGTTTGGAGACATACACCCCCGCATGTTCCCCGTCTCGAGAACGATCGTACACCGGACGGCGAATCGACCCGTCAACCCCCGGTCTTGTACAAGGTTCCTTTTCCCAGTGGGATTCGTCTCCCATGGAAGTGCGATTCGTCGCACGATCGTCAATGCGCGCTGCAGTTTGCGTCGCTGCTATTTCGCGAAATACCATCACTACCCTATCGCATCACGACCTTAAGTAAGGTCGTTCTACACTATCGACATCACTATTAGCTTCCAGCACTTAACTGCTCCATCCAAGACTTGTCATTTGTTTAGCCAATATCCACAGTTCGATGATCTGCCACGAGTCGAGGACAATGTCCCATCACACCAGTAACTCTAAAAGGCGTACTGCTGTGACAGGACAATATTCCCGACGCCGGGCGCTTTCTTCGGATTATCCGTTGCTCGCCTCCACGGAGAGAAAAATCTATGGTCGAATGTCGTTCTGCCTAAGCCTTTTTCCCGCGCACCGCACGCCATACCGCGGTCAGACCGAACATTACATTTCTAGTCAGTCGCGGCACGACGTTCGACAACACTGATAGAAATTTCTGAAGCTTTCGTCCAGGAGAGATATTTACGCGGATCTTGGGCGTGTTCTAATCCCACCGTTTTGGAAGTTCGAACGCGCTCTAGGAATGGTACTTTGAAACGCCGCGACTCTATCATCCCAACTTAGGGTTTACGCGGATGCTTGAGGTTGTAGCGCTGGGATGGTCGGGACGCAACGTTTAAAACATGCCCCTTAATTCTAAACGATGCCTGTATATACCGGCCTAGGCTTGAATATTGCTATCAGTGCATAGATTTTTCTCTGCGTGTCTTTTGTACACCAGTCACTTGATCCACTGCGCACATTATAGCTGATATTCTATACGTTCTTCCGCGTAGAACACGTAAAAACAACAAAGATGAGAAACTGGTTGGTTGTCCCGTCACCCTTTCTCTCTGTCTCCCTTATCGGACCTGCTCAGGTCTGAGTTTCATGTCGATTCGTCCTCAGCCTATTCCCTCCCCCCTCCCTCGACCATGGAATACTTGGCGAGAGACAACGCGGCGGCTAGTCGATACAGTAAAACAATACAAGTTACGCGGTCGAGGTACCCGACGGCACTGCGTCGCTCGCGACCGGCGGCGCTTCCTCTGCACCCACTCGTGCTTGCTCCCTGCCTGGTCAACCACGCCCAGTGTTCTCAGATTTAGATGCAATCTAGATCATGCGCAATATGATTCAGAGCTGACTGGTTGCCCGAATCCCCGCGACGCTCCTGGAATTCGAATACCATACCGGCGAAACCCGGTGTACGAGTTGGGGTATACCATAATGAATTTGTACATAAAAATGAATTGAAAAAATTCGAATTTTCACTATATTCGTTGTAAAATATTCGGTTCTAAATAGTAACGAAAAGTAAATATAGGAATTATACAATATTTCGCTTATGAAAACGGAAATACCAAAGTTCGTGTTTTTCGGTTCGAAAAACATTGAAAATATTGAATTAAACTAAATGATTTATGGACAAACCTTTTATGAAATAAAATTAATCTTAATATCAATAAGAGGAATCATAAGATTAACACTGAAAGAATAACATTTATGTTATCCATTTTATACTACTGTTGGAAGTACACGTCTTTGAACAATAGGGTAGAAAGAATAATTTATATTATTCTTTCAGCGTTAATATTATAATTTAACGAAAAAAAAACATAATTTTGTATTTCCGTCCTTATAAACAAAATATTATACATAATTTCCATATTTACTTTTCATTATTATTTAAAATAGAATGTTTTATAATGAATCTACTGAACATTTGAATTTTTTAAATTCATTTTTATGTAAAAATTGATTGTTGTATGCCGCAGGTCGTCTGCGGCTCAGCGATCGTATACTATTCGAATTGCAGGAGCGTCGCGGGGATTCAGTCGACCAATCAGCGCCGGGCCGTATTGCGCATGCCCGAGATTGCATCTAAATCTGAGAACACTGACCCCGCCCCCGCTGCCCCCGTCGCTATCCACGTAGCCCGGCGGGGCGCACTCACACGCCCGCACACGTGGAAGTGCGCCTAGCCCCCACTGCGACTACGTCGTCGGTGCCGATAGCGATGGCGAAGGCTATGGCTGAGGAGGGTGGCAGGTAGCGCTAGTGTCGCTACCCCAAAAGAGTAAAAGAGAAGGAAAAAGATAGAGAGAAAGAGAGAGAGAGAGACTCAGACTGTAAACCTCGAACGCACCCCCGCTGAAAGGGATGGCGACGAGGATACATCGATTGAGGAAAACTTGTGAATGACAGACAGAGCAGGAGGAACGAATACACGAGAGAAAATACCCCGATAAAGTAGGATAGAAGGTACTTTATTATACGGCGATAGGGGAGTGGAAGTAGGAGAGAGAGAGAGAGAGAGAGAGAGAGAGAGAGAGAGAGAGAGAGAGAGAGAGGGGACGAGAGAGCCTGATAGCCAAGGGAAGCACGGGGGTTATTGATCCACCAGCTGCGTGCTCTCTCAGAGTCACCCTCGTTGGGTTCACCTCTCGCAAGCTCGCTTGCCTGCATCTCCATTCTATGGCGTTCCACAGTTATGCCGTCTAGTTTTATCCCATTTCCTCCTCTGCATCTCTTTGCCTCAACATCTATTTACCTATCCCCGTATGCATTCATTTCTCCAACAGACCACTTGATTTGTTGCCTTTTCTTTTTTTAGAGCAGAAATGCGCGGCATCACGAGGAAGCTTTCATCATTTCGTCTGCCGGAACTATTGCATACATTCCAGCATTGTGCTCATTCCCCTCAGCCTTTTTTATCATCCGTCTCATCGCCTACTTTATTCCAGATATGTAAGCGGATGACACGAAATAAGCTAATCACCGAAGCTATTGCCCTTTTTTAGTATTCAATTAAGTCTTGGACATTGTTGAAGCTCCCCTTGCTGAATTGTAATAATCTAACGAGAATCGATATTGTCAAAGAAGTTAGGAACTGTTGTGGTTTAAGGAGAATACTTCCTGTTTTTAGAGCTCGGCTAATACAATCAGGAGGTTCTGGTTTTTAATAGCCCAATTTTAAAGGTCAGACTGTACAGGGTGGGCGGAGATACGAAGGGCGCCAGCCGATATGCATACTAACTTAACGAGTAGGCCGTGTTTAAATCAACCCCTTGCATTACCTACTCAAATTCGCCCATCTCCAGTAATAATATTGTGGGAGGATTCTCTGCAAATCATGAAACTATGCACATTTGAAATCACCAGTCATTCTGTTTGAAATCCAAAATGTTAATATGTTTGGATCAGCCTTCACTACAGATCATGAATCTTTAGAAGCTCATACAAGAAAATAATATTAGTTAGAATATGAAGTTACTGGCATTATTTAACGCTTCTATCCTAAAAATAATATGTGTGAATTTAAATAAATCATAATCTATAATACTATGGCCAAAAATAATCCTGTAATTATCTATTCCTGACATGAAACTTGGGATTAATAACTGCATTTGCTACGATATATTCGGGAAAAAATTAGGTTTGTCCAGTAGTATGAGTCGGTTATTCATTCTCCACATAAGAAACCACTATACTTTGTTTATATTTTAATGGCTCCTGTCTTCATTCTATTTTGTTTTGTCTGATAACTTAGGGTGTCATTACTTAGCGACTGTAAGCATTCTAGCTGTTATCTGCATAGGTTTTGTTTTAAAACTTTATGACGATACTGCATATTCTGTGGTGGATACTATAAAAGGAACATAGCCTGCAGGTCCAAGGATGGAAGTTATCGACTCTTCGTGAATCTTAATGTTTCTGAAATATTACATTGTCTGGTAAGATGATGATGAGTATCATCGCTACCTGCTAATAATATTGAACCGATTTTCGTGCGTTTTTCCCTACAATTCTTTCTTTCTTTTAATAGCAGTAGGCGAGATGAGATAACGCGCATATAGCTTCAGGGTAGCGAGGAAACGTACAAACTAGGTATTTCGACCTAGAGAAAATTCAAATCGTACTTTATAAATTGCACAACTCAATCAACAAGCGCACATTTTCTTTCAACAAGAAAGCACATTTTCAAGCGGAAGGACATATTTGACCCAGGTAGTGGGAGGAAAAGGCTTTAAAATAGCCGTCGGAACTAGGGGTTAATTTCTTCGTAATGTGCCACAAAACTGGCGACTCAAATTCTTGATTTGGGATGTAGGACCATTTTAGGCCATATGGAAGGGAACGGTATTAAAAATAAATACAAGTAACTTCATTTAATTATAGAAAAAAACAGATTTATTTTTACAATCATACCTTAAGGTTTCGAGGATTACGAAGGTCGAACCACGGACACTTCGATGGTTGATCAAAGCGCGGAATTTGACTATGTTTAAATCTAAAATTTATAAAGATTATTTTAATATCTGCGATCATCAAGGAAATTACGACATCAACTTACCTTACGTCAATAGTCGTGTTGAATAACCTATCCCAACATACGACGGGGACCATGATTACTACTAATGTTATCACTGACACGAGCGGGATAAGCTGAAAACATTAACAATTTTAACTACATGCAGATTTTTTTCGAAAATAAAAATTATTTTACCATTTAAAACCCAGATCATGAAATAGGTAGTTTGAATTAGATCGTAATTTATCGAATAAAATCGGTAAGCAATTATATTAAATTGGGACATTACAATTAATTTTCAGCGCTGGTATGGAAGCAGCAGCAGCAGCGGCCGCTGCGGCAGCAGCAGCAGCATCCGCAAATGGTACGACGATTGAACACGATTTTCACAATCCATTAGTGCCGTTAAATGGTAGCCATTCGAGCAGTTCTGGAAGGAGCACACCAAATGGCGGCGACCCAGCTCCAGGCAAATTGTTTGTTGGGGGCCTTTCTTGGCAAACCAGCAGTGAGAAACTACGAGAGTATTTTGGCATGTTTGGTACGGTTACGGATGTATTAATCATGAAGGATCCAGTCACACAGGTTAGTTAATACTGTCTTTCTTGTTAATTTGGGTATTCTCTACGAGACACCTTTTTTTTATTTATCAATAATTATGTTGCATTCTTTAACGGATTTTTTTTTGTTAGTATTAGTGTCGGTATGTTCGGTATGAGAATAAGTGATGATCTATTGCAATATAAACGGGTGATTGATTAATGATATCATCCATGTCTTCCGAATTTGAGAACGCGACCTGGGGAGTTTTTTCTTTCATAATACTTATTTCTCTGATTAATTACGATCTAAAGTGACGTTCAACAAGTTTGAAATATAGTTGCTTCGCAGAAAATGTGAACCATTTGCGGCCAAAATGAAATATATTTTCCTCGTATGCAATAGATCATCTCTAATATTTCCATTGCTTTCTCTTCATCATTAATTACAAAAATACGGTAGCATCTAATTTTTTATCAGCGGATGAATAATGTTACTGATGAAACCAATTTTTCGTTTTGGATGACATCGTGTCATATAAGCTAATAATGGTCGAGACGGGTGGCTGCGATAATAATTGTTTAGCCGTAGCTCCTAATCATAAGGGAAAACACATTCAGATCATCCGCTACTATCTTATATCATCGGTCCTCGAGTAATTAAGCTTTTTGAGGGTACTAAGGTTGACAACAAAACAGCAGTGGTTTTTATAGTGGATTGCCGCTACTCATAAATAGTATTGTCAGTTTAGATATTAAAATTTGAAGCATTGAATACAATTTTTAAATATTTCTGAAGTTATACGATGTCTCTCTTATTCGATGTTTTATTCGATTCCACGTGATTCCTAATTAAAGAATTAATTGATGAATATATTTAACATATTTTTAATGAGCTATTTTATAAAGACACCTAAGTTGTCGTCCAATAGAATCGACTAGGAACTAACATCATTTGTATGCAGTCTTTAATGATTTTAACATCTGTTGTATGCAATATCTCATAAACGCACAGTGGATCGAGATATAGGTAAAGCTGGATATAATTAAGTACGAATGTCTTCAGATTTTGAGAATTCAAAATGGCGAATCTAAATGTACTTGTATACGTTTGCATCATTGGAATAAGATGAAAATATGGGAAAAAAATTATTTTGTTTAGACTTATGACGGTGAATCACGCAGTATATTTGTATATTTGCCAGCAGTACATTGGGACCAACAAACTCTTATATTAATGCGCAAGAGTCGTAAGTAGTAACAGTCCGTCGCGTCGGCCCCAATACACTACTGGAGATTGTACTACTAGCTTCATCGTCATTAGTTTTATTTATTTCTGAGCAGGTCATTGATGTTTTTGACATATTTTAGAATTTATAAGGATAAAGGAAAGGAATTTAATGACATTTTTTAGCCTATTCGAGGGTCGGCTCTCGGGTGGATTGGTCGGACAGACTTTCAAAGACATTACAAGACAATACTTTTTTTTTTAGACAAACACAAGGATCACTCACCCAGAGCCAGTCCCCCCATTACTGCGCCCCGCAGAGCGACCTGACCCCTCTGTATCGCATTTGCACGGGGTCTGGGAAAACTACGGAAAACCCAGACAGATACAGTCGACGAACTACTTTATCATCAGAGTATACCCTCTGATGGTAAAGCAGCCGTGTCTCCCACTCAGCAATCGGCCTGCTATCTTTGCCGTAGCGGGCGCAACGCTCGTTTTTTTATTTTTCATAGTCACCCTTCCAAGTATGGATCCCTATCAGGAAACTTTCACTTGAAAGAGCGACTGTGCGTCGCACCGACCACAGGGCAATTGCTGTTGGTTAATTAATAATTAAATAATTATCATATATTTTTATCTATATGCGTAAAAAATCGAATTTTCGTTGGATTCCAATGATGCGAATGTCATGTGTACGAACTTAATATGTCGGAGTTTTCAATAATTTTCATTTTTATTAACTGAAAACTGACAATTCACAAACTCAACATTAATTACTCTATTATATAATCTGTTATATGGTTTTAACATCTGCTGAAACCATTAGTCAAACGCACATACAGTCGGCATTTGTCATCTAATTTGTCTATAACCATACGTATATTAAGCCAATTCACTGTTTTACAAACAATTACTATGATGGTTCAAATGTGCGTTAAAGTTCAAAAATTCAAAATAGCGGATCTAACATCATACATAATATTTAAAAAGTGGGTTGATTCTTCCGATGCTTGATATAGTAGAGACAAAACTTGCAATTGCCACATCAGATTTTATTTTAGCACTACAAACATTCTTTTGAAAGACCAATTGTTCGCTAATGACTACAGAAAAAGTTCACAAGTTTTTAGTGCTGTGCAAATGTTTTAACATTTTTAAATTGCCGTTATAACAGATTAAGTAATTTTTGAGTAACAAATAATTACTTTATTACAACAAAAATGAGAATTTTCGATTCTCCTAGCTTTACGAACGTAAATGAAAGTAATTTCTAAATAACTTAAGAATTGCGAGCAGTTGGTTCTGAATATAAACAATCCACAGTTTCGGTACTTACTTTGTCAAGACTCATTAGTGGATCGAAAACAATCAATGGTTTTAAGAAATGATTTCTTTCTGCGGATCTTCGTCAACTTTTATTAAATGACAACGTTGAGCTGCTGTAAGTAGCTACAATCAAATTTTTTAGTAATATAACTCATAGCTGGCGATAGTTCAAACAAATAATTAATTATTTTCTACGTACTTTCACATAATTGCATGCACTTACATAAATTACTTTATGGTCGGGCTTTCTTATGGTTCGATCCTCTGTGCGTCGGTTCGAGAATGTATAAGTGTTATATTAGCAGCCAATGATTTACTAGAGTCTAAACAAATAAGGCAATCACCTTACCGTGTAACTTATGCCTCATTATAAAAGAGCATGGAGAGTATAATGTGTTATCAGGTATGGTCACATAATGTGTAATTAACTGATTTTCGAAATTGATGGCGAATCTATACTATATATGGCCTATAGGCCAAAATATCCAATAAGGGAGAGATTAATGTAACACTAGTTCATGAATTCAGTATTAGACGTAATTTTACAAAATTTGGGGTACTAATCTGATTACAGCGCAGTCGCGGTTTTGGCTTCATCACGTTTTCGGAGCCCGGCAGCGTAGACAAGGTACTCAAGTGCCCAATACACACTCTCGATGGGAAGAAGATCGACCCAAAGCATGCAACACCGAAGAATCGGGCAAAACAGGCGAACCGCACGAAAAAGATTTTTGTCGGTGGTGTCAGTCAAGATACGAGCAGCGAAGAGGTTAAGGCTTACTTCAATCAATTCGGTAAGGTCGAAGAGACGGTGATGCTGATGGACCAGCAGACAAAGCGACACCGAGGTTTCGGCTTCGTAACATTCGAAAATGAAGACGTGGTCGATCGCGTCTGCGAAATACACTTCCATACGATCAAGAACAAAAAAGTCGAATGTAAGAAGGCTCAGCCGAAAGAGGCCGTACAACCCGGGGCTCTTGCTTTGGGTAAGCGGGTAGTCCTGGGGGCACTTGGAGTTCGTTTGGCTCCCCAGCAGACGTTACCGGTGACGGCCGCGACGGCTTCCCAGTTTGTCGCACAGGCTCAGGCTCAGGCGCAAGTGCAAGCAGCGGCCGCTGCAGCTGCTGCTCAGGTTCAAAATGCCGTTGCCGGATACGGAAAGTTATTCGCGGGCGGATACCCGACCGCTCTTTCAGCTTACAGATACGCGCCATACCCCATACCGGCGTCGGCAGCTGCAGCTGCGGCAGCAGTGGCAGCAGCAGCGGCCGCGGCTTCACCGGGTGGACAACATCAGCAGCAAGGACCTGGACAGGCTGGTCCTGGTGGTCAGCCGAATTCCCCAGCGGCAGCGGCCGCAGTGGCTGCAGCTGCAGCAGCGGCGGTACCGCAACCGAATCCATATCAGGGATACTCCCTGACGAATGTTGACATGTCGAGCTTCCAAGGTGTCGACTGGGGATCCATGTATGGCATGGGCATGTACGTCTAAATACGCTCGTGCCGCGTCGGTACGTCATAGGACCAACACCGATTCCCGCACCAATTTTCCTCTAATGCGTTTTTCTTTTGCGTTGCGCGGCGTCGCATTATTGCGTCTTATTTATTGTCCGAGACTTTACATTTACTTATTCGTATTACTATTCTTTAAGTTCATCATTAGCCGCTACTCCCGATTATAATATTATTTATAGTATTATCCTCGAGGTTACGAAAAATGATCCTGTGCCGAATGGCACGCATTTGCGAGCTTTTCGTTTCGTTCCGAAAACAAGGGCCCGACTGTAGGCGAACTCTGGAAGAGTTAGGAACGACCGTACGGGGCCATACAAGTATTTATTCTTTGTGATCGCGGAAGATTACTGCGTATAAGTATCATACACTATATGTACTAATATTAATCTTGCGCTGCTTAGTCGTCAATAAGGTTTAAGACAGTAATAGTTGACGAGAGCGCGGTCGGGGCTTCCCCGCGTTACGTATTTTTTTCAACGTCGTAGTCAATTGTCGCCCCATAAAAATTCCATTCGTTTCATATGTAGTTTTTCGCGTCTACATACGATTAGTTCGTCTCATTTCGTTCGGTTCGCAATTCCACGATCGACATTTTTAGCAGCGCGAACTGACAAACGATGAAGATATATGAAAAAAAACAAGGGAGAATGAATGAAAAATTGATGAACGAATGTATGAGGAAGAAAAAGTGAAAACGGAAAAAGTTGCTCGAAAAGAAAAGGAACTGAGATTGAAAGAGCGAATGCAATAGGGAGTCTGCGGGCATGATAGGCTAACTGCGTGATCAAATGAGGGAACGAAATCCGAGAAAGAAACTGAAATAGTAAAGTTGATTAAGCTAGACGGAATGCCAGATAATGTGCGACAGTGAGAATGATAGACTGAGTTGGTAAGATGCTGGAAAGAAAAGGAAAGAATAGACTTAATGAAGGGTAAGAATGAAATAGTGAGAATGAGAGTGAGAGGGGGGTGGAGAAGGAGCACGCGAAAGAACGTGCGCATATTTTTTCGAGTAACGAAAGACAATATTCGCATCTACATTAAATACTCATAGAGTCTAAGGTTAATTCTCGTGGTAGAAAGTTCGTCAAGTTGTGGCCGAATGCCCTAACCGAGATCGTTTTAGCCTAGTCGTAGCTCGGTTTTGTTCGAAAAGACTGGATTAAGTAATACTCGATGAAAGCATAGATATAAATATGGACGATGGCATCAATCGATTAAGAAGTATTCCGTAGTATCGGTCGAGTGGTTGATAGAAATAAACTGCGATAATAATTGAAAAATCTGAAAAATCGATAAAAATCGATGACCTGATATCAGTAGTGTACTATAAACCGATTAATAATTAACGAATACTTTGGGCCATCAAGTTCAAAGCAATAGGAGTGATGTACGAAATCTGCTAGCGCTTTCGGTCCACGACTTGGCGGATTCGAGACGGAAGGCAGGATATCGATAAATTATAACAGTCACCCTGTACATATCGACTTACCATTCGAGCGCTCTGTTACTTAAGAGACGAATCTCCGTATCTAAGGAGCGTTATGTATAAGTACTCTTAATAATTTAACGATATATATTATACGTAAAGTACTTTGAAGATACTCAAAAAAAAAAAAGAGAATTCGTCGGTCCGCGAGGGTGGTATCGACGTCTAGCTCATTAAGGTTGTAAGTCAGCATGTAAGGTAGTTTCTAAGCGAGTATACACAAGCAAGCGAATAGCGGCGTTATGGCGCGATCGCTTTCATGCAAATGAGACATCTGCTTTCCGAACCAGATAACGAACTTTTTTTCTATTTCACAATGGGCATTGAATGGAAGTAAAGTTTTCATGAAAAGCAAGTAAACTCAAAGGGCAAGTGATTATTTCAGTATTAAAAAAAAATTAATAAGAAATTCGATAATTTTTTACGTTACGTTGAAATGATATAAAGTATTAAGATCAGCCTTTGTCAGTGATTGTATAAATCTTTCAGAATTGAAAAATTTACTTAAAAGGTTCGATTCGTATTAAAAGCGAGCCGACGTGGTTCGAAACGTTTCTTTTCTCATTTGCAAAGCGATTGGTGGAACGAGCAACTTGGAGCAATAAGCGGTTACTTAACTACACTTAACGATAACTTGAGAAAATACGTATAGTGATATTAATAGTAATAACGCGAGGAACGATGTACCTACCACGGGGCGACGAGGAGAACAAAAACAAACAACTCCGAATAATATTCCGAAGATGAAAGCTACAAGTTATCTCTGTTTTACGGTACGGAGTGGTTGGTTTTTATTTTCTCTTCGTTGCTCGCCGTCATTCTGGTCTTCCTCTTCTCGAAATCTCCAGGAGTGAAAAACGCGTGCGAAATGATACACGATGGTCGAATTATAACGTTCGATAAAAACGCGAAAAGCAATACGCGTATTTATCGATATCGGTACTTTTTAAAGTAACAAAGTTTAAGCCGACGGCTTGTTTCAGATGGAATTTCCAATTTCGAGAAGTAGCTCGCTGAAATTAACTTAAAACTTATGAAATGAACAGGATCTGATTGTGATAGCATTGTTGATTAACTAAAATTGAAGTTATGAACATCGATTTTTGTTAAACGACAGTTTTGTAACGGTGTAGATGGCATGTGCGAAAGTTATCAATTTTAAATTCGAGCACGAAAAGTTAATTTCTTACGGTCTACTTGGTAGAGAAAAAGATACCTTGATATCGAGGATAGGACATCTCGAACGAGCGAAAAAGTCTTTCGGCATTGTTTTGGACAATGGATTTCATTCCTCGGGGACCGAGAAGAAAAAAGAAACACGGAGAACGGGTCCCGCGTCGCATCTAATCGCGATTGGGCCGAATCGATGATTCAAACTGACGGAGAAAACAAAAAAAAAACGGAAAATATTCCGGTCGAGTCTCTTGGATGGAAGAGCGGAGAGTCAGTGTGGTAGGTCCTCTTGCTCTTTTTACGTAGCTGGGACGTAGTTGTTCGTAGACAAAGTAGGCGCATTAACAAACAAAAAAGAAGCTCTTTGCTATTAAGTATCACCGCAACGAACCGAAGTACGAGGACGTCGAAATCTCAGTTTTTCTCTTGGTACTTATCCGTCACATGTCAGTCAGATTCGCAGATCTCTCACGTCGTCCTTGGATTTTAGTTCTCTTTCAGTAGTATTTTTCATCATTTTCCCATTCTACACACGTGTCTCGACCAATTGAAGGCTGCAAAGAACAATAACAATAAACAGAAAGCATCGTCTGCTGTCAATTAAGCAATTGACCGAAATTATCGTTATCGGAATCGAAATTAGCTTAGCAGCGTTAGTATGAACGAAAATGGCTGTGCTTTAATTGATGAACCTACAATCTCGATTTCGATCTCGATTATCTATAATTTCGATAAAATTTTAATTAATTTTCAAAATATCTCAATGTCATCAACATTAATATTCGATACTTTCCGACCTTTACAGCCTTAAAATCGTCGACATTCATCCTATTTGTCTTTTTTTGTTTTTACTAACAGGATACGCCACGTTGATTTTGTATGCGAATGTTTCCATAGTATTGCGTAGTTAGTTTTGAGATCTAACCATTCATTTATATTAGCAAGACTTTTGGTGAAACGCATGCTGGTTGAGATCCTCGAGATTTCTCATTACAGGTATTAGAAGTGGCGTTTGTCACATTGGAACTTCCCTCCATTTTTCCCGCGCTAATTAATCGGTTTATTTCAATGATTTTTTTTTATTTCGCATTATATTTTTTTGGTCGATCAATCTTGATCGTTGATCTCTGTTCGCGTTAATTAGAATCGCCGGTATAACTAATAACGCGCTTAGGCTAATGGCGGGTCTGCATTATCCTTGGAAAATGTGTCGACGTTTGATTTGCTGTGAGCGTTCAAACGTCATACGAAATTTCTTACCATTTTCGTGGAAAATTTAAATTTTCTAGATTATTATTTGGCTTCAGTTTATGAACAGCACCAACATCTTCAAAATTTGTTTGGTCAACATTATTACGTTTTCGTATGGCGTCCCCGCATTACTGGTAACTGGAAAGTCGACTTCCTTCATTCAATGGAGATCCACCATGAAAAACGTGAACCCCAATGTTCTTCCTTACGCGACTTATTTTTATTGTTCGTTTAAATTTTAACATGAACTGTTTTTTCGCCGTTCGCTTTTGTCGCGATGGTGTCGGTCACGCAAAGGAATAAGTAAAAACGATCGACGCGGGACTCGTCCATCGCAACCAATTCTCCGACGACGTATTTACCTTATTAGCTACTATTGCTGCTGCTACTATTACTGGTACTCATTACTATTACTACTTTCAACTACTACTTACTGCTGTTGCCATTATATCGTTGTTATGATTATTGCCATTACTGTCACTTATCAACGACATTTATCAACGCGTTATTCAGTCGCCATTATTTTTTATCGCCGCTGCTACTATTTATTAATTACATTATTGTAGCATTATCATCGGCGTCATCGTCATTATTATGGACCGTACAGTATGAAAACGCGCGGGTAAACGACGCGCGAACGGCACGAATCTTTGGATGGTGGTCGTCTATCAATCTAACCGAGCTATCGATCGTTTTTTTTTTTTCGAAAAAAATATGCACACTCCAAAAGACGCTAAATGTTTGTGAGTGGTCGAAGACTAAAGCTAAAGAGCACATCAACCAAGCAATAATGTCCATTTGCGGCAATCGCGTTCGACCGATAGACAATTTTATCGATCGATTAATTAAAAAATCGATATTGAGTTTGATTGACGGGCGTCTATCGATAAGCAAAAAGTCGTAACATGTAAACGATCAGGCAGGATATTCGAGTGCGAGCGAAACTCGGTGAGCGATTCAGTAAAACAGGAAAAGGAGTATGAAGTTCGTAGGGTTGCATGCTACTTTACGTTCTCTGTTTGTTTGACTACTGTAGTGTATCATCCGAAATTAATGATAGTTATTTGACCGGAATGTAGATGGTAATCGTTGAAGTAGTGTAATATTATTAACGATCGATAACGAGAAGAAAGGAGAATCGAGTGTCGAGTTCCGCGCGCACGCCTTTTGAAGAAATGGGGGCCGGTAGCTCGCACATCATTGCGAAGCCTACTCAACCACTCACACGCAGTTCAGATCATCCACTAACACCGATACCAGAAACGTAATTTAGATTAGTCAAAAATGCTTAGTGAAATCGCCAATAAAGTAGTCGTTTAAAAATAGTAGCTAACATCTTTATGTATTTTTCCTCGTATCTGTCACTTATCCTTGTACTTTTTTACCCTGTATATTCTTTACACCTAACTTTTAGCTGAGTAATTGTGTTGGTGCTGTGTTTGCGATATACATTATCTAGAGACTGGACGCGTGCGACGTTTTTTCGAACGAATTTCTCTCGACGATCTTTTCGTCATTCTCCTCCTTGCTTTGCGTTCAGATATAAACAAAATTTTCAGTAATAACTTAATAAATATTTAAATATTACCGGAGACTACTGACAAATGCATCGATTTAATCTGGATGTAAGTGTCAAATTTCAAGACTTGCTCCGCTTTAATGATTGTCAATCAGACATGGTACCTGTTTATGCATAGTGCAATCCATATCTCTACGCAAGTAAAGTGGACGTCTAAACGACGATATTTCCAGATGAGTAGATGAGGATGGTTCGTAAGAAAAAGCCAGCAAAATATTGTGTAGCGCATGCATTAGTTAGACGGCACTCCATAAAATTCCCTATTCCATGCCTCTTCCACGGCACTTTCAGTGAATGACTAATGGTTTTTTTCAACGCGTTTCCTAACTTTGACTCGTTTTTCTATTTCTACTTCATCTAATGTCATAATCAAATGGTTCTATTAATCGATTCATTAAATAATTTGCTTCTCATACAAGAACTTGGGCAGGTGATCGATTGATAAAAACCATTAAAGGTTTTACAATTTAATGTAATGAACTCTTGCTTTTCAGTCATTTTATTCAAACTTTTTCATATTTTTTTTTTATTAATTAGTATTAATTTCTTATAATATGTATTGATAGAACTTTTATTGTAAATTTTGTGCATAGCTCTTAATATTCTCTTCGGGCCTCAGTATTTTTTGAAAATAACATTTCAGTACCTTGAAACGCGCGTAGAGTATTGAAGGTATAGTTTGGGAATAGACAGTTGCAAAAAATACTGCATTGGAGGACTTTAGGTACTAAAAAGTAATTTAAGGCAATAGTTAGTCATACTCTAGTGGTTGATTCCACCATGACAATGTTTCCCCGATTAAGTAAAATGCATGCAAATGATTTAAAAATGAGTGAGTTACAAATTATTGGAGTTTTTCTGGTATTTCTACTATTTGTTTGAAGGAATTATTCCCTCTCTAGGCTTTTGTTCTGTATAATATTAGTATTCCGAACAAAGTAAGTTCAACTATATTATTAGCAGTAAAGTCGATTGCGTAACACTTCTAGTCATTATTGTTACCTAGTTACACGATAATTATTCAATATTTATTTTTTGATTATTTATTATTTGTTTTAGACTATGACACTAGTGTGTACATCATTTCGTCGAGACTCGATCCAAAGAAAAACAAAGAAATGTTCAAATGTTCTAGTGTTTCAACGTGAGAGCTAACACAATATTGTAGAGTTTCAAACATTGAAAAAACGTGATGTTTTAGCTTCAAATAATCTATTTTTATAAAATCGTTCGTGAAAAAATTGCGAAGTAGTGCACTAAATTTATTTATAACATAGAAATTTAGATGTTAAAAAAGTATTTTCTTAATTTTTGACATAATCGATGTTGTGGCGTGTAATAAAATACGTATTTTTAGAAATTTATTCAAAATGGTATTGTACTTATTGTAGGTGTAATTGATTATTCGTTGGGTTTGTTGGCACTTTGAGACCTGGGTATAAGAAATGTTGTACAAAATAAGGCTGGTAATTAATGTAGAATACTACCAAGCAATTTAAATCGGCCTAAAAATATTGCACTATTTCGTTGAAAATCATTTGCAAACATTTTTTTCTAGTCAATACGAGCGTTTCATAAGATTTATGTCTTGTATTATATTTAAAGGACGCGATGCTCGAATTTATTCGTGACTGATTCAGCTCGAACTGAACCTTAAAATACTTTTTAAATTAGTTAAAAATATTGAGTCTCGAAAGGGATTTTTTATTACTAATTATGATCGTTGCGTTAAGTAGTATTTGTAGATTCGAGAATAGAATGGAAAAACGATTCATTGGGAGCTTCGCGACTTCAGCAGATTTTTGTGCTTTAAGTGCTAAAAAAAAGTCACGAATTTCGCTGTACATAAATAATGAAAGCACGAGGTCTTTTCTCGTTTTCGGGCAACAGAAAATTAAACGGGAGCCCATAGGTGAACCGATCAATTACTGCCCTTCTGTATATAAGTCGTATCTTTTTGTATCATAAACCCGATACCTCAATTGCAAATACCTTCGAGGTACCGTTTCAGCGATGATTCTCGCTTTTGACGTTCCATATCCAGTACATTTATCGATTTACTAAAAAAAGTGGTTTCCAATTGTGAATCACGAAAAATGACTGTTCAAATTTTTTGTTTTTCACTCTTATTTTGAATAATTAACTGTTATTCGCGACTAAGGCGACGTTTTATATCAATGGAATTTATTTTGAAAATGCAATTTTACAAATATGAAGGACGAAGACAATCGGGAGTCGATCGATGCTGAAAACTGTACCATCGTTCTCGTCGAATCATGACGCTATCTGAGTGCCTTACGCCCCCTCCCCTAATTCCTCGTGCTTTTTCTCTTTCATGTGAATCGAGAAGGAAATTTCTTTCTCCATTTTCCCTCACAAGTTTTTCCGTACCTTTATTTTTCCCGAGACCCTGATTCTCCATGCACCCTCTTTAGCTACAAGGACGGCGTGACAACGTTTACGGATGGACATCGTGACAGACTCCAAGACGATAAATCAGGTAAGACCTTTTCGTACAACCAGTAGTTTTATTCTAGTCTACTTACATTTATTTTCTAGCACTCGTTAGTTTTTTGTATATCGATTTTTGGGAAAATACGAATTTAACCGAACAGGATTGCCAAACGGTTCAGTTTAAAAACTCCTTTTTAAAGTTTGAAAGAAGTACCCATTTCGAAAAAATGTTGGCTTTTGCTTGGAAAGTATTACACCTATATACTGAAATAGTAAGATCGACGAGAGTGTTTAATGTGATTTATGCCATTTCGAAACGTGAAAAGGAATCAAATCGTCAACAACATTAATGTAGACTGATATAAACTGTTTAGATCTTAACTCTGATGTTTGAACATAATTTATTAGTGCGAACTTCTAAAATACATAATTGCTACATCAGGCAAGTTCCCTTTATTGAACATACATTTATTGTTCTAAATGAGGTGCAAACATTAATATTAATTTTAACTATAAAAAAATGTAAAAAGCTTAAGATGTAAGCATTGATACGTGAAAGGACGTCAAAAATACATTTTTCTACAAAAATATCTAAAAATTGTGATTTTCTCGAATATTTAAAAAATCAAAATCTCGTTCTGAAAGACTATACACAAATAATTTGTGTTTAAAATTGTATGAAAAATTTGAGTTCCAACATTATTTTTGTATCAAATTATATTAACGTTTCGACAACTTTAAGGTAAAAAATATACTGATTAGAAATGGAGTCTGCATAAGAGATTTATTTTAATTTCTTGAATCCAATGGATAATATATCGAAAAACAGAGTTACTAATTAAAATGTTTTATTATAAACTGATTTTTTATTGTCAGTTTTATACGTGTCATTGTTACTTGCTCGAGTATGCTCTTATATCACGGTAATAACAAATTTTAAAATATTCTCCCTGTTGGCTTGTGAAGTTTGACAGTTCACTGCATGACTTGTGATCATACAAGTATAACATCAAACGTTGGCAGTCCTGTGATTTCTGTAACGTAGAATGGAATTTCTTAGCAAAGTCAAGCGCAATGTAGTAACTCTAGTCGATGGTGTAGGTTTTAGTTCGTAATTTACATTTTATATATACGTACGTATTAAGTATTACATATGTATCTATGGGCTTTTTTAAACCAACGTAGCTGTCGTGTTTATGTCGCGATCTTTTAATCCTTCATTAGTGACTCTTGGAAGGTGTAGGAACAATAGTATGCTTAAAGTTTTATGTCTTTAGTTTAGAAACAACTGTTTAGTCGTGCATATTTTTTTTTTATTGTAGTTTTGGTACAATAGTGTGAAAACCGAATCAAATTGACTACTTGCGGCCTTCCTTTTATATAATATAATGTTTAAAAACAAGTCAAGAAAAATTGCGGCAGTCGACTGAAGATTTTTGCCCTCAAAGTGTCTTAAACTTTGACGCGACTTTTAAGCAAAATCTTTTGTTTCTACGTTTTCGGAGCCAAAAATATTGGAATAAAAGTCGGAAGAACAGCCTATCATTCAAAAGGCAATTCAAGTTCATTGAATTGAATGGTCGCACATATCGCGTTAACGCATTTTAACGGTGTACATGACGAAGATGGGAAACCGGGTCAAGATACTGGCGAAACTTTTATAATGATCTTTTATCAAGCGTTTTCGAAAGGTCGATGAAAAAAGGAATTTTTGGACATACATCTTTTCCCATGTATATTTTTGCTAGACTGGCGTGAAATGCTAATTACTGAAGTATCTTACTGGGTTGAAGACATCCTACTTTTCACTAATTCAAAGCAGTGTAATTTATTTGGCGCAAAAGTAATATGTAAATTAAATGCAATGTGTAAGTGGACAACATATCCAAAAAGGACCTTTTTTAATCGAGCACTCGAATTCGAAAAACCCGGAAATCGAAAGTGAGCGATTGCGAGACCACAGGTAGAAAGCGCGCTACGAATCAAGAGATAAATAAAAATAAGAACGAGACGAGATTAAAGGCAGTTTTTCTCGATATGGGACCCACGCGTATCGTACAATTTTTTCGTTCGTTCTTCAAGCCGACATCTCTTGACCAGGCGGCATCACGTTCTTCCAAATGACAAAGAAAAGAAAAGAAAAAACATAGATACGATATATTGTACGTATATTGGCGGGTGAGCGTTGTGAACGACGCAAAAACTGTTTATTATTATATAAATAAATAAATGAATGAATAAATAAATAAATATATATATATAAAATATGAAATATAAATGAACATGTTACGACCGGTCTGTGACACCGGACGTAATTCGTATTCTAGATAGGACTCGGAACCGTCGAGCGATCTCGACATTTTCCTCGGTAGCCTTTTCGGCATACACCACGTAGCTATTCACTTACCAAAAATGATTTGTACTCGAGTTTTTGAACGATCTCGTTAAGAAAAATCATTCTTTAGTAGATAAGTATTTATTTTCATGTATAATAAAATATATTATTCTGAATGGATAATTATTATATTACAATTTTAATTATTTTTTTAAAACACCAAGGCTTTTAATTGTAATCAAAGTTTCGAAAGATCTCATGAATAAAATTCATTCTTTAATACATATATATTTGTTTTCATATGGGTTATTACATGTATAATGATGATTTTAACGTCCTTCCACATTGTTCGAGTTGTAGAATGAGACGATAAATCATGATCTCTTATTTGATATAATTTGTTTAGTTTTAAAAATTATATGTTGATTTTTACGACGAGGCGTTCTGCAGATGGCGTATAAGGAAAGAAGATTACTGAAGACCATTCATCGTTTCCGGACAAATATTAATACGTCAATAACAATGTCTTTTAAGAAATTTTTATGGTTTGAAATGATATAGAAAAAATGTACATGCACTTTATACGAAACGAAAGTTGTTCAATTTTTAAGTTATCTTTAACTCAATTTTTTGTCATGTAAAGGAAAAAATCTTGCCGTTTTACCGTTACAAAAACCGTGTATGTTAATTAAAGGACTATGTAGTCGATCACAATATAATAAATAGAGGAACGAGTTAGCGGAGTAAAAAGCGAAGGTAAAAAAAGACTTGAAAAAAGACCATAGGAAAAAAAACCCTATAAGTTAAAATACATAAAACATGAATCTAGGACAGACCTCCTAAGAACGTATCAAGCTGAACTGAAGGTTTTTGAGTGGACGCATAATCAGGGCCATAAACTTCGGGACACAAACTCAACTATAGACTAGTAGCTTCGACCCTGCGGCCTTGGGCTCGAGTACTTATCGATTGGACAGGGTTTATTTGACTTTAGAAAAAAATGAAGATGACCATTTTCAAAACTTCGACCAGCAGCGCATGTCAGCTGGAGAATTATTATATAATATAATAGATATTATTATTATTATTATTATTGATAATTTTGTTGTTTCGTTATAATATTTATAATGAATAAAACCATCATTTCTTTTTGGCTGCTTTATCAAATTAAATTAGACTTGTCTTCTGGGAACGGTCAGCCTAATTATTATCGAATATGGTCCTTTATATGACCTTTTTTTGCAGAGAATTTGGTGCTCTATCTTTTTTGTTGGAAACATTTTTGGTGGGGTTTGTATTTGTGATAATAATTATAGTTGTTCCAAAAAGCCATGTTTTTCTATTACATTTATCTTTCATTATTTTATTTAATTTTTTGTATTATGTGACATTCTTGCCGTTAATGATATACCGCTCAGTGGGTAATTCCGCTCACTCATATTTCTCAACCTTCCGTTAAGTTAAAATTATTTTTTATATATTTTTACTAAAGAACTTTATGTCAAAATTTAATTTCAACAAAAAATTTACATTGTTTATTGCTATAAGGTGATTCAAACAAATTTGAAAGTTTTGTAACGTAGTTGACATAAATACGATAAGAATTGGCCTTTACAATATACGGTTTTCCATCTTTTTACTAGTACCCAATGGCAAAAAACATGAAAAAATAGGCTCGTAGTACTGTTAATTATCAAATGGTATTTGGTCAACTACTAAAAACAACATTGATTTATAATTATTCATTACTTCATATAATTGAATATACATAAGTGAGTCATCAACACATTTATTTATAATATCATCGAATTTCGTAGGTTAGGTACACTCATTATTTACGAATCATTAATTTGAATACATTCTTCTTTACAATTTTCATTGCCAATACGCACATTTCTTCATTACATCTTCATTACATTGTTTCTAAGTGAATAAGAATAAGTTTAATAACTTAAATTTAGTGAGCGGTATTACCCACATTGACAGGAGATCCCGTTGGATCGTTGATATTTGTTAAATTCTATAATTCAATACATTTAGCGTTAATAAAAATTCAAATCTTTTTGTATATTACTGTTTGGGCTTTATACAATCGATTTCAATTGTTAAACAAATCTGAAATTATTTATGCATTTATTAAAAGTGGTATTTTCCTTAGGTGAGCGGTACACCCCCCGCTCCCCTAACAAATCAAAAACTCTACTTCGCACATACAATCTCATTCCCAGATAGCTGTATTCTTTTTAAACTCTAATACTAGAACATACTGGACACGTCAATTTGATTATTTTCACGTTCATTCGTCTTCTACGACATTGCCGTTGATTTTACGAATCAAATGCATGTAACTTTTTTTAGAAAATTTGATGCCCTTCTTAGTTTGAAACATATTTAATGTGATTTGTATTATTGATAAAAAAAAACACAAAAAACGTATTTTTCAGCGTTAGATTATGTAGAGACACTTGCAAGTAAACCTAATTAAATTTAAATGCCCGCACCTCAGTCAGCAAACCTGGGATCAACTAAATAAATCGTCGAAGGAATAGTTTTTAACCACAAATCGCACGCAGGCGCCCTCTAAATTTTACAAACCTCAAAAGGACCAAATCCGGACGATAAATCTCCGCTCATTCCTAAATTGAAAATAAGTTTTTGCAATTTTCGTAAATAAGTCTTTGAAAGTAGTTACTGACAATTCGGTATCTTACAAATGTGTATCAATACCATATGGATATATCATTGCGAATTATCTACTGGACAAAATCTCCTCAAAGACCATCCAGTAGCCTCCGGATTCCGGACAGTATTTTCATAAATGTTTTTTTCATAACGAAAATAACCCCTTCGAGTTATCCATTTTCAGTCAGTAGAAGGCATTAAGAGATTCTTAAATAGAAAGGGGTAGTTTGAGTTCCCGTGCCCCAGTTATCAGAATGCGAATTCAGCAACTACCGCGAATCGAATTTGTATGCCATATCGCTGCAGCCACTGGGCCTCTACATGAAGTTTATTTTGACTTTTCAATAGAACCTCTGGGTACAGGACATTTGCAATTTCTTTATATCTTTTGGATGCGAGAAATTTTTTGCTAAAGACACTATACTTCTAGGCCCGATCGACGATGGACATTCATGTCAAATGTATTTCAAGGTCTTATCTTTATGTAGACCCATCTTCTAGTGTCAAAACAGTCCGCGACCCATCCAGGTGTCTTATATGTTTTGCCCTCTTCCACGAGGTTAAACCTTGTCTACATTCATTTTTTTAATTTGTATGTCCAATAATTGTGCAGTCAGGTTGCCTACTATTGGTTGCTGGAAACTTTCTTTACCAAGATATCAATATCGACGGGCCCTAGGAAAACAAACGTATCTCAGACATTTCGTTCAAACTGGAGTATCTCACAATTCCGAATCAAACTAACGTATCTCGGAATTACCGTTCAAGCTAGTGTATCTCAGTCTTCCTAGCAAAACACGGGTAACTCGGGCGAAATTCAAGCACACGTAACTCAATCATAAGCACTACTTAAATTGTGGTAAGAGAGATTGAAGTAATATCGAATTAAAATTTAATTAAGTAGTGCTTATGAGTTACGTATTCCTGAATTTCGCCCGAGTTACCCGAGTTTTGCTAGGAAGACTGAGATTCGGAATTGTGAGATACTCCAGTTTGAACGAAATGTCTGAGATACGTTTGTTTTCCTAGGGCCCGTCGATATCGTAATTGTCCATAATTTCTGCATACCTCGGAACTCATCCATAGGTTCTTCGATAGAATCAGCAACAAGTTGTGACAGCCGATCAATTGACGTAACCTATTAAGTCCCGAATGGACATTTCACTACAATTTCCAACGGTTCTACTTTGTGTAACAAAAGGTTCTAAAAAATTTGGCATAAGGCATAGCTGACGTAAAATTAACTGAATTTTCAGAATCTGCTATTAGAATTTTAAAATAATGCAACAATGAAAAACTATGACATTTTTTCAAATGAACTTTTTTTTTATTTCGATTTTTCATATTGAAATCGTTTCAGATTTCCTCTAAAGGATGAAGAAATCGTGGCCTCGAGCCTTAAACTTTAAAATGTGCCTATGTCCATTTTGAAAATAAAGGTGAAAGCATCCAAAATGGCGGCTCAAACCCAACAAAAATCAGCGCAAAATTCAGGAATTTTTTATTCGAAAACGATAGACTTTTGGAAAAAATGTTTGAAAAATTAAAAAAATGTGCAAAACGATAGTTCAGTTAATTTTATGCCAGATATGCCAAATTTTTTAGAACCTTTTTTTACAGAAAATTACAAGTGAAAAAATGTCCATTCGGGACTTAATGGGTTGATATTGTCTTTACTATCTGATTAGACAATTTTGACAACTTCTGCATCTTTCTTACGGATTATCTCAGAGCATGATGACCACTACTTCTGACAGGAAAACACGGTAGTATTTACTGAGATGAGGATTTATGGTTAGGCCAGAAATACCAGCCGCAAACGCTTCAGTGATTTAGATCTGTCACTGAACCAATTTAACATATTTATCTGCGAGAGTCTTATTTCCATTCCATTCCCTTTTTCAAGGACTTTATTGAAACGAAGTGTTTTTATGGAGGCAGTAGTTAAGAGCATCAAAAGAATCGGGTAACCTTCGTCATTGAGGATAATGAGATGTCCTTTCTTCTTTTGAGGGGAAAGAGAGCCCACTGCTTCGACCTGTTCTAATTGCTCAAAGAGAGGCACAGTAACATGTCCGTTATTTTGTCGATTTCCGAATTTTTACATTTCCCGCCAGAAACTTTGTTCAAAATAAATAAAAAAAAAGTTTCCCAAAAGGAACAATTGCTTCATTGATGTTAACCCGCGCCACCCAGCACTTAACATTTAACATTGTTTTAAATAGGGAACTATACATTTTTAGTTATTTCGCCATCACAATTTCTGTGTGACATTCAAAAATTTAAATACTTCCTTATCATCTTATTTCGAATGCTTCATGAAGAACCTCCAGAAAGGCGCGATAAAAAAATTCGAATCTGTTATTCAAGTTTAATTCAAGGTTAATATTAAGAAAAATTAAAAATAACGACTTTTGTCATTTTCTTTCGCTTCCCACGTGTACTAAAATTATAAACCATATGTTTTCGAAATCTTTAGAAAATTTCATGTATAATGGTCGCCGATTTTAATCAGGAAACACGATTTGAAGCAAAGTTCTAAAATTTTTAATGTAAATGTGTTTTTAGCAAATAATCAGATAAAGGAAATATTTAATTTATACGACACACCTTAATTTTTAAAAATCTGACCGAGATGTACCACAGAGGTTCGCATTCCTTAACTTTTACGCATAAATTTCAAGTTTTTTTAGTTAAATTTAAATTTCAGAATTTTATAAAACAGATCATTTTTATAATAATCATTAAAATAAGCCTGTAATGATCAGTATGGACTGCATGACCGTTTCTGAATTTAACCTTGATATGACCTACAACAGATCTTTACTAAACACTTAGGATTCGAGGTTCAAAAAGTTAAGAACTTAATAGATCTTTTTTATAATCTCACTAACTGACCTGAAGAGTTCGGATTCAGCGGCCTTAAAACCCTATGTATCATATTTCTCAGCCTTACTCAATGCCTTTTTCTCAATTTGCTCTAGTATTTGAATTTACGGTGTTTCGCGGACCTCGGATTTGAATTTGGTAAACGTAAAAACTTTTAGCAGATTTTTTAAAATGGATTTTTCTTAATTTGACCTTGAAATTTCCTTGAATTTGATGTGATAGAAGTTCACGGACCTTGAATTCGGATTTAGGGCAAATATATGAGATAAAGAGGTTTAATTTTGAACAAAAATTCCCAGTATGAAATAAAATATTTCATTGCGTGAAATAGGAAACAGTTACATGTCAGAAATTATGTTAATATGAAAAATTATAGTATCACATTTTTATTGATTATAGATTCAAGAATTTCCATGACATTTCTAATGATATTACGATTTTAGGAGGCTACTGTATTTTAGTTTGTGCAAGTATGTTGAATATGTAATGGTTTAACCAAAATCTAATGAATATTCGGCTTCGTGGCTCAGGCGGTTAACGCACTGGACTACGAAGTCGTAGGTCGTGAGTTCGATCCCCGTCTGGTGAACAATTTTTCGATTTCGTTTTCAAGCAGCAGCTCGCTGTTAGTAAGCCGAGCCACGTTGTTTGTGTTTACGTTTCGAAAGTATTGTTTATCTGGCGGAAATCGACTCAAGACCGCTGCTGTACTTGGTGTAGGTTTCTGCAGTCCTACATTTCATACACAAATGTGAAGTATGGCGCCATCTTTCTAAGTCGATCTGCAGCTCTCGCTAAATCTTACGATTTAATACGGCAACAATTTGGTAAAAAAGGGCGATTCCGCCCGTTAATTAATTAATAAAAAAATAATAATAATATTATAATGGGACACCACCAAATATACCCTTTCAAATTAGTTGTTGCAGAATTGAAGAAAATATTCATCATCAGTTTGTGGTAGCACATACATAGAAAAAGGTTTCTAAAGGTTTTCTGCGGTTATTAGGTATTAGTTTTCCAGACATTAGTTTGACAGTGGAAATTATTAACAAAACAATTCAAATTATTGAAAGAACTAATGCCAAGCAACCAAGAAAAGAAAACCTTTTTCCCCATTTATCTCCACCAGTGTTCCCATATGTAACAAGAAAATCGGACATGCGCAACATAACTTCGCGCTGATTAGAGATAGGATCCCCATTATGCTGATTAATTTCCCAATGCACGCCCCGGCAAATTACTTTTAATGGAAACATATGCAAAAAATTCGTATTTTCGAGAGGTCGTTTGAAATCCATCATTTATTTAAAAAAGTTAAATTTGTTAAAAAATAATTAGAATAGGTTGATAATGATTTTAAGAAATATCTGATCGCTACTTTTACAAAAATGCTATCATGGACTATTTATTATTTTTTTCAACAACGATTAATAGTTTTTTTTTGCTCTTGAACAGGGAACTTGTATATTAAATTTTTATTTAAAAAATGTTTATAAATTTTTGGCATGACAGAAACTCTGTTCCGGGAATAAACAACTATCATAAACAAATAGTCTACTTTTTTAATATAATGAATTGAATGACCGTTTCTGACCGTTCTATCTGATTGGCCATTGGAAAGTACTGGTCACCTGTAACTATCCAATACAATTTGTCAAAGAACACCGGAGTAACTTATCGGGCGAAAAAATTGTCCAATGCCCACTGCGCTTGCACAAAATCAGTCGGAGTTGTTTGGTGAATATCGATCGCTACCGGACGTCTCTACCGGCACGTAAAGTCCAGAAATTTCTGTAGGTGTAATAAAGTTCTTTAGAATGCTTAACATCACCTCAACTTTTGTACAATTAAAATGTTGGTTTAACGAATACTAAGGAGTTTCAACAGTTGATTCGGACTTGATGGATCAAGTTTTTCTAAAAATAATAAGAATTGGTAAAAAACACGATACAGAGCTGTAGACATTTCGGCTGAAGTTCCGGAGAGTTATTTTTAGAATATTTTTTGTTGTGGTTTTCACCCGATGACGATCTGCGAAGATGTTAAAATTCGCTAAAACGAAATTCTCAGGAGGTTGAAGATAAAAAAAAGGAGAAATTTTTGAAAAAACATGAGAAAAATGTTCAACCTGTCAATAATCCTTGAAAATAAAAGTTCTTGCGGCCCTAAGAACATTGTAATAGATCAGTGATAAATATATTAGTGATCATTTAAAATATAGCTTGTATTTTTCGAAGGAGATTTGCGCCACGAAATATCACAAAAATATTTACTTGCTACCTTAGATTAAATTATTGGTAATTTGTTTATTGGTGCAGAGTGTATAACAAAAATATACGTTAATACTGAGCATTACTTTCATCTCCTGGTGAAAACATTGGAGAGCTGACCTGAAAACAAATGTTATAACAACAGAAAAATTATAGCTCCTGTCATACATGAAAATACAGAATCGGCAATACAAGTCACGAAATGCTACTGATGCATTGTGGTGAAAGAATTTGCATTATGCGAACATTATTTGAAGTTTTGTCAACTGTTCTCTTCTGAAGTTATTAATTTGATTGCACAATACAGAAAAAGATCAAGAAGTTAGTTTCGAATGTTCAATGGTCGAAATAAGTATACGAGCATATGATTAGGATGAAACTACTTATCCATAAGCCTTAACTTCGTTTGTCTCGAAAGATATACCTCATCTTTCGATACTAATTAATGTTATCCCAACGACATTGAGCTGCTTTTAATTTTTAGGTGGCTTTATATGGCATAACTATAATAAAAGAAAACTTTTTCAAATCGTTAACAATTTAAAACTTTTTTATTAAAGGAAATTGCTAAAAAATGTTCTTATTTTTTTTTATGTATTATTACCGAATTTTCAACCAAATTTGAGCAAAAAATTACCTAACCATTAAAATGTTTTATGCTTTTAAGAAATGGTGGTCGAATGTTCATGGCTGACCGTACTTGATTGTTTTCCCTGAGTACGTTATTTAAAACTAACAATCAACATGTTAGTCTGATGAGTCAAATACATTCTTGGTGAATTTCGCTGTTTTGTTCACATAATACTAGAAGTTGTTTTATCGTTATACTTTAATACATAATGTGATTTCAAATCATTTAATTAACTGTTCAATGTATGTATATATGATAAACAACCAGACCTTTCTATTGCTCACAACTGCTTCTGACAACTTTTTCCCACCAGATATGCTTATACACACAACTTACTTCATCTACACTCTTGAAAATTTAATGCAATTTCTCGGAACAGTCGACGCGTTTGCTTCGAACGAGTTACGCAAAAATTGAAATTAAATTTCTTAAAGAAAAGTAATCATATAAAAAAACTTTAGACTGGTGTATTAACATTTGTATACGCATATTCAATAATACGCAGTTCATTATCTTCTTTACTGCACTGTAATATGAATGTCTTACACTCTTAAAACACGGTGTTTCTATCTTTAAAACTAATAGTACATTTCGATACATGTGCGTAAAATAAGATTTTACGCACCGTTTAATAACGTGGGATTAGATAGGCCGGTGCGTAAAATCGAATTCTTACGCACGCGTGTTGAACCGTATTTTTTGACATACTATGCGGAAAATTTGTGCGGCATTTTTTGTGTGTCAAATACGAGGTTGCACACGAGTGATGACCGCGGCGCACGACTGCCCGGCGAAGCCGAGTAGCAGGAGTGCCCCCCGACAGCACGTAAAATCGTATTATACGCACCAAAAACGGTGCGTAAAATCAAATTTTACGCATACGTATGTCAAAAACAGAGTTTGGTTTTAAATAAACTAATTAAAATTATTACGAAAATGTTATGCATTTATCTAATAAATTTAGTTGCAAGAAAAAAAAGTAAAGCATTGGAGATGTTGTATTTTAATTTAATATAAATAATGTATTTATTCAATATTTTCGATGAAATACTTGAAAATATATAAAGATGTCATGATAATAACAAATCTAAAATTATTACCAGAATAACTAACTGTGTACATTATTTTGTTTTATAGTATAAAATTTGAACTTTTGTGTAATAAAAAAAAAGGTCCAAATGAACGTTTCCTGTCATATATGTCTTCTACCATGCCAATGTATTTTTTATCGTCTTGGGATCGCGTCAAGTTCCATAATGCAAAACGTCTTATTGAATATTTCGCCTATCAAATTGATAAAGAAATCCTGCAGTGAAGCCCTCGACAGTGAGAACCCTCAGAATTTACCGGTGGGACTCGAGACTCATAGTAAGCACCAACCGAGAAAATATTACACGTTCAAGGTATCCAACGTAAATTTTGTTGGAGTATATGTTTGGGGAATTCCTGCGTACTTGCTATTATTTTTGTGAAATCTGGATACAAACGAATTAGCTAATAAAGGGTATAAAGCAGTTAAACAATTAAAAATAATGTGTTTTAAATTAGGTGACTTGCAAAATGTATTAAGTGGATTTTACCGGTTACAAATGATTACTTTTTTTTTTTGAAACGGCGTTTTATAGTCCTTAAAAGAATGTGTTATAACTTCAAAAAACTATCTTTTACGAGATATAACAATTCTAATTCTGGGTTAAAACTTTTCTTGGTGTAGGCGAACGCCGCAACATAAATTAAAATTTCTGGATTTAAAAAGTTTCGAACAAATTGTATATTGTTTTGGCGATTCATTTGACAAGATTTAGTAAAAGAAATAGATAGCTTTCCAGAAATATAGAAAATATTATTCTCTAATACATGCATTATTAGCAATTAGGCACAATTAAAAACCTGTGAAACTTACACAAATAATAATGGTTACACGACTTAATATCCGCGACAAAATATCCGCGCGACAAAATATCCGCAGGCACGCACACGCACACACGCAAGCACGCGCGCACTCACACATGCACGCACACACGGATACACGCACGCACGCCCCCTACTCCTTCTGTGTGCAACTCGGCTGCGTGCGCTGGGGGGGGGGGGTAACATTTGCCACACAATCGGGTGAATCCAAAAGTTTCCTACTGAAATTGGAGAAATGTAGGATTTATTGAGCTTTTTAAGAGCCCTCGAGCTTACAAATTACTCGGTTAAAAAACGAGTGCAGTTTGCCAGTATTTTTAAAAATTCGACGAGCTAACCTTGATATTATTATTCATAAACCAATGATAAGATTGTTGGAATTCAAAATGGCGCATCCAAAATGTCGGATACAAGTCGGTATTACCTTCGTGAGGGAAAAACCGCCTATCAATATTTGCAGGTACTTTCTAGTAGGAGAATTAATTCAAAACCGTTATCGATATAGACTGAAATAATAAGTATTGTCGCAAAAAAGTTATGTACAAAATTAATCACAAATTTTGTCACTTCAGTTTCCATGCTACCATTAATCGGACTGGCATGACGCATTGTGTGCGTGTGTTTTTGCGAATATGTGATGTAAAAAGCTGGATGAGATAGGATGTCTCCTTGTAGCCGTTATTTAACGTTCACTGACGTGAACTGGATACAGGGTGTAGCGGCAATGCAGGCGCAGTTCGTGTCACGTGCATTAAGCTGGTTACGGCTGGCCGTAACGCCAGGTTACTACTGCGGCCATCCGCATCAAGGAGTTCGCTCCCTCTACGTCCCTATGACCGACGGTCCCTGCTTCCCAACGATGTCCTGTATGTTTCACCGAGAATTAATGGACCAAAGGTGGATTCTTTACGAGTTTCACCATGTTTAAAATAGTGTTAAATATAAACCTTTAAAACATTGTTATTCATTAAAACATTATTTTTAATACATTTTACAATTATTTTATTCGGTTTTATGATACTTATCATTTATTTGTATGTTCCGTCGTATTGTCTGACTATATTACAAAAATAAGACAATATTTATTTCGTTTATTTGTATTTACGTGATTAACCTATTCTCTGTTTGAGCAGAATTTACTACGCCGCACGGTCGTCATACGGAGCTAATTATCGGCAAAATTATTCGACGGCTGAATTCTTAATCGATTTTAATGATTTTTTTTTAAATACTCGGGAACAATTATAGTATAATATACACCCACAACATTTTTTATTTTGATCTTTGTTCATTAAGATCGTGTTGATTATATATAGTTATTTTAACTACATTTTTTATAGGCATTTTAACCAGAAATTCAGGTTACTTTAAAAAGATTTCTAGTTGCGATAACCAGAAAATCAAGTATGGTCATATTTAACAAGAACTTTTTTTTTGGGTGCGTGTTTAACCTAAATATGCGTTGATAATTAATGAATAGATACAAAAGTCGGACAAACTCGATGCTTTATATAAGTTTTATGATTTAACACACAATTCATTCTACAAAATATCTATTTTGCAACATAACATCTGATTTTGCCTTATTACTGGGCATTTTGATTAGGCAAAATTGTTCCCTACATTTAAAGATATTTTTTCGAACTCGATTCCAACCTAATTTTGAGCTGTGCGCCCATCATTACTACCGCATTGTAGAACTCACCGGGTACAATTAGATTAATCAATAAAAAAGTTAACATGGCACTACACGTGATATTAGATCCGACATTTTGAATTTAACACTTTTGGCCTCAGATTTGTATTCAGGTAATACAAAAATGATTAATCAGAGCTTTTTTCGGGAGGTTGAAATCAAATCACGTTAATTTCTATCATATTTTAAAGCGGTTTGTAAACTTCATTTGATCAATTAATCAACACGATCTTAATGACCCAAGATCAAAATAAAAAATGTTGTGGGTGTACGATATAGTACAATTATTCCCGAGTAATTAAAAAAAAATCATTAAAATCGGTTAAGAATTCAGCTGTCGAATAATTTTGCCGATAATCAGTTCCGTATGATCCAAAAATATGCAGCTGGTCTACGAACTTATTCGAAATATATTACATAAGACATTTTGGGGGTTGACAAATTCAAATCGTGTCTCAAAATCCAAATAATATGTTTTTTAGTCACATTCCGTGTTTTCCATCGAAAACCATTTTGGAATTTTTCTTAATTGTATTTTTTGTATGGTGACCGTCTAAACCAAGAATTATTTATGAAAGTTATGAAAATTAAAAGCAAGCGGTCGAGAAATAATATTTGTTGCTTATGCAACTGTTTACGTCACAAATAATATGTGCGCCATTTCATATATGTCATTTTTAATTTTTTAATTATTACATCAGATTTAAATCCACTGCCGCCCCGCCCCCGCCCCCAACAAACCCTTCTAAATCCATTAATAATTATTTGATAAATTGAGAAAAGATCGTTTTCGTAATAAAAGCAATATAAAGATGTAAAGTAAATGTAATAGAAATTACGGTAATAACTACGAAATATTTAGAAGCTCCGAGTATACTCAATCTCACGCCTTGCTGTAAACGACATAATCATTAATTTATTATGCTATAAAAGGGGTGGACGGTTGTATTTCATTTTTGTTTTACTTAATTGTTAATAATTTTGTTAAACATTATATAAAAGGTTTTATTTTTCTGCACGGAAAAATGTGCGGAAATTAGTTAATTATCATTTAATCGGAAGCTGTGGGTGTAATGTCCATTAGAACTCGGGAACCTATACCATAATGGATATAAACGTATGGTTTTTACGCAAAATTCGATCTTAATGAAAGTGTTTGAAATAATAGAATATGATACTATAAGCCAACACAGATACCAAAATCAAATGAATTTATTTATTTTTAATAAATTTGAATCTGCTTTATTAGTATTACACGTTAAAACATTATGAAGTTTATTGTTTGAATTTCATCATTGAAACAATTTTTAAATTTTGGTCTTTCGTCGAAGATAAAAGATATTACAAATATGTGTGATTATTTAATTTTTCATATTATTTCACAAAGAAATCCTCTTAACATTTTAATATTAGACCCAGTTAAAAATTAGTCCAATTTTTCTCTTCATCTTCCGATAAATTAATAAGTCCAAATACTAAGCTAAAAGCTTTAAAAGCTCCACTTGCATTTTAATTTTTGAGATCTCACAAAGTTAACATCCGCAAAAGAGAAATTGCAAAGACAAAATTCGTAAATTTAGGAAAGTGGTCGAGAGAGAATTCGAACTTCGATGTCTAGTACTTTTCCCCTCGTTGAATATTTGTTAGAGTGGGAAAGAGGAAACGTAGAGGAGGGCACAAGGAAGATTTTTAAAGTTTCATGCAGTCGAATCCTCTGAGTGTTCAGGCTGCACGTGCGCGTTACGGCCCCTTTCTTGTTTTTCGTTTTCTTTTCAAAGATTTACGTTTCTCGTATATAATCATTTTTTAGCTTTGTACCAAAAGCTTTAACCAATATATATATATCTCTCTCAAACCACAATTAACACCACATTTTTTCTGGATATTTCCAGAGATTTCTAATACAATTTTTAGTCGTTGAACTTTTAAGAAAAGAAACAGAAAGCTTTCGAACATATATATTCGCCACTTATAATCGCTATTATATTTAGTAGCAGAATCATATGTGTGACTGATTTTCTATACCTACTTAAATAAGATTTTCGGAATACTTGAATTGTCTTTGACTGTGTTACGTCGGTAACGTAGATTGAGTTTATTTTTTTATTTTAATTTCGTGTCTCTTAATTTGGGACGACCAAGATCCAGGAGAGTATAGGTAAATAAATTGACATTAGTGAATATACAAAATAAATATTTTAAAATGTAGATACCAAATATATAAATGTTAATGTGAAGTTGCTGATATGTATTCCAATAACTTCCCTTACGCGAATTGTTTAAAAGAGAGCACAAGGGAAAAGATATTAAAGGTTCAAAAACTTAACGTGAAGGGTGTAGGTTGAAAAGTGAAAGTTACTGAGGTGTCGAACTCGAGCACTGGAACAGCTCGTCTCCGAGTGATAGGGAAGTGGGGGGAGTAAGGTGAATAGTTTTTAAAAAATCTTATCGAGTAATAAGGAACGAGTGCGTGGTGCTCTCGAACTCGTCGCTCAAAACTGTGGGGCCTGATTGGCCAACTAAGTAAAAGGGTGCTGACCTTGCCCACAGTTTCATAAGAACACTGAATTTTCCGAAGAGATGATTTTTAGATAAGAAACACATTTTCTTCTCGGCCTCGAAATTTTCGACAAATAGAGTTGGGGACTTCTCGGAATACACTTTATCTTTACTTAACTAAATATAAATCGTGAGAATGAGGCTGTAACAAGATTCGATGTTTAATGTTGCCATCCAACATCTGTATACAATAAACATCATAAATTTAGTTACAATGAACGAGTCTCGAAACTGCCGAAATGCCAAGTTCTCTCGAGTCTCGTTTGATAAAAAGGAAATATTACAAAATAAATATAAATACACATATATAAAGTCCAGGAACACCAAAATATCTCAGCGAGAGGACACTTTCGGGGAAAATGTTTCAGACAAAAGTTGAAGGATTTTTCCCTGGCTATTTAATGGTACCATTGAATTTGACCTTGAACAAGACCTTGACGGTTATTTCAAGGTCAAGTTTGTTTTTTAAATGGAAACCCCTATTTTTTCTTACGGATTCGGAAAGAGCACAAAATTTTACGTCTGAATATGATATGGTCGATTTTCCGGCAGTCATTTCAAGGTCAAACTGAAAAGTCCCGGAACTGCGAATTAACTCAGCGGGAGTGCATTTTCGGCGAAAATGTTTCAGACAAAAGTTGAAGGATTTTTCTCTGGCTATTTAATGGTACCATTGAATTTGACCTTGAACATGACCTTGAAGGTTATTTCTGTCTAAATTTTATGTGCGATAGTTTAATTGCTCTATTTACTAGACCATAAATAACTCCAATTTTATAAGCTAGCGGATGGTTAGATAAAAAGTTCAAATATCTTCCCCAGAAGGTCTCCTTATGGTTTGTTAGAATAAAATTATCTTTACCCCTAATAATGGATCTAAAGAATTAATAGTTTGTTGTTTTTCAATTTCAATGGTAAATTTAATTCTATTTTCTTTGTAACTCATTTTTTTCATTCTGTACTCTTGTAATTATTTTTTCTATTCTTTATTTTTGTAATTTTGCAGAATAAATTCTGAAGAGGGTCATTAAATTGACCGAAAACTAATTTTTTTAATATTACTCATATAACGAAAATCCTCTATCCGATAAACCAAGAAAAAGTCTATTCAACATACTTATTTCTAATATACGACGAATTAATAAGTTTTTGGAGTTTTTTGTCTTCAATTTTTTAATTATTATGGTACATAAGAACAATAACAGTACATAAGCTAAGTAGAGCAATCGCCAGAAGAATTTTTTTACTGAGAAGTCGATCGAGGCCATTCCTATCTAAACACATTCACACACTAGATCCGTCATATCATCTTCATCTTTACCGAAACCAGAATAATAATGAAATTCAAACAATCATTGCGAAATTTAAGAAAAACATTTTAGATGCGGAAATTAATGACATAGTACATGAAACCAAAGACCCTAAGTACCTAAAAATACAAATTATTGACTAAGATTATTAGAAAAATTTCTTCACCTATCTATCAAGAATTTTTGTATCCCGAAGAAACTTCCTTCAAAAAAACTATTACTATCGCATAACAATAAATTAGCAACAAAATTCAAAATTCGGGAAAGAATATTTTCACAGAATGAAAATAGTATTTTGAACACCACAAACAGTAAATGGTTCCGATATTTAGCGGATTCACAAAAACCTGACAAATATTATAGGCCTTGGCCCGAAACATGCTTACCCTATATATTATAGTAACAATTTTCAATTACATAACTTTATCTCAGGTATAGAAGATGAAGTTTCACATATTCATGATGAATTGGATAATTGTGGAAATGTAGTTGTAGATGAAAAAAATTAAATCAGATCTAATTGCATGAACGTGATACAGAAATATTTACACAAAATTAAAAATGATGTTAATAGGATTTTTCAACATTCTCATAATGAAGTTATTAAATCCTTTTTAAAAAACAACCATGATATTCTATTCACCAACGCGGATAAAGGGAACATCACGGTCGTGAAATCTGACCATATCAGTAAAATGCAATCCATGTTACATTGCAAACTGAGATAAATTCATTTATTACAGAATGGCGTAGAAACGATTATATTTCGGAAACCACAGCTAAACATCTAAAAACACATAATGCAGTTACTCTAAGGGCATATGGATTACAAAAAATAGACAAACCTGGTACTCCATTAAGGATAATAGTGTCGACTATAAACTCCCTTCTTTTTTTACATCAATTTTAACATCTGCTTTCCGCAAAATATCACATTACAAAATAGCCAACTACGTTTTCCCTTACTATTTGTAAGGCATTTTTACGGCAATTAAAATATTCACAACAATTACTTCGACCCAGACTAAGTCTGGACGAAGTATTGAATTTGGTCACTTCGAGCAAAAAAATTACCCTATAGTTTTTCATCAAATGTCGACGTTTCAGACTCTAAGGAACCCAAAGCAACAATAAAAAAATTGGTGTCCGTTAGGTTGTCCGTCCGTCCGTCCGTCCGTGGGCAAAATTTTGTATACGCGATATCTCGCGACTGGCAGGGCGAATTTCAAAAGTACAAACGGATTTGGGTTTCTCTTGGCCAAACTTAGATCTAATTAGTTTTTGGAGACAATGCATACTAGATTATGGGGAGGTTTAACAAAAAACGCTCAAAAAACACGTTTTTCCATTTTTTAACAAAAAATACAAATCGTACAAAAAAATGTTTCAAACAAAAAATATAGAACATCGAATTATCTACAAAAAAGGTTGTATTCATTTCTTCGTAAAATCAACGATAATGCCGTAAAAAGCAAATTAACATGAAATTAACATAAATTGTACATACACATATACAATGTATATGTATGTATATTATATACATTACATGAAAAACAGAGGAAGCAGGGGAGTGAGGCGGGTATCAGGGGGGGGGGGCTAACTTTAAAAATTTGATTAAATTTTATTTTAGTATAAAAATTTGATTAATTTTTGTTTTTTTAAGCATCAGTGTGAACAAGACGTGCTCATTTATCAGTGCTTCGGCTGATCTGCGGTCGGGGTCGAAGTTTTGAAAATGCTCATTTTCAATTTTAATATAGGGTGAATATGCCAATGAATGGACGATTTTCTACATATTTCTATTTCTTATGAATGTATGATGCACAACATGCAACAAAATACATATTTTTATGTTCTTTGAACATTCAAAACAATATTTACAGTACTATTGATCTTCCAGTGTTTATTATTTTGTAAAATCAAAGCAAAGTTTTAAAGCCATCCAAAACTGGTACTGAAAACGTCCCATTTGATTTAACCCGTCTATTCATTGGGGTTTAGCGGATTTTTTTACAAACGTATGAAGACGAGGTTAATAATTCAATAAAATCAAAGGTTGAACTACACGGTCATAAAGAGCAGAGTCTAACGATTCTAATGGTGGTATCATAATTAATTTTTCATAAAAGAATTCAAAAGTTACAATCGATCAAAGTGTGAAAAATGTGCTTAACCGTCCATTCATTGGCATATTCACCCTATTTAAGGAACAAGATATTGTTTCAATGCATGTATAGAAACTACTCGAACCTAACGATGCTAGAACTACCCTCTGCCGCCTTCTTTCCTGGCAGTCTTAAAATGGGAATATTCCCGGAAGCATCAGCCTTTCGTCAGGGAACTGCAATACGAATTTAGCCAAAATTGTAGGCACCCGGGTCGAAGGCATCTAGTTTTTCACATTAATTTCGACGAATTTAATCATTATTTCTCTTACATAATTGGCATTATGGGTTACCCGTTACACGGGATCTATATTTGTGTAGGTATGATCAAAAATATCATAAAATATTATGCTGTTTATAAGAAATCTTATGTATCAAGGGCGGAAAGTAAGTCCTTCGATGAGATTATCCCCCGCCGGAGGTCCCGGACATGCATATGCCCATGGGTATGCAATGTGTTTTCATCCGCGAAACGTACAGAACTTTTTGTCACTACTGTAGAAAAATGTAGAAGAATACCTTTTATATAGAACAAGACCTTGTCGCAATGTATGCTATTGGAATGCGCAAGCCGTTCCTCAGTCGGTTGTATAGTAGTCACCGATTCTTTCGTGAAACTCACAAATGAATTTTATTGTTATCAAAATATAATCAGACGGGACAATCTTTTAATAGAAGAGGAAGTGTGCACATAACCTATATAATTTTTATCGTGATAAAATTGTCAATATTATGGCAGCATTCCAGTCACAATAAATTATAAGGAACACGAGCACATTGGCATGGTACAGCTGGTCCGTATGGGACCACTTTCCCCTTCTATTAGAAAAAAAGCACATTTTCCATCTAGTTTGGTTTGATTTTGATGACTTTACTTCTACATCTTTATGGGATTTAAAAATGTATTTCCTGGCATGTTTCAGAACAAGCGAATCAAGAGTCTGAACTAATTCCTATAGAATTATATATGCAGTTCCAGTATTTAGATTATCCCGACATATTAGATTTATCACAACATATTAGATTAAGGTTGACCAATATTCTCATACATAAAAAAACAGTGAAATGTACTGCAGTACACACCTTTGCAAATATGTTTGGTACTTGTGTAATTTTTATTTGATAGGCGTGAATTAAGAAGAATATATCCCACAATCACGTAGGGCCAGTACATCAGATTAAGATCTATGATTTGTATGCTTAACTCTGGATTGACACTATGTCTCATCACACGAAATCGATTAAAACATTGCATTGTATTGTTTGTTATTAAGTAATCTTTCATTCTTATTGAAACAATGCCGAACATTTGCTAGTATTATGAGTGATTTTTCATTGGTGAAGGGATTAAGGGTATACCGCACCCCAAAATCTCCCTTTCGTTCATTTTCGCCTCGCCCTTATTCGCTTCCTTCGCCTCTATTGTTTGGGGCAGACGTAACGAATAAGAGACACGCGAGGACGAGGGCCTTCTTTCGGTGGATGCGCCCCCGTCGGGTACGTGATCGATCGCATCGAGTTAAGCGGTAAACCCCATTCTTGGAGTGACGTTTCATCTAGATATATAGGCATCCAGAAGACAATTTATTGGTGCGACATTGTCTTTTAATAAACTTAATCACAAATTGTTCATTTTCATTAAGTTTGATCTTATAGCTTCCACATACTTGAACGTTTTGAAACAACTTTAGTTTTTCCAACGAGCAATTTCCTCATCAGATATTTGAAATGGCAATCAACAGAAAATTCTTTTTAATTGTGACCTTCGAATTTCTACACTCAACAAGGTTAAGGTCTAAATTTCTTAAAATATTCTGAATTTCTTGGATAGAATGTTGATCCTTTATGACGGGGAAAGTGCAAAGAACTAAAAAATTCACTGGCGGTTTTCGTATACAATACTGCAAGAGCCTCAAAATAATAATAATAATAACAAATTGTCTCTATTGGCAAAAAAATACAAATACATAGTAAGTAGCAATGCCAAAAGGTGACCCACAACTCAAAGAAGCTGTTTTACAGACTGACCTTAAATTATTGCAGTTTTCGCGAATAGCTGCGTTGCAAACAAATGGAGGAATCAAGTTGTTCCAGATCGGAATCACGGATACGAAGGTCGAGTGTATTACGTTTATAATGCAAATTTAGTCAATAAAATTGCACTATGAAGAAAAATGCGAGATGAAACGTTTGAATGAATTGTTTTTATATTTATTGCTAGCACCAGAGCAAATTATCCAAATATATTATGACTTGAATACTCTGCAGCTTCAACCATGCGGCATCGAATAAATTCTATTGATCGATAACTAGATTGAAAAAATAACCATTCAAATAAATTTCGATCTAATCTAATGTAATTCCGTAGAAAACAATAAGAGGTTTGTATAAAATGAATCCTTGCACAAAATGTGGGAGAGATTGGGGAGTTGTGGGACAGCGCCATCGTTTGACGTTTAGTTATATGTGGCAACATTGTTTATCAATTCAAACTCACTTTTCAGGTAGACTCCACTAAGGAAACACGCATTCATTATAAGTGTCTCTAAATGTCTTGTGTTATGAAATTGTTCGCAAAGTTTCCTGACAATTTTAGTTTGTACTACTCCTCCTTTTATTTTTCAAGCAAATTGCAAAGGCCAATTATATGTAGAAATTAATAATTAATTCATTCAGTTTCAACTTTTTGTTTTGAGTTTTGAAATAACTTTGACAGCTCATTTATCATGGGAAACAAAGGCACTATTCTTGAATTTACATCCAATATCATCAGTAAGAAGCGGTACTCGGAGTACGAAAACAAAATATCGAAATCATGATGGTATGTACCAATTGTAGGGCTGCGTGGGAGAATAACCTAACTCGATATAGGTTCAATTAAGTTGGGGTTTACGTCTATGTACTTGAAATCTACTTATTCAAGTAAACCGTTCTTCCACGCAGCTCCTTAATTATTATGCTGGGATTCAACATTTCGAATAACAAATATTCCGAAAGTGCATTAATCCGAAAACGAAATATCCGAAGGCGATGCCCTGCGTTTGTGCGGTACTGATCCCCTAAGGACCAAAATATAAATGCATTTTTTTATATAAGAATTTGCCGTTTTCATTTATTGTAATATACTTAATTTCTATTTTTTAGTTTTTAATTTCTATATTTTTGACAGTTTAAGTTTTACTTACACTATATCCATAAGCTTGCTCGATAATTTTTGAAAATAATTGGAATTGATTAAAATAAAGGTTGTCCAGGAGTCACAAACCAAAACATGTATAGTATTAAGCACGACGACTTGTTTACAAGCAAGTAGTAAAAGTAAACAATCAGTATCGCAACAATACAATTTATTTTTCGGTTTATTAATTTTCGGATTTTTTGATTTAAGAATTTTAAATCCGAGCCCATTTGCAAATTGGCCAGTAAGGTTATAAAAGATTGAAACAGAAATATTTAATTTCTCACTGTCATCATCCATTTTTATTACTCTTGCCTGTAATAATCGGCGAGTTATACAGTCCCAAAAAAAAACTCTGGAATATCCAGAAAAGTTATCGGTTCTTTATAAGTAATTATAAAATCGAAAATCCAACCTTATAGATCTTGGAGCTGAAGGTAAAAGAACATTATTGTATTGTTATATTGTCACTTCATTGAATATTTGTTAAATAGAGTAAAACCGTTTCCGAATTACGTGAAACGTTCTAGAGGAAGTATTTTTAAAATACGTAACCATTTCTAAAAATTGTTAAATACCAGTGTTCAAGAAGACCAAAAAAATCAAGATATGTATCCTTCAAAAAATCCTCAGAAGTATGTTAATTCGTTGCAACTCTCAGAATTTTGTGGATCTCAGAGGTAACTATTTTGGCTCTAATTCGACAAAAAAAAAGCTCTTAGGGAGATTAGTTTGCGAAGATTAAGTGCTAATTCCTATCGAACCCAAAAGAATGATCAGGATATTCACTTTGTCAAACCCCATATACCAAGTTCTTGTGTGATATTTAAGCAGCTATTTTTCCATTTTCTGTAACTAGAAAAATGTACGTAATAGATTAGTCTACTTTGATAAATTGTTAAATTACAAGGGTTATAAAAATGAACCATTATTCGTGGAAATCACTTGCAGAATTCTTGAGATAATAAAAAATATTACTTTTTTCTTGTATACTTTAATAGCTTGCTTTTTACTTTAAAACGGTCTATCAGATCCAATTTCGGATAGGAGACTTGTTCTTCGAATCCTTAGTTCTCTTTGCTGTGAAAATCCTGCGTTTCGAGCATGTATTCAGAAAAGATAACTTCACAGTTAAAATTTTATTGAGTCCCGGACAAACCTAAGTAGTAACAGTCGGCTCATTGATTAGTTCACAGTGGGTGCGGGACCATAACTTCTTATATATTTATCTTAGTATGTCTGTAGTGCTCGACTTCAATAAGTTATATTGTCTAAATAACATTATATTATATCGTAATTTAATATATAATAATATAATTGTTATTTCTCATTAGATACATAATTTGTTATTTCGCTATTAGATGCGGACATCTCAAATGAACCATTTCTTTTTTCCGTGTATATTGACACTATTAGTGTATATTTTGACTTTGAGTCCAAAGAACTGAAATGTAGTCGAACCCAGCTCACCTCATTTTCTGCACCTACGAACTCAAAATTGACTCAACAAAATACTTTATTCCAGATGTAGGAATATCACTAATCATTGTCTAAATTACTATAGAATTACATTATAAAATAGTGTTGTAGCCTCTACAATTTTGTATCATAAAGAAATTTAACACGATAAATATTACCTATTATGCTAGAGTATCATACGTCTTAAAGAATAATAAATTTCACCCATTACAACATATTAAAATCGAGTTTAATTTAAATTTATGAAACGAAGAAGGTGTCATATTCCTCAAATATATTGCGCATATATAACAAACCATACCACACAGGTAAAAAGACCAAAAATAAAGCGTCGATTACAAGGGTATTTTCGTTTCAATCCTTTCAAGCATGTCTTAAGAATATAAGCAAAAACTACTATAATAGTTGGTTATTATTATTATCACATGAAATAATAATACAAAATTTTCTATATTGGCATATGATAAAAATCTTACAAAAACATACTTTACATATTGTGTACGTATATATATGAAATTTAAAATATACGGGTATACGATATAAACAAAGCTTATAATTTAGATCAAATAAAACTCAACTTTATAATTCGTGTACCGTCATTATTATTGATTTTCTAGAAAATGGGTTTGAAAATGGGTGTGGTGATCATCGCGGCTTTCTCGAGGATTGCGTGACTAACACAGCCGTGAAAATGAAAAAGAGCATATTTGTAATCCGATGAGACTATATTAATCACTATTAAAACAGAGTACTTGACCAATTTCATATGTGCTTTATTACATGCGAAGTAAACGATATATCCCGCTCATGAAACAAGAAATTGGTGTCGAAATAATGTGTATTGGTATATTCATGACAATATTTATGCGGATTTTTCAATTACAAATATTATTTTCCGATGCGCGCGTTGCAAGCATAAAACTATCAGCAACAAAATTGAACACTTCAAAATTGTATTTTTATAATAAACGTCTCAAAATAATACCATAAGAGATATGTAAAATAGTATGCAGAAGTGAGCACTCTAAATTGAACGAAAAGAAAATTCTTTAAATATCTTTTTATACTGTTTTAATTTTATAATTTACAAGCGTTACTTTCTACCATTATTTGGCATGACTGTCTCAATAAATCTTACATGCAATTAGAATTTTAGGGATACTTTGTTTTAGATCATATAACCTTCGAATTCCATGTTAATTTTGTATACCAATTTTACTTTACGATATTTAATTTACGATATCTATAGATATACTATTTATCAAAATATACCAAATACTCAAATGTATTAATAAGTTGTTGAAAAGAAATAAATCTACTTATCGTAATATTTTGCTAGAAAATATAGTCAGGTTGTTCTGAAAGATACTTTATACTGTATATTAATGAAAAATGGTGTATTTTAATGAGTGTGTACGCGCACGCAAGATTGTGCTTATTTAGCACGTATGAAGGTCAAAACATATTTCTCAAATTGATGTCTCCAACCCCAGTTGTTTCACCCACTGAGTCACGAATTTATTTTATATATTAATAAATGAAAAAGATAAGACTGCGAATTTCATTTACAAACACAAGAGTAGTTTTCCGAATGTGGACGCGACGATAACCTTTGAACAGCATAACGATTTATAATTTAATTAATTTTAAATTAAGAATAAAGAAAAGGAAACGTCTTTCAATAAATAACCACAGTTTGCACCGACAATAAATTTTATTTAGCTTCGCGTATATGTACAAGTAGTCATCGGGTGTAGCGAGTCATCTGATTCGGTTTGCATTACAACAGCATTTGGTAATTCATAAGATCCACGGAGGGAGAACATTATTTACAATGTGATACAGTCTTGAGTACCAATAAACGCATATATACAGTAGAACTTCACTTTATTAGCGCCTTTACATTATTATCGAGATTCCCTTCACGTATTTAGCGCAGGTTCCTACTTTCGTAATTCCAGTGTTGTGCCTATTATGATAAGCGGTAGGTTGGAAAGTTTGCAAGAAACGATGCGCATTTGTCGGATAACAAAGTGAACGGTAAAACCCTGAGTAGGACAATAAAGTGAGGTTCTGCGTTATATATATGCAGAGAGGTTAGAGAAGAAGGACCCGAACATAGTACGGGGAAAACTTAGAATAAAATCTGGTAGAAAATCTGTATTTACACCTTGTTATACACTTTTCTTAGAATTATAAACAAAATCAACATAGAAATTTCCTTCACATTTTACTGTTCGTTTCATTGAGGCACTACAGTCCAAGTTAAAAGAACGAGACTCGATCGTGACTGGTTCGCGTAACTGCTTTGCATGGATATGATTTTGTTAGCCTTCTTTTAAATTTCTATTTTTCCGATAATAAAATTTCACAAACACACTACTAAATATCACGTGTCAAAATTTCAAAAAATTAATAAAATATTAAATATAAGAGAGTTTCCACGAAATAAACAGTAATTTAATCGTCAAAAGAAAATATAATCCAAGAAATAGCACGTAAACGAAACAAACTTAAATACGCACCTTATAACAAGTCGATTCAAATATTCGATCGGGCCATCGTTTCTATCAAATCCATCAACTACCTTACCTATAGCAGCATTACAGTCAAGCAAGGTTAAAAATGCTTAAATAAAAAGATAACCTAACCCAACCAAACCTAACCTATTTTAAAAGCATGTTATCTTTTACTATGCTCATACTGAAAGTTGCAGGGAGTAGCCAAACATTGTCAGGGTTCAAATAAAGACCAGTAGGTTCCGATAAAATATTTTTCTACATTGCTAAAATGCTTCCCAAGTTGCAAGAAAGAACAGATTTCCGTAGTGTGAAAGATAAAATTCGACAGTGTACGATCTTTCATGCCCAAGTGTGATGAAGTGTGATCATCTTATATAATAATACAACTTGTGTGAAAGCGCTGATTGTTTCCCTTATGATTTTTATCGTTTTTTAACAACTATTAATATCAATGTAAATAAATATAGTCTTGGTGAGTTTCGGTCTTATATCTTCCTGTCCTGTCTAAATATCTTCGACAGGAAAATTAATTAATAAATAGATAAGTGAAGGTAAAAATTGGAGGGTAATAACCCCCCTCCATTTTTGACCTTCATATTATTTTAAATTTATTACCCTCCAATTTTTACCTTCACTTATCTATTTATTAATTAATTTTCCTGTCGAAGATATTTATTTTTCATTTTATGTATAAAGACCGAAACTCACCAAGACTATATTTATTTACATTTATATTTCGAACGGTCGAGCATTTATCATCATGTATTAAACTATTAATATCGTTGAAATGTCTGGCTGTTTTTTAATTAGTTTATCTTCTTACCAACTGCCCCTTGAAACAGAAGTATAATATCCATATTACTTCATTAATATAACTGCGATTTTAAATATAATTTGTTTTGTTGATAAACAATTAGTTTTAAAAGTTTTTATGGTCTAAAAGAATGTAAACGAATAAAATATTTATAATGCTGTAATATGTTATATTGATCATAAAATCATATGTCATGAACCAAAGTTACATGGAACCGTGTGTACATATACATAGTGTGGTTCGAATTTCAATTACAATTGACAAACATTTCTCATTGATCAATTAATTGAAAGAAAATCTTTATTACTTTTTGTCTATTATGGTACAAAAGTAATCACAGTATTTATGAAAACAAATATTCGAATACTTTTGGCGTAATAATTTACGTCATGTAAGCCTCGTATGTTTTTATTTCAGAGAAAGTGTTCGACTAAGGGCCGTTCTCCAATTATCCGCATGCAAGCAGTATTGCTCATGAGCTAATGGAGTTTACATCTACAGTTTCGGAGTTGAACTTTAACCCTTTCGTTTATAAACAGAATTGTTAATATACGTGCAATGTATTGATTACACAAGAAGAATAAATAATTTTCGGTTAGTTTACACATATTCATTATGGTATACTAGGTTTTTCTAAGTAGCATATAGGCAATTTGTAAGTGTATGAAATTATTTATTTATAATAAAAATTAACAAGGCACCCTTTTTGAAAATGAATATAACTGGTCAGACATTAAAACACCTTAGTGGTGTACTGTGTCTTACCCTTTGCTTATACATATTTGTTTAGTAAGTTCTATGGTGTATATATATTACTTTATTGAAAACTATACAAATTTATTCCGGTTTTCAAATGTCTTTTTTCAAATTTTTTGTTTTATGAATTTCCGAAAAATCAAAAAGTATATCAAAGCATTCTGATAAATTAATAGTATTCTTTGATTACAAAGCATTTTTGTTCTTAGCAAATTTTCTCACAATTCTATAGTATTCAAGAAAAAGTTTGTCAAAACAATTCATCTATTTTTTTCGACATATTGATGTTTTGAAGAGATTAGGTTGATTCAGGGCAAAACAAAAAAAATCTAGTTGAAGTTCATAGATTTTGTGCAGTTTTGCTTTTGGCCTCGACCCCGCAACATTATTGATGGGAACAAAAATTCACAAAAAACGACACACACAAAATGTTGTTTATTTTTTTATTTAAAACGCGTCATATTGGCTTTTGAAGCAATTTAAATGCCATTCTGAATCCAATCAAAAGAGCATACTCATAAATGGTAGGGATACTTTCACTTTCACGTCAATATTAATTTTGTTTCCGGTTGAAAATGAATATTACTGGTCAGTCTGTAAAACAGCAATTGCTGTGGCTCGCCCTTTGGCATTTTTGTATTATTTATATCCTGTATTGTTTTTGTAATTGCCAATAAAGACGTGATTAGTGATTATTATTATTATTATATAGAAAATTAACAAAAAAATGTGCATCCCTCTTCTTAATGAGTTAAGGGGAATAGGTGGTAGAAAATTCTAAGCAAAATTTTGAATCGTATTTCTGAACGAGTTTATTTGCGATATAGGTTAAAAAACAATGATTTCAAATTAATAAATTATTAGTGAACATCTTCATTAATCCCTAAACATTATTTTTAAAACATGTTATATCATTTTTGTGCATCTGGTGGAATAAACTTTATCAAGGCTTTCAAATATTTCATTTTTTTATCTGCCTGATGTAATGGCCTGTATATTTGTTATTCCATTACGAAGTTTCTTTGGAGAAACGAGTTTCAATTATACAAAAGAGTCGTTTTGCAGTTCAAAATAATTTTTGGAACTTAATATTCTATATAGCAAAATTTAAATCAACATTCTTTTATTAGCATATGGTACGTGTCCCAGTGACATATCAAATTTGACCCTTCCAAGATTTATTTAACCATTTCTAGATGAGTGTCTGTAGTGTGCATATTTTTTAGCTTTTTTGCCTTTCCCATAGTGCCTAAAATTTCGATCACACTGATTGTAAAAATACCCAAGGGAAATTGTGCGTTCTACAGTGATATAGAAATCTGATTACATGAGTCAGTTGAAAGTATTTAAAAAACCTAACCTAAGACAACTTAACTTAACTTAAAAAAATGGTGTACTTTTGCTACGTTCCGCGTGACGTCGAATATTACCCACTTCTAACTTGGGTAGTTTACACGTTTAAACTGTGAATTTTACACGTCTAATGCGGTAATTTTTATAAGCGGGCCTAAGCTCAAAGTTGTAAGTTTATAATATAAAAGGATCAATTCGGAAAAATCGCAACGTTCAAGACAGTATTATTGCCTACATTGCATGCTTAAAATTTACCACTGCTATGTAAACTTTATCTTCTAGCCGACCCTAACCTAACCTACGCTAATGTGACACAATGGGATCTCGTCGAACAGTCGGCATTGGGATCATATCAGTTGTAAATTTATCATTAAAGAATTATATCTAGAGCTTTATACACTTTAGATTTTTGCCTTAAATATATATTTTGTTAATGTGTTCTCTGTTATAAAGGGATATTTTTAATTTGGATATTCGTGTTTTGGAGATTTTTGCACCAGGTATTTTTGCATTCGACTAATTATACTGGATACTTAGGACTGTCGTGTTACCGCTAACTCTGTTTTTGCGTAAATCTTGGTTGCTGTAGCCTATAAAAATGCAAAATGCATAAATAGCATCATAATGATTTTGCATTGCAGCACATTTCTGGTAAAAACACCTAAGTCGAGTTAAGCCATTTGATATTATTTCGAGTTCCATTGGATTGAAGTCGCGGAATCGGCGAAATGTAATTGAAAGCATCTTCCAAGTGGCTGGTGAATAATTTGTTTTTTTAAAGAAAGGAATGAAAGTAATTGAGAATCATTTGCTGGAATATCATAGAAATCAGAAAGTGGAATGGATTAAAATTAATATAAAATTCATGTAAAACCACTTAGATTAGATCAGCAATAAATGTGTTTTCGAATTACCTCTGATTACATTTTGGACACCAGAAAATTGAAGTTTCTGAACTGATATTAGGTGACTAATAATACTCAAATCCTTGTTATTTCTCTCATATTAAAAAGCAATGCTAAAAAGCATCAAATTATTAAAATGTTAGTTTCAAAAAATGTCAGCACTCATATCACATTGTTAAATAAAAATAAATATATATGTATTGTGGAGAGAAAGAATGAAAAAGGCATAGGAAGTGCGAGGGGAAAATCACGAAGCAGACGGGGCGAATCGTTCGATTTGGTGTTAAGCCTTGAGCAAGACTTTCTATTGAGTTTGCAGAAAGTTTCTGAACAGCCAAGGCCGGAAACTTTTCAGATTCTCTCTTCGACCTTTATTCGTTTGCCTATTCCTGATTCCTTCGCTCCGGTAATTACGAATTAACTTTGTGGTAACAGAATTTAATAACTTAGCGATCTTGAAAATTGTTCCCGTCTACTGTTACCCTAAGTACATGAAAGAACTTATAAAGTATAGAGTTCGATTTGAAATTCAACTTGAGTAAGGTTTTCTTACTGTAGATCCTTGCTCCTTCGGGATACGTACCGGCTCACACTTAGATCAATTTTTCTCTACTTTCTCCCTGCCGGTAGAGATTCTAAAATTGACAAGATTAGGATACGACGTAACATTCGACTGCGTGTAGCCATGTTTCCAACTCTAAATAACATTATTTGGAATAATCGAAATTAATTTTAGAATTTTAACTGAAAGAATCTTCACTCTTGTAATGGAGAAAACGCGCACATTTTCATGAATTTGAAAAACAAAAATGTTTCTTTTTCAGGAACCGCTCCATTTGAATGTATGCAAATATATAATTTTTCAGAGCTAAACGTTTATGTTCTAAAAATTTTGAACTTTTATTAATTTGGGTTTTTCTGTGTGTGGAAGTGTGTCCATGAGCGAGAAGTCATTTTTTCCCTAGAGAGACTTGATTTTCACTACAAGTTTCAAGGAGCAGTTCCGCTCAGAAAGCTTTTCAGGCCTCCTGAATATAGATCAGCCCCTGATCCAGAAGTGATAAGGTACACCCTTATCAAGCACGCGAAAGATCACCTTTTTGTCCCTTGGTAAAAATCGATTAGAGGACATTTAGAAGTCGCTCAAAACGCTTCAAGTTTCGCATTTGAGTAACATAGCAAAAAATGTATGTTTCAATTTTTATTTTGATCTCTGGGAACACGAGGGAAAAAAATCAAAATAGTGCTCACATGAAAGTTGATTAATTTCTGCATAATCTTGCATTTTTTACATGTACTCTATAGTGTTGTTTACTCGAAATAGGGCATAGCGTTCGATAATTTAAGCGTTTCATTCATTGTACAAGAAACTGTTGACTTGTACGGATGCTTCGTTTAGGGTAGTAGTGTATGGTTACAATCTAATGGAAAAGTATCAATCGGAGATTTTGAAGGACGATAATTGTAACTGTTACCATTAAAAAATTCAAAATGACGGATCCAATATGCGTCAGACGCTTCTAGAGTCAATATATTGGGTGCATTTTTCAAAATCGGATACCTCAAAAACAATTTTCTAATTACGACGGTCGTAAATGACGACGACTAGCAAACAGCAGAATCTTTATTTAAATTCATTGAGATGTTTTAGCGGATGAAATAACCTAATACATTATAAAATACTGACCAACCTAGACAAAAAAGTTACAAAAACAATGAAATAATCAATATTTCGTGAATTGAGGAATGTATGACAGGCGCTCATATCTCGGCTTCCAGATTCAGAACCAGACATTGTAAAATTCGTGAAAAAAAATCGTCTACCGCGTAACACTATTTTACGTTTCAAATTTATCCATTTTATTCTTTGGACTGGTCCTTACGACATGATAACCGTACTCAAAGTATAATAAGACTCGGATAAACTATGCTAAATATATGATGAAGAAAGTAAAAGCACGTTATATTTTTTTCTCTGAATAAAACGTTACCATCCAAACATTAACACATGTAATCCTGAACATATTGTACACAATGTGAAAAGCAACGCTTATAATTATTAAAACCATTATTAAATGTTTCAAATCTAATAACGACAGTAAAAAATGTTACAAATATCTAAGTGCAAAATGAAAAAAAAAACGAGAAAGTGATAGAAGTGTTACAATTAGTTGGTAAATATTTATTGTCAGGAAAACAATGTATTGCTAAGATTAATTTTAAATTGAAGTCCTTTAAACATTATAGGTGTTTATTTTAAATGTAGTTGTCAATGAAAGATAGGTTTACCGAGTAATGCTTCAATACTGTGGCCGGTTTGAACATGTCACCACAATCAAAAACTTTGGACATCTCCGCATTCTTATACACTTTTTTCAAATGTGCTTTTGCTTCATCCATAATTATCTCGATTGTCAAACTATATTTTGTTCAATATGAGAAAGACACTTTGCAAGTATTATAATTATTTTTATGTATTACGGATTATTTCGGTTAAGGTTGAACGCAACTGACGCAGCGGTTGTCACTTGTCAAACAAGCTTGGAGCATGTGTTTACCACTTAAATTGCGTTTTGAATGTGCATTTTATGACCTGACCACTTACAAGACATATTATATGAATAGAAGCCATCGATATGTGCAAATCTTACATAAGAGTATGATAAAACATGCGTTCGGTGGAAATATTTAGTATATATATATATATACAACTTTGATGAGACCCAATAGACGAAAAAGAATTAATTATTTTAATTTGTAAATGTCGCTTTTGTCCTATTTTTTAATGAATTACACAAATTAAAATTCTTGTTTCTTCTAGGAATTCAAACTTCTATCATTCATTTTAATTCAGAAAACAGCTCTTTATGGACAACAGCAACTGCAACTTTTTAAATATTTAAAAATACCTCTTATAGTAAACAGAAAATTTGCATTTATTTCTAAGTTATTAATAATTTTAAAGAATTTTAAACTCGACATTGCCTCAAACGATTGTTCATTACTGTATTTAATTCAAGATTTCATTTTAGGTTGTTGCTTTCTTTGCCTACAAATTAAAAAAAAATGCACTCGGATTCATTTTTTCAAATGAATCTAAATCAAAATTGGACGAAAACGAGATTAAATTTACTTTTGTTTCGGTTTTTGTCCGAGTTTCATAATTGAAATGACCTGTAAACAAAAAAAAAGAATTACAACGAATTGAAAACTCAACTTTAGGGCAATTTTATGTGTTTTCTCTGAATGTATATGAGATTTCACGCAAAAATAACATTTCCATTTAATTCATGTGAATTCTCGATTAATTCTGAACCAAATTTGCTGAAATCGTACAAGCATTCAGAGAAACTCGTAAAATTGGCACTCCCTACATTTACAGAAATTTTATAGAAAGATATCTTAAAAGAACAGGAAAAATTACTATTCTCCGATAGAGATTTGAGGACAGAGTTGCAGAATAGCAATGTTTCATAACTGAATAATAATTTATAATATTCCAGAATAAAATTCCAGATACGGCAAAATATTGATATTGAATAATAAATGTCATATTTTTATCATAGCAGTATTACAAATGATCAGCAGGAGTTCGTTAGGGGATCTACTACCACGAAACTGCTAGGTTATTCTGATTATATATCAAGGGCCTTAGAGGAGGATTTTCAGGTTGATGAAATCTAGCTCGATTTTGAAAAGAATTTCGATACGCTAGATTGCGGTATTCTCTTAAACAAGTTGATTAGTATGGGCATGAATCACGCATTAATTTATTGGCCTTCATCGTACTTATTTGATAGAACGCAAATGGTTCGTATTAAGAGTAAAATATCAGAGCCTTTTGCAGTTACTTCTGGAGTACCTCAAGGATCTCATTTTGGTCTTATTTTGTTTAAAATATTTATAAATTATATTAATTTATGTACTCTCACTTCTAATATTTTATTATTTGCTGATGATGTGAAGTTGTACTCATATAAACTCTTTATTGGGTGCTTCATGATTGCAGCGTGACATTGTCTCTATATAGTTAGTGGTGTTGTTAACAAATTAAAATTAATTGTTACTAAATGTAAATTCATAACATTTCGAAGGAGTAGATCTGCTAATGTTGTCTTTTGACTATCAACTCAGGTTATTGATCACTTAGGTTTTCTGAACAAATACATTCAGATGTATCAAAGGTTTATGTCTCTCTGTGACTTTAAGTCAAAACAAACCTTGATTTCAGTCCCTCAATCCAAGGCATTGCCATATTTAATATATTGCAGTTCATTTTGGTCTCTGTTTTACGAATCATATGTTAATAAATTGGAATCAGTCCAACATACGTTTTTGCGGCATTTATAAAGCTGGATTCCCAGTGCGTTATGCGGAGCCTGACTTTAGTTACGTTACAACACGGTTCAATGTATCTACAGTCCAGTCCATTCATTCAGTTTCTGATCTAATCCTATGTTGTAGGATCTGAAAGAGTTCGATTGCATCGAATTGAATAACCTGTTACTACTTAAAGCCATGATCTACAATTTGAGAGTTCCAAGCGTGGCACTGGAGGAAAGTAATAGATATAATTTTGGATTCCAATCTGCTGTACCTAGGCTTCGAAGGGAGTGGAATTCAGTCTCTGGGAATCTATCTTCAATTACCGGAAAGAACTGATTTATTACAGAAATCAAAAGACATTATCATCATTGCTTTGTTTTTAAATTGTATATTATAATGTTATACGCTGGAACTATAGTGTTATTTTTATGTTGTTATTTTGCAATGTAAAGGTTCGAGCCGTTGACCGATTAATAATTAAAATAAAATAAAAAAATAATAATAGTAAAGGGTATTGTTTTAATTATATTTTTTATTTATTCGTGTTTTTTTTTTATTTGTTTTATAGCTTATAGCATTTTCTCTATATTCGCTATATTTTTGTTCTTCATCTAAGCCATTTAGATGAAAACAACAAAAATCGAAAGTTCGAGTCGGCATTAAATTGTTTACACTCTAGTCGGTATAAAAGTAGCATGGTATGTGAGTACAGGAACAAGTGCTATTGATATAATATACCGTCAGCTGTCCGTACATGACATCGACACTCTATAGTTTATGTGCATTCTTTAAGCTGATCATTTGATCTGGTTTTGAGGGAATGAAAACTCATTTCTAGAACGGGAGCCAAAAATGAAGCACAATAAATCTACGAGCATCGCGTACGCGCCTGACGGCGTAAACGTTTATGAAACTTACAATGCTCTTTTAGAAAATTTTACAAGTCAAAATAGTAAAAATGTTCGTGATAACCGTATATATGGAAATTGATTAAGAAGGATTCAAATGGATTCACTTGAATTCGTAATTTGTCCAAAAAGAATCCCCGTGAATCCAAAAATAATATCGCCGAAAATTAAATAATACTGAATGCCTCGGAATCCAAAAACGCGAATTCAAACCAATCTCTACGAATCCATTTGAATCCAAAAATAATATTGCAGAGAAAATAAATAATGTTGAATGCTTCGGAATCCAAAAAGGAGAATTCAACCCAGTCTCTCCGAATCCAATTTAATCCAAAAATAATATCGTCGAAAATAACTAATGCTGAATGCTTCGGAATCAAAGAAAGCGAATTCAAACCAGTTTCTGCGAATCCATGTCAATCCAAAAATTATATTCTCGAAAGTAAGTAATGCTGAATGCCTTTCAATCCAAAAAGATGAATTCAAATTAGTGTCTGCGAATTCATTTGAATCAAAAAATAATAATGTCGAAAATAAGTATTGCTAAATGCCTCTGAATCCACAGAGGCGAATTCAATAGGGCCTGCGCGAATCCATAAAAGGTGGCATATCCCATTAGGATAGTCAGAAAAGAAACTTTTTTATATTTTTTTTTCGAACAAGAGGAATTGAAAATGGGATTTACTTGGATTGAAAGGCATTCGTGGGCATATGCGTAAATCCAACGGAATCCCTTTAAAATTGGAAATTCGGGAGGAATCAACATGGGATACATTTGGATTGAAAGGCATTCGCAGGCATAGGAGTGAAGCAAAATGAATCCATTTTAATCAATTTCAATCCATTTCAATCCAGGACAAATTACGAATTCGCAGGGATTCAAATTTTTGATTGCTGGGAAGCTACACAGTTAATAACTTTACTGCCTAACCCAAAATATTCAAATTAAACGTTAAAAATAAAGACATGTTTTCAAGTCCATATCTATTCAAGGGACTTTTACGGATTTTTTACGAATGCACACCAAGTTTCAGTGAGATCGGTTCAGAATTTGGTGAGAATTCGCAAGAATAATTTTTTGTAGTAGCAAAAGTTGTTCGGGTCGTTACCTAAGAAATGTATTCATGCGCCTTCTTACCCAATTCTTGACATGAAAAATATTAGGTTCATAAAAGCGCACGAGACGCTTAGGGTGAGTATCTAAATGGTTCTACCCTTTGTGTTTGTCCTAGGGTTTTCTTTATTAAATCTAAAATCTAAATATATTAAATCTAAAATCTAAATATATTTAATAATTGTTTTTCTTGAACTACTTCATCAGCATTATTTCAATATGTCTGCACTAGTATGAAATAACATGTAACAAATCCCCAAATAAAACTGAATTGTAAGAAATACTGCAAAATTAATATTATATCCGATATTCCGCTGCCTTTAAGTGTACGAAACCGAATTATTTTAAGTTAAATAAATATTAGTTATAATTAGTCTCGTGAAATAACCTTTATAGATTGATGTACTATTTTAAATATGTTTTACTCATTTTTCGGGAATATAGGAGAAATTTCAGTAAAATCAATTTGCAAACAAGTTGGAATTCACAAAAATAAAAAGTCTCTGTAAGCCCCATGCCAAAAATGCCCCTTTTTCGTACCTCGAATATTGAAACTTTTTTATGCCAATTGGTTATATAATGACTCAATAATCCCTGCAAAATTTCAAAGTGAGCATTTTCTCCGTTTCGGAAATATGAGGGGTCAAAGTTGACCATGTCCAGTAAAAAATGTACATCAATTTCACATTTATACTCGAATAATAATGTTAAAAAAAATCAAACGATATGGTTCTTTACACTATCTTGACTATCTTGAAAATCGATCTAATTTGCCTAAAAATTATTACTTGGGGGTTTTTGGGGTCGCTGATTACTCGCTGATGAAGTCATATTTGAAAAATTCAAAATGGGGGACGACTTTTAAAAAATCAAATGCCATTCGCTTGAAACGCGTTATTCTGAAGTTTTCGAGGTCGTTTATTACGAATCGGCAATTAGTTTTTCAAAATTCAAAATGGGAGGTCGAATATAACGGGTGACTTTTGAAAAATGTAATGCAATTCGCTTGAAACTCGTCAGCTTAAGATTTTTGAAGTTGAATCTAACCTTGAATTGATATTGAAAAGGCACTAAGCTTTCTTTGTCGCGGTATTAAATCTGTTTTTACTCTGCGCAGAAAACAAAAGACAATCTGAAAACAATTAAAGTTTTACTGCATCGTTTAAGACATCTTATTTGAATCGTGATAAAATAAATGTATCTTTAGTGCTAAAAATCTCGAATTTATAAAAAATTTCAGCCTATATTCAAAAACCCTAAAAACAAAAAACTATCAGCGAATTCGAATTCTAAAATGAAAATTCTATCTCATTCTATCCCTTTTTATCCCTTTCGAGTCCTACCCTGATTTTGCCACCAGGTCATGACCACCTGGTCAAATCTATGTACCCTACTGAAACTTGTCACATGACATGTGATAATTTGTGAAATGATATATCATGTGATAAATATAAACAGTCACAAAAAAAACTAAAATAACAGGATGAATTATTGTTGATATTTACACTTTTTTTGAGGTTTTTAGTGAAAATGGTAGAACTGCGCAACAACTACGTCACCTTATTATTCTAACCCAAATGAGAATAGCGTCTCTTTATTTGTTTAAGGGGTTACACCACTGTAAAATTTTGAAAAAATAACAAAATTTTTTTTGGCTTAAAAAAATCCTTTGAACCCTCTAGAATACGAAGAAAAAAGTTTTATACGTGAAACTAATTTTTTTCATCGAAATTTCGAGCAATGTACCGAGCGAGGCGGGCGACTCCGAAACGGTATTTATAATACAACTCCAACCTTTAAACCCTTTTTTCTCGAAATACGTTTTTTTATCGCGGCAAACAGTATAACTCAAACAATTTTTAATATTTTCACTCGAATTTTTATACAGTACATTCAAAACAACATTTCGAAGTAAAATACGTACGGAATGTTTGATACGTTGCTTTGCCGATTTTATATTGACAAAATAAGTAATTTTTTTTTAGGTCAAAAATGAACACTTTTATTGAAATGGTCGCCAATTAATCAAATATCAATATTTCGAAAATTCCGTACGTATTTTAGATATACCATTGAAGATCATGAGGAATTTTTTTTTATTGGTCTAGGTGCAAATTTCCACCGGCTAAACCGCTTGCCGCGGACCCCTTTTTTTAAACAGTGCATCGGCAATATGGTCGCCATTCCGCCATTTTGTGATATTTTCTAATGAAAAAAATTGTAGACGTATTTCAATATATGATAATGATTTTCTGTAAATATGAATACTTAATTTCATTTTCTTCCATTAAAAAAAAAAAAGCCTTTTTGGCCATTACAGTGGTGTAACCTCTTAAATACCTCAATAATGAAACTGTATTATTATGTTATTGTCGGAAACGACTCGCACCAGGCCATTCTCACCATGTTCATCGCTATGTTAAGAGCTTCTCTTTGCTAATAAGAAATAAATGTATTAAACCTTTTTTGTAGAGAATTTGAAAAACTCAAAAAAATTCAAAAAACTTTAATCACGATTTTCTAAGGTTTTTTTCAAAATAGCGGCTCAGATATGTCTGACCGCCGATTTTTATCACCATATTCGTAATCAGGAGATGAAAATACACCGAAAATGTGTTCCGAAGTTTTTTTTTTTGAGGTGACGTAGTTATTGTGCAGTTTAGCCCTTAAGATCCTCCTTAAGTGGTATTAAATAAGGGGTAGCAGATAAGTAATTGCTATTTATTTCCGAAAATTATTGAACAGTTGTCAATTAATGTATTTGGAATTTTCTAGGAAACCGTCTACAGTAATTAGAATTGCCTTTACAGAGCCCTAATTTTGAAAATGTTATTCAATCTTCTTTAATTTACGTTGTTTAGTGAAACTCCCTACCTTACCTTCGGACCACTTTAGACCCCCCTTAATGCATACAGTAGTCCCGCCCTAACTTATACCGTCCAACGTTATAGATATACATCCTAAGTTATACACTTGACTTGTCCAAAGTTATATCAGTCTCTTCCTCTCCTTCCCCCGCCACATTGTTTCGCTGAGCCACGCGCGCTTCACGACACACAGAAGCACTCATTGCACGGACATAAATAGAGTTACGGAAGTGGGGATAGTGAGGGGTTACACTTTGGAGAAATTTCCACATTTTGAAAGAACTGACGGTATAACTTAGGATGGGGGCTACTGTATACCCTGCAAACACACAAAGTAACAATTACGTAATGGTTACATTGTTACATACATGTTACATAGCTGTTACATAACTGTTACTTTTGTGTTTGCTGGGGTACACCCAAGAGCATCGATTGTTTCCCTTCCGGTCTCCTGTTGTCCTTGTTTTCACATATGCATTTTCACGGGAGGGACAAAGACAACAAGAGACCGGAAGGGAAACAATCGATGCTCTTGGGTCTACATATGTATTATTATTATTGTAGTGTATAAGGACATATTTGAAGCATCGATTGAGCAACAGTGAAACGTGAATTTACGGATGTCTTTGAGATGCTAAAAAATACCTCCTATCTGGTCTAAAAAATTACGGTCATTTCTGACTGTACTATAACGTCTTAGCGATGTCATACTAACGTCATCGTGATAAACGAGATGTCGGCAATATTTTTCGGACGTCTTAACGACGTCTTAGGGATGCCCTAGTACTAACTGGGTAGTTCAAGTTAGAAACTGACGTTACCGACTGAGACGCTTCCTTATCTGTCGTATTTGATAGGATAAAGAATCCACCAGGCTGCATAAACGCCTCAAGAATCAAGATTCAAGAATTCAATCACATTTGCATGAATGTTCATTGCGATTTTTAAGGTGAACTCTGACCTTCTATATTAACCTTTATATGCCACGGTAATGTAGATACATGTATTAATTTGCATTGTATCCACCCGGTATATGGTAATGGTTTACATGCGTTGATTTACAAGCACTTTGTAAGATCACAGTTTCTTGTTGGTTTTATAGAATGAATACCTTTATTTTTACATTCGGCTTGCAGAGAAGATTGATAGAAAAAAAACTTGATATATAATCGAATCGGTGATTAGCGCAGCGTCGAGAATCAACTAGAATATTCGGCATCAGATGCGGATACGTTACATGAGTAAGCAGACTCGGAATTTGATTAAGCGGGATACATACATACATACATATGTATTATTATTCGACTGAGGACAGAAACAGAAGATAGGAAATTATAAAAGTGTCGCTGTGATCGGCTAAGTATATTACATAGATACATACATAGGTGAAAATCTTGAAATCCGTAATGCGGGATCTACGTTGCGTCCGGAGTCCGCCATGGAGGCAGCGACAGAGGGGGTCATCGTAGACCCGTCGCGACTCGCGATTCGTCGAGATCAGGATCGTATTATACATCGAAATCGTAGATTTGTCGGTGAACGTGAGTCGGCCTCGGTGCGCTGACTCGGTGGAAAAAAACGGAGTCGTCATGCTGATGTGTTGTGACAGGCGCAACCTGGGATCCGCGTGATTCCGACGGCTGAGGCGCTCTTCACGGCTCGAGGAGGTGATGCCGCACGACGGCAAAATCGCAGAGGCTGGGAGCCCGGGGTGGAACTGAAAGCCTTCCGTAACAACGAACCTAACCTCAAAGCCCCGATTTTAAAACTCATCCGTAACTCTAGTGTCGGAGGAAAGTTACTTGGAACGATTTCTGCGAATGACGTAATCGAAAACGAAGGGGAAAATTATGGAGATACCGGGAGAATCTGAGGAACGGCCTGGTCAATGCGAGAACAAGAAACCAGGTCGCAAAACCTGGAATGAGCTACGTGGTGTTGTCAGTGACCTACGTCGAAGACTGTCGAGCATGTCTGCTGGATCAGTACCAGGTTCGATCACCTTCCGGTCCTTACCTGACGGAAGGTAGGCTAACGTACCAGTCATGTATTGCAAATGCCTAAGTCATCACCCCTTTCTATCATAAAAGTTACACTTTGTAAACAAAACTCTGATACATTTCATTTATAAACATGTTGCCTTCAAACAAGCTACTTTTGTATACACGTTATTCAATGAAAACAGAATTTCAAACTTTCAATTCAAAAATTCATGTAGTATATGTATATAGAAAAAAAGTAGTATGTAAACTCTAAAATTCCAACAGTTTATACATTCAAATATTTGAGGAATTCACAAGTAGACTATTAATTAACAGTTGTAAATATTGTAATAAATTTGTTGATAAATAAAAAATACTTTCTAAAAAATGTAGATCATTAAATTTGATGCAAATGTAAAGAAAAAGTAGTTAATATAACAGGTTTAATTGTATTTCATGTCTGTACTACATTTGTCAAGGTAAACAAAAGAATAATAAATGACAAATTGTAAAATACGAGTCATTTAAGTTTCTAAAGTCCACTCAATAACTACTTAGACAGCTACATTGCTTCTTCACTATCTTTCTAATATCTACAGACAATAATATGATATAAACAACATACATAAACCTCCCAGCAATCGGAATTGTATTGAAATGTATCGACTGGGATTCATTTTTTCGTTTTTGAATACATTCAATCCAAAAATACTTTCCTAATACAAAAATATGAATCCAAATGAATTAAAATGAATATATAAATAAGTATTTTCGAAACTACTAAAAAAACCAATGCAATTTAATGCATGATCGTGATTGGAAATATGTTGTATTAATACATATGAATCCATTTATAATATATTGTAAAAAGTCATGAATCTATCTGAATACAAATGAAGATTGAAATGATAATTTTTTAATACAATCGAATCTATAAATAATAACAATTAATTACCAGAATTAATGAATCCATTTCAATACATAACTTAATGCCGGTTTTAATCCAAATGAATCTAAAATAAATCAATACAAACATTTTCTACAGATGTCCAGGTAAACTATTTTAAAGTGTAATAACAATGTTCATTAATTTGTAAACAATTGACAATTTTTTCCCTTTTCAATAAGTGCACTGAAAAAAGTAGAAATTTATTGTAATTTTCATAGATACAACATTGGAGTTTTACAATATTCACCATGTACAGCGGGGGCTCGATTTTTACCCATGTACAACGTCGGGAAAAAGGATTGTAATTTGATTTTCTTTCTACATAGGGTATTTACAAAACGTTGTGAAATTCCTAACCTCACATAGGAAATTTACAATGTTGAATGTGGACAAATAACTACATTTTTACGAATGAAAATTACAACAGATTTGTAAAATTCATTTCTATTTTTTACAGTGTGTACAATGATATATGTTTGTTGATAAAATATTTATTTTTAATTGTTTATTTTCCAACCGCTTTTGAATTAATCAAATATGTATATAGATATTCTTGGTATGTATCGATCTATTTCTAAGAATTAATAAATAAAAAAATATTTATTTTGTTTAAAAAAATCATAATTCTGAAACAAAAAATTGTAGCGACTCTTTACAAAATCCATTTTAAAGATCTTGAATTCATGAAAAAATTGGCAATTGCTACAAACTTTTTATTACACTTTTTGTCAGCATTAAAAGACGGAAGAAAAAAGTTGCAAAACTCAACATTTTGAAAACTTGACAGCTAAGAAATAATGTCTAAAGTAAAAGTGAAAGCGCCAATTGAAAGCTTTATCCATGTACTTTAAAAGATATCCTTTGAGTTTTTTTTAATATCATCAAAGGGTTTCGGAGTATTTGACAAGTTTGAAAATTCAAAGCGTTCACGAACTTTTGGCCAGTATTGTATATTATTTTTAAAATTATGTAATATCCAAACGTCTTTGATTATCAAATTATTGATAAATGTATCATCAGAGTGGATAAAATTCGTGATCTAGGGGTAATCATGGATAGTGCCTTCTCTTTCTCTGATCATATTAATTTAAGTTTCGTCAAAGCCTCAAAGGTGCTAGGTTTTCTTAAAAGATTTACAATAGATTTTAAGGATTGGAAAACTGTGCAATATCTGTTCAAGTCTCTGGTTTTGCCCATTTTAACCTACTGTGCACCTATATGGACTCCATATTTGGGATATCAAATTAATGATATGGAATCGGTTCAAAGAAAGTTTTTACGCTATTTATCTTTTAAGATGGGAAATCCAATGAGTTATTTTGACCATGATTACCATAACATTTCTATTATCACCAGTACACCCACAATTAAATCTTTACATTCTTACTCTACTTTAATGTTAGCACATAAACTTCTCAATCTAGATGGCTGATATAGTCCCAGCTAACACTACGGTAGCGAAAAGTTAACGAAATCGACACGAAAAAACGTTACTAGTTAACTTTGCGGATATCCATTTCGTGACTATATTGTGACGTTTTCATTTACGAAATCATGTCTAATGCACCCCAAATTTGTTACCCTTTTCGATTTCTATTCGGTAACCTTTCGATGACTTTTATGTTAATGATCGATTAGCGAAATGTTATCGAAGAGTTAACCAAAGTTACCTTTCGGACGCCTATATGGTTACGAAAGAGATACGTTTTAATTAGCGAAATTGTGACTGGTTTAATGTCACCCGTTATCTGTTAACGAAAAGTTAACTAATATTAGTTATATAATGTTTGGTTGCTCTCCATTATTAATATTGCAAAATTATGGTCAGGATTAAAAATCAGAAAAACTGATCATAATTTTGCTCCAACGGATCTACATACTTCTCATATTTAATAACTAATATTAGGACAGAGCAATATTATATTATTAGTTGTTATTGATCTTAAAATTATTACATATTTGATTTATTTTTTTTCTTATAGAATATCTATAATGGCGAACAACACTAACGTTTATGTGTTGAAAAATAGTTAACGTTTTGCTAACTTTTATACAGTTAACAACTTTCATCTATCTTTTTGTTATCAGTGTTACGTTATCTAATCGATGACTACAAAACATGACAATTTCGATTTTCATGAGTTTTAGTTTTATTTTTTTAGGAATTAACAAAAAGATATTGGGATTAAGTTACCGTTTTTGTATACTGTTTTGAGTTAACCGTTACGAATAACTTGTTGATCCCTTTTGGTTACCAAAAGGTCATGTCTAAAACGTCACTGAAAAAACGTTAACTTTCGATAACAAAAAAATCACCGGTGTTAGCTGGGGTGACTTGAGGAGTATTGTGATAGTAAATGAGGGAGGTTATAATACACGTAAAACGAATGCGTTGGCTATAAAATGTCATAAAAATAATTTTGGTTACCACTCCATTTCTGCTTGATTAAGTCGGATGTGGAATTGATTACAAAATTCTTTAAGTTCACACTTTCAGATCAACTACAGTATTATTAATGCCTATTCGTTTTATATTTTGTATATTTTGTTATTTGCTATATACTTGTTAATTTTATGTTATAATTTTGTAAAAAGGACATTGTCCCGTTGGTTTGATAAAATAAATATCTCGTAGATGATATGATATACATGAATCTTGTTTTTTGTCTTCAATTTTGACATGATGTGCAGTGATTAAAAGCTGCCATACACAATTAAAAAATTTCATAATTTTAGAAATCGGAAATTTAAAAAATTTTCGAATCATTGAATTATGTCAAAATTTCGTCAAATTCCATGTATCACATAACGCTTAATACATAAAAAATAGCAAATTATTACAGAAATGTAAAAAATGGTAACAAATTCAAGATATTATTTTTATTTTTATTCACTCCATGTTTCAACTATTCGTTAGTTTTGCATCATTTTACAACAGCAAGTGTGGTCGAATAGTTACGGCTCGATGTTGTTATGCAGGAGTCCAGGATTCGATTCTTGGTCGATGCAATATTTTTTTTCATTAAATGTGTGAACTGGGAGTTCAAATAACGCATTCAAATGTATTGTAATGTATTCAAAATTTTTCATACATTTCAATAGATTTCTGATTTCTGGGCAGGTTACACCAATAAATGAACTTCACAAGTGGAACTATAAAGAATGAACATTTAAGTCAGAAAATAATCATATAATATATATTGTAGGACAAGAATATATTTTCTAAGTACACCTAGTAATGGCTGGGAAACGACCTTACTATACGTGGATGTAGCACATTCAGATCATGCCAACGGATATAGGTTACACTGGCAACCTGTTATTGAAGCTAATTTCCAAAGGTAACGTGTTCTTTACCCTATTTTCCATTCTACTTTGTATTTTATTCTAAATATAAATTTATTCAATCATCGTTTTAATATGAACACTGCAAAAAATTAAATGAAATTTACACCGCACTGGTAAAGTTCGGACATCAAATTTGTCTAATAATATTACGTTGTGCATAGTATTTTTTTCTGAATGGAGGTTAAAGCTCAAGACTGCATTGTAAATTTACAACGTTGCGTATCGGAAATATACCAAATTGTCTACTCTTACGACGTTGTTCGTGGATAATGTTTTTGCCCACATTGGACAGTCATTTTACAAATCAAGGAAAAATATGCAAGTTAAATAAAATTCATGAATTTAACACTCGGTGAAGTTTTCAAATTAGAAAAATTGACTAGATCGATTATCCGAGTCAAGGACTGATAAAAAAATGAACACTTGGTCTTGTTTTCAGACTATCTATATATAATTTGCAAAAATTAATATTTTACATTGTCGCAGTTTTATAATTATACGAAGACTAACTGAGTTATGGTTCTCGCGGCAACCCTTAAGGTTGGTTAAAATTAATAAATTTGGTAACATTATTTTGTGCATATTCTTTCTCTACCGAGAGAATAAATACCGAGTCGCGAAATATATTACGTATTTAATACCGCTGATCGTTAGTGACCAATTTTGTGATACCAGGGAGGAAAATTCCAGATTTTGGTTCTGCCAACGGTCCTACCGATACGTAATATACCATTTTATTATTATTGGTTCTTTGAATTTTTCTAATTTGCTAGATTTATAATAAGTTCATGAGTATTTTATATTTATTTCATATTTAAGATCACCGTATCATTTAGAATCTTTCTAGACGTTACTGACTGCGTATTATGATATTATAAAGTAATTCTGTTATTACATGAATGAATACCGAATTCTTTTAATTTTTATATTTATTGTAAAATTCGGTTTTTCTACAATAAGAATAGAAAATTCTAATTATCTTATTTCAAGTCTCTATATTTTACTATTGATTGTATATTCGTTGTTTTGACTTGTTTCGTCTATATTATATTTTTATATCTTAACAAACGTTGAGTGACAAAAAGTATCTCTTTTCTACCGGTTGAACATGCTAATCCCAAAGTTGAACGGTTACCGAAATTGAGATTTGTTTTATTAATGATAAAAATTATTAAATCAAATAAATTCAATAAAGGCCGTTACAAATTGGCCGTTAAACTGAGTTAGTCTTCGTATAATTATAAAACTGCGACAATGTAAAATATTAATTTTTGCAAATTATATATAGATAGTCTGGAAAATGACAGTGACACTGTCGAAACGTTGACTACGTGAACAAAACAAGACCAAGTGTTCATTTTTTTATCATTCCTTGACTCGGATAATCGATCTAGACAATTTTTCTAATTTGAAAAATATACAAGATTATATGAACAGTAACGTTTTGAAAGTTACAAAGTTATAATATTCCTCATTGTAAATTCACTGCATTGAAAGTGGGTAATTTTGCCCATGCTCAACATTGTAAAATTCATTTTGATTTTTTACAGTGAAATATTATACATTTATCGAAATGAATTGTCAGAACCGAATACTACAAAAGAATAGATAAAATGAAGAGTTACAACAATTACAGTCTATCTGTTGCTCCTATTAATTCAATTTTTTGTACATTTGAAAATAGACAATATGTAATTTTTAATCATCTTGCAAATACTAAAAATTGCTGCATTTCAGTGTTTCAGGAAATCGGTTTTCTAGAGAAGAACAATTACTTTGGGAACGGAAGAGGTTGGCCGCATGGGGTATTACGAGTTACGAAATGCATGCAGAAAGTGGAAAGTTAGTCTTTCCAGCAGCTGGAAGCTTATATCAATGCATTGATACTGGATTTATGGTCATTACATTACTATACCATTTTAATGAGTTTCTTTTAAATTTAAATGTCTAAAATTTCGTGAGTCATATGTTTTTAATACTAATATCGAAACAACTAAACCATTATAATATTTTGATGTTTAGCCTGGCCCGCTTTTTCCATCTGAACTTCGAATGTCAACAACTGGTGCAAAATTATGTCCACAAATTTGTCCACAAAATAATTCTTTAGTTGCGCATACTTGCGCAGGGGATTTATCATTGTCACATAGTATTACGGGATGTTCTGTAAGATTGACGTATGCGAGAAAAGGAGGTCGAAGTTTAGCAGATGATCCGCTAACTGCAGGAACACCATCATACGTTATGCAAGAAGAATTTACAAGGTAAATTCAGTAAATTTTTATTATTATTATTAATGCAAAAATTATAATTGCTTGAAAACCTATTGTTTAATTAATATTTGAATTGTAGTACATGCATTGATTTATTTGTAGGTATATCGGATATTGGTGGCAACCAAAGTCGGATGATGACATTTATCGAATTGTATATGAAGAAGTAGATGAAAGTGATGTAAAAATCTTCGGTTTCACTTCTTTAAATAACTCGCAAGAATTTGACGAATTTCGATTTCCACGGGCTGGTACAAGCAATGCACGAAGTAATCTAAAAATGGTACAATTTCGAGTAACCGAGCAGTCACAAATAGTTGATATCGAAAGTTTAGAATTGCAATATCCATTGCATTTTATGTTTCCATGGATGGAATATATGGTTAGAGCAGGATGGATGCCAGATGGACGGTAGTGAGTATTGCATTTTCTTAAACAATCTTCTTTTTAGAAAAGTGTTTGGAGGGGGGATACACCTCGAATGTTCGTAGTCACTGTACTGATCAAAAAAGTGTTCTTATACCGATCGGTTCTTATAGTGATGGTTCTTATATTGAGCGTCTGCTGTATATATATGGGTATATCTCTAGAACTTTTAAATTTGCAGCTATTGTAAAATTAAATTTTTGTTTTCAAGGCAAATTGTTAAAACTAATTCTATTGTCTTCGGTATTGTCCAGATAATAGAAAATAACTCATTTTTACCCCTTGTTATCCCACCTGCGCACGAGTTTCTTTCCACAAAAACGGTTTCCAAATGCATACATTTTTCCTATGACCAGATTTTAGTACGCATTGGTACATTAGGGTTTTAGGAGTCGCTGATTACGAATCTGAAGTTAAAATTTCCACATTCAAAATGGCGGATCTAATATGACTTAAACGCTTTCTTTGCTTCTTTCCATACACTCGATTGCTGTTATTGAATCCCTTTAAAAAACCATTGTTTTAAACATTTATTTAAACAAATTATAAATTTTGAATACTTTTAGACATAAAATTTTAATTTCAATAGTTACTTTTCTGTAAGTACTTATTGTCAAATTCGTAGTTAAAGATCTCAAAAACTCTTACATACAAGCTTATACAGGGTGAATTCCTAACGGCGGAACATAGGGCATCCCATGTTATTCCGCTTAGCCAATGACGGTGGAGGATCACTGTGTGAAATCCGACTACGTCGACCAATCGAATGCGTCGATGCGTTACGTTAAAAAATATCAAAACAAACAGAATACATACATAAGTATAATTCCAAAAGTTATTATATTTTCGTAATTTTACGTTTCCATGCAAAATGACTGACAAAATGAATTATTTGTTAAAATTCAAAGGAAAAACTTGCGATTACATATCACAGCTAATTTTTAATCGCATGAAAAATTTGGCGAACAGTTTACGAAATACATTAAAGTTTTTCCATTGACTATTATCATTTTGTCAGTCATTTTGCATGCAAATGTAATATTACGAAATGAAAATAACTTTTGAAAGAATACTTACATATTCTGTTTGTTTTAACATTTGACTCCCTAACGCAGCGACCTATATGATTGGCTGACGTAGACGGATCTCACAGTAATCCTCGATCGCTATTGGCTGAGCGGAATAACATGGAATGCCCTACGTTCCGCCCTTAGGAATTCACCCCTGTATATATGTATGTAAAGACTTTAAAAATATTTTGTTTACTATATTGGAATCATTATTTCAAATTTATGACAACTGATTTCAAATTCGTAATCAGTAACCGCAAAAACCCCCAGATGTCACTAAAATCTGTCAGTTTGAACAAATTTCGTCCTCCATATTGGATCAGCCATTTTCAATTTTTAGACAACACCACATTCGTAACCAACAAACCAAAAAACCTCCAAGTGACAATTTACAAGAGAATTCTATAAAATTTTTTAAATTTCGCCCACAATATTAGATACGCCATTTTGAATTTTAAAAAACATGCCAGATTCCTCCTAATCAGCAAACCCAGAAACTTTTAGGTACAAGGTTTCAAGCAAATCTGATGAATTAAAAAAAAATTTGTCTTCTATATTGGATCCTCCATTTTGAATTTGTAAAAATTAACGCCAGATTCCTGATCAGCGACATCAAAAACTTCTTCTACATGTTTCAAGCAAATTTGATTAATTTTAAAAAATTCTGTTCTACATATGTACTGGATCCGCCATTTTTAATTTGTAAAAACTAATGCTAGATTCCTGATCAGTGATGCAAAAAACTTTTAGACACAAAAATTCATGCAAATCCGTTGATTTATTACTTTATTTTCTTCCCGAAGTACATGTGTAACGAGTAGAAGCTCGTGTATTTCATTAGGTGTACACATTTTGCGGATAGTGTAGAAGTTAACGATTTTTCTGTATATTTTGATAATACATAAGAAGAGATTACAACGCTTTAAAATTATTTGGAAACTAAATTTAACATGTGCTATTTAAATATGTGGATTTGACAGGCCGGGAATCTCTCGAGTTCGGCCCTCCATTTTTTTCGAAAATCGAGAACAATCCACAAAACAGTTTCGTATAAAATTCCATCCTTTCCATCTTTACGAATTAAAATTTTCTCTGACATATTTGCAATTCTTCTAATGAATCCAGGTGAGTTTCTGATTTTAGAAGCAAACGTTAGAGAAAATTTAAAAAATTAGTAGTGCAAAAAAAATACCATCTGATTGGTTCATCTACAGCCTTAAATTTTCATATTTAGTTAAAATTACTTCTTTTTATAAGGATAATGTAACCTCGTCGCGTGGTTGTTCAGAAATGTTTGTTAAAAAAGTTATTTCAGGTTTAGTTCTAATTTGTAACATTTTTAAAAAAGTTGTTACCCAATTTTGAAAGTGCATAATTTTATTTCTACGTACGGAACATCCTTATCGCTACACGTTTTCATTTGCTTATATCGTTAACTATTTATGTTATAAGCTACAAGGCATGGAGTTCTTCGTTAAAAAAGTTGTGTTGAAAAAAACAATGTTGCCCACAAGAAACTGTTCAATTTCCACGTTTCACTTTTACTCGTCAGTTCCTATATTATTGTAGTGGTTATTAAACACATGTTACAGTTAAAGTGCATAAAGGTTTAGTAATTTATGATGTTGCAACATTTTTTGGACAATCTTTTTTTGGACATAATGTACAATAACCTAAAGTTTAAAAGTTCTGGTGATACGCCTATATATTTTTAAATACTATTGTTCATTTTTACTTTTGGGTCTATCAAGAACGTTCCTGAATATATGTAATTAATTTTTGTTCAATTTTATTTTTCTACATTTATTAGGTTTTACTATAATATAAGTTAAATGTAAATAACTTTGTATATTATACAGTAATGAATCTATGGGTAATCCGAATGTGGAAATGTGTCTGAGTTTTCAAATTTTGCGTGACAAACATTTTGCCATCCAATTAAATTGAACCTCATTTTCGACGGAAGTGACACGAAAGTTAATTAAATTAAAATTTTTAAAGAATAGTAAGAACGATTGTAAAAAATATGAAAATTAGGTGTTAATTAATAGAAAATTGAAAAAAATGGAATGGAGAAAAATTCTTGAAAAAAATTGGGTTCTGTCACGTAAAATTTGAAAACTTGAAAGATTTATTACTTTATACTGTATTTAATACCACTGAACGATAAATTCATTTCTAAGTTTACAAGAAAGACCCTAAAAAGTACCCTTTCTTTAGGAATCGAAATTCGGATTAATTATACTGCCAAAAGTTAAGTTCTGGTGAGATAAAAAGAAGAAAAAAAGTGCAATTTAAGACGATACTTCCTTCTTGAGTAAATAGGGGGTCATGTTAAATTACAGCGTTTTCTAGTATCACCTGTATTGAGTATTCTGAATGACGATCCGTCTCGAGAATACCATATTTTTAAAATAAATCGTGAAATTGTGTGGGGGTTTGTGCATGTGTGTTTATGTGTGTCTGCGTGAGAGAGTGTGTCCGGATAAGCGTATCTGTGTGTAATATGGAAGCGATAGACAAACATAGTAAATTGACAGTTGGAACCTCATGTCGTATTTACACTTATTTCATATTCTTTCTATTCATTGTGTGTGAGTGTGAGAGTGTAGGGGTCTTTGGAATTATTCTCGAGACGGCTTGTCATACAGAATATTCGATCCCGGTGATACTACCAAACGTTATAATTTAACATATTTGACCCCCTGTTTACTCGAAGTATTTTTTAAGGAAGCGTTGTCTAAAATTGCAATTTTTTTCTTGTTTTTATCTCACCATTTTGGCACTACAATCAATCCGAATTTGGAATGCTAAAAAACGGGCACATTTTGGGGTCACTCTTTCTAAATTAAGATAAATTCATTAACTTTGTATATTGTTAAAAAAGAACATTTAATAGCATTACTTTTAAACATTATTTTCAGTGTTTGGGTTCAACTGCTCGAAAGGAGGCAGCAAAGACTAGAATTGGTTCTGTTATCAGTGGATAATTTCTGCGAGCCCCCCCCAAACGTTTATAATTCCGAAAATCACTTTACGCCATCTTCAGCAAGCGTTCAGGTGATCTATTCTGAGCAGAGTTCCATCTGGATTAATGTAAATGACTTACTTTATTTTTTGCCATCGGATGATCCCACAGAGGTGAAATTTATTTGGGGTAGCGAAGAGTCTGACTTTCGGCATTTATTCCTTGTCACATCGAGTATAGCCGGTATGCGTTAAATAATTTTTGAACGAGTCCGCTTTACAGACCGAATCTCTCTGTAAGCACTTTTCGGATCTTATTTTGCAGGATCGAGTAATGGAATTGAAGAACCTTTAGATCGTATGGACAGTGTTTTTCTGCAGCCGAGGATCATAACTAAGGTTGCACTGACGCAAGGAGACTGGGAAGTACTTGGTAGAGAATTGTGGGTTGACGAAGTACACTCCATTGTATATTTCGTCGGCTTTCGAGAGGGGCCATTGGAACAGCACGTTTATGCAGTATCGTTAAATAGACCTTTAGAGATCCGCTTGTTGACACGACCTGGATACAGTTATAATAGTGTCTACTTCAACAAAGAGTGCACGATGCTGGTTACAGTTTACAGTTCCATCAAAACATTGCCCGCATGCCAAGTATGTCATTTTATAGACTCCATTTCACCAATTTTCATTCATAAATGAAAAAAATTACTTGGTTATTTCAATGACCTACTTGTAAGAAACCAAATAAACACTAGTTTCATATTTCCAGGTATTCAGAATATCTCAGTCGGATTGGACAGTGGAGAGCATTGCATTAACGCCCGTAGGCTATTTATTAGAACCTTCGGTTCCAGAGTCTGAACTATTTGCGCCAGAGATCTTCACGTATAAAATTGCATCAGGAGACACAATATATTCAATGACTTTTAAGCCGCACGATTTTAAGCCCGGCATAAAATATCCGACAGTTTTGAATGTTTACGGTGGTCCAGAGGTGCAGTTGGTTTCCAATACTTTCAAGGTGCAAAATTTAAAACTTTTTTATTCCAACCGACTAGCTTTCAAATACATAATTAAAAATGTTGTTAAACATCGGTTCCAGGGTATGAGACATTTGAGGATGCATATGTTGGCTGCGCAAGGTTACTGTGTGGTGCTAATTGATTCGAGAGGTTCTCAGCATCGGGGTATTAGGTTCGAAGGCCACTTGAAGCGCAAAATGGGCACTGTCGAGCTAAGCGAACAGGTTGAAGTGCTGAGGTGGTTAGCCGAGACAACTGGTTACATAGATTTAAATCGAGTTGCTATACACGGTTGGTCATACGGTGGTTACTTAAGCCTCATGGGGCTGGTACAATACCCAGAGGTATTTAAGGTAAATATCTAAAGAATATAATCATATTTTATTATTTTTCTCGACCGTTTTATAAATTATATCTTTTAATTTAGTTTTGTATTTATTGGTCAATATTAATAATAATCTATAAGATTAACTTAAGGTTATAAAAAAATATATATGGGACGTTCCGCGTCAACTGAAACAACGCTCCGAACAAAATTGTTCTTAACCGATTTTGATGTATGAGGGCTCAAAATGTCCGTGTTGAAAAATTGTTTCGAATGGTGACTGGCATATATGTGACATTCAAAATGGCGTTCAGCTACGGCGGTCTAAAGAGCCAAAATACAGAATGCGTTTCAAATATGAGCGAACAAAAATGAAGGTCACTAGATTTTAGTGAAAATCAAAATGCGGATGTTTTTGGATTCGCTGATTACGAATATGAACTCAGAATTGTGGAATTCAAAATGGCGGAACCAATATGGCATACGGTTTTTTGAAAATGAAACGTAATCTATTTGAAACGTGTTACTCGGGGGTTTTTGAGGTCGCTGATTGGCGTCCGCCATATTGGATCGGCCATTTTGAATTTTGAAAATCGGACTTCATATTCGTAATCAGCGAATCCAAAAACATCCGCATTTTGATTTTCACTAAAATCGAGTGACCTTTAACATTTTTGTTCGCTCATATTTGAAACGCATTCTCTATTTTGGCTCTTTAGACCGCCATAGCTGAACGCCATTTTGAATGTCACATATATGCCAGACACCATTCGAAAGAACTTTTCAACATGGACATTTTGAGCCCTCATGCATCAAAATCGGTTAAGAACAATTTTGTTCGTAGCGTTGTTTCAGTTGACGCGGAACGTCCCATATAAAAAGGAAAATGGAATGGAATTAATTTTAATAAAATAATGTAAAATAGACGGGTATATTTATATTAACTGGGAAACATAGGCTTATTAATGTATGCGGGTGTTGTATCAAAAAAAAATGTTACCGAACTGTTTTGAATTTATATTTCTATGGAAAATTTTGAATTGTTTAATGCAATAAGGAATTATAAAATATTTTTTTCTTCTTTAATAACAAAATTTTCGATATTGCTTCATTTCTTCCAATTTCTTTCCGTAGCCAGAATCTTTGTTTTTTGATAATTGAAATAATGTCCCTTAAGTTAATCTAGATTATTATTAATACAGACCGAAGATAACTAAAATTAAAAGATAAAGAATATTAAATACTTAAGAAGAATAAATTAGACAAATTGGCTAGATCGAATATCCGTGTCAAAGAATGTTAAAAAAATGAACACTTGGTCTTGTTCTGTTCACGTAGTCGACGTTTCAACAGCGTCGCTGTCATTTTCAAGAAACTACATTTTTTGTTTTTGATGTTAGATTTATATTGCTCTTAGGTGCCATCCATGAACTACGTTACCATTTTAGGGGGTCGGCCAAGAACTATACAGTGTACATAAAATGTGTGTACATATAAAAATCATAAAACTGGCTACAGAGGGGGGGGGGGGGGGAAAAAATGCCAAAAAAAGGTCTACGTAGTTTATGGACGGTCCCTTATGTTCTGCAATACTTTTTTTTAACATCCTCTTTGTTTCTCCTACATATGATGCTGAGCAGTTCTTACACTGTATTTTATAAACGACATTGTTGTTAAATTCATGAATTATACTTAACCCATTAACCCCTGAAATGGCATTTTTTATACTTCATTATCAATCAAGTATTTCATATAAAAATCGAAGTTGAAAACAATTGAAAGGTACACATCCTATTGTTTTCGAGGTTGCTCTTCAAGATTCCGAGGTCGAAATTGAGTTTCAGCCATCAGGAATTCCAATATGGCGCCGAACTTTTAAAAAAATTCCAAAAAATTGGCAATTATTTATTCCTATCAATTTTTTTCGAGCTATTAGAATATTGGAATTCTATTGGAACCGTGCATAATGGTGCATAAAACAGTTCAATTTTAAGAAAAAATTATACTTTTATACCCCACATCATTGTAACGACCTCAAAATGGCGTCGCCAATGAAAATTTCTTTGAAAAATTTCTGAACGTTCTAACTCAAAAACTACATGCTGTTATAAAAAAATGCTAAGAATGAAAAGTTCTTAGAATTAATCGAGAAATATAGTGGAATTTTTTCAGATTTTTGTGATGACATTTTCAGAAATTTTTTTTCAAAATGTTTGTCAAAATCATAATTTATTTATGAAAAATTCTGAAAAAAATTTCGTGTATTCACTTATGAATTCTACGAGTTTTTTGTTCTTTGCAATTTTTTCCAAAAGTTAATAATTTTTGGGGGGAAAAAATCCTAAACTATAATATTTGAAATTCATTTCCTCGAAAACTGTCAACTTTTCGAAAAAATTGCAAAGAACAAATAACTCTTAGAATTCATCAGAGAATACAATAAATTTTTTTCAGATTTTTTAAAAAATAAATTACAATTTTGAAAAAAATGTTGGAAAAAAAGTCTCAAAATGTCATCAATAAATTTTGAAAAAATTCCACTATATCGCTTGATGAATTTTAAGAACTTTTCATTCTGGGCATTTTTTTTAAAAGTTGGTAGTTTTTGAGTTAGAGCAACCAGAAATTTCTCAAAGACATTTTCATTGTTGACGCAATTTTGAGGTCGTTTGAATGATGTAGGGTATAAAAGTAAAATTTTTTCTTAAAATTCAACTATTTTATGCACCATTACGCAAGGTTTCAATAAAATTCCAATATTCTAATAGCTCGAAAAAAATCCCAATTTTTTGGAAATTTTGTTGATATTCGGCGCCATGTTGGAATTTCTGATGGCTGAAACTCAATTTTGACCTCGGAATCTTGAAAAGCAACCTCGAAAACAGTAGAATACTCACCTCTCAATTGTTTTCAACTTTGATTTTGATACGAAATACTTTATTGAAAATGAAGTATAAGAATTGTCATTAATGGGTTAAGAAGAATAATCTATAGATTATTTGATATTATCACTGATTATGTAATTTTACAGTTAGCAATAGCAGGTGCTCCCGTAACATCATGGTACTTCTACGACACAGGCTACACCGAACGCTACATGGGACTGCCACATGGAAATCTCCACGGTTACGTCAACGGATCAGTTCTGACGTACGTAAATAAATTTCCTGATGAAGAAAATCGACTGTTGATAATTCATGGACTGATTGATGAAAACGTCCACTTCTTTCATACGAGCCAGCTGATAAACGCTCTGGTAAAAATCGGGAAACCGTATCAACTACAAGTCTACCCTAACGAGAGACACAGTCTGAGAAGCTTAGATGCAAGCAAACACTACGAGACGACTCTTCTCTCGTTTCTGCAAAATCATCTGTAAATTTTGTCCGAGACTCGGTCACCGATCAGCAGTCTTAAGCATTGAACATTTTTTATTGAATTCGTTGATTGTACTGTTAAAAAATTTAGATTAATATGAGACAAATTGAAGGCTACTGAATTAAGTTTCTTGCCAAAATCAACGATTTGTTTTATGTTTGACGAAGTAACTTAAGATCCGTTGCGCAACAGAACAAGAGTCGGCGAGAAAGAAATGCGACTGCCATTAATTGATGTATATAGATTTTTCTCTTCTTACCGTATCCTCTGTGAGATTGAGCGCTCAACGAAACGTACCTTGCTCGACGAAGGAAGCAGTATTATGTACGGAGTCGTCGAGCCACAGATCATTGATCTAAGGCCCCTCCTCTAAGGGGGACTCGTTTTCGTTGTACTTTCCAGAGGGAATCCGGCGCGTGCAATCGCATTCTCAGTGAGAATAGGCTTCGGCAACATGTAAAAAAGTACACAACCCGTTATTTTTAAATGACGATGGACAATACTCGCAAACCCTTTGTACAATACGTTTATACATAGATGTAATCAATACTTAACAAAGAGTAAGGAACTTTTTAAGCCATCTCCCATTTGTACTTACTTGCCACTCTTCAAATCATTTCCCCTTATAAATGAATCGTGTGCATGTCTGCAATTCGATACTATTTCTTATTACTTTTTTCCCTAAGGCAAGGAGTATTTGTGCAAGAGAAACTAGATAAGTATTCGCTGCGATTTTTGCAATTGTGAGATAATATTGTACATCGGTTGGCTGAAATATGATTGGTCAATAATAAATGAATTCACTATTTTACAGAGTCATTGTCTGGTATTTATCAATATACAATAAACAAATATATATCACAAGATGATGGGTAAGATTCATAGTCATTTGATTTTACCTAAACGATGCTTAGTCAATTCTGCACGTATTATTTAGATTTCAATAAATGACTATGAATATTGCTAAGTTTTCATTCGATGTATTTTATATACTAAGCAGAAGCTGAATAGAAAGTTTTAGTTTTTCGATTAAGAAACTTATAGAGATAGGAAATCCTTTTTTTCATATCTTTCCACTTTGTCGGCCTAGCTATAGGAAAAACGCCATGTTTCCACATCTTTTGCTTTCGCAGCAAAATCCGGTACTCTATTCCTTTCACACCTCGTAACCAAGACGGAACATTATACGAGATTTTTGTTGGATGTAATTCTTCAGAGCCGAGAATGTCGATATAATCGTTTTGACCAAATAATGCACGTTTTTCAATCCATGCATCTTTGGGTTTATAAATATACATTTCTGGAATCCTCAAATTATTTCCTGTACGAGGTAACAATCCTCGTTGATCAATTGGATCGGTGTATCCATAGCGACGTTTCAGAGGTCCTTTTTCAACTTTTTCTGCATAATAGCGGTACCTTACAGTAGTCAACTGCGGTACCCAGGCTCGAGCAGTTAACGATAGGATATTTTTGAAGTAGGACATTCTGAAATAATTAATTCATGATTATTTTGTATTCAAATATGGGTGATTTTCCGCAAACTCTGATATTTCAGATGCTGAATTTTTTTTTTTCAAACTTTCCAATAAAAATTGGTAATAACTGTATTACACTTGTATTTCTTAGTAGAGTAAGTAGTCAAAATGATTCTACTACAAAGGTAACATTTTCAAAGATATTCTAGAAATAGTCGATTAGTGAAGCCACGGTAGTGACAACACAATGTTTAGAGAAACATTGTTATAACATTTTGCACTTATGAAGTAGGAAATGTTTCACTTTTAAGGATTTTGCATTAAAAAGTATTCTTGGTAGAAATAATAATATTTATTTATAATGAATGGTATCATATATTAATTTAATATTTATTTTTTTATTTATCATTTATATTTCATTATTTTATTATTATTATTATGATTATTATTATTATTATTATTATATAGATAAAATATTTCTTTATTAATAATAATTAATGTTAATATTATTTTACAAAAATAAATAATTAAATTAATACAAAAAATAATAAAGAACAAGATTTAATTTAATTATTTACAACCCGTTATTATTAAACAATAGATTGCATTAAACCAGATTAATATGAAAATTATTTATTTTATCATTTTTTACTTCTACATGTATTTATTAAAACTTAATTTACAAGAGTAATGTTATAAAGATGCTACATCCATGAAGTGCCACGGTAGTGACATTTTCAGTTTCTTTTGTGTATTACTCATAACCATTTTATTTTCAAAAAGTTTCCGAAATAATTTACAATGTTGCTAACTATGGCTATCTCAGGAAAGAATAACTTTGATATAAAAAAAATTCTTACTTCTGAAAACAGAATACCACGGTAGTGACACCATAATTTGTGACAACGACAATTTTTCACTTTACTGAAGGATATTATTTTAATATGTCTTTAAAACCTTTATTATTTTATTTACATTTATTTGTTATGTTCTTTTGATGCAAAATTAGTTTTTGTTTCCATATTATTTTCAATATTGTGTATATGCAAACTCAAAAAGATCATAATTGTAAAAATCTCAAAAATTTGGGGACAAAGTTTGAAGACGTTTTGTAAGCAAACAATAAACAATATAATATAAAATAATACGTATAAATACAGGGGGCTAATCATATTCAAGATTATACTAGCACATTTCTGATTTTTCAATAATTTTTTTCTAAAAACGGATGGAAAGTTATAAAAACTGTGTAGGGGACATGCCACCACGGTAGTGACATTTTAAGACTGTTTCATGTCATTACATTGGTATGGGTCAAAATAAACAACTTTTTTTGTGGGTCCACTTACAATAATGAGTCCCAAATATTATAAAAAGCAGATTGCTAATTCATTAATATGCAGTTAAAACACGCTAGGGACATAAATATCACAGTTTGCGGAAAATCACCCATATATGGAAAGAAATAACTATTTTACATAATTAACTTGTGCTCTAATATAATATTCTTTATAGAGCAACAAACGGTCAACTCATTTTTCACCTAACTGCGAAGAAAATCAATTTTTTCACTTTTCAGGGCAAGAACAGTCAAGTTAATTTTTTCCAAAACCATTTTATGACCGTTTGTAGCTCCGAATGTGTAAAATTTACAAGCTAAATTTTCTTTTTAATTTTGTCGTTAATTTCAGGAAACAAATGGTCAATTAATTTACTAAGTACTATTTAATGTTTAAATGTTTGTTTATCTCGTGACTTTAAAGATAAAATGTCATACTTATAAAGCAGATTCAATAAAATCCTAAATGTTTTAATATTAACCCTACAAGATAACGGCATCGATTGGGAGACTGAAGCCGCGATGCGATATATATCGAAGTTCTACATCTTCTTCATTGATAAAAGTATGATAACTTTTTTACAAAAATGTTCTATTTTATGAATGCATCTACAGAATATTTGTTATCTTTATCTTCTAGCATTTGCACTTTTTAAGATTATAAAATAATAAAAATCATCGGTCTAACAAATTAAACATGGTCGAGTAGAGTAATAAAAATACATAACCTTGTAGGGTTGAATGAAATTCACAATTTTTATTAAAATTGGACTTTCTGGAGTGCCAGAAATAATTGTAAATCCGTTTAAATTTTTTAAATTTCATTTTTCCGCACACAGAATAAAATATAAACTTTGTATTTTTATTGGTTTTATTTATTTTATCTTGAAAACTCTTTAATTCATAACAAAATATCAATGATTGCATCGTATCTGTGTAATTGAATGCAAAATGTTTCGGAGCAACAAATGGTCAAATATAAAAAAGTAACTGTTTCTTGCCCGAACGGTTTTGCTTTTTGTTGCTCCGAATTATTAGAAAATTTAAACAAACAGTCAAGTGAAAAATGAGTTAACCGTATGTTGTCCTGAGCTCTTCAATTATTATATTAGGCATTACAATATAATTAAAAAATTAATTACATTATCAAATAATAATGTAGGAGAGGTTAGTTTAACATAAAAGTTTACATTGCCAAATAATTTGAAGATATTTTCTTTTGATTAATAAATCTGTATCCAAAATGTATCATTTATCTTTTTTAAAAAATTATTTCTACTGTAATATAACAAATTTAAAGATTTTCATAAAGAATATTCATGTCAAATAACCTAATTAACTCAAAATAATATGTAGGAATACCCTTTACTGGACCCTAAATTTCATAATTGCATTTTATAATCAGAAATGAGAATTGGTAATCGATAGATACTTACTCAGTTTGTAATTATGTATTTTTAAAACATTACTTGTTTATTTGATTTTTCTATGTTTTTATAATTTCTGTATAATGTAATTTTATAAAATCTTGTCAAATATATACAGGGTGGGTCGTGGGTGTGGGAAGAGAACATGAGTATGAGACAGTATGAGAACGGCAGCCCACCACGAGCTCGTGATTTGTCGCCGCAAGCATACAAAAATTCCCTAGACTATACGGGGTGCGAACGAACGGGAGAACTGAACATAGGGAAGACCATGATAACGTGAGCGCGCTTATGATTGGTCAATATAGGGCACCTGGATGTTTAAGATCTATCGCCATTGGTTGCAACAGACTGCTAGTGAATTTCAATGCCGTTGCTCGACGCGTGTTCGCGACATGTAATTAAATAAATGTTATCATGAAAAATGTTAATTAATCTAATTTAAACTTAATTGGACCATTTAAACCATTTTCTAGGTAAGAATTAGAAAAAAATGTATAGGTTAGGTTGCTTTTGTCATGTTTCTCGTTGCAGCTGTTTCAACTCCCACGTAATTTATTTTGAATTATAGTAGACCCGTCCTAAGTTATACAACCGGTTCTTTCAAAATAGCGGAAGATAAGTCACGTCCACTATCCCCACTTTCGCATCTTTGTTTATATCCCTGTATAAGCGAAACAAGGTACAGTAGTCCTTCCCTTAAGTTATACAATCGAGACAGGCAAGATGGCCGCTTCTTCCCTTAAGTTGTACTTTTTTCTTTGAAGTGTATAACGCATTTTAAACGAATATACAATTAAATATCATCGAAAACTGATTACTAATAAAGAAAAATAAACCATGGAAGCACCTGATACTTCAGGTTCATCAGACGCGGGCAAATTCGTAACCTAACCTCACTTGTGATTTACACATGACAACATTGACTAGGGGAAAATATAATATAGAGGAAGGAAAACCTACAACATAAGAGAAGTATACAACATAAGGGAAAACAACTTAAGGGAAGGACTACTGTAGTGGGAAAAGGAGAGGAAGATAATGGTATAACTTTGGACAAGCCAAGTCGATAACTTTTTGGGTAGACATAACGTTGGACGATATAACTTAGGACGGTGACTACTGTAAGACGTAAATTTATTGCAGCAAATAAGAAAATTAAGGATCAAGAAGCAATTTTGGAACAATATCCTTACGAAAATCATCAATGACATCGATGAATAATATCATCTTAGGAAGTGTTGACATATCAGATAAGTTTTCATTCATTTCACTAAACACATATTCCTTTTTCTCGTCATCGCGGACGGATGGCGTTCCGATGTGACTGAATTAGAAATCGATTTTCGTGGAGAAAAATAAGACAGCGAAAAGCTAAGTATCCTTAACTATCGAATATCCTGAATATAATTTCCGTAGTTGATTGATACCTTGTTTCTTTAACCCTTGTACTAAACCTGAGTCGAAAAGAACAAAAAAAAAAAGACATAACCCCAATGCCCGACGGCAAACAGCCTGACCCGGGTGGCGGGCTCGGAAAAAAGATTCTTTCTGAACCACAAACTTTAATAGATTTAAGAAAAGAGGAATATTGCGAAATGATGCAGACAGACCAATCCAAAGAACTGACAAATACCCACACCACCGAAAATATAACACAAATAGATGTTGACGAGTTTTTCAATCTAAATTTCAGTAACGAAAATAATATAACAGCACAAAACCACAAAAAGAGAACCCATTCGGAGGAAAAGAATGACACTTCTCAAAAAATTACAAAAATGCATAAAGCAGGTAATCCATTGCATGCGCTTTCCGTAAACCTCAAAACTCCTAACCTCTATCCTCAGAACAACAAAGGACCTTACATAATCTTCATTCAACCATCAAAAGAAAACAAAAAAAAAACATCCATCCTGTCACAATAGGCAAACTGCTTAATCAAATTCTCTCAAAAAATGATATCCAAACAATCTCGACTTCTGGCAAAAATAAAATCTCAGTCACCATAACAACGCAAAAAGCAGCAAACTGCCTATTATCATCCATAGTCCTCAAAGAAAAGGAACTCTCGGCTTCAATTCCCCATCATTGTCTCTTCGGACAAGTTCTCATTAGAGGAGTGCCCCTAGATATTACAGAACAAGAAATATTCTCTGCGATCGAATGCCCACTCTCTTTAAATTCAGCAACTCGACTCAACCATAAATCCCCCGCCGCAAAATCCCATATTTCTTACATTCCCACAAGAACGGTGCTTCTCACCTTCAACGGCCAAACCTCGCCATCCTTTGTTCAGTTATACCATGTATTATATCAAACAGAACCTTATATCCCTCAAGTCAAAATGTGTTACTCATGCTTTCGATACGGACGCACAAAAATTTCTGTCGAAGCAATCCGAAATGTCCCCAATGCGGATTGGGAACTCACACTGATGAATTTCCCTGCAAACGTTCCAAAGATAATCCGATATGCTGCAATTGCGGAGGCGAACATCTGCCTACAGATAAATCATGCGACGAATATATAGCCCAAAAAGATGTTAGATCCCTAGCCGCTCGCAACAGTATCTCGATAGAAGAAGCCAGCCAGTACGTTTACAATCTCACGCCAGAAAGACGCGAGAGACACAAAAACCATATGAAAAAGTCAACACAATCATCTAGCTTCATAATACGTCCACAGCACTTTCCTAACCTATCAAATCAGCCAACATCACCATCACCACAGCCTTATCAATCTTGTTCATATTCACAAGCTTTACAACATAACTCCCCCACAACCCCCACCTCCTTCTCCAACTCTCCGGTGCTTTCACAAGCGCCACAAAATTATACACCCTCTACTCAGCGAACAAATCCCTCACCCCATTCTCAACCAATAAAAAAACCAACGCCCATACCATCAAAAAACGACGCTCATACATCAAATAAACATATTAAATCACTTTCTTACAACCCCAACAATTTCCCATTAACCAAAGGACCATACGGGCTAGCCTTTAATCGCTCACCAACTCCCCCTCTGCCTATTAATTCTCCGAATTCTCCAAACCATCAACATCTGATTCTCAAAATCGATGACATGATATTCAAACTATACAACGTCATTTATCAAACACTCTACCCAATTCTCTCCCAACTGGGCCAATCTGATCTACTTTCTCCCATACTGGACAGTTTAGACATCCTCTCCAACAGCTTGATTTCACAAAATGGCCCGAATTCCTCGTAAACTACGTTTACTGCAATGGAATTGCCACTCGTATGGGAACAAAAAAGGACATATATTAAAAGTCATACACGAGTATGACATCATCATCCTATGCGAAACATGGTTAAAACCTACTCAAAAAGCCACACTGAATAAAGATTTCATTTTCATTCCTAAAGACAGAATCAATAATAAAGGCGGAGGCCTGGCAATATGTATAAAAAACAACATCCCATTTACTGAAATCACCTCAATCACTCATTTCCACTCATCCTGGAAACCTTAGCCATCTCAATCTCAACGTCGGACGGACCCCTACTAATCACAGCAATATATAGACCACCCTCAGCTACCAGTGCTACCCAACACTAGTTCAGCTTTCTAAATTCTGTTTCTGCAACAAGCACACACTCCATAATAATTGCTGGCGACTTCAATTGTCACAACACGATATGGGGAAGTACACGTACTTGCTCCATTGGGGAGGAAGTCTTTACTTTATTTTCAAACAATAATCTAATCCTTTTTAATGATGGTTCTCCCACTTACCTTAATCGACCTAACAATAACCCATCCGCCTTAGACCTCACTTTTTGTTCACCTAATTTAGCTCCAATCAGCACATGGCAGGTACAACAAGACTCAATGGGTAGCGATCACTATCCTATAAAAATTTCCGTAGGTACTTTTCCTGATCACCGTAATCTAAGACCTCACCGACATAACTTAAAAAAAATTGATTGGCACGCGTTCCACAACCACCTCAAAACCCGAACGTTTGACGAGATTGCCCAACCCGCTTTCGCTACAGAAAAATACAAGTATATAATAAAAAACGTAAACGACGCTCTAGATCTCGCAATGCCTTTCCGATCAAACTCGAACAACGCTCTCACAGGAACATCCAGACCAGCGCCCAACCCTTGGTGGAACGAAGAATGTGAAAAGGCCAATGAATCTAGAAAACTAGCTCTTCGGTCCTTTAGAACAACTCCTAACCAAGAAAACTACAGCAAACTAAAAAGAGTAGAAGCTATTTGTAAAAGAACTTTTAAACAAATAAAACGCGAATCATGGATATCTTACTGCCGAACCATCAACCTATTCACCTCTACAACACAAATTTGGAATAAAATTCGCCGATTCAAAAATAGAAACCTTACCAATCCACATATTTCTCCTTCCAACTCTTTAATAGAAAAAACGATGCATGAGCTCATTCCCACAATCTGCCCAGACTCGTGCTTTTTTCCAAACTTTCCATCCACTTTCCAAACAAATGACCAATTAGAACAGCCCTTTTCTCTCAAAGAACTTACATCAGTTATAAAAAAAGTCAACCACAAATCAGCTCCAGGCCTAGACAAAATAGATTTCACCATTATATCCCACTTTCCTGAATCCTTTCTCCTAATAATTATAGACACCTTCAACAACATCCTGACATCTGGTACCATTCCTGAAAGCTGGAAAGAATTTCTTGTATTCTTCATCTCAAAATCCGCAACAAACAAATTTCGACCTATCGCGCTGGCATCATGCCTACTTAAATTAATGGAAAAACTTATACAGGAGAGACTAGCGTGGTGGCTCGAACACAACCACCTCCTTCCAGAAACCCAATTTGGATTTCGAAAAAAAAAAAAAAATATAACATACAAAAAGTCACATCGGTCGTTTAAACCTCCCGCCAATCGGGAAACAAAACGCGCACAACGCCCCAGTGTGTTAATGGCCGTATGGTATAGGCAGTAGTGCCACACCGGTGCCAACAAAACTAAAGAAGAAGAAGAATAAGAATCACGAACGAATTAAACCCCGAATTCGCAAGTTTCGAATTTGACAGTTTCTTGTGCGCGACAATTATGTTTTTTTTTTTCAATATTCACAATAATCCTGTTTTAACGAAGCTTTGTGTGCTTTCGTGCTCACAGTATAAGTAGTTCAGATTATATGGAAGTGAAAAATCATGACAAAAAGGATGTGCCTTTCGTCAAAATGAAAGGAGGAACACTCAAAGTTGCGAAATAACTTTTTTAAAATTGAACTTTTTCGTAATTTGACTGCTGTAACTGTTGTAACGACACATTAAATGCGACTATATTAATATTTTGTTATTCCGTGAATAATAAGGAGTGGTTTAAGCACCAGTTGAAACGTGTGCTGCATGTAGTTTATAAGTTTAGAGCCCTCAAATATGGAAAATTGAAACGTGATTCGTCAGAAAAATGTACATAATTTATTGGCACATGCTGAATGTACCTTTTAAAGGCCTAAAAGTTATTACGAACTTTTCTTTTATAATACACGGAAAAAAATAGTACGTCGCTCCAGCCAGATTGCCCAGCTAAAACAGCTTCCCACTGCCCAGGAGGTCGCGATGTAAGTCGCGAGTGAAGACGTAAAATGACAATTAAAATTCGAAATCCTTAAAATTTTTTTTTCTATAAATAGGTATACTTTTCTTATGTCTTTAAGAATATTTCTACATAATTTCTAGACGATGTGGTTATTTATATTATTTTTATATGATTTTTTTAAAGTCGTTAATAGTGAAAAAATCACTACTTTTTTCATTTTAAGGCTTCCGTATTGATTACCGTGTTAGATACGACAAAAATGCACTGAACCTTTTTTGTAGAGCACAAAATTTCCTACAAAAAAGTCAGTGAGAGCCATAGTCTAATGTTAATAGATACGCCACGAATAAGATAACTATCTCTGTTCTAAAATTTCAATGATTTATTCAATAACTTCCGATGTTTTTCATGCCGTACATATTAACATTAGACTATGGCTCTCAGGGACTTTTTTGTAGGAAATTTTGTGCTCTACAAAAAAGGTTCAGTGCATTTTTGTCGTATCTAACACGGTAATCAATACGGAAGCCTTAAAATGAAAAAGTAGCGATTTTTTCACTATTAACGACTTTAAAAAATCATATAAAAATAATATAAATAACCACATCGTCTAGAAATTATGTAAAAATATTCTTAAAGACATAAGAAAAGTATACCTATTTATAGAAAAAAAAATTTTAAGGATTTCGAATTTTAATTGTCATTTTACGTCTTCACTCGCGACTTACATCGACCTGCTGGGCAGTGGGAAGCTGTTTTAGCTGGGCAATCTGGCTGGAACGACGTATGTACTATTTTTTTCCGTGTAGAAGAGTATACGGGAAATTTGTTAACTGCATTCCTGCTCTAGAAGCCATAAAACACAACTGATAATATGATTTGTGAATGTCATGAATTTCAATACAGATCAATTTTAATAAATATGATATTATTTCGTATTGTTTAATTTTAATTATATGTAACTTGTAATAAATGTTTATTTATGATCATTTGTTTTCCAATTTTGACTACTGTAATAAAGAAATAATAGATCAGTATTATTTGCTAACTTTATTTCATCTATCAATAACAATGCTTACAATTGACTCCAGTAATATCTAGTTCATGCGTAAGCACCAATGTAAATGCCATTAACGTATCAACAAAAGTGATTTTCATTTTTTTAGTTTAAGTTTTATTTTTTGTGAATTGTTTGTTATGGATTCAAAACGAGAAGAATTGCTACTTACAAAGCGAGAAAAGATGCAGCAGAAACGCGAGATGGCAAAAAAGAAAAGAAACAGCGAACTTGCAAGAATGGCAAAAATTTATGAAGCCAACAGGACAAAAAATAATTTTTTTGCCATTTTAATCAAAGTAGCATATGACGAAGCTGCCGGGTGTTTTATGTTATTTGATAGATACTGAAAACAATACAATTAATTTAAAGCATGTGCCTTTAAAAATACAAATCAAAATTCATTTACCCCAAAGTTTAAAAGTTCTAGAGATATGCCCATGTCCGTTCGTACATCCGTACGTCCCGTTTTTTTGTCTCGCGATAACTCGCGTACGGATAAGCGTATTGACATACGTTTTTTTTTTTAAATACATGTCTTGTCAAAACTTAGATCTGATTAGATTTTGGCGCAGATCCATCCGTCCATTACTAAAAAACATTAGCCCCAATTAAGTTTCTTCGTAGTTTTTTGCATTTATTTTGTAAAAATACAAATTTTATTAAAAAATGTTTCAAACAAAAAAGATAGAGGATGAAATTCTCTGCGAAAAAGGTTGTATGTATTTTCTTCCTAAAGTCAACGATAATGTCATAAAAATTGGTTTAAAGTGCTTATGATTATTGTCTGAAAAAGTATTGAATTTGGTCACCTCGGCAAAAAATTAGCCTATAGTTTTTCATCAAATTTCGACGTTTCGACCACCTACCCCCCGGGGGTTGTCTTCGCCAGCCCCTGGGGTGCGGTGATCACCTACGGGTGCATAAGTTCCTTTACGCCCTTGGTACGAAAATAACTATTTCGATATATCTAAAAGATGTCTTATAGATATATAAAAGATATCCGTCAGAGATCGGATTTTCGACACTTTCAAGATATCTTTGACGAATTATATGTATATATATATTGTATATATAATATCATAATGATACAGACAGTAATTAGTAAAACACAGTAAACTTGTAATATGCATCGAATAGTCTATTAGAATACAAGTGCATGAAGTAAGTGTTTTGCAACTTTTATTTATTAATACTTCGTCTGGTCTGTTGTCGGGGTCGAAGTTTTGAAAATGCTCATTTTCAATTTTACGTCGACTCAGGCCATAGGTCATAGTAGTTAACCATTTTCAATTTTCATACATATAAGAAACACTATATTGTTGTAACATATCTATCGAAGCCACTTGGACCTAAATATGATTGGACCCCCAAACATCAATGTAATTTTATAATATAATTGAAAGCTATTAGTAAACAAACGAGTCTTAAGGAATAGCCGACTCTCCACTGGGTCGAAGTTTCTGAGCAAGCGAAGCGAGCAAGGCACCACGCCAACACTAGTTTATCTTGAAAGACGTACAAAAACAACAGTACATAACATAATGTCATTATAGATGTCATTTAAAAGACATCATATATTGGAACGTAATTTTTACGTTATTATCATTTAGTCATCTCAAAAGTGACGTCATTTTGTCATCGCTTTAACGACGTTGGAAAATTGTATCAAAAACTTTGGCATAAAGTCATCCTTTTCGGGACGTCTGGCTTTGCGAACATCTTTTTGACACCCTAATGACACGTCTTAAAGCCATCTCGGAAACGACGGTATTTTTACGTACATTTTCAACTTGTGCTAACTGTGAGACTAAAAATTCGCAAATGTATATTTTGCGTTTACTTTTCACAGTGTAGATTATGAATTCAAAATCACCGCGGGAAGGTGCAATCGTGCGCTTGCGCCCTTGCTTGACATGTGCGCCTAACCTCGTGCTAATTCTCCTCTGCTTCGTGCAGTTTGCATAAATAAAAGATATGATATGTTTATACCTGTATAATTAATTAAACTATCTGTAAAAATGTTGCCATCTAAAAGAGGCAGTTTAGAAATTATTATTAGAAGAGTGGGTATTTTTAAGTCACATTATTTAAACAGGTTAGTTATTGAATAATACATATTCATTCGTCTTACGTAGGTGTAAACATTAATTTCAATCTGATTTATTTTTTTTATTTTATTTTAAATTGATGATTTAAATAATGTATGATAACTAGGAAAGATCTGCATAATAAAAAATTTATGTTTGCTCTCAGATATATTTATTCTTATAAAATGTCTAATGCCAGTTTTTAAATGATGCATTTGACATGCCCCTCTTTTAGATCTAAAAACCCTTTTCATGAAAATTTTGAACAATTTGATTCCTTCAGTTTATGAATTAGTGATCAAATACGAAATGATACTGACACTGTCATTGATAAAAGTAAAGTATTCAAATAATTATACCCTCTGAAACTAAATTTTATGAATTTTCAAATTGAAAATATTCAACATTTTTATATTACTATAAACCAAAGAAATCGTAATTTATATCTCATATCAAGGTAGGATTTGAGAGAAAAATATATCTAAAAGTTATAAAATGAATATCTGTCACAACTTGATTTTCATCATATTTTTCTATACAAAATTGGATATGCCAAGATCTTAAATTATTGTTTGAAATATTTCTGATTTTCATTCTTATATTCTAATTCTCAACTAAAAAAAGTATTACATTGAATAAGATTTTTTATATTATACAATTTGTTCTCTGTGTATTGAAAATTGCATTACTTATAATTAGAAATGTTCAACCTGCAATCAATGTAATTCAACCAAGCCGAGGTAAACGTAATTCGAATCCTAATTCCTCGGTCTCATCGCTATTTCGTCCAGTAACAATAGAAAACAACACCTCTCCGAGCGATGTTGATGTTGGTGCAGAACTTACAACTACATTGACAAAAGAGTCTCTGATGAAAGTTCTGAATCAATTTTCACAAAAACCAGAAATAAAGCTGCTTGCTGCGGAATATGGTCTTGATGGTAATTATAAATTATCTTCTTATTTTTTGTTCTAGTTGTAAATCTTATAAAGAAATACTAAAATAATTTTTAGAGTATCACTTGGCTCAAGCAAATAAAAGCTTCCGACTTCATTGCATACAATCGGAATCATTGCCTGTTGACCTGCACATCATTATCAGTGATATTTTACAAGGTGCCAGACATGTTACCGACATCTTTCCATATTTTCTTCGTCATACAAAGCAAATTTTTCCTCACATTGATTGCCTCGACGATCTTAAAAAAATTAGCGACTTAAGAACACCAGCAAATTGGTCAGTATTAAAAATTGAATATTTTTCAATTCATAATTTAAAAATTAATGTATCAATGAATTGTTAGGTATCCAAACGCTAGATCCATGAATAGAAAAATTATCTTCCATGCTGGTCCGACAAACAGTGGAAAAACGTATCATGCTTTGGAAAGATTCAAGAATGCCAAAAGTGGAGTATACTGTGGACCATTAAAACTATTAGCGGCTGAAGTGTACGCTAAATGTAATGATTACGTAAGAAAGCGATATATCAAACACAATGATAATTGTTGATAGATACTTTACAATATACAATGTCTTTTAGGGATCGTCGTGTGACTTGGTTACTGGAGAGGAAAGAAAGTTCGCGAAAGATGAAAATAATCCATCTAATCACGTATCTTGCACAGTTGAAATGGTTGGACTTACAACACCATGTGAGTTGCAATACATTTTGAACATTTAAACGATTAAATAAACTATAATTTATACTATCTTGCTCAATCAATGTTACTATCAGGTGAAGTTGCGGTCATTGATGAAATTCAACTAATGCGGGATGTACAAAGAGGGTGGGCATGGACTAGAGCATTTTTAGGGATTCCTGCAAATGAAATTCATATATGTGGAGAAATTGCTGCAATTGATTTGGTTTGTTATTTGTTCAACTAGTAAAAACATTATATTTATTTTTTTTATAAATTTCTTATAATACACAGATAGATGCTCTTGCTGCGACAACTGGTGAAACCGTTGAAGTTAGAAAATACAAGCGATTGACGGAACTAATTGTGGAAGATTCGGCGCTTTGTTCTTTAACAAAGGTTCAACCAGGTGATTGTATCGTTTGCTTTAGTAAGAATGATATTTATACGGTGACAAGAATTCTTGAACAACGAGGAGTTGAAGCAGCTGTAATTTATGGAAGTTTACCACCTGGCACAAAACTAGCTCAGGCTGCAAAATTTAATGACAAGAACCATCCTTGCAAAGTATTAGTGGCAACCGATGCCATCGGCATGGGCTTGAACTTGTAAGTTTATAACAAAAACAATATTCTTATTGTAAGGAATTTCATCTATTTTATGGGCTAATTTATTGCAAAAAGAAGTATTTCTAAATTTTTTCTTTTCAGTAATGTATTCATTTGGTGAAAATAGTATTTTTCGATACTAGTGCGTAAAATACGGTTTTACGCACCGTTTTTAACATGCGCTTAGATAGGCCGGTGCGTAAAATCGAATTCTTACGCACGCGTGTCGAACGATATTTTTCGATATACTATGCGTAAAATTTGTGCGCCGTGTTTTGTGGGTCAAATATGTATGATGTTACGCACGTGTGATGACCGCGGCGCAGCCGGGCAGCACGAGAGAGCCCCTGTCAGCGGTAGTGCGTGAAATCGTATTTTACGCATAGTATATCGAAAAGGATTTTTATAATGCCATTATTATTACCTGGTCAAAAAAAGAAAAAAAACGGGTGTTCTTCCGAAAACGCCCTCCAACCTATTTTCATGTAGATTGGTTATATACTTACATATTTTGGGGTGCTGATTACGAAAATGATAATGAAAATTAGCGCAAATTTTATTTTCATGGTAAAAACCATAATACTTTATGGTGTTTCACAAGTATCGCGTAAAATACTCGAAATTTCGAAAAATTCTTCAAATAAAAGTTGTAGATATGATCAAAATACATATTTTGTATTCTATGCATTTTCCCGCCAAAATGGATAGTTTTTGAGAAATATCGAAAAAACAACATGAAAACGATCAATTATAACATGAATTCCACATAGCGGCACGCATATGCTTTTGGGCATTGTTAGAGCTAGGCAGAGTTCTGACTGGTTGGCTTAGGTTAGTTTTAGGGCACTCGTATGCTTTTATGCATTATTAGGGCTAGGCAGAGTTCTGACTGGTTAGGTTAGGTTAGTCTTAGAGCACGCAGAAACCCGAAAACAATAAAACCAATCTATTATTATTACTACTCTTGTCAATGTGTTAAATTATGCGAATAACATGAATAATAACTTACGTGGAATTCATGTTGTAATTTATTGGTCATTTCTTGGTGTTTTATAGCGATTTTTCTAAAAAAATATCGATTTTTGAGGGGGAAACAACATAAAATGTGTATTTTGATCACCATCTACAACTTTTATTTAACCCTTTGAAGCATACATTTTTGTTTACGCCGAAAATAGCTGAAATTTGTTACTCGGGAGTTTTCGCGGTCGCTGATTACGAATCTGGCTGCAGATTTTCAAAATTCAAAATAGCAGATCCGGTATGGTCGACCGAAATGTAAAAACAAGCCAGATTTATCCTCGATTTCAATTCGGTCGGCCATATTGGATCCGCCATTTTAAATTTGGAAAATCTGCGGCCAGATTCGTAATCAGCGACCCTGAAAACTTCCAAGTTGAGGGACGTTTTCTTCTTCACATATAAAAAATCCACCATTTTTACACTTTGTTTAATTTTGTTAAACAATATAACATAATAATTCATTTAAAATATTGATTTATATTTACGTTTCTTAACATGTTCTTGAAGTAACAAAGCAAACAATTGCAGCAAAATTAATTAATAATTACCTTAAATATGTAAATAATTAATTACAAAAAGGTGTAGCATATATTCTACACCATGCTTCAAAGGGTTCAAGAATTTTTCGAAATTTTGAGTATTTTATGAGATAATTGCAAAAAACCATAAATTATGGTGATTTTCTAATGTTTTCGGCATGAAAATAAGATTTCCGCCAATTTTCATTATCATTTGTGTAATCAGCACCCCGAAATACGTAAGTATACCAATGTACATTAAAATCGGTTGGCGGGCGTTTTCGGAAGTTTATTCAAAAAAACTTGATTAGACAAGAGTGCACTCAAGCCATTTGTCTATATAGTTCTTCACAATTCAGTAATAATTTCAAATGTACAAATCAGCCTAATTACACAAAAATGGTCAACCAATTTACTAGAGATCATCCGAACAACTTTATTACGAAACCTGATAAAGACAATACTACCGTGGCCTTAAATAATAATACATTATGTGCCAAGGGCGCAATTATCGATCTTCGACGATTGTGAAGTTTGTCGCCCGAGCGAAGTGAGGGTAACAATCACACTCGTGGGAGATCGATATTTTGCCCGTGACCAATAATGTATTGTTTGATCCGATTGTCGTAGGACTCGATAATTCGCGGCCGAAGGTTTCGTCCTGGCCCGAGAAATCGAGTTTTACGGCCGGAGGGTCAAAAAGTAGATTATTATTCCAAAATGAATAATATCCTTTCCGATACCACCACGTACAAACGTTCGAAATTCGAATATATGTGCTGCCATGACCACAAAAAAACATAAACCACTTTGCGAAGTTTGTAAACGTATTGTTTAGGAAACCATAATAATTCTATGTTTTAATGTCAAGGAACACGAATATGTCAAAAGAAATGTTTTTTTAAAGTTTTGAATAGTTTTTTTTAGTACAAATGTCGTAAATTTTTAATACTTTTGTGAGAATGACGTCAAAACTTTCACTCTTTTTTTGCTTCAAACATCATTGGATTTGGTCGAAAATTGTTACTGGGGCCTTCTAAGGTCGCTGATTACGAATTTGAAGTTGCTTTTTGAACATTTAAAATGGCGGATCCAATATGGTTGACGATTTTTTAAAATATTTATAATATTCGCTTAAAATTGATACAAAGTGGTTATTGGGGTCGCTGAGTGTAAATTTGAAGTTTCTTTTTGAAAATTCAAAATGGCGGATCCAATGTGGCGGACGATTTTTAAAAATCTGTATTGTAGTATTCGCTCAAAATGCTAATAAGGGGTAATTGGAGTCGCTGGTTATGAATTTGAAATAAAAATGAAAAAATACAAAATACAAAAAATGGAGCACGAAATCCTACCATTGCAGCCTCCTCACGGTGTGCTCTGGGTAGAGAATTCTTTTTTTAGTGCATGCAAGCAGGTCATTTTTGTTTAAAATCAATAATCCCCTAGTAACAATTTTGAGCGAATAGTACAGTTATTTTTAAAAATCGACCACCATATTGGATCCGTCATTCGAAAAATTCGTTAAATTTAAAAAAAAAACAACTTCAAACTCATAACTAGCGACCCCAATTACCCCTTGTAAACATTGTGAACATTAAACCCGAAAAGGACAAATTACCACAAGAGAAACAAAGAGAAGTTAATAGTTGTAATATCCCGAGACCTTCAAAATTATCGGAAATATTGCGATTAATTTTGAAGGTCGAGGGGTATTCGGCGGATTATTTTTTGTGACTGGATTTCAGTGAAACCGAGTGCGGCATTTTAGGTTACAGCTGAGCAGAGAGGAGAGACGAATACATGAATTTAGAAGTTTTATTTATACTTATTTTTTTTCCAATGTGGCATCGAAAATATAACCCTTTTTATCACAAAATTGTAAAAATTGCCTCCAAACCATTTCTTTATTTTTGATAGTGTTGACTGGCCTGATGTTTTTGATCATTTTATCAATACTTTCCAAACTCTCCTTCCCAAACCGACTCATCTTTTACCGATCTCAATTGATAAATTTTACACTTTTAACCTATTGAAATGTCGAACTGGTTATTCGAAACAAATGAGTAGCGAGCATGGAATTTTCGAATGCAATTTCCAGTATAATTTTAACCAAATGACCATAGAACCCTTTGAATATCGCGCTCTGATTGGCTGAAATCCAGTCGCGAAAAATAATCAGTTGTAATATCCCGAGACCTTCAAAATTATCGGAATATTTCCCGATAGCTTTGATGCAAACAAGTGAATATGTCAAGTTTTGCAGGTTAAAAATACCGAGTGCGTAGCACGAGGGATCTTTCTGCAAAACTTAATATATTTATTTGTTCGCAGGAAAGTTAGAGGGAAATATTGCGATTAATTTTGAAGGTCGCGGGGTATTCGCCGGATTATTTTTTGTGACCGGTATTTGAGGTTACAGCTGAGCAGAGAGGAGAGGCGAATATATGAATTTAGAAGTTTTAACAAATGAGCAGCGAGTGTGCAATTTTCGAATGCAATTTCCAGGAGCTGCCGTGGAATTTCCAGTATAATTTTAAACAAATGACCATAGAACCCTTTGAATATCGCGCTCTGATTGGCTGAAATCCAGTCGCGAAAAATAATCTACAAAATTCCTTGTTTATAGTGTAATAATTTGTACATTGGCCAAACAGGAAGACCTTTAGAAGTGCGATTGAAAGAACATAAAAAGAATATTTTCGCATCATATAAAGGGAACTTTACACACATAACAGATCGTAGGTTGAAAACCTGACACGATCTCAATTATGTAAATACGAAAATTTTAGCTAAAGAAGCAAATTGGAAAAAAGGTCCCATGTTGAAAACTTTTTTTATTAAAAAGAAAAAAAAAACACCGTCAACATAAGACTTGAAAAGTCAAACCTCCCGAAAATCTACAATGTTTTTATGCAGAATTAAAATTTTAGTTATATTTGCTTAAATAATTCCACAATCAAATTAAATACTTGCATTTATTTTCGGTATCACAAACACACATAAACCAGCTGTATATATATATATATATATGTTCATCCGGCATTGAATATAAATATAAGGCAGTTTTGCATCGATTTTCGTATTTGTTTACTGAAGAGGAGCCATATCAGGGTCGAAACATATATATTTTTCAAAGCTTCTAATTTTTTAAATAAACACAATTATTCCGTATTGTTTTTTCCTCTCCATTACCTTAAATTTTTATTTTCCAACTAATATAATTTTCTCTGCAATATTATAGTTTATAAATGACCAATACAGACCAGTACCAATTTTTTATTTATTCTTATTCGAATGACTAAATCATCTTCTCTTCAAACTTAAACATACTTACTTTTCAGGCATATTCGAAGGGTTATATTTTATTCATTAATAAAACCCACAATGAATGAAAAGGGTGAGAAGGAAATGGATACTATTTCCGTTTCTTCAGCATTACAAATTGCAGGTCGTGCAGGACGATATGGAACTCAGTGGGAAACAGTTGAGTTTAAAAACAAATTTTCTATTTAAGTGTAATAAGAGCCACACAAGTTTTAATTGCCCTTTCTTTACTTTATTATCCAAGGGATATGTAACGTCGTTCAAACAAGAAGATTTGCCAATGCTGAAAAACTTACTTTCACAAATTCCAGACACAATAACACAAGCTGGGTTGCATCCAACAGCAGATCAAATCGAATTGTATGCCTATCATTTGCCAAAAGCACCACTATCTAACCTGATGGTAAATAATTTGTTTATTCCAGATTGTACAAATAAATTACAAAATATTTATGCATATACATCAATTTGAAGGTTACATTTCTGAACTTTTAAAATTTAGCTCCTTTTCCAAAGTAGATCTTCATTTTCTATTTTCTATTTGCAAAAAAAGTTTTTATGTATTTATTTTAGTATTAACTCACGAACTCTTGTCTAATTTTCGTTATAAATCATGAGAAATTATATTTAAAATTGTAACTTTTAAAAAAATAGATATGTATCGGTAATGAATATATTATGATATATTAAAAACTGATCTGAATATTTCATTTTACAGGACATTTTCGTTTCGTTATGTACAGTAGATGATTCGCTGTATTTTATGTGCAACATCAGCGACTTCAAATTTCTTGCAGATATGATTCAGCATGTACCATTACCTCTACGAGCGAGGTACGTTTTTTGCTGTGCTCCAATCAATAAAAAAGCACCCTTTGTTTGTTCAATGTTCCTGAAGTATGCGAGGCAATATTGTAAAAACGAACCTATCACGTTCAATTGGCTCTGTCAACACATTGGTTGGCCCTTAACTGCACCCCGAACACTCATCGATCTTGTGCACTTGGAAGCTGTTTTTGACGTCTTAGATCTTTATCTTTGGCTAAGGTTAAGTTCCATCAGTAATTATTTGCGTAATAATCAATAATTAAGTGCAATGCCTTACGTTTTATTCAAATATTTCTTTTAATAATATATAAGTTTCATTAGTTATAGTCTTTAATCATTTTCACTTATAAGTAAAATGAAATAATAATTAATTTTGACGATTTTTATTTTGTATGTAGCTACCGATTTGTAGACCTCTTCCCTCAAGCTGATATGGTACGAGATATGCAGAAAGAACTCGATGATGTTATTCAAAATGGCATCGTAGAATTGACCAAACTTTTAAAAAATTCAGAAACTGGTAAGTTTCATTTCATATTTACTTACATTATCTAAATAAAACGTAATCATAAGTCAAGAAACATAGCTCTTATTAAATGATCACTGTGAAAAATGATCTTATTATTTAAATAATGTTTTATATAATTTTTAAAATGTTAAATGCAGATGGAACTTTAATACCTCTGTTGATACGTATTGGAAATAATTTTACTGCAAAACGAAAGGCCAAAATTTTGATATAGCATGGCTCCAGCGTGATTTTCTTCACTTTGTCTTTCAAAATTTGGCAAAAAGATGTCGAAATTTTAGTCTTTCGGGGTTTTGATTTTCAGAACTTTGTTACTCGGCCACAATTGATAACATAATATCAGTAAAAGCGTCATAAATGATAATTATTAATGACACAATTTTGGTTTCTACACAGCGGTCTTGAAACAAGAAAGTTCCAAGGTAAAATGACAAGAAAAACAGCAATGTGGGATGTCATAAGATTGACGTAAATATCACATATCCGTTGGATTTGAAATCCTAGCTGATCATTTAAGCGAGATGTCTTCAAAAATATATTGACGAGTATCAATAATGTAGTTTTCAGAGAAAAATATTGGTTTTTCGAAAAAAAAGTTTCAGACAAAAGTTCCAGATTTTTAACATTTTTTCTATGATACTTACTTTTGCTATTTTCAATAGTTTTTGAGAAAAATGAAAGTTGGTGACGTAAATGTGACAAAAAAGGCTTCATGAAATGGGTCACGAAATTACTAAGTGTTGTCGTTTTTTAAAACTAATAAACCAAAATAACGTCATAGTAGTGAGGAATAAGTCACACACTTTATTGCAAAATATTAACTTATATATTAGCTTTTTTTCAAATCAATCGTTCCAAGTTAATGAAATTTTTTGTTTAAGTCAGTGACCTGTTCTCTTCTGTTAACTTCTCCACCTTCATAAATATTTTTAATTGTATAATAAATAATTCAAAAAGTATTCAAAATTGAAAAATCTACAACTGTTGCCTAACATTTTTTTTTTACCAAAATTTTTTCCAAAAACTAACGACACTACTGACATTTATTGATATATTTTTTAATATATCGATTGTTCAGGAAAGCGCGCAAACAAAAATTACGTTTTTAAACAAACTACATCATGGTGCCGATTTTTTATTTCACGAATTAAATGCTGGGTGAATATATAACAAACTCTAAGTATTAAAAATATTTATGAAGACAGAAGTTGATTAAATTTTAATTTGTTTATAAAAATAACTTTTTTTTACCAACAAATGCAATATTTTTCAAATGAACATGACTAAGTATTAAAATATAACATGTCACTGACTTACACACAAAATTTAATTAACTTTGAACGATTCGTTTCACAGAAATGAAATTTTGAAAAAAAAAGCTCCTGCAAAGTTAATTTCTTTATAACGAAGCAACAAGTAAATATTTTGCAATAAAAATTGTGTCATTCAGTCCTCACTACTATGACTTTATTTTAGTATATCAGTTTAAAAAAACGACAATACTTAGTCATTTCGTGGCCCACATCATGAAGCCGTACCTATTGGTAATATTCACGTTACAAATTCTCATTTTTTTCAAAAACAGTTGAATATAGCAAAAAACGTATACCACCAAATATGTTCAAAATTTGAAAATCTACAACTTTTGTCTGAAACTTTTTTTTCGAAAAACCAATATTTTTCTCTAAAAACTACATTATTGATATTCGTCGATATATTTTTTAAGACATCTTGCTTAAATGACCAACTAGGATTTCAAATCAAAAGCATATGTGATATTTACGTCAACCTTAAGACATCCCACTTTGCCGTTTTTCTCGTCATGTTGCCTTGGAACTTCCTTGCTTCAAGACCATCCACGTTGGGAAAATAAAAAATTGTCTGTGCAACAATAAAAAATCTCCAGACTGAGTCAAGATAGAGCAATGAATCCTTCTCTATTTTCAAGTAAAAATGTTGCAGAATCAAGGATTAATGTCCAAGAAATGAAATTGGGTAGTGAGAAGTGACGAAAAATAAAAAAAAAAAAATTAATAATTCCATATAACGGACAATCGGCTGAATCAGAATTGCTTATTTTTTATATTAGACGTAGAATTAGGAAGCATGTGATCGAAATTATCTAAAAGAATGATATGTATGACAACTATTGTATAAATGATATTTAATGGATATTACTCCTGTCTCCTTAATTTCATTGAAATTCTGTTGATCAATCTCAAAAGCATGGCAACTAAACATGCGAACTTTTAAAAGCCATTTCGTACTACTTATTTTATTTAATAGGAATTGTCATCCATATAATTCTATTAGATAATTTCGATCCTATGCGTCCTAATTTGAAGATTCCTAGTCAGATTCTTAGTCACATAAGAATACAATACAAAATACAAATATGAACACTTAAAATGTATTTTTTCTCCTTTCATTAGTATTTAAATCAGTTAAATAATTGTATTTCATTTTTATTATGTTTTTCCCCTTAATTGCAATGGGATTCGATTCATATCAATAAATTATGCTCTCTTGTTTTTGCAGAACATCACTGCACGGAAAGAAATTTGAAGTAAATGCCACTGCTCAGGGAAGTAACAGCTACTGCACGATTTCTGACGAATTTCAAATGGCGGTTAACATTCGAAATCGTTAAAAAGAACATTTTTATAAGTAGATGCACTTTTATTACATCTTTTTGAATAGTTATTCATAATTTTCCGACTATTTAGTTATTAATAATTAATTTTAATGATCTATAAACGTTGTAGAAACGGAAAAACTTGGTACTTTTTTCATTCTAAAGCTTCCGTATCTATATAAAAAAGGTTCAGTGCATTTTTAGTGTATCTTGCACTGTTTTCGATACGGAAGCTTTAGAATGAAAAAAGTACCAAGTTTTTCCGTTTCAACAACGTTTATAGATCATTATAAATAATTATTAATAACTGTATCGTATAGAAATTATGAATAAATACTCTCAAAGTTGCACTCAAATTGGATCTGTTTATAAAATTTTTCTTTTTAACGAATTCGAATTGTAATCGTCATTTCAAATTCGTCAGAATCTGTGCGGTAACTACTACTTCCCAAAATGCTGTCGCATTCACTTAAAATTTCTTTGCGTGTATAATTCGTTTAATACACCTAATATAAAATAACCAATTCTGATTCAACCGAATGTCCGAATTGGAGTTATATGGAATTTTTAATTTTTGTTTCTTTTTCGTGATTTTTCACTTTCCAGTTTCATTTCTTGGACATTAATGACATTTTCCCTTGATTCTGCAACATTTTTACTTGAAAATAGCGAAGGATTCATTGCTCTATATTAACTCAGTCTGGAGATATTTGATTGTTGCACAGACATTTTTTTATGTTCCTACCGCGCGTATTTTAAACCACTACCGCCGAAAGGACAGTTTTTCTTGTTTCAATTTCAATCGAGTATTTCGTATCAAAATCAAAGGTAAAAAAATTCGAGGTCGCTTTTCAAAATTCCGAGGTCAAAATTGAGTTTCAGTAATCAGGAATTCCTGAAAAAAATGTCAAAAAAATTGGGAAATATATACCCTTACCAATTTTTTTTTGAGCCATTAGAATATTGGGATTCTATTAAAACTATGAACAAAAATGAATAAAATACTTGAATTTTAAGAAAAAATTTTACTTTTTTACCCTGCATCATTCTAAGGACCTCAAAATGGCTGCAACAATGAAAATTTTTTTGAAAATTTCTGGACACTCTAACTGAAAAATGCTAAGAATCAAACGTTTTTATAATTCATCGAGAAATATCACGGAATTTTTTTAGATTTTTTTATGGCTTTTTTTTTTAAATGTTTTTCAAAATTATATTTCGTTTTCGAAACATTCGGAAAAAAAGTTAGTGTATTTTCTCATGAATTCTAAGAGTTTTCTTTGTATTTTTTTTCAAAAAGTTGATAGTTTTCGAGGAAATGAATTTCAAATATTACAGCTTAGCATTTTTTTTCTGAAAAACTATCAACTTTCGGAAAAAATGCAAAGAACATGGCTAAAACTCAATTTTGACCTCAGAATCTTGAAGAATGACCTCGAAAACAGTAGGATGAGCATTAATGGGTTAAGTTGACACTATAACAAATATTAATGTTTTTTTGTTAGATTAGGATTCTAAAACAAGTTCCACAAAACTACATTACCTGTGAATGTAAATTACAAAATTTAATTCATATTCTAATAAATTTAATTTCTCACGTTAGGTGTCAGCAGTGCTGCAGTCACTGCCTTAGAGGAAGAGAATTTCGAATTAAATACTCAAAAGAATCAGTATTTGAGAGGTAATATTCAAGAAACAGAACATCTAATTTAAAATATCATTTCATTCATTTAAAATAATTAATAACTAAATTTGGTACATTAGTGAGGATAATAAATTTTTAATTTATTTTTTTTCAACATAACATTTAAAAAAATGTATGCATAATATATATAAATTTATAGATCAACCAATCCAGAGCACAACCTCGCAATTGATGCGGCGTGGTAGACTAACCGATAGGCTTCTATCACAAGGCCTTTTGACTCCGAGTATGCTCCAGGAACTACAGTACGAGTGGAGCCAGGTACTTCAAAAATACTTTTGACTTAAAGCACGAGCTTCGTTTCTTTTATTCTTATCTGTACATGTAATGCATTTACAGAAAGCCAGCCGGCAGCAGCCGGAACATCCACATCAACATCCAATGGTGAGGCGGAAATATTCACGGAAGCCCAAGTGAATTGTCTGATTAATTTGTACAAACTTTCCTATGTTGCTTTAACGTCTGTATAAAATATTTTCTTAGACTGAATCAAATTCAAGTCGAAATCACTATTCCATTTATTTCGTAACCCATCCGACAGTTCAATTCACGTTGGCTCTTGTTCAATATCATCAGAATCAGTCAGTTGAAAGGGTTCTATACTCCTTCGAAATAGCGAATAGAAATTAGAATTAACTTTTATTCTATGCATATACCGCTTCATTATTCGCACCGATGGAAGTGTTAAATATTTATTTCTCAATAAATATTTGTAGGTTCTTGGCGACTCTGTATACAAAACAAGGGAGACAAATACCCACGTTCTAGAATATGTATACTTCGAGGAATCCGTTTGTCTCTTTTTTAAACATTCTTTCAAAACCAGTTTTTGCATTGGCAGTAACTGAAGATGGTTAATAGCATTTATAAGAACTGATTGTATTTCTGATTTACTAAAATGTTCGGATTCTATCTCTGTGTTCGGTACGGTTTTTAAATGTATTAGGGCTTCATCCAGATGTGACATCTTTTTAGAAGGTTCTTTCAATGAATGGCATTTTGAACATATTGACATTCCATGATTGACGAGTAATGAACAATTGATATGATGAACAACTTCCCCATCCATAAACACTTCCACCAATTTTCTATTTAAGTACTCTTTTTTTGGACAACCTGCAAATAAATATACGTTTGTTTAGATTTAATGAAAAAAACAAATCGTAATAAATAATACAAACTTATTAACCCATTAAGGCCTAAACGGACACATTTTGAGCATCAGTTTAAACGTCGATAATTTGCATATAAAAGCATTTGGAAAAATTTTACTCCCACTATTTCTGACGTAAAATTATATGCTCTTTCAGAATCTTTCAATAAAATTTCGAAAAAATGAAAAGCAAAAAAGTTATACACGTTTGTTTGTAAAAAAAACATCGTTTTTAAACATTTATTTTTCATTCTAACATCACTTTCACCTCGAAATTGCATTTGCAAATATGTCTAAGGTGAAAATATCGCGTCCATGGACCCTTAGTATTAAAACGTACCGTGTTCTAATTTGAATTTCAAGATGGCAACTTCCAAAATGGCGCCTAGAAGCTCAAAAATCTTTGTAAAACTTTACAAATTTTTTTCTTGAAAACTATAGACTTTAGAGAAAATTTGCTAAGAACAAAATTTGAAAAGGTTCTTTAACCAATTCTAAGACATTTTCGTTCTTAGGAAATTTTCTCTAAAGTCTACAGTTTTTAAGAAAAAAATTTGTTAAGTTTTAAAAAGATTTTTGAGCTTCTAAGCGCCATTTTGGGAGTCGACATCTTGAAATTCAAATTAGAACATGGTACATTTTACTCCTAAGGATCCATGGATGCGATATTTTCACCTTAGACGTGTTTCCCAAACCAATTTCGAGGTGAAAGTGATGTTAGAATGAAAAATAAATGTTTAAAAACCATGTTTTCTTTACAAAAAAAGTGTATAACTTTTTTGTTTTTCATTTTATCGAAATTTTATTGAAAGATTCTGAAAGAGCGTACAATTTTACGTCAGAAATAGTGGGAGTAAAATTTTTCCAAATGCCTTTTATATGCAAATTATCGACGTTTAAATGGATGCTCAAAATGTGTCCGTTTAGGCCTTAATGGGTTAAATTGATTTAAAAAATACAGTAAAACTGATCCGTACCTGTACACATTGAGGAATGACTAAAGATCTCGATAAGGTCTTCGATGTCCATTAACGATCGAACAGTGAGTTTCTCATTACTTCCTGCAAGATTGTACATAAAAGGATCGACCTCTTTTTTCATGATTGCACATCGTATGTGCATATCGGAATGTACAAATACTTGCTTTTCTGTGTACGGTACTCCACTTGATGTTACATTCATGCACGAGTACACAACCATTGTCGCATGTCCATTCTTAATAACAAGAGAAGACCAACCTTGAGGTAGCACCACTTCTGAATAAATATCTAAAAAATCTTCAAAAAGCATGTTTTCCCTTTCTTTCAAACTATCATCTTTCACATTTTCATAAAATTTTGTTTCTACATTACGGGAGTCATTATGATTGTAAAGTTTATCACATTCCTTGTAATCATCACTCTCGTCATATTCCTGACCACTTAATTCCGAGGCGACGAGTTTTTTGTGATTATCACTTTTATAATGCTTATTGTGTAATGGATCGTTTTCAAAGGATTCATATTTGATGTTTTTGTGTTTAGGATAGACATTCTGGTTGTTACTACTGTCAGAAATCTCTGAAGAGTCTTCTGTAGTTAAGTCGCCTTTTACATCTGAATCATCGTCATATATTTTTGAAATATTTGGTGTTTTAAGTATATTTAATTTATTAGGTTTCATAAGATCACAATTTAATATTTTATCATTTGGAAAGTAAGATAATGTATCATTACATATCTGTGATAAATCTAACGTATTTTGTTTCCCTGATTCGTCATTTTGCTCTATATTATAAACTTCGTCCACAAATATAATCTCCGTTTCAATAAGAGGATCAATGAAATTGTAAGCTTGACTAGTTTCGTTATATTTTAATTTTTTCACATCAACATTTTCTTTCAATATTTCCATATGTTTTCTTTTAGGTTGAAGTTGATTCTGAACATTATTTTCTAATAGCTTTGGAACATTATTGTCGACCATTGCTGAACAAACATTTTTACGAGAGTAATAACGTGGTTTAGCATCCAAAGGCAACGATGTGGTTATGAGAGGTTTAGGTACAGCGCCTTGACGCAATCTACATTTTTTATATTCTATCTATAATAAAAAATGTAATTAAATTCAAATCATAGTGATTTTGTTTGAAAGAATCCTTTACTTTTGACTTAGTTTGAGACTTACTTTAATTACATTTGGGGGAATTCCACTAACCCAGTGTGTAATGACATCGTCTTTATCAAAATGTTTACTACAAATGTATGTATCATCAGTCACATCATACCCTTCAATGTCAATTGCATCTTGCCATAGTTTTCTTGTTTCTGCATCTTTCGGTGCTGAAAAGAAACTAGCGGCGTTCTTGTAATTATTCTCTCGGCACATTATACATTTCCGCGTCATAATGCGACAACTTTAGAAGCGATGTCAACATACAGTACGTACATGCATAAAACTTTTAGCGGACCGCTGATCAGCGGTAACCCCCTTGATTTGCAGCTGCCGGTAAAACCATAGAACAATAACACAACAACAAAGGGTAAAAGTTGCAAAAAAACATTCAGTGTTGCCAGATAATTCTTTTAGCGGTAATAGGCCGGCCGGGTATAGGCCGACAGGGTTAGCCCCGCAACGCAACCACTGGTATATACATGAACGCAACCGTAACCCGTAAGTACACTGTAAAAAAAGATTGTGTGAAATTACTACTCTGAGAGTAGGTAATCTGTATAACCTAGTACTAATCCCTAGAAAGTTGTAAATATTACAGCAAAGATGTAACTTTACAGCGATTGTCAACAGACTTGAAATTGCAGGTTAGAATTTACAATTAATCTAGTAAAATTACTGTGTTTATAGTAAAATCACACCATTATAGTGAAATTACAGTGCTGTAATAAAATTACAATATCGGTGAATTTTTCACATTTTTTAGGTTAAATACACATTTGGTGCGTGCAGTATACATATTAAATACTGAATTGTATTATACAGTAGAACCTACGATATCGCAAATGGTTGGTTCCAGCCTACCTACGATATCGCCAAAAGAAACCCCTTCTCTATATACCTCGCGCCCCTATTTCAGAGACGCGCATGCGCTTCTCTAATGTGTATGTGTGTACGCATGTAATGTACAGACGAGGGTGGGGGAAGACACTTTCCCTCTTTTGGCGATATAAGAGGTTCTTCATTTGCGATATCATGGGTTTGGCGATATCCGAGTTTGCGATATCGTAGGTTCTACTGTATAATATAATATATGCATTGCAATGTTTTTTTTTGTGAATGTAAAAAATATTGCAATTTGTTTAAGAATCAGTGCCGGATTATCCTATAGGCCAACCCGGCCATGGCCGGGGCCTCCTACACAGGAGGCCACATATGCCATGACAATAAAAAAAAATTTCTATATTGCATGAATATTTAATTGATTATACTCAACCCGGTTATGTGCGCCGTTCTTTCATGCGCGTTTTGGAAAATAATGCATAATTAACGCATTTCAGTTCCGAAAACTTTAAATCTTTGTAGAAACGTTCTTCATACATTGATGAACACCTTACCCACTGGAAGTTTTCTGCAACTTGCATTTTGTAACACACTTTTCCTGGATATAGTTTACAAATCTCGACTTTTCGAGTGAATTGAATTATCGTCTAATTTGTTAATTAATATTAACAATCCAGTAAACATTTTATTAATTTAATTCCGCCTAGCAATTTCGCTAGTATCTGGTGAATGTACCCTGAAAATTTCAGCATTTTTCACCGAGATATAGCGAGTTGAAGTTACCCGCATTTATTCAATAAATCCTTCATTAGCTTCCCTTTTACCGCCGTTCGCGCGCTCAACGTGTTTTAGAATCGGAACGTTCAATTAATAGATGGCGTATTGCGGGTGTGTGGCCTTCTTTGCAAAGAAATCCATTACAAAAATCGACTGCAATTTGGTTTAAGTACGGCACGATGACTGCTGAAAATTACATAGACGTTTTGTCAACTCTTCTTCAAATTGGTTATCTTATATTAATGATAACTACGGCGATATCACACCCACATTACTTGTTAAAAATAATTTATACGTGAACAAAGACAATGATGAGTTGAATACGAATGATGACAATGACATATTGGACTCGACAGTAATTAATAATATACAAGAAAAACAAACTGGAAAGTCAGTAAATGTCGAAAATTTGTATCGTCATATTCACGAAAGTGGTCTGTCAACAGTTTTTCCCAACATAGAAATCGCATTGCGAATCTATCTCTGTATGATGGTAAGTAATGCAACTGGAGAACGATCTTTTTTGAAATTAAAACGGATTAAATCTGTTCAAAGAAGTGTAATGACAGAAGATAAATTAAACTATCTCAGTATATTAAGTTTCATTATAATCATAAAAATGAGATATGAATTGGAATTGAAATTAAAAGTCTTTTGAAAAAATTAGAAAAGCTTAAAAAAAAACATTAAAATATTTTAAAAATTAAAAAAAAAAAGCTTAAAAAAAATTAAAAATTTAAAAAAATGGGGTGCAAAATCCTACCGTTGCAGCCTCCCCGTGGCACACCCTATAGAAAGGAGGTTAAATACAAAAACGCGATAGTGTGAAAACAAAGGTGAAACATAATTTCTGCACCCGAGTGAATGGATAATAAGTTACGTCTATTATCTCATAATTCTCTCGGACATATTCATTAATATTCGAAGTTAAAATAAATAAATGTCCATCAATTTGTATTTGCACTAATAAGCAATTGATGGGCATTTTATTAGACAACCCAGCAAGTTACAGGATCTAAGAAAATGGGGCCCCATGTTAAGGATCGGCCGAGGGCCCCAGCCTTGTTAAATCCGGCTTTGTTAAGAATTAATTAAATAGTTTTTAGGAATGTTTTAATATTTATTATTTATCATACAATAGCATTTGTAATATAAAATTCAACCTGACAAACAACGATTCGTATATAGTTTTGCATTTAACGACAATAAACAATACATGTAAATAGTCACTTTACAATAAATTTGGTTCATAAAACTTCACTCGCTTTAACAGTTTAATAGTTTACGAAGTAACGTGTACACTTTTCGGTGATAGCTTGATTTTTACCCCTGCTTGCGTCTTCTGAATAGATTTCGAGCCACTTCATTTGTTTCAAAAAAGTGGGGAACATTGTCTGGCCACGTTTTATTAAATACAAAATACGATGCCAATAGCATCATGATCGCTTCCTGGATTCCTTGAACGGGGTCAAAAATCATGGTATCCATGACATATTACATTTACACAATATTACAATTATAATGAAAATAAATCCATCAAACCTATCCTCAATATACTTGTAAAGAAACTTCATTTTATTTGGTCAAATAAATATGTAGCATATGATATATATATATACCTCTGTACACGTTTGATGAGATAAAAAATATCTTCACATAACAAATAACCGAAATCTATACGAGAAATTCAAATAAGTATACAAACATCAATGATGGCTGACCGGACAAATTAGAATAAGAGGAGGCCGCCATCTTGCCTGACCGGACAAATTAGAATAAGAGGAGGCCGCCATCTTGCCTGACCGGACAAATTAGAATAAAAGGACTACCCTGGAAAAAATGAAGCGTTAATGAAGCGTTACGCGAGCGTAAAATTCTCCAAATTCACGCTTATGATACGCTTAACACTCTCCTTAGCTCTCTGGCAAAAAATCGAAGAGTCGTTAAGCGTACGTTAAGCGTTTTTTATCCAAATTCACTCTTTGTTATTAACTCTTTTGGCATGCTTTTCTAACGCTTTTCACACTCCTTGGACAGTCTTACAGTTACTCTTAAGTGACTTACCCCATTTTTACTAGGGTACTGTATGTGCGTAGAAGCGGAGATTCTTGCGCGTGCGCAGTTCAATTCTGTATATTTTACTCATTTCCGTGCTATGCATTCACATAAGCACTCATAAGTGAGATCTCAAACATGAGGACATCGTGAGACTCACGCCTTGTTATCTAGGTAATTACAGTAGTCCTCCTCTTAAGACAACTTCCCTTAAGTCATATGCTCCCCGTAAGTCATAATTTTATAGGTTATAAATCCTGATGCGTTTTCCAATCACGCGTTCTGTTTAACGGTAGCTCGCGTTACGTTTTGTATAAATATGTAACAACAAATGTACCAAAAGTACCAGAAAATTACATTGTAAAACCATTGAAATTGAATGCTATGAACTATGACTGAAGGGGAGATGCAGCCATCTTGCTTGCCCCGACTGTATAACTTAAGGGGAGCACTACTGTATACGCGCATGATATGATCAATTATAGTACAGTAGAGTTCACGATAGCGGACCGAGTCGGTTTCGGGCTTGACACGATAGCGGACCGAAAAAGGAGAAAGGGCGGTTCCCCCTCCACTGAGCATTGCGAATGTATATGTACTATGTATGTATACCAATGTATGTGTCCCCACCCGCCGGTGGCTACTCATTCCCCTCGCGCAACCAAAGACTATGTAAAGAGTGGGGATACGGCTTCCCCTCAATTCGTCATGTATCATGATCCTTTTTCGTCCGATATGATGTTCGGTCCGCTATCGTGTCGTCCGGTATCGTGAACTCTACTGTAGTGCATTTTAAATACGTTCAATTCGAAAGAGGTGTCTATCAGGGAGATTTTCCGAGTCCTCTGCTATTCTGCGCCTTACTACTGCTTCTATCCATTGCTTTCCGAGAATCTCGAAGAAGGAAGAAAGGGTACATGTGTGGGTCGTCTGGTGAACGTGTGTATAAGATCATCCATCTATTCCATATGGATGATCTTAAATTATACGCATCAGGCGATCTGTGAACATCACCCTCGCATACTCTAGAGATATAGGTATGGAATTCAGATTGGACAAATGCGTAGTCGTTCATTTGCACAGAGGAAGGTCAGATTCCTTTAACAACGATATGGAGCTCGTCAACAGAAACGTCATCCGCCATCTTAGCGCTGAGGAAGCCTACACGTACCTGGGAGTGCCTCAGAGACATGTTCCAAGATGTGCTGGCTGCTAAAACTACCATCGTTAAGAAGGGGGCGTTTTTGTACAACGCGGCGGAACGAACGGAACGAAACCTCAGTCTGGTGTTTAACGTAGGACATAGTGGTGCACAGGAGGCTGAATCAGCCATCAATCTGTGTCCACTACGTGTCAGGACCAAAATACGAAGGGAACAAGTCCGTATTTTAGAGGTAAGGCATATCCAATTGCATGGGCAGTTCTTTCAAAATGTCCAACAACTTGGCTTGTCGGTAGACATGACCTTCTCGTTCTTAACATCAGCTAGCTTGAAATCCGAGACCGAGGGTTTTATCTTTGCTTGCCAGGATAGATTCGTCAATATCTTAGCGTATCGCCAGACCATCTTATGTCAAGCTGTGCCGAACACACTTTGCAGGTCGTGTAGATGTCATGTTGAGACACTACACTGTTGAAAAAATCCAGGTGGATTCGGATAGATTCCAGCTGGAATTGGCTGGATTTTCGTCCTAATCGAAAATCCAGGAGGAAATCTAGGTGGAAACCCAGGGTGAAAATCCAGGTGGAAACCCAGGACGAAAATCCAGCCAATTCCAGCTGGAATCCATCCGAATCTACCTGGATTTCTTCGACAGGGTAGTGCATCTCTTGGCAGCTTGTCCAAGATATGCAGTCCCATCATACATCGAACATCACCATGCGGCTCTCCCAATGCTTTATTATCATCCCCGCAGCACCTCTATTCCCGTCGGAATGACTCAGGATTCGTTAGGATTGAACTCACGGAATGAAACGGATTGCAAATCGAGTGAGAATAACCGAAGACTCGTTCGGATTGAAATGGAGGAATGAAACGGATTGCAAATATGATTCGGAATGACTCAGGATTCGTTCGGATCGAAATCGAGGAATGGAACGGTTTACATTTGTGTCTTGGAATGACTGAGGATGAAAACGGATAGAATTTTCCGGTATGGCATGGCTTGGAACGGAAAGACAAAATGACCCGGATTAAATTCGGATTAAACAGGGGACAGATTCCGGATAGTCTCGGATAGCACTGGTTTCGGTCGGATTAAATTCCTATCCGGAACTTTCGCCAGGGCCAATCGTATTTCTGTCAATATCGTTATTCAGATAAATTTCTGAATCTATTCTCGTGAAAGTAGTTTGCCAGTAAAATTTTTGTTCGAGTATATATGATACTTTCTGCATTTGACCTTGAAGTGACCTTGTTTGACCTCGAATGACCGTGATCATGACCAGTTGGATACAGCACATCTCAAAACCTGAGAGTATGATTTTATTCCTATTTTACCGAACTAAAATTTTTTCATGATCCTCCAGGATCGGAGAGCCGATATATCGACTCGGTCCATGATAGGAACATTGTACATAGTTGATGAGTGAGACAAGACTTGAATTTGGGCACTTTCAAAGGAGGTTTCGAAACCTCAAAACCGGGCCCTTTAAAGTTTAATATCATGTGCACAACTAGACCTTATTTTCCGAGTATTTTTTTAATTCGTTTTAAATGTGGATATTAATTAACAAATTTTTTTAAATGTGGATATTAATTAATCTTAAAGTTCTTTAGACCAGGGCGCATACATATTTGAAACCAGAGCGCAGATCGAAGATCAGGGTATTCCCCCACGGGCGTGTGCGTCGCCACCTAGGGAGTTTACGTGCGCGTAACATAATATGTAACCATATGTCAACCATGTCAACCGCCAAATGCTTTCCTGACAAATTTGAATAAAGTTTTGGTTACTGTAGTAAAATTTCTGATATACGCATATGAAGTACATCTAAACAAGTAAACAACTTAAAATCTAATTTTTCTATTATGAGTAAGTTGTTTTGCTATTTGTATAATCCATGTTCGTTTGCATAATTTATACATATTGTCACCAAAAGTTGCAAAAGACGAAATGATAATTAAACATTTCTTCCATATTCATCAATCAATCAATCAATCAATATGAAATTATTTTAATTTAATAATAAAAAACGATATATTTAGAAAACGATGGAACACCTTTGCCACTTTCTGAGGTCCAAACACGCCTTGGGTCAGTCCTCGCAGATGTGTTCTTTGACATTAGTCCCCATGAAACAAAGAAACTTCTTGGTCTTACTCCAGCCCTTGGAGGACCCAAGGGTGAAGTCTGGATTTCACCTAGCGATCAACTTTTAGGAAAAGTATTGCTAACTCCACCACTTACGGACAAATGCATTAAAGCATGCACTCATCAAGGCATATTAGGTTTGTTACTTAAATTTACCATGCAGTATTAAACAATAATAACCAGCAAATTTTCAGGTCTCGGGCAAAAGGTTGTCGCAAAATTTGAGCAAAATATAAAATACAAAGAGAAAGCAATGTTCGATATAGAATTACTGGAAATAAAAAATGTATGGGAAGCAGAAAAACGAAGAATGTTGGAACTTCTCTCTAGTGCTATTCATAAGGAGTATGAACTTTTTGTCCAAGAATTACAAATAGAACACAAGCAAAAAATGAAATCAATTATGGAAGAAGCTCTTAGGATACACGATAGAGAATTGCGTAAAGCAATTGCTACAGAAAGGGCTAGTGTTACTCGCAACATGCTAAAAAAAATGAGAAGTGAAATTGGAGTTGCTGTTGAATCCATTTATGACGAGTTTGAAGAACAGTACACCCGTAAAAAGGAAATTATTATTTCTGATGTTAATCACATTCTAAGGTAAAGTGTTTTTCAATACAATATTTGTTTTGCCACATTTTGTCTACGCAGCTCCGATCTGGTCACCATACACGCTTTCGGATATTGATCTTTTAGAGGGAGTGCAAAGGAGAGCACTTCGTTATCTGTCATTTAAATCAGGGAATCCAATGTCCCGTTTCAATCACAGCTATCACGATATAGCTCTCAATTTTAATTTTCCTACTATCAGCACAATTCATCGATATCACGATGCGTTAACTGTTTTCCGAATTCTACACTTACCAGAACTTTTTAATTTATCGTCATTATTCCCTTCTCGTGTCCACCCTTATTCTTTCCGTAATCACAGAACACTTCAGGAATCTTTATGCAGATCGAATTATACATTTAATTATCCTGTTGCTCGCCTTAAGCGTGTCTGGAATAGTCTTAATGTTACTACCCGTGCGATAAATTCTTTAGCTACTATTAAATGTAATGTGTGTATCGTGTACCAATATTATGACTAAATCTTTTGTTTTTTGTTTATTCGGTGCGTTTTATATTATTTTATATTCACTGTATCGCGTCTTATTTTCTGTTTATATTTATGTCTGTTTAAATTTTAAATTTTATTTTATTTTGTATACTTGTTTTTTTTATTTATTATTCTTGTATTATTATTTTTTGTACTTTTTATCTTGAACTTTTATTAGTTTTATATTATTACCCGTGCAACTGTTCAGCGTCTATTTATTGTATTATTTTTATGTAATTTTTTGGGTATTTAAGTATTGTAACATTTTATTCAAGGACTTACAGTCCGTTAATAAATAAATAAATAAATACAATATCCTTAGTGAATTATTATATATAAAAATCTTGATATACTGGATATGTATAATTAATTTTCAGAGTAGAACGAATAAAAGCAGAAGAAATTCAAAAAGCTATCGAAGCAGAAAATAAAGAAAAATTGCATTCGCAACGCCAAGAACTTGAAATGCAAAATATGGCAGATGGAGCCTATATACTATGTCTGGAACGATTGCGTTCTTCATCAGAAAAATATGCGATGCACGTCACATTTGAAGTTAGTTTCAGATAATGTAACTATCCTGAATAAATTTTGAACGACATTATTTTTGCAGAACAAACTCGAAGCATTCCAAAAGCTTCTTTCTCAAGCGAACAAAGCAAACAAGGAAATAAAACGAGAAATGTCGCAAGCAAACAAACGAGCTGGTCAACTTCACTGGGAAAATAAATTGCACGACATAATTCGTGAATTTCAAAAGTTTATCAATTATACTTTTCGAGCTGTACCTGGCCAAGCTGAATATCTATTGAATACAGAAGAAATATTAAATCTGGAGGATAAAAATGATGCTGAGGAATCGGTAGATTCTACTTCTGAACATTCGGATGAACATTATTTGAAAGTAACCGAGATTGTAGACAAACATGGACAGAAGTGGGTGCCAGTAAAAAATGTGAGTAAAAAAATTATTTAGTAGATAGATTTATTTGTTTATTTTATTTTTTTATTTTTAACAGAAATGTATATCTTTTTTAATATAATAATTTAGCGTTACTTGACAGGTAAATTCATGTATTGTAAATGGCTCCAAAAAAATTGGTAGGCATCCTGAAAAATGTAGTAATTTTGAAAATTTGGCAACTACTAGTTACCAATCACTTCCTAAATGTGATTGTGGGAAGATTCTTTTCACTTTAGCAGACAGCGTTGAAAATGTCTCCACACCTTCAATGAAAAGTATGACAGAACTGGCCGAAGGTGCACGTTTTGTTGTCGAGTTAAATTTGATAAAGGATAAAGAGGTAAGGTATTCTTAGCAAAGCAATTATGTGATACTCTGTGTAAAATTATTTAAATTTTACAATTTATAGGACAAGATATCCACCAAGTCAAAAACCCCGGACCCGGCTGTTTCGTTAGAAAAAAGTAAAAAAGAAAAGACTTGTCAAGTAGTCGGTAAAGAAAGTTCAACCTGTCCTCAAACAAGCAAAGAATTTCTACAAAGGCAAATAGAAATACGAGACAAACTTCTTAAAAATTATCCAAGTTTACAAAATGTGTTTCAGTGTGTAAAAGAAGAACTACAATAAATATTGTTCGAGGATATTAAATGGATGCTTTTATTTACATATATTTGAGATTTTTATTTTTAGAACTGCTTTCAATAAATTATCTACAATTCACACTTGTTTTCAGTAAATGTTACTGGTATGTAAGTTTGCACATCACCGAAGAATTACATTACGATACGTACTATATTTAATAAGTTAAAATTTCATTGAAATTCTTTGGATCTCCGGTTTGGCATAATCGATACCAATCTGGATCTCGTTGTAAGCTGGAGGAGTTTTTGCGATAAAATTCTGACTGAATGATGGCTTGCCTACTAAATTCTGAAGACGATGCAGGTGGATAGTCTTTCTGTCGCCATCCATAAGTCCAACTTACGCAATATGGAAAATAATACCGGTCCTCTGGTTTGTCCTTGTATCTAATAAAAATCGAAATGTAGTTTTAATTAATCATCATTACAGTTATATACAAGCTTAAGATTTTGTTTCACCTTCGTGACAAGTATTTCTCCTTTGATATGAAACTTTCGATTTTGGCTTTGTAAAGTTCAGCTTGGACTTTGGCGTCGATAGGTCTCATAAGGTCAGTGATCTTTGATCCATCTTTTGGCGAACGCCACGCTGGCATAGGATACAGAATCTTTGGAAGAAAACCATTTTTATTTTAATTCTTTTCATATTATTGTAATTAATACACAATTATGTTAAATTACGTTTACAATCGACGAAAACTGTAACCTATTACATTACCTGTCAACTTGACTGTTAAGAAGTAAATTATGGCTTTTCAGAGATTTTGGCTACTTACATCAATGTCTTTTAGTTGTTTTTTAGGCTTTGGAACTTCAACTTGCAGTTGCTTCGCTTTGCGAATGAGTTTTTCACTTCCTAAGTTTTCTATCAAACGTTGCTGATTTCTAAGAAACCAATTCATTCTTAAAGTATCTTCTTTTTTAGCCATTTCTTTTGCAAATAATTGGCATCTTGCGTCGCAAACTGCTGATTTTGCCATTTTTAATTTAAAAAAAAAAATGTATTTCAACAAGAAATTTTGAAAGCAAAATCGCGAACTGTCGTGAAAAAGGTTTCTTGAAATGTTATATTGCGGTTTGATTTTCTTTTGTTTTGCAAACAAAAACAAAAAGATTTTAAATGTACTTTTTAATATATAGACTGAATCGATTTTACTCCAAATAAATATTAAAATATTTGAAATAAAGCTATTTTGAAATAATTTTGTAATAACTGTTGTGTTTTTTTCTCTTTACTTGTTTTCAATACTTTTTAAGTATTGTTTCGCAAACAAGCGTATTTGGCAGCCTTTAATCAGTGCATAATTCTTTTGAATTTTTAGGGATAATCGATTTGAAAATGTTTTTTCTGATTCAATCTATTTCACTAGCGTAATTTATTAATATATCGACTTTTTGGATTTATATGAATTCAAATGCATTCATTTTTAATACAAGACTATTTTTGGATTCAGATGAATTTAGTAACAATGTTTCGTACATTTGAATTTAGATGTATGCCTATTGTAGTTTTTAAAAATAGAACTATTTTTGGATTCAGATGAATTCACGAACCGACGCTTTTATTCGTATTTATTAATAAAATTGATTACAGCCGGATTCCTATTTTTGGAATTCAATCCATTTCAATGCAGCAAATAAAGCTGTACGATTGTGTTCATAAAAGTGAATACAGATGAATTACTTTTTCTGAAATTTAATCCAGCAAATTACGCTTCCGATTGTATTCGTAAAATTATGAATACAGATGGATTCCTTTCTTCGGAATTCAATCTATTTGAATACACATTTACGGAATCAAAGTATGAATTCAAAATGAATTGAAATTTTCAATCCAATCCTATCCAATCTCGATTGCTGGGATGTTAATCAGTTTTATCCCTGGTGAAAATTTCCGTAAAATCATATGATAAATCATATGAGATTTTTATAATTTCTTTAATATCTTGGAGGAATTCAGATGATTGTAATTCATTTTCTCATATTATTATTATTTCTTATGATTACATGAGAAATCACATGAAAAGTTTCCCGGATCGACTGATATTTTAAAAATCTCATATGATTTATCATATGATATTACGAACATTTTCACTAGGGATTGTACTTCCCAGCAGACGAAAATTCATTTACTGCATCATTTCTGAATAGATTTACAAGATTTTTTATTTTCAAAAAGGTTTTTAAATAAACAATAATAAATAGGGTGTTTCATGTAAAATTATTCATGTTTCGGAGTCAAGTTTTAGAAGTTAATCAAAATTGAGGAAAACGTTTAGTAAGGGAGAACGGGGTAATTACGACAGGTCGGATAATTCCGACCCCCTGTAATATCTCGCTTACAATATGACATCCCGTAATGTTATTGAAATTTTGTGAAAACACTGACGAGTACAACTATTTTGATTGCGGTAGTTGTTTATTTACTTTGCATTGAACCATGTGGCAGTGATGTTATTGTTTCTTACTGCGCTAATTTAGAAATTGTAGTATTATAAATAAGTAAATATAGTTTGAAATTATTGTGCAAACGAATCAAACGTAAGTAATTTAGAAAGCCTTAACCTTATATTTAATGAAATTAATTTGGTTTTCAGTGAGATGACAGTGTGTTTTTAACTGCGTGTATTTTTTTAAATAACGAACGTGCAGGGTGATTCCAACCCCTAATGTACGGGGTAATTGCGACCATCCTTTTTCGAGTTTATTTTCCCTTTTTATCACAACCATATTAAGCAATATTATGTATGCATTATATATAATGTATCACAAATATGTTGATTTTGTTTTCTTTCTACATTTCGACCACAACATCTGAATTTGCTTCGCTTGTTTTCTCGTGCGATATTAGAAGTGACTATTTGCGTTTTCATTTTTGACCAACAATGTAGAGTAGGTATGTGATCTATGTACGTAGTGTTGTACATAAACAAGTTATTGTGATAGCGAAATATTATCTTCTTTACTTATTATTAATAAATGTAAATTAAACCTATAAATCACTACGAAATTGTGCTGAAAATAAACGCGGTCGGAATTACCCATACTTTGACAGAATCTGAAGAATTGCAATTTTTTACTAATGGAGGTATAATCCTATAATAGACCAGAACAAGGTATTAATAATATCGATAAATGTTTACCCATGCAATACACTTTCAAAAAGCATAACGTACAAATTCATTTAATCACATTCTCTACCTCAAAAATCAATTTTGCTTAGGTAGGTCGGAATTACCCCGTTTTCCCCTATTTATAATAATAAAATGAAGTGCCAAATTTTATTTTAAAGAATCCACGTAGTACAAAAGTTGATCAAAATCTAAACGACGAAAATAAATATTCTGCATATAATGATAAAAGTATGCTATATCCCGAAAACTGTAATATATTGTAAAACAGTTTAATTTGAAAACATTGTCATTTTTTTTTTGTTTATTCATTAAAATATAATTTTGGGTACGACTTATTGATCAGTATTTCTCATAACAAAATACGCTAAGATAAAATTGTTTTTGAAGCCTAAACTGTCTGTTTAGCCCATAGTAAAAAGGGCCGACATTTTTCGATTTGGATTAAAAAATTAGTAGCGGACTGAAAATTTGGAAATAGGCTTATCTTGTCCCCATCCGTACAAGCTACTTGGGGAAAAATGTGTAAAAAAAATCAGTTTTTCAGAAAGAACTCGAAAAATATATGACTTTAAACCTTTCAAACGAAAAAAAAGACACAAAAACTCAAACTGGGGAAATTCCGCACAATTTTGTTTTTTAAAAAAGTTTGTACGACCAATAGAATCCATTGCAAAAAAACTATTATTTTTTGTTAAACTTCAATGGCTCGCCACTCAAATTATGAGCTTCAGATCCGATTTTGGTATCAAACTGCTTGCTCAAAATGATGTTAGGATTCACCCCCTGTAATATTATTCGGGAGTTCTGGGACACCCTGCATATAAAGGAAATGCGAGACATTAAATCGTTACAAATGGGTGTTTTGTTACAAAATTATATCCTCAAAAGTTATCAAGTTAAAAAAAAGTGAGTGCAACATTTTTTTTCAAATATCTTTGTTGCTACTGATTCTAAGATAAAATTTTACATAAAAAAAATGAAAGCTTACAAAATTTCCTACAAGAATGACTGTCGAAAATGTTTGTTTATAGCAATGATAAACTGGCAATTGAAAACGTGGCCGATTTTTCATTTTTATGAATTCCGTAATATTAAGCAACTTTAAAGGTAGGGTATACCCACAAAATCAGCTCTATGAAATACACTTTTAAAAAATTTGAAAAAATTATACCTTTAATATTTTTTGACGTGGAATTCAGTGATGCTAAAAGAAAAAGTGTAACAAATTTTTTTGATCCTTAAACAAATTTTTTTTTGTCGATAAAACTTAATTTTTTAAAATCCGTAATTATTGAGAAAATATGTTTTTATGTTCACCCTTATTTTTTGCAATTTTTAAACTAATTTAGAAAAATGTATAGAAGCATTTTTTCGAAAAACCAAAATTTTTTTCGTGTTAAAATGTACGGGCCAAAAAAATTATTTTTTTTAGTAATTTTTGTCATGGAATTCAATGGCGCTAGAATAAAAAATGTAACATATTTTTTTGACCCTAACAAATTTTTGTTACCTCGTATAAAATGTTCTTTGACAAAAAAATGAAGAATTTTTTTAAATCAATGCGTAATTATTTAGAAAATGTGTTTTTACGTTCACCCTGATTTTTTTTAATTATTAAATTAATTTTGAAAAAGCACTTTTTCGAAAAACCAATTTTTTAGTCTTTTTAATCATTTTATTTTTGTTTTAATACAGGAAAGAAGGAACATACACACTTGTCGTTTCGACCTCTTATGAAAGTCCTTTTCATAATTTTATTTCAAGTACGTGCTCTAAAAAAATTGTTAAAAAACGTTTTTTTTAGATCTACAATACCCCCCTAAAAAACCATACATATTACATTTGACAAATTTTTACTTTATTTTGCATTGATGAAGATTGAAGATTGTATAAGGATGAATGGACCTAGGTCATTTTAAGCTTTGGATTTTGCGTTCACCAATTTGATTGATTAGGAAGTAACGAGTGAACATGGTGTACAGGATAAATAATCACCCAGATATTACGTCATTCACTCAGTTCTTGTAATTTGTACGATTATTTATTTACATTATTCTTATACTCGGTACCTTTGCGCTACGTTTGCTCTTACTCGGCGTGATATAGTACACTCGATACATGCAGTATGTAATAAGATAATATTTAATAGTGGGAGCATACTGATCTTTTAGACTGCCTTTCAAATTCGTCGGCTTTTCGTTAAACGATTCCATCAACGGCGAAAGAATCAACTGTTAACACACGGAAGGTTTCGTAGATACCCGCTACATTTTGTCGAATAAAGTTCTGCTGCTGCGATTCAAATGAAGATACAAAAAAAAAGAAGAGAGAGAGAGAGAGAGAGAGAGAGGATAACGAAAATCGGAAATATGGCGTGAATGAAAGAGTTTTCACATGATATTACCCCCTCTTAAAGTCAAGATCAAATGTGTTTGACTCAGTAATCACAGCCATAGGAAGCAATACTGTGGAATACAGTGAATGACGTATTTAGTCGATGAATATACCTATCGCTCTGGGACAAGAGAAATTCAACGAGATGCCCCCTCCCACCTTCCTAACCAACCGAATCGAACGAACATAACATTTACAACCAATGTATCGCACGATTCAAACCGATTCGTTGCATCGTACAGGTCCCCGATCTGGTTTGGTTTTCCAGTGTTTCAATTTTTGATGTAGCTCTCTGGCTTTAACCACAAAAGATATGCCCTCCACTAAATGTCCCTCATTGGGAGTTGGATTTTCAATTAACTCACCATAGGGACATCAAGTAAGTGCAATGTTACAGCAGGTGATTGCATCAAATTATTGAATTTAGTTCAATCTTTGAAATGAAGCTAAATCAAATATTAGAAGCACTCGCCGAATGTCGTAATTTTCCAAGTCCGTACGCGCGTGACAAACTTGACCGTCGAGCTCTTTCGATAATTGCAGCCGGGAAACGAAATTTGAAACAGTATACCGAATTCTCCTAACGAGAAATTTGTAATAATCCCCTTTTCACCCGGAAAAGTGAAAGTCATGTAAATGTCTCATGCAGCGCTGCAACGTCATATGAACCGAGTACGATATCTAATTATTGTTACCACTTTTTTTTCGTCTGTACAATTGCGGTAAATATCTTCGCGTCCTATACTTTTATTACTTTTTTTCCCCTTATCTCTCTTAGCCTGTTCTCGTTTATCGTCGACTCTATAACAAGTCTTCACATATACAAAGCAATTTACAAGTGGATTAGAACATAACAATGTTTATCATCATCGAGTGAATGAATTTCGACGATGTTGCCCCATGATTTTTCGAGTCGGTTCGATTCGATGCGAACTCGGCGACTCGTCGAGCCCACGGCCTGGCTTACCGAAAAAGTCCCGTCAAACCTCGAATTTCTCTCTTCGCTGATTATGTTACGTACTATTGTAATAAGGTCGCATTAACAGTCGAATGCTCGGCTTAACAAAACCTCGCGCGCTCGCTTCTATTAAACTCTCCGAATATAAAAAGTAACACGACCCGATCGCTTTTTCGTTCGGTTACAAAATTCCAATGACCCTGTGGATGGCGCACATCTAGCTCCGGGTCACTTCGAAAAGGACTGGCGTACTGGGCTTGTTATTGAAGTAGAGTCCTGCTCCTTGAAAACTAGACCTTGATGCTTGGTTTTGGCTCTGCAGTACGGAGCACGGCCCGTCTTCCGAATCGCTCGTTGTGCTCGTACTCTCCTGCATTCCGTACAGTGCATACTTGAAAAATTCGTATCTGCAATAAAATTATACGTACATTAATTATTTATTAATTAATTAAAATTCAATTTTTATACCGAATGTTGTTTCTTTATATTCACATCCGTAAATAAACAAGTTTTGAAAATATAATATGTATAATATTGGTTTTCACGAACAGGATCGACGTTTTATCAATTGCGGTATTATAGACTGATGCATTAGGAATGAAAATTAGAGTTACTTGATGATAATCGCAAACACTACCTCCAAACTAAATTCACTTCTCAAAATTGCGTTTTAACATCAACAAGAAGATAAAATTGTTTTATGTAACAGGAGTACAGTTTCCTCGGCATTATGTGCATGTTTTAAGGACCTGAAATTAGTTATTATGGAGAGGCGGCTACTTTAGAGTCCGAGGACGATAATGTGCACATTATGTATCTGTGCGCATGCGCATAGGCATATAACCTTACTTTATCGTCCGTATACCATAAAGTACTTAAAACACGTTACACGCACATAACCTCGGAAACCATACTCCTGATACATAAAATATCATATGTAACGTGGATCTAAAACAATTCTGGTCCTCGCATGTGTTCCTGGTACTGGTCTGCGCCTCGTACCGGGAACACCATGCCCGGACCAGAATTACAGTTTCAGTTCCATGTTACATAATATACTATTTTGACCCTCCGGCCGTTAAACTCGATTTCTCGGCCTAGGGCGAAACCTTCGGCCGCGAATTATCGAGTCGTACGACAATCGGATAAAAAAATACATTATTGGTCACGGGCAAAATAATGTACTATTAATTAATAAACTTAACGTCCTTTTCCGTACGATATGCATTGGATAGTGGTATGCTTAAGTTTGAAATTCACTAAAATAATTCACCTTGCGTCGTAATCACTCGGATTCTCAAATAACTAGGCTTTGTTGAAAACTTGTCATTATTCGAATTATTTAAAAACGAAAAAGGTGAAAAAATTATACGACTATTTTAACATAACGACTCCAGATCGATGATTATGAATCTGGCATGAAATAAAAAACAATAAATAAAAAACGGAGCTAGATCTCTTCCCCTTCAAGGTCGTGAGATCTGTGTAATGCTGAGAAAGAGTAAATTGTTGAATAATGTTTCGCATCATTGTCAAAATCAGATCCAAAAACATCTCGATAACAGAATTTCATCATTATAATCTCAGTTTTACATGGATGGTCGCAATTTTAAATCTGCAGTTTTGCCCCGAGTGACAGATTTTGTGAAAAAAGATACATTTCTAAAATTTGTGTCCGCTATATTGGATCTGCCATTTTGAATTTGGTAAAATTAACATCAGATTCGTAATCAGCGACCTTGAAACCCCCGAGTAGCAAATTTTGTACCAATCGAAATATATTTTAGCCTTTTGGCCGCCATATTGGATCCGCCATCTTGACTTTCGAAAAAGTAACCTCGGATTCGTAATCAGCGACCTTAAAAACTCCCAAGTAATAAATTTCAGCTAAATTCGATGAAAGGAAAAATGTGTGACTCGAAGGGTTAAAAGGCAGCAGTAGGGCATTCCATAAGGTCACAAATTCCTTTGAAAAATCAAACAAAAAATTTACAAAATGAACAAAAAGGAAAAATATGAAACTTTTCGACTTGAAAGTTTATGGAGAGGAATGTTAATTTATAAATAAATATGAATTGGCGGCATGGAATTATAAAAATTGCGGTAGATAGGTACACTTTTACGTTAAAAAAAAATAATAAATGTTATCTAATATATATATATAAGATTAGTAGATTAGGTACACATATTAGATCCTTATTTATTCGGTTTTAAATATATTTAATTTATTTAATATTAAAGTTAAAGAATATTAAATAAATTTAAAAATAATAAAAAAATTAAACAAAACAATGCAAGCATGGCAATTTCGTTCGTTTTATTTCTAATTTTTCAACAAAATTCGCGACAACATGGACGACCGACTGCTGAGGATAGGGATGCTCCCCGAGTTAGGTGTTTAATTTTTCTCCCTTTTTTCGGTTTTAAATAATTTTAAATCATAAGCATTTCGACAAAACCTTGCTTTTTGGTAATCCGAGTATTGCGCCACAAGGTGTTTGAAATATTTTAGTAACTTTCAAACTTAAGCATAGTTTATTAATTATTTACTTTAACCTACGTTAAATTCTATAATAAAATAGTTTTATTTACTGATGCTGGATAATTTAGGAGTGTTTCACTAGTCAAAAAGTTGAAAATCTTGTAGAAATTGAAGGCATTATACATATTTCAAAATGTTTCCACAAATTACTTTTAGGGGGAAAAACGCCATCCCCAGACGCCAACCCAATCCAAATGCACAGGGGTTAACTAGACTGAAATATGCAACAAATAAGAAACAGATCTAGGCGTTTCTTGAAAATCTGATAGTATGCATGTTGAAAGATATGTGCATCAGTTTCGAAAGCGAAAGATGGAAAAACCGCCATATTGAATTATCACTAAACCAGAATTTCAACTGTATTCATTTCAAGTATAGGTGTCGATGACCACATTAGAAGACTTTCCTATATCGTACCACACCTTTATCAGGATAAGAACAACGATTTATAGAAAAGTAATAGCATAGAATTCAGAAAGAGTGATTGACACGGAACTCCAAGGAAATGCACGTAATGCAGTGTAAAATGAAATTTCAATTTTAATAACAAAACTTTAGAAAGACAGATCTTTGTAAAAAATCACATGTGTATCAATCATTTAATGAATGATTAGAAAAGATATTCAAGCGGTCTTGCCACGTTTTCCTTTTCAGGGACGGCACCCAACGGGCACGAAGGACCCAAATGTTGCTAAAACGTTTTTAGAATGTTCCAGAAACGTTCCTAAAACGTTAAATGTCTGCAACATGGATGAAACGTTTATAAAACGTTCCGTAAACGTTGCAGACATTTAACGTTTTATGAACGTTTCTGGAACGTTCTAAAAACGTTTTAGAAACATTCGGGACTTTCGTGCCCGTTAGGCATAATGAAATAAATTTTTTATTGAAAAAATATACGCGTAAAGTTTACAACTAATAATGAAAAATATATGCATAAATCGACGAAAATAAATGATATAAATTCACTAGTAGAAAAAAATGACTAAAAATTAATAAATCGATCGGGGCCCTTAAGCACCCTCTAAATGTCAGAGCCGCCTTAAGAAACCCTAGCTCGAATTTTGCCGGACCACTGCATCCGATGTTACGCACATGCGACTATCTTCGACCAAGAGGAAGGTCGATAGAAAGAGCCACCCTAAATTTAGCCTGTTTTTTGGACCTGAAATTTGGGATCAAAATGTATGTCAAATGAAAGTTTATGATAATAGCTTACTGGTGTAAACATTTTAGATTGAGCATATATCTCAATCTTGAGATATGGGGGTTCAAAGGGCGGATTTTACTGCAAAAATTGTATTTTTTTAAATTTAACATTTTTAATCTCCGAAAGTACACATTTTATGACAAATTCACAAGAGACTTTTTTTATTTAGAATTATCGAAAGAATCTAAATAAATTTTTACAGGACCGAAAAAATCAAATTTCCAAATTGTTAACAAAATGTTGATTGTTTTGAAAATGTTGAAATTTTTATTTTTTCGTAATCTGGAAAAAATTTGTTTAGATTCTTTCAACAATTCTAAATAAAAAATATCTCTTGTGAATTTTTCGTAAAATGTATATTTTCGGAGATAAAAAATGTCAGATTTAAAAAAAAATGCAATTTTTGCAGTTAAATCCCCCTTTAAACCCCCATATCTCAAGATTAAGATATATGCTCAATCTAAAATTTTTACACCAGTAAGCTATTATCATAAATTTTCATTTGACATACATTTGGTCCCAAATTTCAGGTCCAAATAACAGGCGAAATTTGGCCACTTTTTAGAGTGGCGCTTTGAAGGTCAGTCTGTAAAACAACTTTTTTAAGTTGTAGCTCGCCGTTTGGCAATGTACGCGGTTGTTTAATCTGTATATTTTTTATTTTGTTCGCCAATAAAGACAATTTATTATTATTATTAAATTCCCGAAGCGATTAATGTTATATGTTTATTTAATGCCCGAATACTGGATTAACGTTCCTCCTCAACAACACGGAAAACATGTCGATGCGCCGGTTTTAGTGAACTTAAATTATAGTATGTTTTATGTTTAATTTCTTCGATGTGGATGTGCCAACTTCATACGCCCCTTTTTCGATTCTTTAGTCTTGTTTACAATTTTCGTTCCGTCAATGCAATATAAATCTTATCACAATTGAAAGAAGATATTTTATAAACCCGACAGCTGTTTTTTTTAAATATTGGTAGTTTCACTGTATATGGTATGATTTAGGTTATTAGATTATTAGGGCAATATTTCCTCCTATTAATCTGTGGATATTGATGCCATTTCACATGCAGAATTGAAGAAGTTTTTATCAATAAAGACAATAACGAACTAATACATTTTTCCGTATCCTCTTTAATATACAAGATTGCAAAAATAATGATAAACAACGGTCATAAAATTCTACAAAAAAATATTATAAAAATATTTTTATAATAGACGCGCAAACGATAGTTGAAAGTGAACGTACAATTCGTTTCTAATCAAGTTCTAAATCTTTTAAATCGAAATAAATCGCAAAATCCTATCTTGGAACACGGTGCAGATTCGTGACTGTTTCTTGGTATAAAAAATCTCGCGACTCATCTCGATACATTATTTTTATGAAATGTGATTAACAACTAGTATTTCAACATAAATTAAAATAAAGAACTAAGCAGTCACCTTTTATTTTCAAATAAAAATGTTTCGCTTAAAATAAAAATTAGTAATCAAGCGAATTTCATATTTTATACATAATATACGTATATTAGGGTGGTCCAGAATATGTCAAGGTCAAAAAGGTCATCGGGACCGCGCTGATTTCGATGAAGAAAAAAATAACGAACAACTTTTCTATTTGGCACTTTTCGATTGAATGACATTTAGAGGTGGAGATTTTGAGTTGAAGTTTCCCATTTAAATAACATGGGAAAACGGAATTTTGTCAGTCTTTATTTTTTTCGTGGAAGCAACTAAGTGAAAAAATTCGAACGCTGAAAATTTTGAAAGAATATACATCTCGGAATATATCTAATTTTTTTCAGACATTTTCAGCTAACCCTTTAATTTCTATGGGCTATGCAATCTTACAAACGTATCAAACACAGTTTAAAGGTAGGATTCAAATTAGTTTCATGTTTGGAGAAAACTACGTAAAACTTGCTGAATTTCCTTGAAACTTGTTACTCCGGGGTTTTTGGGATCACTGATTACGAATCCGACGTCAGATTTACAAAATTCGAAATGGCGGATCCAATATGGCGGAACAAAAGTAAAAAAATTAAATCGAGAATGATTTGTTATTACTGACTCAGAATGTAACGTCAAAATTGAAAAACGGCGGATGTAACATGGCGCTTAAGAATGTCAAATATGCTTTAAAAAAGTGTCGAAGTCGAAAGTTCACTTTGTTGATGTTTGCCGTGAAAAATGCGTTATAAAATTTCACCGTTTGAAGCATACATTTTTCTTTCCAAGGAACACAGATGAAATTTGTTACTCGGGTGTTTTTGGGGTCGCTGATTACGATTCAAAATGGCGGAACGAAATAAAAAAAATTACACTTTTTCTTGATACAAGACACTTTGTTTTTGCTATGAGTAATTAAATACATGTTATTCAAACAAATTCATATTATTTTTTCATAAAAACTTTTTGTTTCAATGTGCAACTATGACGTTTATTCACAAATTATTACTAAACAACTGTATATTTTAATCAAATTAATATTGATTTTAAAAATCTCATTGAAAATTGTTATTGATGAGCGAGAAATAAATACATCGTTATTGTCTTGTTTAAAATTCAACCCCTAGACCTCGTGTGTTTATTGTGCAATAATGGTAATTACTAATATCAATACCATCACAAAATCATATGAGCAAATTATGAGTTTATTTAAAAGTGTTTAATATCATTCAATTATATGCTGCTCAACCTTGTTATAAATTATTATATTGCAAATGCAGCTTGTAATTGAAACAGCCAGAAATGATATGGCACTGCTTATCGGTTTACGAATTTTTTTGTACAAGGTCGCAGTCTCGAGGAATGTAGATAAACATAATTCTTTTAGAGTACTCTCGAAGTTTTTTGGAGTGACAATTCACTCTTTCTGGAGCGAAAATTGAGCCACTCCTATTAAAGAGTGAATCATTCACTCTTGTTGGAGTGAATTTGAAGTGAATAACCAGGAATGGCCAAATTTTTACTCTACACAATTTAGAGAGTAACGTGCGCTTTTAAAAGGAAATTCATGATGGAAGATCAACGAAAAAAGGACCATAAGTTTGGCATTATTTGCGAAAAAAACATCATTTGGCTAAGCTTGTTTTTTAATTTTGGTCAATTTCTTTTGTTCTATAGAAGTTATACCCTTACAGAAATTGTAAGCAAGTGTAAACACTATATGAACCTTCGTGTTACGTTGTTACAAACCGTGTTAATCCTCAGAGCAGTAAACTGTATTAGTTCCTTAGTTCCGACCCGGGGGTCGTTTTCGACCCGGGAGAAAATGGAAATGGTACTTTATCAATTGGAAAACTGTAAGCATTTTCAAACGGTAGGACACAATTGACCTAGGTAGTGGTGGAAAAATTGATTACAATAGCCGCCGGAACTAAGGGTTAAATTAACGAAGTAGAAAATAATTTTTATTTTTCGTTGCGTGAAATATGCGCATAATGTTGTTTCGAAAACTTCTTTAGAGAAAAAACTTTCCAGTAACCCCATTTTTTCTCGGCAAAGATCAATAAACTTAATGTTCGACTTCGACACTTTCTTAACGGATATCAATACATTTGCAATTTTAAACGCCATGCTAAATCAGTCATTTTTTAAATTTTGTTATCATATTTCGTATAAATTGAACTTTTATGTCCGATTTGAAAATAAATCAAAATTGGAGTATAATAACCTTGATACCCAATTTGATTTTTAAAATTTTTATCTGCCATCTTAGAATCATTTTTAATTGTGCCAATCTGAGGCCAGAACTGTAATCAGCGACCCCAAAAAACCTCTAGTGTACATTTTCAGTCCGACCAAGTAATTTTTTAAATTTCGTTCCGCCATCTTGGATCCGCCGTTTTGAATGTTGCAAATCTGATGTCGGATTCGTAATCAGCGATCCCAAAAACCCCGGAGTAACAAGTTTCAAGAAAATTCAGCAAGTTTTACGCAGTTTTCTCTAAGCATGAAACTAATTTGATGCCTACCTTTAAACTGTGTTTGATACGTTTGTGAGATTGCGTAGCCCACAGAATTTAAAGGGTTAGCTGAAAATGTCTGAAAAAAATTAGATATATTCCGAGATGTATATTCTTTCAAAATTTTCAGAGTTCGAATTTTTTCACTTAGTTGCTTCCACGAAAAAAAATAAGGACTGACAAAATTCCGTTTTCCCATGTTATTTAAATAGGAAACTTCAACTCAAAACCTCCACCTCTAAATGTCATCCAATCGAAAAGTGCCAAATAGAAAAGTTGTTCGTTATTTTTTACTTCATCGAAATCCGCGCGGTCCCGATGACTTTTTTGACCTTGAAATATTCTGGACCACCCTAACGTATATATACAATTCCAAAAAATCGTTTAAAACAAAATTACTATAGTTATTAAAATTCGAGGCTTTTGAAATATAGCGATAAAAGTTGCATAGTAATAGATAGTTTTTTATTCTCATTTAAATATCCACATCTAAGGTAAAGGGAAATTGCTAGAAATCAAGTTTTCAAACATTTCCGTTTATTTCAAACACTCTGGTGTTTCACTATTTTCTTTTATTTCGTTTAGTTGGGTACACGCATGCAATAAACGATATATTAACGCCACATAAATATCCTTTAGACCCATGCACAACACGTTCGTAAGCATGACGTTGGAAATTAATAGAACGGCAAATAAAGGATAGACATTAAAAAATTTAGCACGCGTGCGAGAGACGAATGCATTAACGTTATGAATGTCACGCTAGTACAAAGTTAAACTTTACAGGTGACTTGATATTTATATAAAAATGTATACTACTAAATAATAAACAACACGAAAATAAAACATCGTCATGCTCTCAGATACTTAGTAACTGAATAAAGTATAACGCACGCGACAACGGTAAACGTGTGTACCCATCGACTCTCTGAATCGCAATGTCAACAGAGAGTAGAAGATAAGATTATTAGCGATAGGGAACTATTGCGTATATTTACTGAAATATTATGCACTTACGTGGACCAACAAATGGCGGTGGCTGGCATTTGATACACTATACGAGCGCTAAGGCCTCTGAAATATCCAGACAGGCCCCAATACCTGTACACCAACTTAAATGCGTCCCTCATGCCAGTCGCTCGGACTTCACCCTGTTGCGTGTTTAATAATGTCTTGCAGACATCGAGTGGCATAGTGACGGTAGCGGCTATCGCTCCGGCTAATCCACCTGTAAAATAATTATTTAAAAATTATGAATTTTTCCAAAAAGTACCAATTAAACATAATCAAATTCAGTAATTTAGTTGAACATAATAAACTTATAAACTGCTGAATCTTCCTTAAAAATATAAATGCTTACTTTAGTTCAGATTTATCATGTAAAACTAAGACTTAATAAGCCTAGGCAGTTGGACGCGGTTTACCGTTTAGAACGATGAACATTCAATGACTATTATTATTGATAATAGAATATGAGACATTTAGCTAATTTTATTGGACTGGTTTTGTACAGTACTTTTTGCGTCCATACATCCCTTCCTCCTGCCTCTATAGAATTTTACTAACTTTTAATTTATATTTTTCTAAATATGACAAATATTTGAACTTATTTATATATAGAAATATTATGTACAACACTTATATAATCTGACCTTATAACGACGAAAAGTTTGCAATATGCTTAAATCGTTTCTAACTAATTTCTTCCTATGTGAGAAACTTATCCGACCTATTGGAAATATTGCCAATTATTAAATAATTCTAAAAAATGTACCATTTTTAATGACTGTCAATTGCGTAAGTATTTTAACATTATTTTCAACAGTTTTAAAAAAATCAGTAACAAAAGCAGAAACACTCGATGCGCCGGGAGTCGAACTCGGGACATTTCGATTGCAGGTCCAATCCTCTTCGGACTAAGCTACGCGCCCTTTTAATATTTTGCATAATTAAGATCTTGAAACTACCCAATCATAACTCAGGTTATGCAACACGTACTACACCTTAATTGTAAGGCCAAGACATATATCAGAGTTATATATCATATTTCTATTCCTATTTAAATAATGCGAACATAATAAAAAATTATATTTTATAGAATTTACTATTTAATATGAAAATAAGGTTAGAATAAAATTTGTCGTTGTGCCATGGCTACAACAAAACTTTTTTTAAATTGTAACACCTGTTCGGAATTTATTAATGGATTAGTAATTTTAATTAATTATTTAATTTAAAATATTTACGCACAAATTAAGTTAAGCATTTGTACCTTTTTATTATCTAATAATATAATTGTTTAAAAAGTAATTTGTTTCTTCTTATCTTCTTAATTAATAATGTAAAACGTACGATTGCGATTGCGATGGATTAAAATATAGGTACACAGATTTCGTGTAAATGAGACGTAGTTGTCTTACGAGAGCGTGAACGAATATATTTTTAACCTGCTCAATATCTTTTCTAAATATTATTTATTTTTTTTACGTACAAAGATTTGTTTACGTATCTTGAATCTAGTCGTAAAGCCGTTTTAGGTGGCGTAAAGAACAATAATATTCAGCGATATCGCTTATTTTTTGAAAAGCACTATTGTTATATCCATTTTCGCAAATATATTTTTATTCAGTCTTTTTCCGTTCGGGTCTAACCTAGTAAGTTAAAAATAGTGACATACAAGTAAAAATACATCAAATAAAAAGAGAAAAATAAATTTTATGGATTTTAAATGTATTAGTGGTTTGTCGGTAAAAACAGTTTTCAATATGAACATCGTAAGGAATAACGTTTTTCATAACTTCTTTTTTTGTTCAAATTAAGTTTCAATGAAATGGAAATATTAGAGCTTAAAACGTTTTTATGAAAACACGATACTCGTGCATTATTTATTTCAAAAATATAGGAATGTTCTTTTTATATAGAATTCATCATTATGACATGCAGTTTCGTAAATATTAAGGATGTTCCCGGCAAAATCCGTTTTCTGGGTAAATTCATGAAATTTGGAATATAGCTTCCTTTTTGTATGATACGTGTCCTGTTAACATTTCAGAAAGCTCAGCCGTGCCGAATTCGAGATATTCGACTTCAAAGTTTCCATTTTTGTGTGGGATTTGGATACTTTGGCTCTCCGAGAGCGTATTTTTAATTATTACGATAAAACGGATCTGGTTATAATGATGAAAAAGTAGAATGTAAGAAAACATTTTATGACAAATATATATATATATATAAAAGAAGAGTCCCAGCCGTACCGTTTCTGAAATAATTAAATATTAATTTCTATCCGTCACTATGTTTTTGACGCTGAGTGTACCGACGAAACTCGCAGTGGTGTACCGACGTTGCCAGATCACTACCCTGTCTCCGGCGGAGGATTGTACTTGTGCACATGAACATGACGGCGCGCGTGTGTGCGAAAGGGTCACGTGAACAGGGAGCGCGGACTAACTTTTGGACGGACGTTACCGCTGGGAACATCCTTAAAATGTTAAAGGATACCTAAAAATTTCAGTTAAAACAAAACAAATAAACAAAACAAAATAGTATCAATTTCAAACACGAAATTTGTATATTAGAATTGCTCACTTGAATAATAATATAGATTTCAGATACACGTTTTTTCAAGGCCATTCCGTAACCGGTAGTATTTTCATTGTAAGCGTACGAATAACAGTAAACTACGTTTTTTAATGCAAAAACTTTATTGCATTATATTTTGTGACGATAAATCCGTACAGATTTATTACAATGGAAACATAGAATTTTTTAAATAACTCTTCTTAGTTTATCCTGTGGTAAATAAAGATCGTAATAAACCGAAACTGCCTTGCGATTTATAAATTTAAAACGGACGAGAAAGTCTAACGAATTATAAATAGGAGTGTATAACATTAAATTCATCACAAAATTTTTAATCCATGATTATTTACTTTTTTTATGAATTTTAGAAATTGTTTACATTTGCTAAATTTCATAAGTATTTAATACACATGAATAACGTTTATATTTCATAATACTCTAGCAGATTGTTAATAAAATGATATAAAAATAAAAAACGGTTGCCCATAAATTGGAAAATAGAAAACGGCAATAACAGGTAGTGACGTCATTATTATGGTTTAGTAGTGTTCAGTAGAATAGTAGGTCTCATTCAGACGAGATTTTAAAATTGAGATTATAAGCAAACGTAAGATTTAAAGAAATGTCTTTCACATACATTTTCAGAATCCTCATTCAATTCTTTCAAGGTCAAGCGCGGAAGAGAAGGACAGAAGAATCTTATGAAGAATGTCGAGCATGTGTTGGTTAATTCAAAGTTCGATTTTCCAATGTACATTCGTATTATGTTCAGTTAGTTGTGTGCTCTTGTAGACGTATCGTATTATATGTATAATATCAAATTATGAATAATAGTTAGGTGTCTCCACCTATGAAATATTTGCTCAATTCCAAAGTCTTTAAAGAACTTATTGTAAATTGTATTTAAATTTTCAAAAACTGTATAAATATTATTTATCTGAAAGCGCACATTGGAATGGGTTTAAAAACGTTCGCGACGTAAATTTGAACATTTCTAGAAAAATAAAAATTTCATTTTGACCAGAGTAAAGTTTTACCGATGTACACGGAGAGAAACTTCGAGAAGATGCAAAGGGACTTTATTTCAGTATTTAGATGTATGGATGAGCCATATTGAAAATCCGAGGAGGAGTATTTTCTGTACACCTCTGTGAAACGTGTAGTAACAACACTGTACAATTTCTAGAACAACGTATTTTTTCTTTGGTGCAACTCAAATAATCCCCTGCAGTTTAAGAATTTTCAATGTATAACACCGTAATTTGTCTTGTGCCATTTCCTAAAACGTTAGCGAAAGTTGTTGAGCATATCCGAACTTTACCGACGGTGACAACGGGAGCAATATACAGAGAAAATACGTGAAAATTTTGCACACGATCACGATTATTGGGTATAGATGAAACAAATTGCAAGCCTACAAGTAATATGTAGTTCTACGAACTACAATAGTTCTTGAAATCGTAAAAGTGTTATCGACATTTACTTTCAGCTGACAACATATATCAATGTTTGTTGTATATTATTTGTATGCACGAAAAAAAAAATTTTTTATTATACTTTCAGCTTGAAAAAGTAATATTTATATTTTATTAAAATTTAAAGCAATAGGAAAAGGACTATTAATAACTGATTCACATATTCATATCACCTTGTATAAATTGGCCAAACTTGTTCAAAAGAAAATACTGCAACGAGAACAAAACCAGTTAATCACCAAACTACTCGGTTCGGACCAGTTCAGACCCGTACGTCGGACTACTCGGCCGCCATATTGGTGCTCTTTTGTTTTCACCGCAGTTAGACTCGGTAGCATTCGAATATGTTCGGAAACTTTTGCTTCCACTTCGAGAAGTGGCATAGTAAAAATAATGAAGCAACATATTATAAATTCTTTAAATATTGGGGATTATTTGAATTGCACTAACTTAAAAATTCAATGTCCTGTAAATTTTACTGTGCTACACTAAACATTTCGACTAGCTCGTACATAAAAATATCTAGTCATTATTGCAAATATTCCTGCCAGAAAAGCAATATTTCTTGTCTGTTGCTATAAATATTTCCGAAAAATCAAGTTGCACCCGTTTTCAGGTGACTAGCACGGTAATTTTTCAGGAAATTTTTTCCTCGTGTACGAATCGAACGATTCGTGTTTCATCCGTGAATTTTGCTGTGAACGGTTAAACATTTTAGAACAAGATATATGCTTTCAAATTTCGCGTGATTTAGCATTTTAAGCTGCCACTAGATGGACTCCAATCGCGGCAGTTTTACTCGCGTCTGGTGTGAGTCTGATGCAATTCGTATAAATGAACCGAACGATAGATACTATATGTTGAACGAAATATGTTTATAATACGTTTGTTCACATGTACGTTATTATATAATTAAATAATAAAAGATAATAAAAAAAATAAAATGCACGAAATTCAGTATAACATTTTGTACATTTCAATAGCTCTGGCACATTCATTTTTCTGGACCTACTAATAGATATTTTACATTTTACTTTAGAAATAGTTCATAATGTTGATGGAAATGTTACTTTGCCAATAACATTTTTCAGGCGATTTATGGACACTTTTTGATGGAAATTTCTCTCCATCTAGGTGTCATCAGCAAAGTTTTCATCTTAACATGAGCTTGAATGATTTGGAGTAGAGGACGTTACGAGGACCCTTACAGACAATCAAATCCGTTTCTGGGGTTATGAGTTGACCAGTTTAACAACGAAAACATTGGATTGGTAGATCAATGTAGAAATGTAATTGGCTCCTCCGCTTTGCTGTGAACTCCCACTTGAAGGAGGGGCGGTCGTAAATATTTGAAAGACAACAAGAGATCACAGTTCAACCCTAGTGGAGTGGACTGCAATACCATCCGGGGGCTGCGTATCTTCCCGTGTGCACGACGAGTTCCAGTCCTAGACATGGGTGATTCTTGTGTATTTTTACCCGTAGAATCCGAATTCGGAGGTCAACATTCGTGAAATGCGGTCGTGTTTTTCTTATATGCCATTGTTTAAACAATATCTAAAAAGTTGTTTTTGCGTTCCCGGACAAACATTTCCAGAAAATTTACGCAATTTTAAGAACAACATTTCATTTATTCACTTCTCTCTAAAAATTATACTTTCAAAGGTATGGCCATTTTCAGTTTGATTTTTGTGAATTTTACTTGGAATAAACAAATGTCGCTTCTATAGACGAGTCACCCCACTTACGCATTGTAAGATCTCTGGATACGGATTCTGCGGAAAATACATAAGATATCTTCTTGTGCACACGGGAAGATCTCTAGTTCTCGGACTAATATCGGCGATATTTCAATGCATTGCAAAGACTAAACCATCTAAAATCCAATATTTAAAATTATTTCTTTCAGTGTATGTTGATTACCGTACAAGTCTAATATTTTTGGGAGTAAGTAAACGAAATTATATTTTCACATTGGAAGTATTTTATGAGTGATAGCCGTCGAACATCTCCGTGACGACTAAAGAAAAACATTTCACAACAGAGGAACAATATAAAAGATTATAAAAGAGACCAGTCTTAATTAATTGAGTTTGAATGGGCAACAAAACAATATATTTTATGACAATATAATTCTGTAATAAGAAATTAGATATAGGTTGTAAAAAATGAATATTGCATACGATTTTTATTAAAAGAAAAAACTTTAAACGAATTTTTTTTGAAACCCAATTTTTTCAGGGCACGGAGTAATCTATAGTCTAAATAAATGAACCGATTTCAATAAATAACGCAATAAATTCAAAACGAAAAGGAATTAACTTTCGGATGACCTTCAGAAAACGATTTTTTCTTAATTTGTTGAAAAACACAAATGAACAGTTTTTTTCAAACGATTATAATTTTTCCAATTTTTTCCAAATTCAATACGAAAAATAGTACATTCGCAGTAGTGCGAAATTAATTTTTAATTATAACTACATCTCTATCCAAACAATATTTGTCTTTCAAGATTATTCTAGTAGTTTAGTCTAGTTTCATCTAGTCTTGTATAATCTTGTAAAGTATTGGTGTTTGGTTTTGTTTAGTGCTGTATGTACGTATGTATGCAGAAAATATTAATTTAGATGCTATTTCCGCATCCCGGGAGGGGAGTGGAGGTTATGCTCCGCCCCAATGCCCGGAACCTTCCTTATTCCCCGCCATACCCCAAAACATACTCCTACACCAACGGCAAAAATGATTTCGTTTATCCCAAGGTGCAAAATATTAAAACTCTTAACATTCATCAAGAATAAATATAGTTAAGTGTTCCGAATTTTTGGCAGCCTGTTAAGAAAAATAATATACTGAATTACTTCGATAAATATCAGGGTTGTCGGACGAGCCAAGATTGAATTTGTATACTATATTGGATGCAAAATATAAATGTAATTTGTTTTAAATAAATATGGTATTTCTTCCGCCACTTCCGATCCGTCATTTTCGATAGAGGGAATAAAATGTATACGTTAAATAACTGCAATTATTGCAAAATTGTTTAGTATTGAAAAATATATATTAAATATTCTCAAGTTTCGGGGCAACTGCATCTAACACCCTCACATTACATTTACTTTAATTCATGTTAAAAATAACACAATAAACGCAAATACGCGCACAGCGCCGGAAATTAACTTGTGGTTGTTTGAATATAAGACTATGTAGTATTTTTTGTTTTCAGATTATTTGCACTTTTTTCTAAAAAAAGTTTTTTTTAATTCTAATAACGATAAGAATCGATTTTTTCGGTTTAAAATTCACACGTATTTTGGAAGTAATAATGCGTAAAATCGGAAGTCGTGCGTGTAATCACCGTATTCCGTTGCTGTACAAAAAATTGTGGGCAAAATACAAAATAACGGATATCTCGAAAATGGAGAGTGATACGACGCGCAAAATTACGTTAGAAAAGTATATTTGCATCTCTGATGATTTAACAAAGTCAAATTTTGTTGACCATTGTTTTTAATTTTATAAAGACATTTTGTTTTTTCTTCCATGTTCTTCCATATTAATGTTTTGCTACATTAAATAATGATTATATAATTTTCCTTCTCTACTAAATGTCAACTTTTTAGGAGGACTTATATAATAAGGCAATAAACACCTATAACTGTTGATCCAGTTGACCGAAACTTAGTTCTATAACACCGATATATAACGATTAATAATAACCTACAACATTAAAATCCAAATGTATTTAATATCATGAGAACTTTGCGTATATAAGAATTTGTTTTGGAGTTGTAAACAAAATGTTAATAATGGAAATTTTTGACATAAAGTGGTTTTTTCCATTCAAGTGACTCTTGGTCATTTATCATCTCCCATTCTATTGTAATCCATTTCATCATCACCAATTTTATGGATACATCTTGGCCTGCATATTTAATCGTGATGAATCCTAATTTTATGTGCAACTTCCCCCGTTTTACACTAACATATTATGAGAATATAACGACATAAATTACAATGAATATGATATAATGGACTGTCCAACTACCATTCAAGTAAACTCTGATCTTTCTTGGCTGTATTGATTACACAACCACACAAAAAAAATATACATTGTGATCTGGAGGTCTCACCATGCTTACTATATGTTTTTAGGGTCGCTGAATCCGAATCCGAGGTCCGTTTAACTCCATCTGATCAGGATTTTGATATAACCTCAAAAAATCCATGGCACAAATAACACATTAAATCCTTTGCAGTATACTTATTTTTAAAAGTTGAATTGTTATGAAAAATGTTCTATTATGGGTTTTTAGGATTGCTGATTACGAATTTGAGGTTAATTATTGAAAATTAAAAATGGCGGATTCAATATGGCGGACAATTTGTTTAAATTTTCGTTATTTACTTTAAACTCCTTATTTGGGGTTTTTAGAATGCTGGAAGTGAATTTGAAGTTACTTCTATTCAATTAATGTTAGTGTCGCGGGGAGGTTGCAAGATCGGATTTTTTTTTGTACATGATTGATAAATGCTGATGATTTTAATCGATTTCTTTTTTCGAGCTACACTAAGTTTTGTTCTTTAAATCTGTGTACAGTAGTCCGCGCCCTAAGTTACCGCCCACAGTTATATGCCTATCCAAAGTTACAGTTTCGGCTCGTCCAAAGTTATACCACTCTCTTCCTCTCCTTCCCACTACATTACATCGCTGAGCCACATTTCGCGACACTCACACAGAAGCACCCATTATACTGATATAAACAAAGATGCGGAAGTGGGCACAGTGAGGGGCTATAACTTTAGAGAGAACCGCCATTTTAAAGAACCGGGCGCATAACTTAGGACGGGCTACAAAATTTTTAAAAATTTCATGGAATAAGCCGCCATTTTGGATATTTCAAGATGAAATAAAAAATGCCTACCAGCATATGCTTTAAGTTCAAACAGTTTATGCGCCTTTTATGCACTTTTCCGGTCAAAGAAATCGCGGTATCGACATGAAAAATGAAATTAAAAAAAAAATGACCTCAAAAAATGTGTTTTTTTTCACATATTTTTGCCAAAATCAAAGGTAAATACTCAATTTTTTCAAATTTTGAAGTGACCATTCGAAAGAGCACCCTCGAAAATAGTAAATTAGGTACATTCCAAACAATATGTATACTATTTTCAGTTTGTACTATGCGGTGGAAGTTGCACATGAAAAACTTGCATTCTGGACGTTAAAGGGTTAACGTAAATCCGGGGAATTTAAATAAATTGTTCACCATATTGGATCCATTTCAAACTTTTGAAAACTGGCATCAAATTCGAGATCAGTGACACTAAACCTTCAAATAACAAGTTTCAGACCAATCTAATGATTTTTATTTTTTTTCTTCCTTCATATTGAATCCGCCATTTTGAATTTAAAAAATTGACATACAGTGCCCCCCTCCCCAACATTTGCCTCGGCCGTCTTGTCTGTCCTTTTCTAACCCTCCCAATATTTGCCTAGGAAGGGGAAAAAAATTTTCCCCCACTCCGCCGACATACAATTATAGAACGCGCATGCGTCGACCAGAAGAAATCAGTTTAACCTTTTCTACATCGCGCATGCGTGATGTAGCCACAGAATTACCGCTCCGTGAGCATTCGTGGTGGGGAATAGCAATGAGAGGTAAGGCAAATATTGGAACGGACTTAATGGCAAATATTAGGGGGTAGCAAATATTGAGAACGCAATTATTGGAGGGGACTGTATTGACAAAAACCCATAATCGAACCTTTTTCATAACAATTCACTTTTTTTTTTAAATGTATGCTGCAAAGGATTTAATATATGTTATTTGAGCCATGGACTTTTGAGGTTATGTTAAAATCCTGATTTGATGGGGTTAAAGGGACCTTAGATTCGGATTCAGGGACCTCAAAAACATATAGTAATCATGGTGAGATCTCCAGATCAGAACATTTTTTTTCTGTGGCTATGTTATTAAACTACAAACAAATTAAATATTAATAATTTATTAAAGTCTTGTTAAGGAAAATGGCTTTAACTTAGAAGCAAAGGAGAAATTGGAGGGTAAATTAATGTTTTAAAATAATTTTCAAATTCAAGGAAAACTGGAGGAAGATGAATTTACTAACAATATAAAAGTCAAAGTAGAGGATAATATATCAAATTAATTAGATGTGTCGAATAAATATTTCTTCTCTTAATTTGATCGTATCGTCAACAATTAATCATTTTCGAGTAAATTCGGAGTTTGTGAAAAAAGAACCTCCTCTATGGATTATTCTAAGTAGCCCTGTTTACAATTAAGCTCTAAAGATAATCCTATTTAGTAATTAATCTATTTAAACTTATATATAATCTATACTTACCAGATATTACGTGGGCCGTAGGATTGTAAACACGCTTGGGATTCGTAATACCCTGTGTAAATTCGTAGGTGACAAAGTGAATGCTTTGAAATGGTAGATTCATAAAAACGGTAGTTCGATAACTTCGATAAAATGCCTTCAATCCTTCGCTATTATATACGTGTCGTACACAGCTTAGAGCTGTCCGGTACGGTGAATTAGGCATTTGCATGCGTTGCTTGACCACTGAAGAAATAAGAGAAAAATTGGAGGTTTACGTGATGTATGTCAATCGTAGCAATTTTAACAATTACCTTCAGCTGGATTCATCACTCCATCGTGAAGAATTGTAGCAAAAACTCCGGCACAGGCGTAAACCAGGAGGTTATTTTGTGTACTCGACCTTGAACTCATCTTTTCTTTAAGATATTCGTAACAAGAAAAATATAAGGCATGCGCGGGTCCTGCGCCGGCGACCATCGCACTTATTCCACGGAAAGGTCGAAGTATTCCTTCTTGACGAATCATGCTGCTGATTTCGGCATATATTCCACCGTTCGATGTACCACTTGGCGTCCATGTCTGTCGCCGTGTCTGAATAAAATATTAGGATTGATATACTGTAGGACCTCTCTTATTCTAATCATTCCCCCACAAGTCTTCTCCCACTATCACACGAAAAGTCAACGAAAAATATTGTCCACGAATCACAAGCTCGCAAGCAAAGTAAGTGGGGGTGAGGGGAAAATTAAAATAAGAGAGGTCGGCGCCATCTTGAAAAATTTTACTAATTAGAATAAGAGAGGTCCTACTGTACTATCTAATATTTTCTAAGAATTAATAACTGAATTTTGTTGTAAATGTTATGTACTTTTTAATACTATTTGAAGAATGTAATTCTGCATCGTAAATTCAGGAAAATATATTTTATTGGTACTTGACATTTACAATCTGAGAATAGGGAAAACTTAGGTAGTTGGCGTGACTTGCAGAAAATTAATTAAACACATTATCTACCTGTCTATGCACTTAATAAGCCAAAGACACGAGAAGCATATTTCAACGGTACCAAATACTGATCAAGTTAAGCTTTATTATAGATCACTTTGGACAGTTTAGATGTAAACACTATTATGTAAGGCTTAAAAGATTTGCAATGTTAGCGTTTGGGCTGTAATTATTCTCAGTCTGAATTGTGTTGGAATAGTCATTAACATAAAAAAGTAAATTATGTACAAATGCAATTGTTGCATCATTTGTTAAAAAAAAGCAATTTTAATTGTCAAATTTCTTAAAAATGAACAACAAATGGCATGTCAAAAATGATAAGAGTATCTTGTATTTAAATTTAGGTTGTAATTACTATGCGAGATACAGTACATTGACCATTATCAAAGGAGTTGGTCATTTTGATTTCAAAAATAGATCCAAGTTTATTATGTAACATTGTTTTAAATGAGACCAATGTGTACCTGTATTTCGCAAAGTTCATACGATTATAAGACAGAATAATGCAGTCTACGAACTTCAAGTTTAATGCTTCTATATGTAGAATGATCTGGTATTCTGATTTTCTCAAGGATCTTGCTTTAATTTGATCAAATGTTGATGAATTAACCTAGCTCCCTCTCCCACCCAGACTTGTGAAATGTATCTGCATTGCCCTAATATGTCATTACTCCAAATTAATGAAAATCGACTGTAAAGTACTCAAATTGCAAAGTGACACCAAAGATCAACAAAAGTAACAGACAGAGATCCAGACACAGAATTCTGATAGTGAAACGCACATAACCTACAAATGATTTGCAAAATCTACTATTCTCAAAATACATTTGTTATCTGAAAACGAAACGGACCTTAAGAATAATAATTGTGCCTTGTTTATCAGAGGCTTTTATCAACGTTATCTGGTTCCATGAATAAGAGGAAAGTATAAACGGAAATGATGGAGTGAAACGATTGGAAAGTAGAGACCTGGATGAAGGGTACGATACCTTGACACTGTCGACGGAGTACATGACACAATGCTCCATAATTCCAGCGCAAGCACCAGCCATCATGTGCACGTGTACAGACTTTGTGGGTAAACTTTCGTATTCGTCAGCATTCATGGTTGCTGTTTACGGTGTCTCTCGTTATCAATCTGGTAGACTCTGCGGAGGAGAAACAGGCTAAAAGAGACTGTTGAAAGTGAGAAATGGGGATTAAGGTAAGTCTGTCAAAAAATACCTGTTGACCCAAAGGGCAGGAAATTAACCGGGAGGCTCCAAGTGCCCCGGAGGATGATTGGAGCTCGCCTCCTGCCTCTTGCCTGGCCTTCACTTGCGGAACATGTGATTCGACATTCAATGATTCAACGTGTTCCCAGACCGTCGTCGCGATCGTTGGCGATCGTCGAGTTGTCGCTCTTGCACCGATCGCTCACTTGAGAGCGCTTCAAGCACCGCGTGAGTCTCTATTGAAAAAGTATGTATGTACTATATTTTACGTACAAAGTACATATATCATGTATGTACTGCGATTCCTCGTCCGGTTCCGATTTTCTCTACGACCTACGTCACTTTACGTCGTCCTCTCGAGCTCGACTCTCGATTTCTCTCTCTTCCCCCTCTTGTCGTTCCTCCGCCACCCTCTAGCCTCTAGCCGGAATCTCTGCAATTCGCTTTTTTGAAATGTCACGCGCGAATCTCAACAAGATTGTACAGCCACGTACCGAACAAGTCTTATAACCTGATCAATCTTGATCAACTACCGATTTCTCCAATCATTTCAAACTTGTCATATGTGAATATACACAATACTGTACATATTTTTACAGTATTTCGCCTTCTACTTTTTCCCCGCCGTTCGATTGATCATGGAATATATACGCGAAGAAAGGCAAGGCGGTTTCTCTTTCTTGCCCTGCTGGTGCTGGGAATGAGGAGATTTGAGATAAGGGAAAGAACCGCCACAATCCTTCCTTGACTCGAAAAGTTAAAATAATGAGATTTACTGCAAATATGTAATTTGCGCTATGAAATTATATGGATAAGAAAGGTTAGGTTTTCGCGCCTGCGTTCCCGGGAATGAAGGAACACGTGGTTACGAGTGGAGCCATCTCGCGGGCAATCTGGGAATTTCGGTGAAATGTAAATACATATGCACGGGGAAAGTACGTACACACACTTACCACATTCCCATGCGCGTACGTATTTGTATACACTTAATATATGTGTAATTAAAAAGTCAACGTTAAAAATTGCAAGATTAGAATAAGACATACAATTGCATGTAAGTAATACGTTGCACGTTTCGGTGTGTATAAATTATACTTATGTATTCAAATTCGTACGTTTCAAGAAAGCCAGAACGGTTGCTGTTCTCCGTATAATTGCCGGTTCGTTCCTTCATCTTTTTAAGCGAACGGAGCCTGTAGCCGATCTCGGAACATTCTAGAATTTAGGAGGTTTATGTGCAGCTCTTTTTACAAAAGTTGTTTTATATTCACAATTTTAACATTTGTTTAGTTACTTTCAGATAAAGGACCCGACTATAAAGTCTAATTGGAGAGCATAGAAGGATTACGATAAACAAGGTAAAAAATGCATATCATGGTGTTGTGCAATACCCCATTTGAATTTCAACGGATTTCACCACGTTGGACTACATAAAATAAATCAGTCTACATTCCTACAGTTTCATCATCGAAAATTCTCTGGTCTTAAATATATCATTTATTTATTCTTTGCAGAGATATTCAGCGGAAAATTAATTTCCATGTGAATAACACGGCGCAACAACGCAGATAAGTCCACTTGTTTGTGCTTATTTGTCGATGGGTGTCGAAATCGGCTTCCTCAATTTCCGGCTGCTGTTAATTCGCAGAAAATCGAGCGTTCTTGAACAAAGCTGTTCCTGAACAATCCACACAATTATTTCTAAATTCCGTTTCCGACGCTACTCTCAAGCAATATAAGCCACTCAGGGAATGGGTTACATTTGCAGAAGGAAAAAGTTACGATTTTTATCATCCAAATTCATTTATGATCCTAGAATTTTTAACTAAGAAATTTAACGAGGGTGCTAGTGCGAGTCTTTTACCTTCAATGACAAAAAGAGTTAAAGATATAGTTGGGATTTTCACGCAAAAATAAAGAATTTCAAATTACTTTAAAATCACATATTACTTTCTTTACACGTTGTGTCGTTATACACTAATGTTTCTACAGAATTGATTTGTTATATTTTAGAGAAAAAATGAAACAATATTAAAGTATTTACTAATATATCTAAGAATACATTTTTAAAGGGTTAAAATTAATTTTAGATTCAACTTTTTTCACCTTTCAAGATCATACATATAAACAAAATTTTGGAGTAACAATGGGATCGCCACTATTTCCTATTATTGCAGAAATAAGCTTAGATTTTATTGAAAATATACTTATTAACAAGTTACCATTAAAATTACCATTTTATTTCAGATATGTCGATGATATTTGTACTTCTGTTCCTATAAATATTACAGACATAATTTTAACAATTTTTAATAGTACACCTAAAATTAAAGGCTTTACCTTCGCCGGTCACTGGGGGTCCAGCAGACCCCAGGATGAATTTAAAGGTCAATAATTCACTTTGGAAATATTGGAACACCTATCGGTAATTTAAAGTACTACCAATAAATTTCTGGTAATGCCATTGTCTGACAAACATCAGTATACTCGTGGTACGTTACAAACGTTAGTCGATTTCGTGGCGGGGTCCAGCGGACCCCCGTGTGACTACGGTGTATACTTTGAAGAAAATAAAAAAAGTTTTTATTTCATGATTCATGTGGTATACATAGTCGAAATAACACGGTAAATAATGCGAATTATACATCTATTATTGACTGTCAATAACATTATGAGACATCTATTATTTATAGTTTTAGAGATGGCTTACAATTTAAGAGTTCGTAATATTCGCAAGCAATTAGAAAAGACGGAGGAAGATGAAACTATTGGCAAAGATGCTTCTGAAATTTCCGATTATCTGATGTAAATTACTTTATTTGTTCAGTTATATATCTTATATTTAAAAATTACGTATAGATAAACAAAGTATGCAGGTAAAAATTATGTATTTTTTTTAAAGATTATGCACTTCATTCATTTAAATAAATACCTTTTTTAAATTGTACATCAATAAACTATTTTTTTTCTACAAGACCGCAATCTACAAGGTACGTCCAGAAAATTTCATTAAAAAATATTGAAAATATATTAAGTTATGGTTTTTTAAGTAAGTGAAGTCATTTTCTTCACTTTTTTTTATTTGTAACTTTCTTTACTATGTTAAATGCAAACTTATGCAAATTAAACAATGGGGTCATAATTTAGGATGGTTAAATAACGTCTCAGAATTGTTGTGACATGCTACGGCTTACTCTTCTAATGCAGGCACGATTTTAAGCACTGGGGTCCAGTAGACCCCACGATGTGTGTCATTCTTAGCATTTTTAGAAGGTGTGACCGGCGAAGGTTAATATAATATCATTTACTTTAGAAAAACAAATAGATAATAAATTAATTTTTTTAGATTTATTGCTGATTAATAATAATGCCATTCTTATTACAGACTGGTACCATAAAAAAGTTTTCTGGTAGATATCTAAATTTTAATTCAAATCACCCTTTCTGTTATAAAATAGGAGCTGATTATGGAATTATTGATAGAACTATTATATTTTCAGATATAAAATTTAGACAAAAGAATTTGTATATTGTTAAAACTATTTTACCTGAAAATAACTATGTTAATTATGTTGTCGAAGAAAGTATTAAAAGACGGGTTCATAAATTATATAACACCTCAATGAACACTAGTAATATTACTAATTATGTAAAAACTGTTGGTATACCATATATCCAAGGGGTTTTAGAGGGAATAAATCATATTTTAAAATATAACAAAATTAGAGTCCATAAACTTACGAACATCAATATAGGTGTAATTAAACCCTTTAAAGATAAAACAGATAATTTACATAAAAAAGACGTAGTATATGAGATGAAATGGAATAACTATAAAGGAGTTTATATTGGAGAAACGGGGCGATTGTTAAAAAACAGAATTAATGAACATAAACGTAATATCTATAGTGATGTAGAAAAATACACGGGACTAACTTTACATCGCATGAATATGGGACATACTTGTGATTTTGTAATATTTAAATTATTAGCCATTGAAAGTCATCACAGAAAAAGGAAACATATTGAGCATTTTTTAATTAAAAACAATAAATTTTCAGTAAATATTAGATTTGAAAAATCAAATTTAAACGAACTATATTTTCCTTTACTAGAAATATAAGAATTTCACAACTATAAATAGTTGCTCTGCATGTACGTGTGTATGTGTGTATTTATTGTACGATTGAATGTCGAACGACTTTTCAGTTGATTTTAAACATCCTTCATATACACAGGGTTAAATTTCAAATTGATTAATTTTATTTTATAAAAAAAAAATACGAAAACTTCTTACTGAATAATTAGTTATTCACCCTTTTTGATTAATTATGACAGTTAGTAGTTTCTCTTCCGGTTCATTCCATCAATATGAGCTTTCACATCCGTCAGAACCTACTAAAATTTCAAAAAAGAGTTAAGAAAGTTTTTCGCTTTTTCACTCTAGTTTACTTCTATCCTTTTCTTCCCGTCTTTACACTGAAAACTACACTGGTTTTATTGTTTTTTTTCTAAACAGAATAAAATTCTGAAGAGGGCTAAATACATACAGCCGAAACGTCATCATTGTTCTTTGATTATTCACCTTCTCAACATTCCGGAATTAAAAGAAAATATTTAAAAAAAAATATTTTTCACTTAAGAAAGATACGGAGAAGAAGATTGTGATTAAATATTCATTTAATCGCTGATTGCTAGTACGAGCCTTTGCCTTCTGGTCCATATATATATATATATATATATAGGACATAAATATATAGGATATAAAAAAACACTTTACATATTTTTCTCTGCAAAAACGTTTCGAATTTTGCGTTTGCTCAAATTAAAAAGTGCAACTTTTATTTTAACACGGAATGTTTGAAAATATACGTGGCTCTCTTAAAATCGATAGAATACGATATAAAATCGACGAGTCATAAATTACATACTAGGAAGAATACAAAATTTTACCGAAGCATATATCATCCTGTTTAATTGGTCCCTCATTTTCCTATTAGCAATATTACAGTAAACGAAAGACGGCGTATTCTGTTTTATTCTTTGATACGATCAATTTTTAATGACAACTTATATTTCAAAAATGTCTATATTTGGTACTTAATTTAGAGTTGACCTCTTCGGAACCCTACCGAAAAAATGCTATACCATACAAATTATATTTATTAAGAAAAACAGTAGCTGAATACCTGAATATTTACTGTTTTAACTTTTGAAGGAAGTTTTTAATAAAATTGTAACCCCTCAACATGTCTATAACATTAATATTCAGGTATTTAGTTACTTTTTTCTTAGTAAATATGATTTGTATGGTGCTCTATGTGTTTTCTGCATCGTGTTCTATAGTGTTTTTTCGGCAGGGAACCTTTTCATTATTCAGCCGTGTTTTGCAAATTCAAACTATATAGTATAGGGAAAATATTATAATAATACAAATATTACGGAATTAATATTGAGTACCATCTGGTTGACATTTTTATGGATGCTTACAAATATTTATTGCAGGTGATGAAGAATAGATAGAAATAATTTGGTCAGCACTCTTGAATGCACCATTTTGAATTTTAAATAGCTATGTTCGATTCGGAATCTGCGACCTCGGAAACCTTCGAACACTTAATATCATGTTGTTTACGTTTAAAAATAGACATTTTCACACTTTGTTTATTATTATAAACAAATAAACCCAATAAGTAACTTGTTTACACTCTCAAAGATGCTGTCGAAGTAATGAAGCAAACATTTACGACGAAATTAATTTTTAATTAACTGAAAGATATAATAAATGGATTATACAAAAAATACCCTTCCGTGGAAGAGTATTCTGCAGTATGACACCGTACTTGAGAGGGCCACCGTAACATGAACTATATTTAATCAAAATAATATTAATGTTATAGATCACACGCTCGCATCATCTACAAGTTTTGCACGTGTCAAGGGTAGAACAATACAAAATTAATTTTCTTTATAACGAACTATTCACACTTGGAATTTTTTCAGTTACCTGCAAAAACACGGAAAGTCACATTTATGTAATATTTACGAAATGGTTACATTGTTAGATAAATGTTACATAGTTATTACATAACTGTTACTTTTGTGTTTGCAGGGTTTAATCGGAGTTCTCCGACGCAATAAGGATCCAACCTTGAGACAAAACGTTATAACTGCAGTCCGTGCAGACAAATATGAAGTAATTATTTGTAATTTGTTTTTGATTATGATTGTGATTATTTGTCGCATCCAAATAGAATAGCATCATAGAATATTTATATTGAAATTGCAAATTCTAAGCATAACGGCTCGCGATTTTATAACCGGCATATTTACTAAGTATTCGTTTGCTATAAACCTATCTGGAATTACCCGAGAATGTTGATCCTCTTGTGGTACATTATTTTACTGACGAATATGACGGCATAGACATGCATATTCAGATATTACATAAATAAACAGAACTGAAAGAATAGAGCAATAATATATGAATGTCAACAGAACAAAACGCATTTGTGTTACAATAGGAAACATTTATACAACTACGTCTACCACGAATATACATTTACCATCTCTGTATTTCAACGTGAATCGTATGTATTATTGATGTATGCTAGTCATAAAGCATATTTTACTTGGCATACTATTTATTGCTATGGCCAACAAGAATGTATTTTTTGAGTAAGACGTTTTCTTAATCTATCGAAGCCGTTATTTGTTTAGTTTGTACTGGAAAAGAGATAAATCTAATAAATCGGTTTCATACAATAATCTTGGTGAACATTTTTTTATGACTTTAACCATGAAAATTCCAAAAAAATTTTATCCTCAAGGTCGAAAATGAGGTAATTGTATATTCGCCAATATACTCCTCAACTTTGTCCCTAATCCATACCATTTTTAAACCATTAACTCTCATTTATATGTATGTCATCTGCCCACAAATTTAAATATAATTTAGTATAAAGTATTTAAATATATTCAGTAGAATAAATTCGTCATTTAATATATTTCATTTATACAATATCGCTCTTTTATCTAAATTATTTTCAAGGAATTTCACTTGGAATAAGAAAAAAATGTAATTAAAAAAATATTATGCAATAAATATTTTCTGTTTTAAGGTATACGGTAATCTGGCTAAATAATAGTATATACATTCAAAATATTTAGTAGTAATGAAAGGATGGTGGGTGTAGCAATAATTAACTTATTTTGCTATGACTTATCACATTTGTTGTTACATAAAAGAAATATTCTGACCTATCGGGAAAGAACAATGGTAATGTGTGAAGTTCTTTTTTTTTTGCGTGGTATATTGCCTTATAAATACATTTTATTTGATATTAAATATTCAAACATATTTTTATTCTTAATAGTAAGCCAAAGAAACATTCGTTGTTGCCAGAAGTGAAGTACAGATTTAAATAAAATGTTGGTTCACTCCTGTTCTATTTAATGTACGATGTATGATTCAAAGATAATTAAATCTTCATGACCTCGATTTCTAGATGACTATTTGGGCTCGTAATGTGCTTAATATTGTTAGTCATTTGGACGGGTTTAATTGTGTTAATTGTATTAGGTTTTACTTTCTATTATTTATAGTCAATTAATTATTTGTTTTATTTAATGCCTGAATCGTGAAAAGGATGTTGGTGAATTGTTATGTTTTTATGGTATTTTTATATTGAATTATAAAACTTATAGTTCATATGGATTTGTTGATATTAAATGTATTGCTAGAAATTATTAACTACAATTAATATGTATACATATTCCGTATTAGCAGGATAGATTCTTTCTAAAAATTACATACAGATGAAATATTTCTCTGAGTTTTAACAAATTTGCGTTTATTGCGAAATATATAGGTTCATTTTCTCTTGAAATGAAATTAGAGGACGGGGATAATTTTTTTCTACGTAATTACATTGAATATTCTGATGTAAATGTAAGAAAAAACTTCAAAGAAGGCATGTATATAACAATACTCAATATTTTTAACAGTGTGAAGAAATAACGTTAGAAATGGCGATAAGGTAATCGCGCATATATTTCCATAGATATGAGAAATTATATGTACCCGTTTACTTGCTATCGTTTGTTCCATTTCCTTATTTCATCATTTCGCGAAAATTCTACATTCAGTCATTTTCATTGATACATTGACGATTTTTTCACGAAGAGTATACAATGCAACACTATAAGTGGCTTTCTAAAGAATGGGCAAACTTTCCCCCAGGTGACATGAATTGTAGATTTTATGTATCAAGGAAAAATACGTGATATTTCTTTATATGAACTTATTTATTTATAATTAAAAATTATTTTTCAAATTTGGAGCCCGTTGTATAATTTTGCGGAACACGTTCTGCCAAAAAATGTCACCGTCATTAGTTCAGAAATTACTTTTTATGTAACCTATTAAGGAACAAATGTATAATAATTTAAAGTGAAGTTTGGTAGTACTTTTCAGTATTAAAACACAATGAAAAACATTTCGGGGTAGACGTTTTAATGTCTCCAACCCCGATCTTTCGATTTACGTATCGGAAAATACTGCAAATTGAAGAATATATATATGGGCTTCAATATAGTGAAGCCTATTTTTAACACATTCAATATGGCTGTCCTTAAAATGGCGTCCGAAGTAAAAATTGGTTTGAAAAATTTCAAGATCCCTTAACTCTAAAACAATCAGCTTTTTCAAATAAATTCTAATAATGAAAGTCAATGAGGAATACATCGAATATGTTTATGTTTTTTCAATATTTTGACAAATTTGTTATCTAACTTTTTGCAATTATTTACAATCTTCCAAAGAATTTTGAAAAAAAAACTAGTATATTCCTTGATGAATGTTAAGAATTTTATTGTTCTTATCAATTTGTTATAAAAGTTGCTATTTTGTGAGGGAAAAAATCTAAAAATTATGCATTTATGTACATTTTTTTCTCGAAAACTACCCGAATAGAAATTTATTACGGCCCTGATCAGGGCCTGACCAAAAGCGTTACACGTTTTTGTAAAAAATTGCCAAGAAGCTAAAAAGCTTAAAAGTCAACTAGAAATATACTAGAAGTTTCCAAAATTTTAGATAACACGTTTTTCAAAATTTAATAAAAAGAATCTTTAAAAAGTCCCGTGTATTCCTCGTTCAGTTATAAGAACTTTTCTTTCTTAATATTTATTTGAGAAAGCTGATTGTTGAAGTGTTAAGACGTCGGGAAATTTGTCAAACAAATGTTTATTTCGGACGTATATTTTAAAAATACGCTTTATAATATTAAATCATAGATATGTTTAGCGTGTTATTTACACCCCTTTAATTTATTGTAATGTGAGAAATGTTAAAAATAATGATAAGTGAAAAAGAAACCTTGAAAAATTGTGTGTTTTAATAATTAACCACGTTTAATTTTTTTATTTTCGAGCTTGCTGCATTTTCAAATACGCCATTCGAAAGCACAAGGTTTATGGCATAAAAAATATGTATCACAAAATGTGTTGCCTGGCGTTTTAATGCTGACAAGTATTGCCAAACTTCATGATAAATTTTTGTACATTTGGTCTTTGATGGATTCATTTGATTTATTTGTCAATCGATAACATTCATATGTTTCTAGAAAATGTATGCCCAATTGTTCTTAGTTGACAGTTATATGCATTAGGTAGTAAACGAAGTGATCTAAACTGTCATTTAAGACACACACTATTTATTTTATCATTCAGCACGCCCTAATCCTAAGGTAACATGTCAGTTTATTTTAGAATTTCCGATTTTTTAATCAGTATAACGAATAATATATAATCGATCATTAGATTTCTGCTAACTCAAATTGCAATGCAACTTCCGTAATTAATTGTGCAAATTATACAACAACTGCAATCTTCTAGCAATTTATAATTTGTATAAAATTATTTGTTCGGGTAAGCATTACACATGTTCCATATAGAATGTTGGTTAATCTTTTTATATTTAAAACACCAGTTGTTGCATCGACACCTCCTACCAAGACTATGCCATTTTAGTTTTTGCTACTTAAAGTAACATAGGTAAGGCGCCAAATGGCATAGTCTTCCTAAGAGGTGACGATAAATAGCAATATTAAAACATTTCCGTACATTTAATATATGATAACTAATAAATCTAAATATTTTCTTTTACAATGCACAAGTGATGGTAGTTGTTGTTACCTATCAAATTTTTTAATAAGAAACTGTTATAGTAAATCGAAAGAAAAGAATGAAGCCATACAACTCAAATTGAATGTTTGGGGTCTAGACTAATTATAAGGTATTATCTATTTGCTATGACGTTGATCTGTTTTTAAATGTTATCTGATCTTATCTTAATGATCTACACAGTCTAAATGGAGAATATTTTTATTCCAAGAAATTAGTTCTAATTTAAAAAACCTTCAATTATAACCGTAATTATAACTGATAAATGGAAAAAGTCGACATATCAGAAATCCTGATTCTTACTGCGTAGAGTTTACATAACACACCATAAAAAATATGTTTTTATATTTATTTAGCTTAATATATGTACAAATTCTGATGATGTTTATACGATTGCGTCAATGACAAACTGCAGTCGTCAAAACTGTACATTCAGTAGTAATTCCGTATTTTTTCTTTATCAAAATTAAATACATAAAAATACATCAAATGATTTAATAAGTTATTCATAACAGATTGACTGTGACAAAATAGATATCTGCTGCTTTACTAAGAAAAGCTCTTGTTATTAGAAAGCGCGTTAGGGTGTCCTTCTACATTTTGTTCTTAACTATTTGTTTTACTGTATAACCTCTCTATTCGATTACAATTATTCCCAAAGTATACTTTTCTGGTAAGCTGACGATGTTTAATTAGATATTATAAACGTTTAAGAACTGCCCTAAAAAAAAGTTCTGGTTAAATACGACCGTATTATTTTTTCTTGTTACAATACCCAGAATTCTTGTTAATTTAACCAGAAAATGTAACAAGGGCCTATTTAATCAACTTTTCTGGTTATTTTAACTATTTTTTTTGTGTACTTTTTTTAACGGTGTTTAGAAATCTGATATTCATGAAAATTATTAACATTTCGAAATATTCAGTAAACACGGACAGAAAGTTTTCTCACAGAGTTCTGTCACGCAGTATAATAAATAAGTGTTAATTAAGGAATGGAGAATTTTATTGAAACTTTTTTAACTCTAAAAGATAGCTATCTCTTTAATTTGTATTTGTATATTTGTATTTGTGTTTATTATTTGTTATTTCCACTGATGTCAGTAGCAAAAAAGGCCACTAGAGAGATCATATACACAAAAATATGGAGGAATTCTGAGAATTGCGGAAAGAATTTCCCAGAATGCAATATACAAAACATGTGTATGTATACAGAGCTGAGAAAAGCATGTCAAATCAAACCCTAAAATGCCCAATACTATCCGATCTAGATACTTTAGAACCCAAAAGTGTGTATTTCTAAATGTCATACGGTGTAAATTACGGAGGTAGGAAATTACAGCGCATTTCGCTGGAATCAGCAGGAGTCCATTTCTACTAGATTTATTAGAGCCAATTACAAAGGCTGTCGATTTCCGCTTGTAAAAGAGAGCAATGACTTTGATTGTGAATATGATTAAATAATTTGGTGTCATCAGCATACATCAAAACTTTACCTAATACACACGATGGTAAATCATTGAAAAAAATAGGCGGGGGCCAGAATTCAGCTCTGGGGAACGCGTGATGTTGGAGAAAAGCAGGTGGAGTTAAAGCCACCAAAAAATACCGTATACGACCAATCAGTTAGGTAGGACTGAAGTAAAAGTAAAAGTTAATAATAATGATACCACTTTCATTATACAATTGTGGGTGCACCCTTCGAATACTTTTGCATTACATAAAACAGCAATCGATCTATCGTTCTTAACAGCGCAAACCCTTTTTAAGATTCTTGCGGTTTTCCAAACGGCTAGGGAAATTTCCACAGTACGAGAAAGTTTAAAAATTCCGATTAACAGGCCTGTTAAAACACATTCTTTCACCACAAAGCTTGGAATGTTATCCAAGTGTGAATTTATTAGCCATATTCATAGTAGATTTACGCACGTCTTACCCACGAAACAAAAGGGGTTCGGGTGTGCCAACTGTCAATAACACAGAGCGGAGTTGACGATGCACAGAAAACATTGTTAAAAATATCTGTATAACCATCTATAATTTCTTACGGCGAATTAAGATAGGAGCCATTGTAGGTCATTTGCGTAGGAAGACGCGATCGAAAATTTAAGCCTTTAGAATATAACCAAAATTTTGAGGGATCCAGCTTTAAGCTATTCTGAAAGTGTTTTAAATAACCATCTCGTGCAACATTCACTTCCAGGCGTATCAACTTGTTCAAACTCAAACGTATACGTACATAATGGTCAAGAGACAATTCTAAGTTAAACATTTTAATAGTCGAATAATTTATCGAAAAGTAGTCGCAGCGCCATCTAAGTCCAGTATTTTGTAATCGTCTTGAAGAGATACTTTTCAAATGAACTCCCACTTGACCCATGTTACCATCATTTAAGATTTTTGACCTCCCTCATGTCCGATGTCTTCCCGTAGGGTGAGGGTAGCAACCCCCGAAAAAAGAAAGATTTTTTGAAAAATCGTGTTTCCGCTTTTTTTTAATATCGATAATTTTCGAAATATTTGTTCATTCCTGGACTTTTTGCCATCATTAAATGCTTTGAGTGGGTCATTCAGAGCCAGACTTAGATTGTTTTGTTACGAGACCGCAGGAAATTAATTTTATCATAGAATGTGAATATTAAAGTTTCGAAAGCCTATTCTATATATAGATATACGACATCGATTTGTTAGCTATAAATACCTATTGTTCTTTTTATTATGTCAATACGTCTCGTATGCCCACGGCAATAAAAGTATAGGAGTGTAGGCTATTATATTGATACCTGCAAAGTATAACACAAGATACCACATTCGGTACCTGTATTTACCTAAGGATTACTTAAGGGATTACGTGCCTTATACCTTGTAAAGCAATAAACCTTCATGGACAATGACTTTTGACTGATATTTTTAATGATTTTAGCATTTGTAATAACCACACGACTGGTACGGAAGTACATATGCATGTCAATATTGCCTTTTTTTGTTTTTTAAATTAGGCATAGCCTTTACAATTCTATTATTTTGAAATTTTTTTCATTATTGACTCCTGAAGAGGGACCCGAAAGGACCGAAACGATGAGTTTTTTTAAAGAGTTTTAAGTTTTATTTATTATTTAAAAAAAAAATTTGTTGTATGTTTTCAATTTTAAATAAAGTCTTATTTTTAAAAAGTGATAGTCTTTTAATTTATGAAGAGGGAAGAAAGAAGAAATTTTTAATTTTTTTCAAGTGGTAGGCAGAGCCCATAAAATTTATATTTATTGAAGAAATCAAGCTTATCTTAAAACCCTATTTATAGTAGTTTATTACAATGTTTATTATCGCCCAAAGGACACTTTTTTTGCTTCGATTTTAATAAAATATTTCGGATCAAAATCAAAGTTATAAACATTTACAAAAAATTGGAAAATATTTATTTTTCTCATTTGTTTTCGAGTTATTTTTGATATAAATTATGTAAGAAGAGCGCATTTATGGATACGACGAGTGCTGTCGATCGAGCGATCCGAGGAGTACGTCCAGTGCATTATAATAGTGTATTATGATAGTGTATTATTAAGGGCGCGAAGGAAGGGTTGAATTCGTTTCATGTTACACACCTTTTACCGATAGGTAAAGACGTGCTTTTTGTGCAGGTGTGACAAAAATACATTTTTAGTGCATGCTAACCACACTTATATACCTTTAAAAGTCAAGAAAAATGCGACTATTTTTTGTTTATACTAGCTTATATGTTTAAAAATAATAGTATGAAACCATTAAAAACATATATATTTTTTGCATTTGTAACTTTTGATTTAAAAGAAAATTTAGCACGACTTTTAAATTAGATTTTAAAAATTCAAAATTGGATCCAATATGGTGGACGAATTATTGAAAAGTGATTGAATTCATTTGAACTGACGTTACTTGTGGATTTATAGGGTCGCTGAAAGTTGTTGGTCACTAGTATCCCGTTCAATTTTCGATATTTAAAATGTCGGATCCAACTTGGCAAAAAAAAATACAACGGCCCTATAGAAATGTTCACAAAAATGTACGTTACGAACTTATAAGTGGTGGTAAGAGACATATTACTGCACGACTGTTCTGCTAGGTTTCATGCAAGTGATTAATCAAATTGTCGAAATTGAGATATATAGCTAAAAATAAGTACTACAGTGCCTAGGAATCTGTCTCTAACACGATGGTTGATTGTTGATTGATGATCAGGTTGAGTGCTTGATGGTTCTCTAATATGATCTCTTTCTCGATTAATGAACATTTATTAAACAATACAATTTCGTGTATTCATAACCTTGAATCGCAATTATTTTATGAATCTCAAACTATAATGAATCGTAATAAGCTCATGCTTATAGAAAAATATAATATCATTAATATTTGGTTAATTTACACCAATGCAAAAGTTGATAACAAAGTAAGTAAACAAATTCTCACTGCAACTACTTTTTAGTCACTGTAACAAAATGATTGCGGTTAAGTAAGTTCATTGAATTAAAGCAGGTCTGCCTTTATTGCTAACTTGAAGGCCTTGATGCTCGTTTTTTATTCTCTCCATGCCTCATCAAATAAATTCGAAAGAGTAGGCATGCCATCAGTTAGGCACAATTAAATTCATGCACTATGAAAAGAATGCACTATTAAAATAAAAAAGTTATCTGAAATTCTTAACTATTAATCTATTCCTTAAAAGATCTTTAGTTTTTCTCTAGTTTCTAACAATTTCTGTCAGCATTACAACTGAAGAGACCAGGAATAATAACGGTTCGATTTTTTTGTCGTTAGGCAATGAATGTATAGATTAAAGGATATAATTTGATATAATAGCATTGTGGTAAACGAATTATTATTAAAGGAATTTTTAAAAAATTATGTACTGTTTAATGTCCTATACGCTCATATAAATGGAGTATATTTAATAAGAGAAATACATGTTTGAAATTAAAACAATAATAAGACATGTATAGTTTTCATTAGTTGTAAACGTCTGCATTTTGTAATTTAATGAAATGCAGGAAGTAACACTGTTAAATCGTGTTGTGCAAGAGCACATTGTTCGCAAAATAAGTGAAAGTACATATAACATGACATAACATACAGCTGCATTTTGTGCATCATTTTTTCAACTAAATATTTTTTTTTATTTAGGGACCGAAATCCTTCAAAACATATTAAAAGGAAACAGTATGTAGATAAATGAAGATAACTTCATGCACGACATAATCAACAACCTGTGTCCAAGATGAATCTGCACAAACGTTTTTTCCCAATGATGCATCAATATTACGCCTATTAAATTTCCATCGTAAATCAGCGTTGCAATTATTGATGTCATATCAGGTATCGCGTTAATTAAATTACTTCTGTTGTATTTGCAGTATTAAATATTGAATATCTATTTTCTGTAAGATGACTAATTTGTTTAGGAACGCCTAGATTCAATTGTAGCGTTACAGTCTAAATGTGCATCGCGAAAGATCAAGGTGACTTCTACGAAATCGATTTCCTTCTATTTTCCCAATGGACATGTGTTGGTGCGTGTATTGCTGCAACTACATCGGAGTCGCGTGTCTACTTCACGTTATTAACTCTGAACACTACAATCAATTGCTGTGAATCACTATGTTGTTTGGTGGCAGCACTGAACGCGTGTTACAATCGTGTAGTTTTTATCAAATACTGCGCGTGTATTTAAAATATCGTTTATACTGCCATTTTTACCAAAGCTTTGGCTTTCCACTAAAAAAAATATTTATATTCTGAAGTAGTAACGTCCTTCAAAATAGAGAATATCATTCAACAAATACGAAGTTATTAAGTGTGAGATAATTTTGTTACGTAATGCATACCTCAAATAACTAAAACTACGTATAGGTACGACATATATTGCTAAAGAAATTGATATGACTTCGTTACGCTTCATTTACAGTGATTCGCAATTTAAAACAATGAAACTTACTTAGTAAGAAACTCGTTAAGTTAATATTTATCCAGAGTGTAAATGAACTATCGATTGCAAATAATATATATTCCAATTAAATGTTTAAAAGTGGAATTTTCACTTTAGCATATAATGAAATCCATTTCGAGAAATTTCACTACAATAATATGATTTTCAAGTGATTAGTTACTCTTGTAGCAATGAAATTTAAAATGTATTGAATGAAGTGAGATACATATGGGGCATTCCATGTTAAATCATACCGTGAAAAACCTCACCATTACCGATTTGGTTCCCCATTTCTTTTTAGATAGATTTTGATGAGTTGAAAATTTGAAAGAAAAACATTTTTTTCAAATTGCTATATCTTGATACTCGTTGGGTCTACACTAACGAATAAAAAAAGAAAATTTTTATCTTTAAATGTTGTTTTTTATGTCTTTAGCGACGTTAAACAACAAAATTCTATCCGTAATTTGTTGTTGTTTAATCTTTAAACAGCGTTATTTTGCAGCTCTTGTCGGTATCAATTAAAAAAAATCTTAAAAAAATTTAAAACAAAAAATAAAAAAATTCACGATATTACGAACATTTTGCAGGATTATGAAAAACGGACCAATTTTTTCGATTTTTACAAAATTAAAATTTATTTTTTAATTAATTATATTATTACACTCCGATGTTGATTTCGCATATGCCACTTTCAAAGTATATGTTGACTATGTATATATGCAGTAAAATTTTACATTTTATACAATTTCGCGTTTAGTGTTAAAATTTGAATTCATACCAATGTAAAATGTCACTGTATGGAAAGCGGTCGGGTGAATTTTCACTGCAAGAGTTTTAGAGTTTTATTTAGGTACTATGTGCTCGGATCGTAATATTTAAAAATAAGATTTATTGAGCTTTAGATATTATTATAACTATTTCGAGTTGTCGTGCTCTGTTTCTGGAATGAGTTCTAATGTATTATTAACATCGATGTATAGTAACTCGGACACAGATATATAAGTTTCTTGTTTATAGCTTTATAAACATAGCATTGTACTGTACCCTGTCTCATTCTCTTAGTGAATATTGAGACAACTTCCACTTTATCTAAAGGGAATCCCTCATTCACACTTCTGTAAAGCCGCCACCTTACAAAATTGATTATAAACTTACCTAACAACCTATAAGCGCAGATCCGATATTTGGCCTAAGTTTTCAAACTAACTTTTCATCGTCTTGAAAGTATTTAAAAATATTATTGGCATTACGGATATTAAATAGTACAATGCAATTATACAGGTGCGTAATTCAGGTTATTTTCGCTCGAGTGCGGTAATTATCGTGCGAGCGAACCAGGGGTGAGAATCACATATGAATGAAAGTTTTTGTGAAGAGTGTGAGACGTGTGGTTTATTAATATAATTTTTAAAATTCTCTATATACAAAGTTCAGAGATAAATTCATACTAAAACAAAGAATGTTTAGTTACTTACCTCCATGAGTGACATACCGTGAAAGTTTTATTTGGGGTCGACTGCATATTATTGTCCCATAAATAAAAAAAGGCAATGTTTGCAATGCTCCAGCCACAACTGAGGTCCTCGACGGGCTGTTTGAAGGTGTGGATTATGTGGGTTTCGTACTTATGTCTATACCCACCAATATAAAATATAAATTACAGTGTTTATTAATGCATTCGTAGTATACCGAATAGTACATTAGGTATATCCAGGGCGGAAACAAAGTCATTGCAGCGAAGGAAATAAAGGGGTTGATAGAGAGGGAACGAATGCAACATCGGCCGAGTGTATACCGAGTATGAAACATTTTGAGTAGGATTCTCATGAGAATGATATGCGAAATTTTCTAATGAGAAATTCAGACATTCTCATGAGAATCTATTGTGACTATCGTGAGAATCGTCTACGAGAATCTAGTAAAGCACTCGTCAGAAGGGCATCGGAATTTTGTGAGATTCTAGATTCGGATGCGAAAAATTGTGGCCGAGATCATGATGAGAATGGTATGAGAATCTAGTGTGACCCCCACAAGAATGTCGTGAGATTCCAGACTCTTATCAGAATCGTATCTACAGCTTTGTAGAGGATTCTCACGACGTACCCAAAATTTTTCGCAGAGATATGATCAAATTAGATCTCGATTATGGCCATAATTGATATAGAACAGGATAGTCATAGATACTGATATCTAATATGACCCGATCTTTGTCTCCCATATTAATTAATAATTATACAACTTACCTTTATGCAAAACATTTGGATGCGAGTACATGTTCTTACAGGAATTTAAATAATAAATTTCGTATTCTTTGAAATTAATTAAAAGGAATGGAGAATAGAACAGAATTAAAACGTATTAAAGAAACCAAAATATGAAGAATTGTATTTCATATAATATTCTTTAATTAAACAACATTAAATTAAAAGTTAACTAATATAACATTGTTCTTATTATATCGTATAATAATGATCTATTTCTAATTTCACGCTAGATTACTAATAGAAAATCAAAATAAAATCAGTCTTATTTTTAATTAAGTCGCAAGTAATTTCCGTAAGTATTTACATTTAATTGGTATGATTTGAAACACTGATGAATTGCAACTACGTATGCGGTAGAAGCTGTGAAAACGGTCTCTCCGAAAAATATATATTACGTAACGGATATCTTTCTGTTAACAAAATATTTTACTAATTAATATGTAAGATCAAATAATTCACCATAAAATAACTGGCGGGTAATTTCAAAGAACGTTCAAAATATAACTATAACATATCTGAAATAGATATTTTTAATATCGAAATAAGTGTATTAATTTACACAAAAAGATAATTGTATCAGTGTCAGAATGACGTTTCATTGTAATGTCACAACATTTTCACTAATATTTTCCGCCAGGGATAATGAAATATAGTGATAGACGCCTATGATGACATTGACTGCAGTGACGGTGACGATGCTGAAGAATCCGGTGCTGGATCATGATGACAATTATTAATTATCGTACGTTTTATTGAGCACGTGTCGGCAAAGCGTGTGTTTAATTCTTTATTGCTTTTTCTTCTTACTAGATGATAGTATTTGAACTTATATTTCAACTAGAAAAAATATGTTTTACATTGAAAAAACACAATTTGACTCCGTAGGGCCCAAAATACACATTGTACAAAAAGCACAAAATATCTGTATGCATTTAACAAAATAATGGGTAAGTGTCGATGAACACATTGAATACTGATCAATGTTATGCGACGTCGGTATCGAAGTAGGATCTAAATTTATAGAAAAATCAACAGGTAATAATTGCACGAATTTTATAAAAATAATTATTTGTAATTTTTCGATACAAAGGTGTAAGAGTTAAATTTTACACACCGTCATAAAAAATTATGAGGATCGAAGCAACAAAAATTGTGGCTCAATCTGAGAAAGAAAATAGTTAATTGAACATTTCATATTAGTAAAACGATTTAATATAAAAAGTAGTTAATTAAATAAACTATTTCCACGGTAAATGGAATTTTAAATTGTCCCATTTACTATATTTACTTGTATTTAAATCATTCGTACACAACTTAAAATATCAACTATAACATTCATGTTGTTAATTCTACTGTTAGGTTAGGTGATATACAAATTTTTCCGAATATATCCCTGCAATAAAATATAGTACGGTTACTTTTCAACAAGAATTTCTTAGAGTCTGCAGCCCCAATCGTCAGGCTCCACAAAATTAATATACCTCCAATTCATATAAAAAGTAGATTGAGATATGATATGAGAATAAACTGCATCGCATGTGCACAGTTGTTCTGCAGATTGTGCATACCACCTACTTGTACCATTACTGATAAGAATAATCTTATCTGCAATCTTGTACATGCCAGTAATCGACTACAATTTTTCTCTGGTGCTTAGTCTGCATTGATAAGCTCAAGACATTGGACAGCTTGTCGCTACAACACCCCCTGCGATGATATCGAGGCCGATGAATTCCGTAGTGTTTTAGTTTGGAACTTTCTTTCGATCAAAATTAAATAACAAAATAACAAGAAAGGTCTAAAAATTGGGTTAAGATTGAAAAACTATTTAAAACTAATGACTAAGATAAAACAATTCCAACACCTTGAAAATATATTTAGTTTTGATTGACGGAGAATAATTAGCTTACACAAAAAAAATGAAATGCGTTATATTTAGAGGTTTGTGCAAGTTTGTCCTATATTCTTCTTCTGTTGGATAAAAAATAAAATGTGCTTGTTCACGAAAAACGGCAAAAATGTATCTATGATATCATTTAATATTATACTTTCTCAAGAAGGTCCCTCTCTTCTGAAATAAAATATAACGATAAAAATAAAAGAAACTAAGTTTTCATAAATAATACATTTTTTCAGATTTCATCGTTTAGACAGAGTGTGTTTTAAATTTTCAAAAAAATAATGCATGAGTGTGTTTCTCATATAAAAATGGTGGAAACTACACTTACCGTGCCACTTTACAGGGAAAAATTATGAGATTTTGAAAAGCGATACTACTTGCTTCCCTCGTATTGCAAATTGTTATTTTTTGCTGGCACTCTTTTTGTACAATTTGAAAATACCCAAAACCCAATAAATATTTGCACGAATGCATGTCTAAACGATATCTTATAGACATCATCATCAGGGATATTTTGTAAAGGGTATCTAAAACATACCTTTCCTAGTTTACTTTATGTACAAAAGTGGCTATATAGATATGTACTCGAGGTCCCGTAAACGCAGAATTAATGGTGGCCTTTCTGCCGAAATGATAGCCATGTGGTTCAATGTGTTAAATGCCAATACAGTTAAATGTGCTATAATTAATAAAAAGTTAAGTGTAGTCATTATATTCGTGCCCTCCATTCCTTGTAACAGGTTGGGTACAAAAAGTCAAACGCAAACCATATATAATACGATGTAAAAATAAAATTAATGCTAACCAAATCCAATTTTAATTTCGGATGATGCGGATGATGCCCACATCGTCATTTGTGGTAACGAAAAGGCTGACAAGTCTGTGAACTCTGCCCTCCATTTGCCCCTTTCGCACATTTTAAGTTCGAGGCCCACTAAAGAAATAATTGGGAAAATATTAAATCACACATGAAAGAAGACTCGCAAAATCAATTGGCATTGGATTTTGATCATTTTCACCATACATTTACAGATGGTAGAGGTAATAGATATACAGTAATCCTTCCCTCATTCTAATTACCCTTATTCTAAAGTCTTCCCGTATTCTAAGTTTTTCTCTTCTTCAATTCTAATATTTCCCTTGAAACGTTCTCCCCACTGGCGTGTGTTGAAGTGTGGATTTTAAATATACAAATAATGGCGCATGCGCAACAAAAGAAAAAGAAACAAAAGGGTGACAGCAAATCTTAGTAGTGGGGGAGAGGGGGACATTAGAATAAGGGAAGAAGGCCGCCATCTTGCCTGACTGGACAAATTAGAATAAGTGAAGGACTACTGTAGGTCTGTAGTTGGCAGCATCTAGCTTGTTACATTTCATGTAGATTGGTGTAATTGTGGCTGCTAGCCAGTCCAACGTTATCACACATGAGTCGAAGCTAGCTGTCATTATCGAGGCAAGTGTTGGAGCAAGAACGTCGTTGAGCATCTTTAGGGGAAATGGCTGGATGCCATCAGGCCCTGGCGTCCAGTCTTGTTTGATCTCTTTCATGCATTATATACTATAATTTCCATGAATTTAATGTCGTCCAGTGTATTTGAGACACAAATAATATTGCGTATTAGTGGCACAGAGTTGGTTTACCCAAAGTAAAAAACACTAGCCAAGTGGTAAGCAAAGATTTTTGTGATTTCCGCTACCTCTGTTACAAGTTGACCGAAGTTATTCCTAAGACAATGAGGAGCCAAGACCTTGGTGCAAAGCGAGTGACAAAGTGACCATAAAAAAATTTAGGATTTTGGTTCAGTACTTTTTCTTCAAAATTTTGTCTACTGTGGAGAAGTACTGTGACCGAGTGGTTTCTGGCTGATTTATAGGCATAGTAATCTGCAGGTTGTTTTGACAGTTGCCATACATTACAAGCTTTAATCTTGACATTGATACTATGTTTAAACGCTTTTTTTGTTTTTTTTTTATTTTGCAGAAGATAGTGGTTTGCTCCCTCTCTTCTCTCCTCTCAATCGCAGAATATATATTTTCTTTAAAACTATTCCAATAAGCACATGCACATCCATACTGAAAGAAATAACGCAAGGTTCCTGGCATACGGATGGGTAGATCAGCTGTATGAAAGCCGATCTAACCATAATTATGCCTGATATTGCAATACGTATGCCAGGAGACTTGCGTTATTTCTTTCAGTGCATATTAGTCAAGGTAGCTACTTCAGTACGAACTTCACTACGAATGTAGTTAACGGCTTTAAACAATCCGTGTCTAGGTTCCGCTATGCCATCGGTAACTCAACTGACGTCCACATACACACTAGCAATAATTTCTATAGGGTCACCCATACCTAATGGTGGTAGAAATTTAACATTCATGATAAGGTTGCCTTCATTTGTAAACAATAAATTCAAGCGGGATGGTTTTTGCCCTGAACGTATCCTAGGTGGTTCATTTACTAGTTGCGTTAGGTTGCTGTTTACTAAAAATTCCAAACTAGTATATTATGTAACAAGGGCACAATCGCACTAGTCCGTCGATATTTCGCCCGTGTTCCATAGCATATTTTTTAATACGACGAGCGCAGGGTTCGATCATTTGCGACCGAATATTTCACTGCAGGACGAAAAATCGAGTTCTACTCCCGAAGTGTTGAAAATTTCTTTTCTTGTGCTCTAGAAAAATGAGTTTGACGTGTACACCAGTCTAATCCCGAATAAATTAAATCTCAAAAATAACTGCAGTTCCTAATGATAAGACATGGTTGATGGTTTGTAGAATGTTAAGATTGTCCTCAGTAGAGGTATTTGGCGGCCTACAGTTCCAATAAAAAACGTAGGATTATTAAATTATAATTTGGTCTAAAAACGTTAGGATTCTCACCAATGTCCAAGATTATTGATGTAAGTGTATACCCCTCTAACGTATCTGCAATGAAAAGGGCCACCCCACCGCCTCTATGATCTACGCGATAGTATCGGTACAAAGTAAAGCCTTGAATGCATATTTGGGAGTCACTGATGTTCGAATTCAACCACGTTTCAGTAATAGCTATTATTGAAGGATTATAAGTATTAACGGAACAAAGTAATTCATCAAAAGATGTGAGCGAGGTCACCTTGTATAAAAAAAGTTCAATGGTAGTACATTCACCAATTTTTCGGCAGAACAATAGATGTATTATTAGTATTAGCAGAATGTCGTACTGGCATAGTGACTATGTACGGCTTATCATGTATGTATTTATTTTTAAATGTTTGTCGCCAGTATCTTGGCGTTGTTTCAGTTCTAAACTAAGTTTAGCTAAGTTTTCTTGGCCATAGTATCATATCGTTTCTTATCGAAATTTTTTTAATTGTATCCTTGCAAGTTATTTGTAGCCCACAGTCAAGGGAGAGTGAGTTTAAGTGTCCGTTACTTTTGAAAATAGTTGGGAAACGATCAGTTCATACCTTCGCAGCCCTGCCTGTCGCAATACCTGCCAGTAGTTTTCTGCAACATTCATTGTGGAGAACCTTACTTAGGGTATGGATGTAGACTAGAACATTTCTTCTGGTACTTAAAAAAATACAGTACAACAAAAATAAGGACGTCTGGGACTGACTGCGAATTCTTTAAAGGTAATACCTGTCTATTGTGAAAAGCGACTAATAGCAAAATCTCTCAATTTCTTGTACGGCACAAGTCGGCTAACAACTTGCTTGCGGTAAAAATATTCAGCTGCAAATCAATAATTTTCTGCCCAGTATCCGAAAACCAGATTACATCCATGACATTGATTACGCTAACCTTAAGTTACGTTACGTTAAGTTAACTTTGCACTGAATAGACGGAGTGTGACGACTAAAGGAGAAAATATGGAATTCGAATAAACGGTCAATTTGAGAAGTGCTTTGTTATATGTTAATAAAGTATAGTTATAAAAAACGGAGGGCTACCTTGACACAATCGTTACGTATGACACGATTATATGTCAAGTGTATCTGCAAACCATTCTGAACTATAGAGCAGTGTTCCTCGCAGTTGAAGATGTAGGATTCTGCAGCGTAACTGAAAAAGATAAACTACGTTCCGAATACAGAGATTGAAACTTATTATTGAATATGAAAATTAATTTGCGAACAGAGGTAAACTCCGTATAAGAAAAAATATATGCTAGGATTTGATGCCTGTGGTTTCCTTGTTCGATAACGAACAATGAACGGAGTATGAAATGAAAGTGGGTACGATCTTTATCTCATTGAAGATAATAATTTGCGTCATTTGTGAGTTGACGAAACTTGGTTTGCTATATGTAGCTTACTCAAATTCGCTTTTACCGACGCCATATTTTCATTAAAAAGCGTATGGTTCAGGGGAGCTCACAATGAATTTACTATTTTAAAACTATTTTATTCATTTTTATAAATGTTAATTTAGCTGAAATTTGATGTACATTCATCAAATGAGCGTTAAATGGCCTTACGGATTCACCTCCGGGTGTACATGTAGATTTTACGCCCTAGATGCGAAATAGATATTTTCTATGCGATAGAATTTATATATTTTAAGGGGCCAGTCTAGTGGTTTTTTCATCAAAAAATCGTTTTTTCAAAAACATGATTTTTGTATAGAATATACGTTCAGAAATACGCTGAAAGTGGTTAGAAATGATTTTGTTTCGAAAATTACTCAGAATCCGAATAAAAAGTTGATATATCAAAAAAGCTGTACTTGCGTACTCGCCGCGTGCTCTGTCCTGTTATCAGGCTGGGTCCTGTTTAGGCATGCATGCTATTTTGTTTTGTTTTCTTTTAGTAAGCATTTCAATCTCTTCATTGGATTCTACGGTCCTGGCATTGTTGATTAAGGTAAGTCGCTTTTTAGTCACTATTTCAGACCTAAAACTTTAAACGCGTTTTTCTCGAAACAGTATTTTTTGAGCTGGCATTCAAGATTAAAATAAAACTACTCATCCGATCGCGCTGAAATTTTAAGCGGATGTTCTACGCATGTTTGACTATCATCTGAACTAGAATCTTAATTTTTTATTAATATTCAGCAATTTTATAAACAATTGAAGTTGCAAAAAACACGCTTAAAAATTCAAAAGTTAACCACGTCGTTATTTTTCATCGAACAATGTTTATTCTAGTTCACAACATAGCTACTAACTTATATTTTAAGAAAAATGTTGATTTTTTATTTCAAATGATTCAGACCCGAGATATCTTGAATGCCGTTTTAAGATCGGACCGACTTCAGGCAGCTACAGCGGAGAAAGCATGACATGTATATGTCATACTAAAATATGTCAGTTTCAAAGTGTGAAAAGATGTGTATGGATTAAAAGTCTCCATCATGAAATAAAAATTATTTTCTAAACCTGAAGAAACCACTGGACTAGCCCCTTAAGTTAGAAATTCACCTTATCGACCAACATGCTGTAGCGAGAGAATAAAGCGAGGAAATGTGATTACTCCAAATTACAGGTTTTAAAAAGAGCTGTTTACTTAATTTTTTCAACAACTTTTTTTATGATTTTGATTATCGGATGAATCAGCATGATGAGTTATGCCACAAGGAAATGTATAAACGTAAATAGAAAGGTTATATGAATCGAATAGCAGGTTAGAGTATCTGCCATATGTACTACATAAACCACTTACATAAGTTTCGGACTGCGTCGCACAAACAATAATACAATATACATTTCAGTCGTTTGCAATTCTTCGCAGCCTTCGCAGCGAACATCACAACATTTGTGTGCATAATTTGCATGGTATGGATGCACTTATTTGCCCGAGAAGACAATTAAAGGCGAGATTAGGTAAGCATTAGAATAAAAATGTATTAAAAATTCGATAATAACATTACTGTGCAATAAAATCAATGACGAATTTGAGGTTATTTAAAATTCTTTATCAAAATTGACATGTAAGAAATTAAAACGTAAATACACATATGTATATACTCATATAAACATAATTTCCTTTACTTTATACATTGCAATTCTTCTCGTATAATAGAACTACATGCAAGGATTAACTTGCATTATACATGGTACACCTTCGGAAAACATGAAAGATATATGTCTCCCTCTAAAATGCGGAGTTGGGCCCCTATTGTTGGACACAATTTTTTTTTTTTTTTTTTTTACGGGGGAGGGAAATGCATTAGGCACCATAGGGGGTTGAAGATGTTGTGTAACCCCCCGTGTGTCGGACTTCCTCACCTTTGATGTTAACGGCAAGGTTTACCGACTAAAACCCTAACCTCCCTTGGCCCTCCAGAATCCACGTGTGCAGTTTGCAGCAGAAAAGTGGCTCCGATATCCATCTCCTCCGCTGCAAACTGCACCGGGCCATTTCGTTTGCAACTGTAACCACTCCCTCTACCATTGGGTTAGTGGTTACAGGATCTCGTGTGACCTCAGTAGACGGAGAGATCCCAGCAGCACTGCTTTCTGCATTCGGCCTGCGATGGAATTTGCATGTTGTTGACAGGCTGGAATGCTTTTGATGTTTTGGAGGAAAGTTGGTCTCATTCCTCCCAGCACTCCAATTATCAGCACGACGAGCTTGATTTTGAACCCTCGATACAGCTTGCGAATCTCGAACAGGAGTTCCTGATATTTCATCCGTTTTTCGTCCTCTTTGCTGACTATATTTGTTTCTGCTGGTGCAGAAAACTCGATGACGAAGATGGATTTGTCATCGAAGTCAACCAGGACGATGTCAGGCTTATTGGCTGATATTTGCCTGTTCGTCGGGAATGAGTAATTCATGTATATTCGGCACGACTCATTCCCGACTACGGATTCAATATCAGTGGGGACGTACGGCAAAACTGGGGTTGCATCAATACCATAAGTGCCGCTCGTTCCGCCGCGTTGTACAAAAACGCCCCCTTCCCCTGAATTTCATGCTGATGTACTAGCATCATCGGGGGATCCTCCGTTCGATTAATCATGTCGCAAGCTGTTTCGAGGACCAATCGGTCATGCATACACTCCAGGCTTAAAAGGCCACGACCTCCCATATTTCGGGGCAAATACAGTCGTTTCACGGAAGATCTTGGATGCAAACTGCGTTGCATACAATCTTCCGTGTGCTTCGGTCAAAATCCCTTAGCTCGTCAACGTTCCACTTCAGTGCTCCAAAAGAATAGAGCACTGGTGATACGGCTAACATATTCGTGGCTGCCACCTTATTTCTCCCGGTCAATTCTGATGACTAGATCTGACGGAGAATGCGCCGGTATTTCTTAATGATGGTGGTTTTAGCAGCCTGCACATCCTGGACATGCCTTTGAGGTATGCCCAGGTATGTGTAGGCTTCTTCGGCGCTAAGGTGGCGGATGACATTTCCGTTGACGAGCTCCATATCGTTGTTATGGGAGCCTGACCTTCCTCTGTGCAAATGAACGACTGCACACTTGTCCAATCCGAATTCCATGCCGATATCTCTCGAGTATGTGAGGGCGATGTTCAGAGATCGATGTAATTGATCCTCGCCTGATGCGTATAATTTAAGATCATCCATATAGAAAAGATGGGTGATCTTGTGTACACGTTCACCAGGCGGTCCACACATGTACCCTTGAGATTTCCGGAGAGCAACGGATAGAGGCAATAGTGAGATGCAGAAGAGCAGAGGACTCAGAGAATCCCCCTGATAGACACCTCTTTGGAATTGAACCAGTCTAGACATGGTTCGACGCTTGCCCGATGTCATGACAAAGCGTGTTTTCCAAAGAGGCATCAGGTCTTCTACAATTCTCACTATGTTTGGGTGGACTTGGAGGCGTTTGAGCAACAAGCTTAAAAGCTCGTGCGATGTTGAGTCATACGCCTTCATGTAATCCAGCCAGGCTATCGACAGGTTACGCTTGTACTGGACTGCGTCCTGACAAACACACCTGTCGATAAGCAAGTTGTCCTTGCAGCCGGATACACCCATTTTGCAGCCTCGTTGTTCTACTATCCGTTGCCACACCGGTTTCACGGATTTCTCAATACGTTCGTTCAAGATGTTAGTGAACAATTTGTATAACGTATTGAGACACGTGATCGGTCTATGGTTTTTCGGATCGGACAAGTCTCCCGATTTTGGGATCAGTGTCGTTCGGCCCTCCACCAGCCAGTGCGGAATGGGTTGGTCTCCATTTATATAAGAGGTGAATATTCGGGCTAGGTGTTGATGGACAGAAGTGAACTTCTTCCACCAATAGTTGTTAATTCCATCCCAGCCCGGCGAGGAGAAATTCCTCGCTCCTGTGATGGCATTTTTCACCTCTAAAGCACTGACGGGTGGGCAATCTTCACTTTGTTGTGTGACTTCGTCGCACAACTCGGTGAAGATTTCAATACCTGGAATGTCTGCATTAAGCCTAGATGTTCTCTCGTAGATGCTCCCCCAGAATTCCTCAACTGCGGCCATCGACGGAAACTCGCTTGAGGCTGCGATACGATGTTTGAAGAGGTTGGAAGGATTCGTCCAACATATTGCATTTTGTCGAATTCCATCCTCCCGTCTTTGCAGCCTCTTTTTGGCATCCGCCAAAACCCGAATTTTATCCGCCAAACGTTGCTTGATGTTGAGCAACTTCAGCTTGTTCAGTGTGTGATAGTACGTCCGCAGTTGGTGTGCGAACTTCTTGACTTTTGCCGTAAATGAACGGCCAGATGTTAAATAGTCGATCACACACTGAACTCGGGAAGCGAGCTTCCGTGTCAGTCGAATCTTGCCGTTCAATTGAGACATGCGTTTTATAATCTGCCGACTCCCCGATATCTGTGTCAGATTTTGCGGAGTCACCAGATCACTTGCAGCCTCGTAAACGGCACAATTGACTTGCCACAGGTCATCTGGAAGAGCATCCAGAAGTAGGCTATTTGCTCTGTCTAATTCTCGTTGTTTAGGCAAAATTTTTGTTGTCAAATTTTGCCTAAACACGAGTGTCGTGCTTTCGTAATGTGGAGCATCTCTCCCAGCACCGCGTACGGGCTCAGTTGTTATTGCCCACACATCCGGTACCGGTTGACAGCTGGGAACAACGAAACCCGTCCGCCTCAGATAGGCCACATAATCTCTCAGTTGTTGTTGAGAAAAGCGATCTGCCAGTTCGGGATGCATTACTGCAAACCGACTGTGCATTCGCGCCATGTAGCCTCTCTGTTGCGGACAGCTCTCCTCGTAGCAGCGCATTAGATCTTGCCTGAGATCCTCCGTCCACTGAAATCGTCCGTGGACATCAGCTGGTCGTCGTCCCGGGACACCTGTTTCGGCTCCTCCACCTCGGGACTGGGCTGCATCCGAAGCAGCCCGATGGTCAGGAGCCCTGCGCGTTATTCTATGAGTAACCGCAAATACAGGGAGTAGGGTGGTTAGCCCTACCCCCCCGTTGTTATGCCTCTCTCGTTTGTCTCTTACCTCGCCATCCACTGGGGTTGGTTACCCAATCTCTGGCAAGGTTGCTAAGAGTCCAGGGCCCACCGGCTTTAATAAGCACACGTGGAGGTGAGAGTAGGCCATTTGGGAAGATAGGCTAAGATGCGGCTTTTTGCATAGCCGCATTGTGTTACGCATCATTCCCTTTGGGCCCCTGGTTTATTATTATTATTATTATTATTATTATATTTTAAAAATTTAAAATGGCAAATCCAAAATGGCGGACGACTTTTAAAAAATTGAATGCAATTCGCTTGAAACACGTTAAAGTTTAACAAAGGCAAGATGTAATAATCCAAACGCCAAAGGTAAGATCGTAAAATCCAACCAACAAAGGCAAGATGTAATAATCCGACCGGCAAAGGTAAGATCGTAAAATCCAACCAGCAAAGGCAAGATGTAATAATCCAACCGACAAAGGTAAGATTGAAAAATCCAACCAACAAAGTCAAGATGTAATAATCCGACCTGCAAAGGTAAGATCGTAAAATCCAACCAACAAAGGCAAGATGTAATAATCCGACCGGTAAAGGTAAGATAGTATAATCCAACCAACAATGACAAGTTGTAAAAATTCAACCAACAAAGGCAAGATGCAATACTCCAACCAAGGCAAGATACTTTTATTTTATCACATTTGCAAGCAAACGATTCAAATAAGATGTACAATGGAATGGAAATTAATGAAATGGTTTTTGAATATAGGCTGAAATTTTGTATAAATTCGAGATTTTCAACACTAAAGATACACTTATTTTATCACTTTCGCAAGCCCACGATTCAAATAAGATGTCTTAAACGATGCATTAAAACTTTGATTGTTTTTAGATTGTCTTTTGTTTCCTATGCAGTGTCAAAACAGATTTAATGCAGCGACAAAGAAAGCTTAGTGTCTTTTCAATATCAATTCAACGTTAGATTCAACTTCATCGACTGCAAAAACCTTAAGCTGACGAGTTTCAAGCGAATTGCATTAAATTTTTCAAAAGTCACCCGTTATATTGGACCTGTCATTTTGAATTTTGAAAAACTAACTGCCGATTCGTAATCAACGACCCCAAAAACTTCAGAATAACGTGTTTCAAGCGAATTGCATTTGATTTTTTAAAAGTCGTCCGCCATATTGGATTTGCCATTTTGAATTTTTAAAATATGACTTGAGATTCGTAATCAGCGACCCCAAAAACCCCTGAGTAATAATTTTTAGGCAAATTAGATCGATTTTCCAAAAAGTCGTCCGCCATATTGGATCCGTCATTTTGAATTTTTAAAATCTGACTTCAGATTCGTAATCAGCAGTCAAAAATCTGTAAAACACCACATCGTCTGATTTTTTTTTAACATTATTATTCGAGTATAAATGTGAAATTGATGTACATTTTTTATTGGACATGGTCAACTTTGACCTCTCATATTTCCGATACGGGGAATATGCTCACTTTGAAATTTTGCTGGGATTATTGGGTCATCATATGTAACCAATTGGCATAAAAAAAGTTTCAATATTCGAGGTACGAAAAAGGGGCATTTTTGGCATGGGGCTTACAGAGGCTCTTTTTTCAAAGAAAGGGGCGCATTTGGTACTCGGGCCTATGACGCTCAGAACCTTTATCCAGCCCTGCACTAAATATAATATATTTATTGTGTAACTATGCATTTCACTTGATTCTTTTCCAACAATTAAATTTGATTTGTAACACATGTTTCAAAAAATATTTTTGCATCGACGTGCACATGTCCAAAAATCAATTTGCTTGCAGCAAAAGCAAAAGTAACATATCTTGCTCTCCTATTATCCGAACACAAACTACGTGTGGCTGTAACTCACACTTGACATTTTGTCAAATTTAATTACAATTTCTTTTCTACAAAAATGTGCGAAGGGTGTCCACACAACCAAGCCGCTTAGTTCACATACATACATGTATTTCAGTCTCAGATCACGACGGGCGCCATTTGTTAGTTGAAGAAATTCATCGGAAATGTATACGTATATGATATATAATGTATGCTTATATCCAATTAAATACATTCTAAGAAAGAAACCATATTAGAAATAGCGAATTTTTGTTCACTCTATCTACAATTATGTCAAATTCATTTATGTACACAAATTCAGATTTTTTATTCGTATTAAGTATGAAATGAAAGACTTCGTCCCATTTTTATTTTCATAATTTTTTTATTTACATGCACTAGATGTTTAAAAGTAGCAGAATTATTAATGTTGACAGTATTCAAGTTTACAAAATACCTGTAATATAAAACGTATGCTTTGTATTATTTATTTTTATTTATATTATAAACAATTATCCATATTATCATCAGAAATCTGTATTCTATATATGAAATTAAATGAAAATTACGGGCAGGTTTGGGTTACACAAAGACCCACCCTAAAAATTCGCCTATTTTGTTAACCTTAGATTTGGAATTGCAATGTGTGCGAAATGAGTTCATGACGACAGAATGTTCATGTAAAACTTTCAGATTGAGCATGAATCTCAATTGAGGTGGTAGGAAGCTACCATCCCGGATAGCTAGATATACATGTGCATAAAAGCTGCACGTTTATCCGGTGCAAAAATTTTAAATCCGTGACGGATCCTTGATAGATCTTCGGTGGATCTACTCCGTCGAAAGTATGTTTTTTGAGACGACCCTGCATTATCTGTGGATTTATAATCGTCACCCGATGCTTGCAATGCGTGTTTTCGCCCGCGATGGGTACACTATTTTTTGTCACACCCGTACAAGAAAAGTCCAACTTACCCTTTACGGCGTGCAAAGTGGTCCAAGGCTGTCAAGCACATTCGATGATCTCCACAGCGTGAAAGATTGTTTTTAGACGAAAGACTGTCAACAGATTGGAAGCGAGAGGAAAAAAACATTTTCCGCCCGGTGACGCTCATCTTTTTCAGTCCGGGCGGCTATCGGTCACTTTCCGCCTCCTTTTTCGGGCGGAGAGATGGACTTTGTTTTTTATATTTGTAAAAATCGTCAACCATATTGGATCCGCCATTTTTAATGTTCTAAAAGAAGCTTTAAATTCGTAATCAGCGACCCCAGAAACCCCTCAATAACAATTTTCGACCAAATCCAATGATGTTTGAAGCAAAAAAAATGGGTGAAATGTTTGACGCCATTCTCACAAAAGTATTAAAAATTGACGTCATTTGCAAACAAAAAACTTTTTTTTTTACATATTCGTGTTCCTTGACATTAAAACATGGAATTATTATGATTTCCTAAACTTCAATACGTCTACAAACTTTGCAAAGCGAATTTAAGTAGGACCGCCATTGCTATTATTTTCGCCGCTTTATTGTCATCAGCACGAGCGACGCATCCATTTGGAACGCCTCGCCGAAGTAGTTAATAGAAGATAAAAAATGGTGCATAACATTTTCAATAGTGCAGTGATAATTAAAATTTGTTTATCAACATCGATTTTTCAAGCACCAGGGGCCAACTGCAATGCCCGAAAAAATGTTGTATAATTTTAAAGTGGCATTTGTCCGCCTCTTACGAAAAAAAATTGTACGAGTGTGTTGGAATAATTCATAAAAATCTTTCTTGAGATTTTTCGAAGTATTGACTACATATTTTGCAAACGTATTCGAAAAAAAATAGGGAAACCACGTTAAAAAATGCGCGTTTATAGCGTGTTAGGGAAGGTGTATCTCATGTACATAATTAAATAAATATTACAAAGTAATCTATCAATATGTGGCTACAAATAAATGTCAATTTACAATCTCAATAATGGTGTATTTATTTATTCGCTATAAATTGCATAAAAGAAAGAAAACAGCCTATAATATTATATGTCTAGGGAATTTGTTACTAAAAACTTTGAAATGGTAAATAGTACGTCCCTAGCGGATCCGACCGACCGACTATTGACCGAAAAATCGACATTGGATCGGTCGTTTTGTGCGCCGAGTTGACTAAAAATTGACCAGCTATTGACCATCCCAGTCGAATTTTGAGAAATCGTTTGATGCCGGTCGATTTACGATCAGACATGGGTCGATTTACGGACAGAAATGGGTCGATTTTCGGTCAAAAACGTTTTGTTTTTTTCAGTCAAATAGAGGTCAAATATGGGTCGATTTAACAAGGATTTACTGGAACAGTCAATCATGTGTCGATATATGGTCAACTTGACGCACAAACCTTTTCGTCAATTTTTAAGTTAATTTTTGGTTAATTGACCCAAAGTTGACCAATGCTTATAACCACTACTTTACGGTTCGCTATGGGTTGCAATTAATACATCTATGGTTTTTCTTTCTCTTTGATGTGGATACTTACATACATACATACACTAAAGTCTAAATAGATCTAATTAAATTTCAAAGAAAACCGACTATTTGAATTAGAAAGCGAATAAAATCTGTTCTAATGTAATTGAATTACATAATGAAATGTACTGCAAGTAAGTATAGTTAAAGTTATAACTTTAATTTCATCAATAATGTCAACGCGGTTTTATACAGTCTACAAAATGGTGCAAATTGTTGTACAAATATGCAAATATATGGATGCTTCACACAATGTCGATGTAATTAAAGGAGTACGGGATTTTTTGGTAAATTAAATACTATATTATAGATAGTTTGTTTGTGATACGTAAAAATCAGAGTCAATCAAATTAAATAAATTGGTTGAAAATATTGCATGATTTGGTAGACACAATTCAAGCACAAAGTGTTGTAAATATCATGTTTAGTTAAGAAAAAAATGGCATAATATGACGGCATAATTAGTAAGATGGCTTCCGTAGTAGATAGACGTGTTTACGAGAAGTGGAAAGAAGGAGAAGCGTTCACATGCTGCCCGGATAAAGCAAAGTCAAAAACATGTGTTTGTATGTTCTGCAATAAATTGCACCATCGTAGCTGTTATGGAAGAGATCCAAAAAATTGTAAAATTGTAGATCGAGTTCACGTGTCGTGTTGTGAGGCGGTTGATTTTGCAGAGACAAACTTGGATACTGGTGAAGAAAATAAGGACAATATTACTTTAAGACAAATAATTGTAGTGCTGAAGCAAAGGTTGGAGAAAACCAAGGAGCAGCTAAACTGCAAAACATGTGAGGTCGAATTCTTAAATAATGAAAATATAGCACTGAAAAAGAGGGTAAAATCTATGGGTACTAAATTAAACGAAAGTTTAAATGATACTTTGAATACAGTAACGTATACAGAAGCACTAACACAAACAGACAAAGACACAGCAGTAGTATCATTACAAGAAGAAAATAAACAATTGAAAGTGACTATTGTAGATCTAAGGAAAACAAATGAAAAGCTAAAGGTAACTACGAATACTGAGACGTGCAATGATAAAATTAAGAATTTACAGGAAAAAAATCAGTTGCTAACAGAGTTAAACATTGAAATGAAAGAAAAAAATCAATTATTAACTGAAAAAAATACATACATACTAGAGAAGTTAAATAAATATAAAGAAAATAAAACCGATTCATCAGCACATACATATGCCAATATTCTACGCAACAATGATAACAATAACAACATCGTACCAAGCATTTTAGTTTATCCAAAAAATAAAGAAAATATTCTTAATACCTTACAGATAATAAGAAATTTTATAAAACAACAAACTACTATACAGATCAATAAAATGCATAGCATTAGGGACAAAATTATAATAACTTGTAAAAACAAAATGGATATAAATGTAGTTAAAAGTAAAATCGAAAGCATAAAAAATATTGACGCCATAGTGGAAATGGAAAAACTAAGAAACCCAAGAATAAAGGTAGTTGGTGTTGAATTGGAAGCTGAAGATACTGACAGTAAAGTTGAGGAGGATATTTTTAGGCGTAATAATCTTGAAGATGGTGATTGGATAAAAATTGTGCATAGATTTAAAAATAAAAATTATAGTAATTCATGGACCCTTATAGTGGAAGTAAAGGCAAACGCCTATTTAAAACTTATGAAAGGAAAAAAGATTTTCGTAGGATGCAATCGGTGTTCTGTCTATGACGATTTCAATCTGAATCTTTGTTACAATTGTGGCATGTACGGTCATTCTGCAAAAAAATGCAAATCTGACAACGCTTGTATTTTATGCGCAGGTAATCACCTGAAGAAGGATTGTAAGGCCCAGAATGTCAAAAAGTGCATAAACTGTATAAAATCTAACGATAAATATAAGCTAAACAGACAGATCAATCACTCAGCATTAAACATCCAAGAATGTGAAACGTATAAAAAGTTTATTACAAAGGACCATACATAGGTTTGACTATCCCTACAACCCTTTATTAAACTGTAATGGCTGATCTTTTGGATCAATTTTTTTATTTGAATATTTCAACTTCGACCACAAACATGTCTTGTCTCTTTCAAAAACCGCCTTTTCGCTCGAATATCTTACTTATGGTCGTACTTACTAACACAACATATTACGATACAAAATGGTTAGAGTTAACGATACTAGTTTAATAAAAGACATTATTATAGATACCAATATTTCTGACACACACGATCAATGTAGCAGAATATTGGAGGATCAGAACTATTTTAATGTGTTTCATATTAATATCCGTAGTTTACAGAAACATTATGAGGAATTACAAGCTATTGTAAAGATGTATAAACATTTGGACATCATAGTATGTACTGAAACATGGGTAATTAAAGATATAAGACTGTATGGACTTGATGGTTATAGAGTAATATATAACGAATCTCATATGAACAAAAGTGATGGAGTAATTGTATATATTAAAGAACAACATCAAACCGAAGACAATATAGTATGTACAAATAAACTTAAAGCGATTCAGATAAAATTAAAAATAAAAACTGAAAATTACAATATAATAGCAGTATACAGATCCCATGCAATCAGCAAAAACGAATTTACAGTAGCCTTACAAGAAATCTTGAAAAATATAAACTGCAGTGAAACATTAGTAATCGGAGATTGTAACATCGACCTACTTTCGGAAAACTTGGACAAGGAGGAATATTTAAATAATATGCACCAAGAAGGATTTTTATCAGCCATTAACACGAATACTCGAGTTACGACAAATAGAAAAAGTTGTATCGACCACGCCTTCATAAAAACAAATAACAACCCACTAGATATCAAAGCATGGGTAATTAAAGCTGGCACGACAGACCATTTTCCTATAGTAATACAATGGCCAATATGCTCGAATATGTCAAGACCTAAAGCCCTACAACAACAAGAACTCGAACAGGGACAAATAAACAAAATAAACTACAACAAATTGAGACACAGATTATGTGCATCGGAATGGAGTGGAGTTTATCAAAATCCGGATGTAAATGAAGCGGTGCACAGTTTTATAGAACTACTCAACATATCAATACAGGAAGTAACATATAAAGTTAAAAAGAAAACAAAAACAGATTAGATAACACCAGGTATCCTAACAGCTATCAAAACAAGAGACAAACTATATAAGAAGCACTTAAAAAACATAAAAGATGCAACACGGCTGGAGGAATTTAAAAAATATCGAAATAAACTGACAACAGTGATAAAAAATGCAAAAACAATGTACTACCAAAGAAAATTTAACGACACCTCAAATCCAAGACAATTATTCCTAAACCTTCACCAAATAATAACTAAACCAACGAAGAAAAAAACGGACATTTATAAAATACAACTGGAGAATGGTAGGGTAACTGAAAATAAACAAAATATAGCAAATATACTAAATTCGCATTTTGCAACAATAGGAAAAAAATTAGCGGCTCAAATACCAACGGAAACCCGAATATCTAGTAGAAGAATCAGTAACACCCTGTTTTTGCAGGATGTAACACTAAACGAAGTTTCGAAATATATCCGAAAATTAAAAACAAATAAAACACCAGGACAAGATAACATAACTGTTAAGATCATAAAGGAAACAGCAGAAATTCTTAAGTACCCTATCAAACATCTCATCAATCTATCTTTCAACACAGGAACATTTCCAGACCACTGCAAGAAAGCTGTGATAATCCCTATCTACAAAAATGGAGATCCATCCATACGTGCTAATTATAGACCGATTTCGCTAATATCGACAATTGCGAAAATATTTGAAATGGCTATAAAAGAAAGACTAGTATCATTCTTAGATAAAGAAAATATATTAAATAGTATGCAATTTGGATTTCGAACAAGGAAATCAACAAGCTCAGCACTAACTGCGCTTCTGTCACATGTATATCAGGCAATTGAAATAAATAGACCATGCCTTGGCATCTTCATTGATCTAGCCAAAGCATTTGACACCTTAGAACATAAGATATTGCTTGATAAATTATACAATTACGGTTGTAGAGGAAAAATTTATGACATTTTGGAAACTTACCTATATAATCGGAAACAATGTGTGAAACTGGGTGAAACAAATAGTGAAGAAGCCACTATTACTCACGGTGTTCCACAGGGAACAATTTTGGGACCCATCTTATTTATCATCTATATCAATGACATCTTTGAACTAACGAAAGGAAAGATGATAATGTATGCAGATGATACCGTTATAGTTTATGAAGAACAAACATGGGAAAAAGCATTTGATACTGCAAAAAATGAATTCCAAAACATTACATCATGGTTCGCTGCAAATAAATTAACAGTCAATGTAGATAAAACAAACGTAATGCTGTTTGGCTGTTATGAGGATAGCATCCCCAAAAAGACACATTTGACTCTACACATATCTACATGCCAGCAAGGATTATATTGTGACTGTAAAACGCTAAAAATTGTTAAACTTACAAAATATCTTGGCATTTATTTAGATTTCAGGTTGAAATGGAATGAACACATACATACAATAATAAGTAAATTAAGATATCTGGTGTTTGCCTTTTACAAACTACGACAGCTGTTAACAACACAGCAGCTTAGAACTGTTTATTTTGCGCTTTTTGAATCCATCGCAACATATGGTATAGTAGCTTGGGGAGGAGCCTACGAAACAATAATAAAAAAAATTGAAATAATTCAAAAACATATTCTAAAAATAATATATAGAAAAGACAGAACCTTCCCTACAGCACAACTAAATGATGTAGCTAAGGTGATGAACATTCGGCAGAATTATTGCTTTGCTGCCATTAAATATTACATACAAGAAGGCTTTATACGATTCACTAAAACAACAACATGTACTAGAAACTCTACAAAAAGGATGGCACAAATCCCAACAAGAAATAAGACGATGACCCGCCAAGCATTTGACTATGTGGCTGCAAAAATCTACAATAAAATAGATGAAGACCTAAAAACAAAAATACACTTAAATGGACCACACAATATTAAGAATTGGATCAAGAAAAATGTTAAAATATGGAAACAATTCATTGAATAGACGAATATACAACTCAACATTTATATTAAGGAAACCAACATCTCTACGGAAACTCAGAAGTTAATCTACGAAGAATACGTGAAAACATAACTACGATCTAAACAGAATTACAGACGAGCTAAGCTCTTGTATTCTGTTAAATATATATATACTTTTCTTTTTTTACATGTGTATATATTGTGCTGAAACTATACAGAACATCTCATTATGTTGAGATTAAGCATTATCAAATAGAACTCTTTAAATGTTAATTACATGTATATGCATTCTGTAACTTTTTGGGGGATTAATAAATATTATTATTATTATTATTAATTGCAACTTGAAGTGCTGCAATATACTGTTCGGTTGAAACAAATGCATGATATCATGAGATAATTGCAGCATGACTTGCTGCAAATATGCTGCCATACAAATGCAATGTTCATACGCTCGTATGCCGGCATAATGTAGGATCAGTGCTATCTGGGGAAGAAAGAATATTGTAAAAATTGCAGTTTTTCAAAATTTGTATTTTGTTTCTCCGAAAATATATATTTTATGAAAAATACATAGCAAAGTAAATATAGCTAAGTAAATTTTTTCCGCACCGAATTAATTCAAATTTTTTAATTTAAACAATTTTGGAATATTTCGAAACTTTGAATTGTTTTGTTTAAAGAAAATTTCTCTAAATTCGTTGACCATTCCGAACAAAACATGATCGTAAAATTGTCATTTTTCGTAAAATGTCTATTTTATTAGATAAAATGTCAAATTTAAAAATTCATACAATTTTTGCAATAATATATTCGAAATCGAATTTCCTCTCACCATGCATACATATGAAACGTTTTTATAATCGTAAAATAAACAATTCTATAACCTATTAAATAAATTTATTAGACAATTAAAACACAGTTATGATTGTTATTTCCTTTTATTATATTAAATTTGTTAGATATTTTTAGAACTAAAGAACTTTATATTCGACGGTCTAATATAAAAACTTCTTTAATTCTAAAACATGTGATTTTTCTACAGATGAGAATGCTATAAAAATGTGAAAATGTTGCAGAATTAATAATACAATATAATATTTAAGTATTTTGTGATTTTCGGTAAGCTATTCAGATTTTACAAATGTTTAAATCTGAAAATATACTTTTCTGAATGAAGAATTTTAATAAATAATATATGTTTAGCAAATATTATATGATCTTCACCCGCTATCAAAATGAAGTCAACTGATTGTATTGTCTACATTTATATTTCTAATGTCACAAATTAAACACTAAACTTGTAACAACGTATTTTAACAAAATCTACTTAACACGGAATATAGGCACCGATATCTTACAGCTTTTCGCGGTATAATCGCAGGTAAACATTTATGTATAAGCGGTTAACGCGTTATAATCTATGTATACAAAACGCGCAGTATATGTACATCTTTACATATTTATTTACATCGGATAGAAAAGATTAAGTTTTAATAAGTCGAGAATTCGGGAAGAGAGCCGAGTCAGTTTTTTAAACTGTTTCTGAAATTTTTATATGTACAGATGGGTGATGCATTCTGCTAGCTATGCCTGATTGGACCTTCTGTTCCGACGTGACGAACTGGAGAACAATGGACGAGGCTTATAAAGGTCGTCACTCGAGTATCGTTGACTGCTTCTTTGTCGACTGTAATCATTCAATTAAATAGAATGCTTCTCAATTGGAAAGATTACGTTAAAAGCGAGCTCGACAAGAAAATGCATGCAAACTCTACTCCAACTACTCATTATCAATTTTTTAAAATTCTTATTTCTTTCTTTTTTACTACTTGTGAACAAGATAAACATCATTGTGTACAGACAACACACACATTGCATTCAATGAAAATATATATACAATCAATTTTTAATGTCCACCACCAAATTTCGAGTTAAATTAGTTTTTCGTTTTATGCATGGAGTACCTCTTTTCCTCCTTAGAAGACGGATTACCAACGGACTTCTCGTTGCTCGTTGAAACATCACTGTCTGGGCTTAGTGGCATTATGAAATTTTCACCATTTACGACACCATGAGAATTGCAGTTGCTTGCATTAACTTTTTCTTTCTTGGATCGACCCAACTTTCGCTTTTTTGCGACAGGAGAAGTTTCATCCTCGGGCATTACAGCTGCCTCAATCATTTGCTCGTCCTCTGTATGTTCAATGTTATTATAGGTGTTGTTTATAATAATATTGAGGGGACTCAAAGGACGTTTTCGCGATGCATGTATCGTGTCTTTATCTTTTTCCATTGGGGTAACAACTTGCGTACCAACACTCTCAACCTTTTGTTCCGAGGTTGGGTTTTCATTTTCAGCTTCAACCGTTGCTATAAACTTTGCAAATCGTAGTGATCGTTCGTTATCCGCATCCAAGTATAGGCATTCCTCCTCTACTGGCGATCCTATATCACCGGTATTATCATAGCAGACATTTTTAACTTGAGAATGTTCTTCATTTTTTGAAGTTTCGGCAGTAATCTCTTTATTATTTATTTCAATACTAGAAGTATCTTCTTCAGTCTCAATAGTTTTTACTATAGATGTTTTACTTTCTTGTAAAACTTCATTGTATGTTGCATGTTTAATGTGCATTTCTTGATCTACTTTTAAAATTTCCTCAACTGGAGTTGGACAATCATCATCCAGTTTTAATTCAAACTCTGATTCAGTTTCAGTTTCTGGGTCTTCTAACATTTTCACTTCGGCATCAGGACAGCTTTCTGTTTTGGCTTCTGTCGTTTCTTCAATTCTTGTGTCAGTTTTAACAACTTCACCCACAATATCCTCTCTAATAGTTTCAGTTCTGGTCTTGTCATTGGTTTCCACATTTGATGCATTAAACATCTCTATTTCTTCTATTTTTTTATCTAACTTGTCAGACGGTATCTTTTCTTCTGTTTTTGTAATCGATTCACTAAACGTTTCCTTCTTATCAATTTCTTTATCCAATTTTAATATGTCTTCATCACACATCCTTTCGTTAGGTTCCGTTTCTGTTTTTATTTCTTTTAAATCCTCCGAAATATTTTCATTAGATTTTTCAACATTAGCTGACGCAATGTTTTCAGTTTTATTTTTTTCAGAAATTTCAACAAAAATATCTTTGTTACCTGTAGGTGATACATCGTCGGATAAAATTTCTTTCAATTTAATAATTGACGACATATTACTTTCCTTTTTTTCAATACTATCCGTTATTTGTATAATTTCATGTCTGGGGCTTGAAAGTTCTTTTGTAAATTTTATTTCAGTAGCTGTCTTATTCTCTTTCTCATTCTCTGTCAGAATAACGTTATCGTTTTCCGTTTTTTTCTCCTCTTTGGTAATAATATTCTCGTTTGTACCCATAATTTCATTATAGATGTTTTGAATCGATTCTTCAGTCTTTTCATTTGTAATTTGATAACTGAAATTCTCTTGCGCTACTTCTTTGCTTTTTTCACTCATTCGTTGAAGATTAAATCTGTTAATCCCAAACTCTTGATTGGTTGAACAATTTGCTTCAATTTTCTCTTCATATTCAATATTTTTCACTACTTGGGTACTTTCTTCATTGCACGTAACTTTTTGATTATTGGTTTTTTCTTGATTAAAATTCATCTCCTCTTTATAATCCGTATCTTTGGAATCCGATTCATCAATAATGAGAGATAATTCATTGTCGCTTGTATTATCATCTTCAGATTTTTTGTCATTACTCATATTAGTGTCATCTGTCTCTTTACTGGGTTCAACTGTATCAGAACTGCCAGTAACTTCTTTTGGTTTAATATCACTATTTTCAGTAGATACAGGCTTATCATTAGCGGAAGGATTACTGGAAGGTTCAGAATGTATAGCATTTATTACGCTTTGATGAACGTTATTTGCCAACATCAATTTATGATCCGACATCATTTCACTAAGAGATTGACGGATCGAAAGTTCCATTTCCGACAATGTCGACTTAGAATGTGTACGCCTATGCGCAAAATCTTCTATACATGACGTATCTTCTAAAATTATTCTTGAGGTTTCTTCCAAAGACAACATCATTTCATTTTCCGAATACGTTTCATCGTAATCCTCGTAAGGAATTTCTATTATTTGGACTCTTTCTTCATCAGGTACAGACGTGAGATCTTCGACGTCATTAATTGCATTTTCTTTCTCTAATTTAAACTTTTCTTTGTTATTCGATCGTTTGACTTCCTTTTCTGGAACTGGAACTTCTTTTTTCTGTATCTGTTTTTTAATTTTCATTAGTTTTCGAGCTTCGTTACCATTTTTGGCTATTTTAGGTTTTTTCATTTTTATTTCACTAGTTGACGCAGTTTCATCATGAGGCAATGGTCGCTTCTTCAATGGTAAGCACATTTCCCCTGTAGTTAATTTTTTCATATGGTAATCTTCCATATTAGAACCCGACCTAGAAATTCTCCCATCGCTCAATTGTGAAGAATCTTGAATACTATCGGAAGTATCTCCACTTGAATTGTTTTCTTTGCTATTATCTTTTGTGAAATTAGAATTGGAACTTAGTTTACTGTTGGAAGAATTGTAACTGCTGCTTTTTTGAGAACTTTTACTGCTCGAACCATTTGAACCATCTCTGTCTGTCGATCGTCGATCGTTAGAACTTTTCCTTAAGCTAGAATGATCGTCTTTATATTTCTTTTTATCATCTCTACGTTTTTTATCTTTAGAAGATTTGTCCAACTTGTCGTGTCTTTCAGTACTTCTACTTCTGAAATCGGTTTTATTATCTCTTTTACTTTTTGAGTTTATTTTATCACCTTTATCATTTTTCTCATTTTTACCGTCTCTAGAGTGACGCCTCTCATCTCGTTTACTTTTGTCTTTAGAATCACTTCGGACTTCTGAACCTTTAGACCTATCACGACGATTCGAACTTCCACTTTTTGACGACGAGGATTTGTATTCCTTTTTATAGTCTTTCCTGTCCTTTGAAGTTGACGATTCTTTCCTATCTTTACTATCCTTACTGGATTTTCCAGCTTCTTTTACTAACTTTTCTTTTTCTGTTAATTCTTTCTTTTCTCGTAATTCTCTGATTTTTTCTTTGTAAATATCTTTTAAATCTTTCACTTCCTTCACTGAATTGTCTTTCTTATCGATTCCACGTGATTTATCATCTTTCTTACTTAAACTATCTTTAAATTTTTCTGAAGAATCTTTTATCTCAATACTTCTATCTTTACTTTTACTTTTTGAATGCTTATCAGATCGTGAAGTGTTGTGACTGCTTTTCCTTTTAGAGTCTTTATCTTTTTGATTTTTGGAGCTTGATTTATCTTTTGACAACTTGGATCTATCTTCTCTGTCCCTTGATCCGCTATCATTTGCATCACGTGAATTTTCTTTTGATGAAACAGTGCTCTTGCTCTTCGAATCCTTTGTTTCGTAACTGAATTTGATATCTTTATTTTTACTATTTTCGACTTCTCTGAAGGCTTTAAAATGATCTCTAACATATTTGGAATCCATTTTATCTTCTTTAGCATCCGGTATTGGTGTGGATGCATGATTTGAATTCTCAAAATCTGTGACGATAGATAAGCGAGAATTGGAAGAAACTTTACTTAAATGTGAATCTGCATTGCTAAAATCAAAGTTTTCCCTTCCAAAATCGTTTATGAAGTCAGGGCTTCTAGACCTGTGACTTGTTAATTCTGAAATACCCGACAGATGTGAATCATTAGACATGTTAGATTCGTTCAAATTCATAATATCGATAGGTTCAAACATTGGGCTTTCTTCTTCTTCTTCTTCAGTTTTGTTAGTATCATCCGACTTGAAGGAAGCATTAAGATTACTCTTTGAAATTTTTTCGAATGACCTTTCCAATCCATCAGTAACTTTTTCATCTCTACTGTCCTGCCCATTTTCAATTGTTTTGTTTTTCTTCGCATCGTCCAATGTTTCACATTTAGCCAATTCTTCAGTACTTTTTGACTTTTCATCATTCCCATTATAAATTCCTCCTATGTTTGCATCAGTCGATTCAAGGGAAACATCTTTTAAACTATTCCTATCAGATTCGGGAGAAACTGGATCCAAATCTTTAGGTAACAAATCTTTTAAACGATTTGTTCCATTTTTCGACGGCACCCTGGGTCTTTCCATACCAAGAAATTTGTATACTACATCCTCTATTTGTGGCATAAACACAGAATAAACTTTAGGATTTACGACTTGATCAACTATTCGCTCCACTCCAGCATCTAAATACGGTGCTTCGTGTATATGCTTCCGAAGAATCTCCCGCAGCTGATTTTTGTTCAGGTCCGGTTTCCATATCTGTTTGTTGAGGAACGAATTTACAGACCCTTCTACGCGCGTGCGTAAATTTTGATATGCTGGCTGAAAAATAAACAAAAATTTTTTATTAATAAAGTACATCGTGCAAAAATAGACATTGAAGAAATTATTCTTCTATTACTAATGTATAAAACTATTGAACAATGCAACATAATATAACACAGAAAGTATTACCCAGTAAACGAAAACGAATAGAAAGTTAAAAGTACGAATTGAAATGAATTCAAGTGAATTAACCCTTAAAGCGACACCTATATAAAAATAACACAAAGCGCCATGTGGGGTCGTGGGAGACCCCAATCCAAAGATAATATCGTCCTGCGCGAACAGTTTTCGTTATTTCGTCTCAACAAAATTACTGGATACTCTCCAAGTATCACTTTACCGCCTCTTGATAAAAAAATTATTGGTGCTCATTATAAAAAATAAAATACAAAAGTGACGTTTTTCACCAAAAAAATCGTAACTCAGCCAATTTTCAATATTTTGTCCTAAAAATTTAACTTGTGCCTCTTGAAATGTAGCTCTTTAAGATAAAAAGTGTTGTAAAAGTGCAGCTTTAGAAGGAAAAAAAAAGTAATATTTATCCGTGGGGTCTCCCAGTACCCCCAGGGCGCTTTAAGGGTTAAAATGAATTAAAATGCATGAAAATTATTAATTGAATTCACTTTTTAATTCATTTTAATTCACTTGAATTCATTTCAATTTGTATTTTTAACTTTCTATTCGTTTTCGTTTACTGGGTAGGTTATAGTATCCATATTAAATTTTATTTTTTACATTTAAACACAATATGGATATGACTGTACAAAATACATAATTGCTATAACATGACATATTTTGTTGTACAAATTTAATGTATCACATGATAAATAATAATTATAATTGATAATCCATTTTCGATTCTTTCGTATCAAAGGAATAAATAATCACTCATATCACGTGTGTTGACGTTTCGATGCTCAATGTCATTTTCGTGACTGTGACAATCAAAAACATATTTATTAACAAAAAAATATATAAAAAGCACTACAAAAAACTTTTTAACAATTAAAAATTAAAAATAAATAATATGTCCTGTACCGAATATGCTAGACATTGTAGCAAAATGACAATGTCACGTTATAAAGATATTTATTGTGGAATTAAGAAGTCCCGTCATGTCAATAATTGCAAAGTGACTAAACATTGACATTCAGAAACACACACCCTTGTACTAATGTACACCCAGCAATCGGAAATGCATTGAAATATATATATTTTTTTTTTTTTTATTTATTTATATCAACGGGTATTAACCCTTTTACAACAATATAAAATATAAACATAGCCGCAACTTAATATACTAATTTCAAGTTAATAGTACTTATACAATAACGCCTTGATACATCTTTGAAAAGTGTAGGAGGAACCTTCTAAAAATATAATTCTGGTTTCATAAGTCATAGCATTTGCTAAGTTACATGCATTTTACCATAATTAGTACGTGGAATGTTTAATGAAAAGATATTCGGATTTCTAATATTGCTAGTGTTCGCATTCCAATTTAATTTGTTGTGTAAAAACGGACAATCAATATATGTGTGGACTACTGTATATAAGAGATTAAGGTCATTAACTTGATATATTGATCTTAGAGTAGGCAAATTTAATTTGGTTGAAATTGAACTATATTCATGTGAAAATGGATGAATTGGTGTTCCAAGTTTATATGCTGCATATCGTAAAAATTTATGTTGTACCCTTTCTATAGAATTCATATCCACATCATATATCGGTGACCAAATTGGCGATGCATAAAGTAAAATAGACCGAATTAGAGTTATGTAAAGCATTCTTATTGTGTCAATAAGAGTGAATGCATATTGAAAATTTTGAATGCATTAGGATACATTTGAATGTGCTATTTGATCTTAAAAGTATTGAAAAGGATTGAAATGTATTAAAAATTTTAATGCATGGCAATATATTTAAATCCAAAAATAATCCCAGTTCATTTTAATGAAAAGAAAAATTTGCATCGACCAAGAATCAAACCCTGGTCTCCCGTACAACAACTTCGAGCCGTAATCACTCGACCACCTCCTTGCAGTAAAAGATGATGCGAAACTAACAAATAGTTGAAACGTGGAGCATTTATGAATTGTGTACATAAAAATAATCTGCTAAATTTATTACCATATTTTACATTTTTGTAATAATTTGCTTATCGACTTTTGAAAAGAACGAATGCACGTAGATAGTAGATATTTTTGTTGGTAAAATAAATATTGTAATTTTTTTTCTAAATTACGTAATATCTTGAAAACGGTACGAGATACTTGAAATTTGATGAAATTGACATAAATCAAGGGTACCTTGGTGCAATGATTCGAAGCCACTGTACATGATTCGCGAATTTTCGAAAATTTTCGATTTCTAAAATTATTAAATTTTTTAATTGTGTATGTCAGCTGAATCATCGCACATCGTGGCAAAATTTCATCAGATTTCACGTATCTCATATCGTTTACGAGATATTGCGTAAATTTGAAAATAAGTGTCAGTTAGGTGTCCAATAAGTGTACAAATACATTTCATTTAAGTGTACAACACTTTTTGGACTCTTTTGTATTGAACGCTTAAATAAAGTGTACCATTTCCGATAGAGCACTGCTAAATGTAATTGGAAATTGGTTTAAAATAAACATTTCAAATTTTGAATGAAAAGTCATTTGTGGCTTTTATTTTTGAAAATAACTTTTTTGTAATTGAAATGAATAATTATGAAATGAACATAATTTTAATATTTTTTCACTTCAAAGCGGAAGTTTTTTTTTTAATAGATTCATTTGTATTAAAATGAAGAATCATTAAGAATTTGTATTCAAATGAATTCACCACACTTTAATTTTTGTACTGATTTATTTTAAATTCATTTGGATTAAAGCAGGCATTATTTTGCTCAGTCATGTATTGAAATGGATTCATTAATTCCGGTAATTAACTGTTATTATTTATGGATTCGATTGTATTAAAAAATTATCATTTCAATCTTCATTTGTATTTAGATGGATTTACGACTTTTGCCTTTTTCGAGTATTTTTAGTAGTTTTGGCAACGATATTATTTATGTATTCGTTTGGATTCATATTTTTGTATTAAAATAATAGTGAAGTATTTTTGGATTCGAATGTATTCAAAAATTTCAAATAGCGTACTCAAAAGCGAAAATTAATCCAAGTCAATACATTTCAATACAATTTCGATTGCTGGGCACATAATACCACTAGTAATTATATATCACTCCCGATGCACAAAACAAACGCAATTATATTAGACTTAAACATTTCAAATATTTGTTTCAAATTCATAAAACTCAACTATTTTTTAAAATTAATTAAGTAGTGTATAACTGGTGAATAAATTTTGTGTATCTTCCATTTTATTAAGTGAATTTTTTTGTAGGTGGATATAACTCATTTCAGAAATCAGTCGTTTGTTTAAATGAGGTTCAGCATCTAATATTTTAACAGACTCCCAAGTAAAATCATATTGGTCGTCCGAGATAACATTGTTAGGTGTTGGTTAAATTGTTACAATGTTCTGCTATATGCGTATTAAGTTGTCGTTTCGTTTGTCCAACATACGTAGCAGTGCAATCATTGCACTCCAGTTTATACAGTGTTATTCGTTGACATTGGCATTGTTTTATCTTTCCCTTTTTGGATGATCTTGTGCATAGAACTAATGTTTCTATATATTAATTTGACATCTTTCTTATGTAATGAATGTTGGAGTTTTTCACAAATAATATGTACGATGTTATCATTATCATTATTGATATTTTTATTGTTTAAAATTGAACCTGAATTGAGAATGAATGACAACATTGATCGTCGAAACGTCGACACTCGTGATGTGAGTGATTATTTATTTCTTTGACACGAGAGGATCGAAAATGGATTATCAATTATAATTAGGACATCTTTTATTATAATTCTCAAAACAGAATATATTAAAATTTAGACATTTGGAATAAATGTAATTTAATAATTAAGTAATAAAATTTCTAGAATGTTTTAAATAAATTTAAAATAGTAGAGGTTATAATCTGTCACCATAATAAAAACTAATTTAATTTATGTTTTCGGCTATATCATTTGTAGCCATCTTCAGAATTAATTATACGAAAGTCAGTAAAAAATGTATTTTGATTCATTTGCCAGAAAGACTTGCATGATGGAGTTTGCATACAGAATATTTAACAAATGAATATCTCTGAAATTTAAATATAAACAATACATAAAACTATTTATTTTATTCTGTATAATTTCAATGTTATGCGCCCCAGTGCCAAATTTTACATGGGCTCTTATGGGAACACTGAACGAGTGCAATGTAAGTGAAAAATGTCATTAGGGAACAAAGTCTAAAATATAAGGATACTCAATCAGCTGTACATGAACGATGGAATCTTAACATCGCTATTTACGTCATTAGTAATACTATATTGACCTTTTCTCTGAAATTTGTGAAACAGGTCTTCTGCAGTTTACAGTAGACACATTAAGCAATTATACTCTACTGATGACTACTTTTTTTTATTACGGTAATGCAGTAATTAATGCATATTAAAAGTTTCATGGTTAAATTGTGATATTTAATAAAGTAGGGACCATAAAGCTAAAACAAAGGCTAAAATATTGAACTGAATACAAGAGTGTTAACCTACCTTTGTGTCAACATCAGCTATACATTCTTTGCGGAATTGATCAAAGATGCCTTGAGATTTTACTTCTCCAACAATATGCTCCACGAGTCGAGGATCTCCTGCCAAAAGTGTATTAGTCAAACCAAGTTCCATTTTTATGCCTTGGTGACAATTCTCATCGTCGTTGTCGAGAAAATGTCTACTGTCAGATGATCTACTACCAACATGTATCTGGAATCTGGATCTCTAGTCTAGCATAGGCAGGTTAAGGGGCAAACATGAAACCTGTAGTATGTTTGCCATCAGTATGGTGGCGCTGATCCCAATTTTCCGTCCCTGTCTTTCTAACTGGTGCGCCCATGATGCTCTCTCTATATCACTGACATGAAGTAAGAGAACATCACTGATCTCTTCTTCCCCATATTAAGTTACTCTGGTGGCGAAAACTGGAATTACTGAGATGCGTTTCACAAATGAAGTTTTCATCATTGTGTATTGTACATATGTGAAACCCGTCTCAGTATGTAGTTCAAATCTGGCCACCAGAGTAAATTAACATGGCCTGGATGGGGGATAGTTTTCAATGCATATTATTGGACATCTCTTTTTTCTGTCTCTCTAACGCGGAAAACGCATCTATCCTTCTGTCTTTTTTCGCTAACCCATGTACATATATCGACTTGCTTTGTCTCTTGGAAAAGATATTCAGATTCTCTGCTTTTCATGAAATGACTTTCTTTCTTTCTTTCTCTTATGTATATCGCGGCAACATCATTCTATCTCTCGTCCATTTCGCGACAGTAGCGACACCCAGAGAAAATATTAGCAGTTACATATACATATAACGTACTGCTTTACCATGGTATACATACCATACATACTTAGAACATATACATATAAATGTTTATATATGTTCTAAGGATACATACGATACATACTATGCTGCTTTACCGGCTGAGTCGACTGTCAAGTTTCATGTCTGGTAATTTCAAGTTAAAATCCTTTTCATTAATATCCATACGTTTATGTAGATTCTTGTTTGAAATAATGTTCTGTAACTTGACGTTATATGTAATTGAATGGAGAAATGAAGAAAGTCAAGAATATGCACATTGTATTTTACATAATGAATCAGTCGGTAAAATAGACATTGACAGGGTGGTAATTCATTGTTCATTGCGCAAAAAAATGTAACATTTGTATTACATACACATTGTTATGTTTACAAATAATTTTATTTTTATTTTTTGTAGAAACTTTCATGCAAAATATTAAATATTACTGAAAATATCGTGTTGTAGAAAACATTATTTTGTAAATCCATATAAAAGAAGTTCCTTTCACTCTCTTATACATGGCTTAAATACGCATGGATTTTTTAGTTTTACGGTACTTTTGCGGTACAACGTACATGTGTTGTGCATGTGTATGCACATTCACCCGACAGCGACCGTTGTAGGAGTCACGAGCTTGACACAACGTTGGTCAATCAGTGCAATGTGGGAGTGTAGACCGTGCAACAGTGGATTGGAATAAGAAGCTTCTATGAAGCGTCACATTTGACAGTGTAGTGGGCTTGTCAATGACAGACTGATAGTTTGTAAACAATGACGTTGTTTACTCTGCTCGGTACACTTTTTACAAATGCATCGCACAGTCTTTTAATAGAAATGTGGCAGAAATGTATAGCATGAAACAGCGCAATCGCATTTCACTTCCAATAACAGGAAACTCACGCGATTCGGCTTGCACTTGCAGTTGCGGTTCGCGATTCGATCATCGCGGAACAAAGTATGTACAGTAAGACCATCGACACCGCAACTAGGAAGCAGCACACCCTCCTGCTGCTGCTGTCGTTGACCTGATTGTCAACATTGATTGACTGCAGAAAAGTTCAAGTTTTGGTGATTGTTTTTTTTTTTTTGAGTGTCGTTCATGCAACCTCTTCGACAAAGGATTGTTATTTGGTGCCCTTCAGGTTAGATTACTTTATTCTTACTTGCTCCAAAATAATCTGGAGCAAAGAAAAGTTATCGTTTAAGTTTAGATGTTGGTTGGTTACATAAATGTAAATCTATAAGATTCTGCGTCTGTATCTGTATTATTTGTTTTACATTTCGTAATCGAGTAAACTTAGATTTGTTGTGTTATTTGACTTTCTTCTGTCTTTATTGTATTTTTGATATACAGTTTTTACTTTATAAGACGCAACAAAGCTTGAAAAAGTAAGAATTATGTCTTTGAGGTAGAATATCAAAATATCGAAAGACCTACAATTTTATTTCCATTGAACAAGGTGTTTTTAACCGTTTTAAAATATATCCGTATAATATATAGTGGAATAGAGGAAGAAGCTAATGGACTCTGCATAATTGGTCATTAGAAATGGAGTATTCAAATGTACGTTTGTGTACAATTCCTGGATGAATTAAATCAATAGTTTGGTCTTTGTTGTATTACACATCTTAAGTACTGAAAGTGCTCACTATAATGAACCTGAAAGAATTACTATACAATATGCTTGGGTCACATGCAGACAGAAATAATGAATACATATATTTTACAGAACAATAAAGCCTGTTATTGTTTGTAAAAGATAAATTGCATTAAAGTTTAAAAAGTTCACAACTTATTTCTACACAAACATTTATTATATTTTAATAAATTGTGAACAGTATCTAAATTTGTAATTAAAATCTCCTAATGCGTTAACTAACTATTTGTGTAATGGAATCAAATTAATCAAAAAAGGAAATCAAGGTAGTAATTAACATTTGAATTAAAAAAAGCAGTAAACAGAAACAAAAAATTGAGAAATAAAAATAATTAATTAAATGGTAAAAGTCAAATAACTCTGACGAAGAGAGAGGATATCATATCACCATCGACCCATAATGTTTTATATTTGTTTTTGCAAACATTTGATTTATTGTATATGTAAAAAATATAAAGTCAAAATTCATTTTAAAAATGCAGCAAGCTAAAAGTGTAATTTTCAATTGCCCAGGTTAATGCATGTTAGATTTTATAAATAGGAACTAGCTCTCAGTAACGAGTACAGGATGAACATACATTCTTACAAAACACATGTACATATCTTATATTTTTTATTTATGTGTTACAGTCTACATATATCTAACACATATACCTATTGTTAGGCATCAAACTCATTTTGAAAAGATTTTTTTTTCCATAATTTCAATAGTCAGATATTTTATACATCTAACAGATGTTAAGTAATGAAAGGAATACAGATATTAACCTTATAATGAGTAATTTTTTTCCACACATTTTTGTCTTTCAATGTCAGAAACTTGAGGAAATTACATTCAGCAAAAATGCAAAGGAAGCATTTTTTTATTTTTATTTTGAAAATCGGAAAAAATTCGGGTCGAATTCGAGAGATTCGATGGGCCGAAAACTGAACACGGGACTTCCGTTTACGGTTCGAAAAAATTGCATTTTAGACTAACTGAGTTGAAAACAAAATAATTAAATAAATATTTGACAATAAATATGCTAACTAGAATTTGCGAAAAGCATTTTATAAGTGAAATATTTATTACTCTTTTGGAGTGAAAATGCACTCAAACCATTGTATTGTAACACATTGCTGCGGATTAAAAGCATTTTTATTTCTAAAATGTTCTCCAAGAAAGAGGCATCTAAATATGTGTCATCTGTCTTTAAATTTTCATGTTTCAATTAAGTTACACGTGCATATATTTTATGCCAATACAAAAAGGTCACGAAGAATCGTTTACAATGTATGCACTAAGTTTTCATGCCATTCACTTTATTTTCAGATTTTCTACGAAAGAAATGATATAAATTATTTCCAGAAACTTTGATTTGCAAAAAAATCTTTCATACAATTTTTTTCACGGAATTGCATGCAAAGTATAAATTGTAATATGATTTTTATTTTCCGAGAGGTAACTGTAATACATATAAAAGATAAAAAATTTACTATCATTTTTAATCAAATAAACTGATTTTTATGTAATAGTTTTAATTGATTTATTTATACATAATATAAATGCTTTGTTTTTACTGGACAGTGCTGGAATTTTTTCGATAATTTTATAACCTTTTGGACTTGTTTTTTTATTTATTAAAAAGTGTTGTTTTCAAAAGAGGCCGTCCATAAACCACGTGGACAATTTTTCACCAATTGTCGACCCCCCTCCCTCCCCCCGTTCGTGGTAAACCGTGGACAACTGATCCATACTATAAGATCAGTGCTGTGGACACGTTTGGAGACCCCCCCCCCCCCCCCAACTGTCCACGTAGTTTATGGGCGGTCCCAAATGTGTTCAAAAATTTATATCAAAATTTGCTATTATATTCATATAAGACGCATGATTCGCATACTCTCGTAAAGCGGACAAGAGAACAACAAGAACAATCATAATTTTTTGTTTTGTTGATTTTGATATTAATTTACTTCGACGAGATAACATGTTATTATTATATCAAAGACAACATTTTTTATTGTCGCCGATTGGGCCGGGGAACCAAGTTCCGCAAATCAAAACCCCGAACGACTAACATTTCGATATTGCGTGAGTCCAAGGTATTTTAATTTACTTTCTTTTTACCAAATTTTCAAAGACAAAGGATGAATCACGCTGGAGCCATGCAATATCGAAATTTTGGTCTTTCGGTGTGTTGATTTTCGGAACTTTGTTCCCCGGCCGCCGATTGTTACTTAAAGCATTCGATATTTTTGAACTTGTGCCGAAATCTCGATTATTTGTGCCCGTAACTTTCGGTGGGTGCGAAATGGATCCAAGTGCGCAGAATGTTGAAAAATCTATTTTTTATCCAAGAGACAAATATTGTTAATAAATTTATCGAATGAAATTTAAAAATTAACCTTATCTAGAGCTAATTCACATACAAACGAAGCGTGTATCTGCGACTGCTGACGCACAATCTATCGCAGAATTCTGATTCAGCGCGTTTATCATCATAACGGTTAGAATACTGCATCGTTTATTGCATCTATAACACCTGCATTGTTGCAAAATATAAAATTCTACACTGTTCCTCTACTTGGAAAACCATTTTCTTTCAGAGTACTATATTTCTTACAAGAGATATTCGTCAAGTGTCCATCGCTGGTATTGTTGGGGCTGCAATATGTCATTCTATAGTGAAGTCCACGAGAAACGTATTTTTTAATTGCTATAAATTGTTTTGCTGGTAATCAGTGGTACTAAAAATCGATTTTCGAGTGACTTTGTTTAATTTGTCCGAAATTGTACGCCATATTATTGGGGCCGCCATTTTTAATTATTAAAATCTGATATAAGATTCGTAATTAGAGACCTGAAAAACCTATGAATATTGTTGTCGCATAGGAAAAATAAAATCGAATGTCTAAAAATTGCGGTGTTGTTTATAAAAATTGTTTATAAATATTACTTCACCCATCCACGTCTCAAAATAAACTTCGGATTCGAATTCAGGGGGTAAAAATACATAAAACACTTAGATCTATTCATGTCCCAGGAATGTATGTTTATTGATAATGTCTGGTAAATAAAGGCCCATTAGCAGCTAAATAAATACGTGTCTTGTGGATTTTACTATAGAATGATATATTGCAGACCCATCAATATCGATGATGGACACTTGACGACCTATCCTTATTAGTTTGGTAGATATTCTAACTATCCTTACATCAATGTAATCCAATGCAAACAAGCAATAACAAATTGTATTGTTAATAAATTTATCAACTTCTCCCGAACACAGATAAGTAATTTCAAAAATGTGAAAAAAAGAAATTATAATCACCAGTGTGTTAGTTAACGTAATTTTCATAAATTGACAGATTTTTATCTACAGTGTGGCTTATTTGCATTGCGTCTTATTTTTAAATAGCGCATACCTTCCACGTTTCAGTATCACAGTCTTATTATCGTTCATTGCGTTTGTAAGACAATATTGTTGAAATAAAAGGCTGTTGCATATGTTTTTTACGATCAAATATTATAAATTTGTTAGGAATATCTATTAATTTTAACAACAGTCGAGGCACTAATTCTTTGGAATTTGATGGTTTGACACAGAGTAGCATTGCATTCTATATTGTTTTGAACATTTACGTTTTTGCCTGCAAAAGTGTGAGTACAGAATTCATTGGATTGATGATGAGTGGACCAGCAGTTGGAACACTTATTTCCTCTTGATTTACTGCAGGGAGAAAAATCGGATACTAACAATAATTATTTGATGTGTATTTAAAGTAAGGTCAGGCATCCGCGGATTGTTCTCATTGCTATCTTAGATATCGTACCTTACTATCTTGGTGTTTAGAACAAGTTTGTAACATGGAAGTATTACATATTAACGGTTAATATCAGGATGTTGATTATCAGCTTCTTAACATCTAGTTTTCTGTGTGCGTGTCAAAGTATCGAAGTTTTCGGAGGTTTTGACGAGTTCTCAAATGACCCTTTTTTAAACCATGTTGTGTTCAAAAAATGAAGTGTTCCGTCATTGTTTTTTGAAGAGTTTATTTTTTCCAGTTCACGTCAACTAACGGGCGTATAAGTATACAAACTTATTCGATATATTTTTTAAGTTGCACCAATTACTCAAAACTTAATTAATAAATGTACACACGTGTAAAATGTAGGTTCGTTATTGACGTCATTCTGTTACTGATTGCCCTGTCTTGAAACATCTCTATAGTACTCGACTGTACATTATTTCGCTCGAATCAGCCACAGATTCAAATTACTGCCTTCATTTACTTATACCCAACATAGAGAGTAAAAGAGACACCTGTTGTCGCGACTTCCGCCAAGTCAGAATGACCGACGTCTACTTGTAGGATATGAGTCACTGTAAAGCACCCGTCATATTGATTTTCATCTATATTAAGCCCAAGAATTGTTAAAAATACACTTTGTAGTTCCAATTATAATATTAAAGCGATTTTCGGTTAGTTCCAAGATAAAACGACAATTTTTTGTACTATTTCGGGAGAAAAACGCAAAATCAGAACAAGATTTCACATGAATTTTGCAAATTAATCCAATTATTATTAGTTTTAAAATATAATCCATAATTAAATACATTGTTGTATTTGACTTGGTACGTAAAAAAGAACTCCACACCCATCTACTTTAGGAATACAGCGACCTATTAGAACATAAATCTAACAAGGACGAAGTCCAAGTCGATGATTTTTATCATCGATGCATAAGTTCAAAGAAATACCATTTGGTAATTATGATACTATTTATTTGCTCCGAATATATTATTTTATTGACTTATTTATTCATTCATTATCGGTGTGGCGTCCTTTCTGTTCAGTTGGTCCATTTAAATTAAAGAAGGGAATAAAATATAGTAATAACAAAATGTTAGAAAATATTTTCTTTTTATCTAACGCAGTATTCTCTCTGTTATGTCGTCTTTTAATACCGTATTTTCTACTAAAATTATCAAATAGAATAATCGCCAAATCAAAATAACTACTTTTAAAGAATAATATAGTTTGTTAGAATTTTTTTATTTTACGGATGAGCAAAACGATAGAAAAGAAGATGTTTTTATTTCTGAACTCATTTTAATTGAGATATATATTTAATAAAACATTAAAAACAAAAATTTGTTTTCACATGTTTCGTGTATGTTCCAAATGCACTCTTTTATCACTTAACGTCTTCTTAATTTAATTTAAAACTAATTGAAATATTGGAAAATATTGAAAATAATGGAGTGTAATTTTAGAAAAACACTTTAATTAAAACGCGCTATTCCCTTTGTGCTGCTACCAAACACGCACTAACATTATATTTCCTCATTTCATCATATGTTAGTCAAAAGTCAATATTGCTGAACGCACAGTTAAAGGAATTACTTTTAAAATAAATAAAATATCTGAACATGTGCATGTTTAGCTGAAATACGCGTCATTGGAACTTGATGATACTTGTAAACCCACTGAATTGTACGATTTTTCATTGACCTTCAACGGTTTTCTAATGGAACATTAATTTCTTCATTGTACAAATGCAAAAGTATTGATGCAAGCTTTTTTTTCGAACGAAAATTACGAAGAACTGTACTTATCACAAAAAAATGTGATATCTTACCTGAAAGGATGCACAGTCACCACAGAAATAGGATTACGAGCATTCATATAATCTGGTGCTGCTGATATTATGTTCATGTTTTCTTCATTACACGATAAGAGAATGACTTCTGCAATAGTATACATATTAACTGTTGTTTCAGAAATTGTTTAATCATACCTTTTTCACTTTGGATAATTTAGTTGTCAAAAATTTTAATTTAAAAATTTCTAATTTCAATGATTTTAATAGTTGTAAAATGCAATTAATCTTTTTAATTTATATATCAGTGATACAATTTTCGTTTATACATATATCAATATGTGTTGCATAAAACAATCATAATTTTCTAATTTTGTAAGAATCTTGAATATAAGTATTTATATACCAATTGCTGACATAGACCTTTAGAGAGCGGTTGTTAAATAAAGTATTGTTTACTGTTGTTGAATGACATTAAAAACTCGCAACTTCGTGAAGGCGTTTGCTAACTCTCAAGAAAGTCTAGTACCTCTTGAAACGTACTTTTTAATAACATTTTTTCTTTACACAAATTATCCATAAAAATTAAACATATCCGAACGATTCTGAAATTAAGAATATTAGAACATTGCCAGAGGGTTTACTGAACTGACCCTAAAAATTATTCAACTTTTTTCTTTAGACTCTATAGGATAAAAAAGAAGAAAATATTATTTCATGAAGCAATTCGGTCGTTTTTATTGATGCGGATTACTCGTGTTAACGAATTTTTTCTCTGATATTGAAACTTTCTATCTTGCTTTCCTCATATGGAAATAAGACAAAAATAGATGCTCATTATGCAAAAAGTTAATAATAGCTATTGGATTATTAAAACAATGACAAAAATGACAGTAAATATTCTAAAATTTTTTCTATTTTAATTATTTAAATATTCTAAATAAGTTGAACATTCCGCATTATGAAAGATTGTCTCCACATGTCTGTACAAAACAGTATATACAATTTTTCCCTGCACGCAGGTAACGACTGCAGTGAGGAATTCTGAAGATTATATGATATGAACAATCGATCAATATGTCATTTAGAATTTGCAGAATATTATTACAATACGCTTTCGTTAAAGTTTTTAAAATATCTGTAATATTAGTCGTAACATTTTTTGAAAATTTAAAGAAGTGATAAGTAAATAATATAACGTTATTATAACGATGTTATGAAAAATAATAATTTACTGAAGCAGTAAAAGTATTAACGTTTTTTTCCATATATTTTTCTATTACTCGTTGTTGAAAAAATTTAATTTTGCTATTATATTAAAAATATTAAATAGATCTTTAAAAAAATCATAATTAAAATTTGATTCAAAACGAATAATTCTCATCGCCTTAATTATGTACAAGTATAATAAATCTTTAATGTGAAATTTCAAATTTTTTTAAAAAGAATTCTTTAAAGTCTTCAGTCAAAAAGGTAATAGTCTAGACGACAAATAAAAATTAAGAATGATACGGTTTTTCAAAATTTAGACTCTGTAACTGCAATTACAACTACTGTCAATGATGTCCTATAAAAATTCAGATGATTTTTGTTTCTTCTTTCTTGATAAATTGTTTTGATATTTTATAAGATATTAGGGTCATTCCACGTCAGAAATATTACGATTTGCAAGGGGTCTTCGGATTTTGTCGAAACTCGGTATAATTCCTCCATATGAAAGATAAATTATGCCCAAAGGATTTTGGAACATTTTCAAAATTACGCGCACAACGGGGTGATGAATTTGAAATCGAATTATTTTTCAAACCATTTACGGGACCAGCCCTTACAAAACAATTGAGACCTGTGATATAAAATAGAACCACTAAAAAATAAATAAATTATATACAACGTTTAAACCGACTGACACATACGTCTAATATCATTTTTAAAATTAGGTACATTGGCACACTGAATCGAATGTGGGATTGAATATTATGTATATAATGGTTGTAATTTGAATTAAAGAGCCTGAGTATTGAAAAATAATTTTTAATTCGGATTTTCCAATTCACTTTTAACAGGTAATCAGTTTATAATCATAATAATACATAAACAAGATCCCAGGAAGAGATTGCCTGCCGTGAACCTGAAAGTGTGTGGAATATCGCATGAAAATTACGAAAGTATATTTTAAATATTAATGAACTTATATGCGATAAACGAGAACGTTGTATGGTCCTTCGAACCAGCAATTCAAACTTTCTCGAAATAACAATTTTCAAGATTTTCTGCTTGCCAGTATGAATGCTACAAGAACATTGGGTATATTTATATCACTATTCATTTTCTAATTGCGGTTAAATAATAAAAAATAGGAATGTCAATAAGAACTAATTTTATACTTGTCAGCAGCTATTTTACTTCTGTGCAGAATTTACTTTTGCTATAAGTAGATATATAAAATAAACGTGCGTGATTCGTGCCAACATTTCTTAAGAAGAAAATTGTTTTATTTCGTTTCCAAATCTATATGCTATGAATGCCATGAAGCCAATCAACGTGGAGAATGAAAAAATGTGATTTCCATATTTCAGAGGGTGCATTTTGTACTTGAGTCGTTTTCTTGTATTTTTCGAGATATTTTTCGTAAACAATTATGACAATATACACATTTTACGAGGATCCAACAAATGTCTTAAATAGGTACAATATTTCTTGTAATTTGCGTTTACTCACGCATTTGTGTCATTTGTATTCATATGATGTCTATATCCTGCTACGTTAGCACATTATCATTATTATCTATATATGGAAAATTTAAAACGTGTACTTTGCATATTACAATTCCTTAGATTACAATTATAGAATACAATGAATATAATTTTTAGTATACGTGATGTGAATGAGAAAAATAGCGTTATTTCAAATATAAGCATAGGTAGAAACATTTAAATTAAAAAATATTAAAAATTACGGGAAATATATTCGGTTACCTCGAAACAAAAAAGGTCCAATGTATTTTTATGCGTTTTGAGCTGCTGATTCCGAATTTCACAAAAAAATTGTCGCTCGACAATATCCTGATCGCTATTTCGAAAAAAACCGTCAAAAACTGCGTTTTTTAAGTTTGGCATTGATACTTTTTTCGTGTTTACTGCGTTAGAACGTTCTGGGACATTGTGTTTATTGCAGGAAATTTGATTACATTTAAGTTTTCGAAATAAATGTATCGAATCTTTTTTGTAGAGAATGTTCTGCTCTTTATTTTTTAATGGAAACATTTTGTTCGTAAGACTCATAGTTTTTCAATAAATGTAGAAAATTGACAAAAGACGCATTTTTTACGTTTTTTTTAAGTTCCGGTTAGAATATGGCAGAACGACCATTGCTTTTGCAAATTCGGATTCTGCAGCTTAAAATACAGAAAAAATAATAATCTTTCCAAAGCTCTACCAAAATTACTATCAACTTGTAACACTCTCGTACGTGGCATTCAAGGTTAGGTTTAAGATGAATTTTTCCTGATACATAAGTGGAAAATAATGCCAGTTGGTTCTTCGTTTGCAAAATATTGTGATGACTACAAAGCAGTCCTTGAAACTTTTTCAAATATCGAATGCCTTGAAATTTTTCAAAATTTTACTTCAAACCAGTCATTTTTGGATATTTCCAGATTTCCCTGTGTGTTGAAAACAAATGGGCAAAAGGGAACGTTCTGTACGTAATTTGCGGAAAGCTTTGATTGCCCTATGTTACATACGTAAGTCATCTATCATTTCACCGCAGTGACAACATTAATATTCTACTAATATAATTATTTTTGTTTTTTTTTTAATGAGACGGTAGGCCATCGCGGACACCTTGACTTTAAATAATAATTGTACAAGACATAAATAACGTCAAACATTGTAAAAAAGCAGCCGATAGATAAAAATCCAAATGATGATATGTCGTATTTTTTAAATAATTTTATTTTGATTATTTTTTATTAAAAAAATGGCCCACTGATGGGGCAAGATTATCACTTGAAGTTGTCTCTTAAAACTAAAAAGAAACAGATCACTCGGTCAGCTCATGAGCTATTACTATTTTGCCGTAGTTAAATATTCTCCGCATCAGTTTTTTGTGTGCAATATTTTTTAAGATGATCAGTTTTTGCTGTCAACCCATTGCATCTGAGAACTCTGTGTTATAAGTTTAGTTTCATTCACCTGATTTACGCGGCCGTTGTGCATGATGGACGCGGTGTGATATTCGAGACCCTTCAGGGATTATGCTCTATTTTGATGATTTTTTCGTTAACTATGTCACATTTTTTTACTATAGAATTTGTTGCAAATTATTGAAAAATGAAATTGCGACTTTACGGTATTAATTTATAAGGTATTCTTTTTGGTGTGGTAAATCGACACACCTGACATGGTATGCTCCACTCTCCTCTATCCCTTCTAGGATTACATTATTACTGGAGAGGAAACGACATGATTGTTTGGTTTATTATAAAACAAGTTAAATGAACTATTTTCTATATTAAGTGGTTGTATGAAAAGGTTCGCTTAACAATTTTTCCTCTAATATACAATTGAAAGCTTTCGAGGTGAACGAATCGTGCTTCAATCTTACACGTGGAATTTTGCTATATACGTATTGCAAGAGACATGAAAACGTAGAACGCAATTAGCAAAGTTTACCCATTTTCCCGAACTGATATAATATATTTGCAGCGTTCTCCAGTTTTATACATGAAAATGCTCATTGTGTCGGATATAATGGGGGCACGATTCTTCCAATTGGAGTTCTTTGTAATGCAGTAGTGTCATGAAAATATGTTCTGTTCCGCAGGTATAGCACTTTAGTAATAATGCAACTTAACCTAGAGTTTAAAACATTTACTGATTCGTTTTTAAGAATAGTTGTAACTTATAACTTGACAAGCATTTTGTTATTTCTGACAATTATTTGACATTAAGAAGGCTGTATATCTAAAACGTAATATATTACATTCATATATGAGGTATTTCATGAGTATGTAATGTTATATTCTTATATTATTTCTGTGATGTTTTAATGTAAGCTTCATTGTGTAACAGTGTAGTGAAGAAATAATTTCTAATGAATTGTCAGAACTAATGTTTAAAATCGTGTTTATTAACCTGCAAACGCAGATTGCTCCGGAAATTCGTAAATTTCTTTAAATTAATTGTATATATAAAAATCCTATGATTATTTAAATATTTGCAGTAGAATAGTTAATTTTGAATTAGTGAAAAAAACTATTGCTATCGATTTCAAGCTATTAAACCGTTATTTAATAATTGCTGTCATAATTACACGGTGTACTTTTACCTACTTTCTGGATCTTAATGATTCCCGTATAATCGTTTTTTTTATTCTATGAATTTTATAAGCTACAATCATACTGAAACGTAACTTTTTATAAGAATTTTCACAAACTTTGTTATAACTCCCACTGAAATGTCAAAAGCAAAACTAATATTAATAATTAAAAATACAGCTGTAAGTACAGTCTATCCGGAAGAAAAAGAGACGGGTTCAAGGATACTTCCGCATGGAATTATGTTCTCTCAAGGTCTCTGGGTCTGACTTTTATCAACCCGGTATAGGCTATGGATTTGACTATAACACCTCAACTTAAAGAGATACATTCTGATACAAAGAAATATTAGTTTAGGGATGAAACCACAATAAAATGGTCAAATATCGAATTAACTTTTCTCTTGCGGCAAAAATGTATTTTTTAATTCTAATGTAACGAATCTCGGTATTATTGCTATGATTGAACAATGATGGTACAAATAAAAACTCTAAAGGCTTTTTTCGAAACCAATTTTTTTAAACTAAACTGCAATTTGCGCAGTTCAAAACCTTTCTTCAAAGATGTGTGTAGATTTTTTTATATTTCACATTTTTTTTTATTTTGAAATTGTTAACTTTTTTTTTGTAAACGCATAAGTTCACAGAAAATCAATATGTCGAAAAAGTCTATATGCATTTCTGGCGGTTGTAAATATTTTGTTTTTACTTTATTGCATTCAAAAGATTTCTGAAATGTTATTATTTGATTCTCTTGAAATTGGTGGCCCCTCCTAACTATTATATCAAATTATATTATAGAAAAATTATTTACTTAAGTCATAAGTCTGATATATATAGTTTGCTTATTTATGTATTATACGGTTATATTTGTAATTGTTTCAGATTATAATGAAAATAATATTTCTTTGAATATAAAACGTATCGTGGTGTACATGATATCGCAAAACTCAATTCCACATTTGATACCTCAGCATTCTCAGTAATCAGAAATTGCAGACATATACAATTCTTATAGGGACATAGCAAACATATACGAATAACTTGCATGGTTCGATTTTTTTTTAATACAAGTGAAATATTACGTGATCTTGCAAGTTCTTGCAAGGATATTTTGTGTGCTATACTATTTATTGTATACAACAAATGTCTCGGACTAACAATCAATTATTTTAATTATTATAGCAATAACACTTTTATAATTATATTTTTGTATGGCTTAAAAAATGGTTACTTTCATAAAAACAAACAAACTCGTACAATTAGAGTTTGGTTATCACGATATCTACACAATATCTAGCAAGATCTATCGCAATATATATTTACATTTAATTATGGACGTGAAATAAAATATCTCTGTAGATGACAATAACCCATATCATAATGTATCTAATTTCACCACACGATATCTTTGATCTTAATTTCTCTTTACGGGCATCAACAAAACTGATACAAATTTTCTGAATTCAAATATCGACCTTTTAGCCGCGAGTTATTGGGGCATCTTATGTGATTTGGTCAACTTGGGAAGCATACTTTCATGTACAGTGCTTTGAAACACGACTGAGAAAAGATAGTCTTTCCAAATGCTGTAATATGAAATCTAATTCTATCAATAATTTAGCCACCATGAATAAGAACCTGGCAAGTGTCCTGAACTCGAAATTTAATTTGTAAACTGTTAGTATTGAAGAATTAAAGAAGAACCATATGGGAATGCAAAAAGAAATTAAGTCTATGAAAAAGAAAGCATCATCTACTGATGACAAAGTCAAAGATATTGAGTATTCTTTGTATTAAAGCAGTGAAGATACCGAACCTTAGATCTGTGTAGACTTCTATACCATAGGTGTATATACTCTCAAGGTCGTACTAGACAATTAATAATTCAATTTGAATCAAACGGTGATGTTATAATGTTTTTGAAAAATAAAATATACTTAGTTTCTAGGTTATTGCCAGCTCTAATAAATACTTACAACCCAAGAAGATATTTACAGTCCCTAAGAGACGAATTGAAAATACACAATGAGTAATTTCGAGGCGTACCAAAAAATATACGATATATCAGAGGAGGTGCAATAATTATAGATATTTCTGATACTCGCAGTAAACCTCAAAATTTACAATAAGGAAACCATCATCCTCGATTGCACATATTTATTATCAAAACGTAAAAGGTCTGCTTTCGAAGGAAAAAGTTTTTAAATTAAACAAATCTACGACTTCAGCTTTGTCAAAAACATTATTACGCACAGGTATTCTTGATTCTGAACTAGGACTTCAAAACTATAAAGTTTTTAGATGCGATTGATCCTACTATTTAATAATCTAAGTCCTCTTAATACTCTAAGACGTGGGGGTGTTCTTCTGCAATTAGCAACGTTGCTTATTCCGCAACGGTCTTACCGAATTCTAGTCTTCCAATGGTTAAATTAGTATTAGTTAAAGTCACTAGTCCACGCACAAAACATAATTTATTTGATTATTTCTCTCCAAAATCAATGGTCTCTTCATTCAAAACATTTTCTCTGACCATTGTCAAGCTAAGTAATTCTTATAAGGGTGACTACAAATGGGTGATTTTAAGCTGCCGTGCATTTAATGGAACAATGACAAAGACAATCCATTCTCAATAAGTGGAAATGCGGATCTTCTTTTTTGGAAAAACCAACTAATTGGTTGTTCCAACTTCCAACCAACTAGCTTAATGCGCAGAGATCTAGCAAATAAATTGGATAGGAGGACCAATGTAACCAATTTATTGCTTCTCACATTCAATTTTATAAGTAAGCCCACAGTCTAGAAATTATGGATAAATGTTCTTGATGTTACAACAAAAGTATAACCGTTTTAAAAAATTTATTTTTTATGTTTTCGAATTTTAATCGCTATTTTTCGATTGCCAATGCAAAAATAGTTATTTTTTATGCAGTAGGCATAAAATGGTCATTTTACGCTTGCATTTACGGGCGTAAAACGCCAATTTCACGCTTCCTGGGGAATAAAATAAATTTTACGCCCACAGGGGCGTGAAATTGGCATTTTAGTCCCTCAAATCGAGGCGTAAAATATTTTACGCCTACTGCATCAAGAACAATGTTTGAATCTCAGGCGTAGATTTTTCACTGCTCCTTACTTTACGCTAACTTTATGCAAACAAATTTCGCAAACTTTTTATTCTATCACCACTGAATTCTTCACCACAAATGACTAAAGAAATAATGTTTTGAAATTTTTTAAAGATGTATTTCATGGACTTGATTTTGAAGGTGGTGCCACCCCTTAGTATAAAACGCTCAGAAATTTCTTACGTGACGCAATTGGATTGCAAAAATCGAAATTTCCGTGACACGAAATATTTTAACATTTTAATAAAAAATACTGCAGTAACCTTTTGAAAATGAACACGAGTTTGTTCGAAACGTTGAGGAAAACTTTCGTGAAATCAATTTGTAGGACAAAGCCGACTTGTATATTTATACTTTTTTATAATATATGTACCTCTACACAACAACACCATTTATTTATTTTAACATTTTGTTGGTCAGTGCACTTATTATACACACTATACACATAGCAGTTTGAAATCTAGAATATTATCTGCATAGGTGATTTTGTTCGGTACAAACTGATTAGACAACGTTTATCAGTCTACATCCACCAATATTTTGCCATTCATATCGATGTGTCATATCTTTTTAAAAGTTACAATATTTTAAAACATTGTATGTTTTTCATGACTGTAATAAAAATTCTAATTACATTGACTATTATCGAGTATGAACAATAATAAGTTAGTTTGTCTATTATTTTTTGCACACCATAGATCAAGTTATTTGTCTAACAGGAATCGTCAATTGATAAATAATGTTAAATAAGTAGTTGACGAAGCAGTCTTTTTGAGCATTCGATAAAAATTACTTTATATTAAATGACATTGGAAATTTTTTTGTAACAAGGACGACGACAAATTTTCAAAAATAAGGTCAGTACATTTCATATGTTTTTGAAAATGTCACATCGTTCATGATATAAATTTGGCTTGATTTTCGATAAATAAAAACGATATAATTGCATCAGGAAGTTGCAATTTTGGACTTGACAACAAAACGGTAGAAAGGCATCATTATAATAGTATTATGTCACATTTTACGTCATATCTCTATATTCATTTTGTGAAATAGGTTTCGTTTACCAGAACAAATAACTAACCAGTTAAAGAGGTTATTCGTAGCATAAATAAATTAGTAAAAAATGTCATAATTTTATAGTTTATATATTTATGTTGTTTATGGCGTTCGTCGCTTTATGAATTTTCTTGAATGAAATTGCTAATATAATACTTGGGGCTATACTTTTAACAAGTGAAGCATGTAAAGCAGCTGATATTACCGGAAGTCTACAGATTTTTGAGAAATACGTGGCCGCACGGAGGTCAAACAAAGTGGATTTTGAGCATTGATCCACAAGTAACGAAGGTCGCTTGAACATATATGTAGGATTACATTAATTCGAAAATATCCAAAATTAATGAGAATTTTCGATTACACGTTCTGGATATATTTTGTTTAAATATCTAATCATATAATTTTACTAAACATCCATTATATTTCATAATGGTTTAGACCAATTTATTAGTGATAAATATCTCAAAATGTATATGTGTGAAATAAAAAGGAGGAGCATAAAACTGTATTGAAAATAATTTTGTATAAATTAAGATTAAATTAGTTAGTTCCTATGGCGTAAAGTAGTCAGATCCATATTGTAACCTTTAGTTATGTTTGATCTCTATCTGCTAACTTTAATAAGCAATTGGTTATATGGTACAAATTTTAATGCTTGTCGTTTGCATTTTGAATAGGTCGATGACGTATTTGGCGCCAAAGAATCCTGGAAGCACATTTATGGAGTGGGACTTTGAAAGTATCGACCAGCGAGCTATTTGGACGGTGCACTTGAAATGTCGACGCAATAAAGACAAACTCATACGTAGTATGTTCGACGCATTAGGCTGATCATTAAATCATAATAAAATAAATAGAAATGGAGTCGCTTAGAATACTATTGCTCCTACTGTACAAAAACTATATTGTACGAAAAAGGAGTTGGAAAAGGGGTCTCTTTGTCGAGACTTTGATACCTATCTTGCTGTTTCTGATGGCGCAAGCTACACTACTCACATCTGGAGATCCGCCAAAAAACATTCCTAATAATACTTATTATGAAATTAAAACAAAAAATGATTTGCAGCAGAATTTGCACTTCAAACGAGTATTTTATGTACCTCAAAATCGTATGACGAAACTTGTTATGGATAAGACGCAACGCTGCCTTGGCCTTCCCAGTGGAAGTAAGTTACAACTTATATTTTATTTCGAACAGTTAATTTCTTTAAAATTACACAATACCGTTCTGGGGTTTAATTAAATATCGAATTACTTTCTAACAACCGAGATGCTTTTCAATTTAACTAAGGTTGTGCTTAGGTAAAAATTAATCGTCGTGGATGTATTCATCCCTAAACTTTAATCTCTAAGAAAGTTCCACATATTCGCATTTTTAGAATATATGCATTCTTCAAAATCCTTATATACAGTTGTGAATTAAGAAATAATGGAAGCGTATAATGCAGTCACCTATAACATGCTTTTAACATATTTTAGAATATAAAATGAGACTATCTTTTAGTATTATAATTTAACACTACTTTATTTTCAGATCTTATGGGATTTGCCACTGAAGCCGAAATGCTTAATAAGTACGCACTTCTTCATTCGCCAGATGGAATGGTGGACATCATCGCAATAGTATTCGACAATGCTGGAAGCAAACAATCTACGAAACAGTTAGAATATACAGTGCGTTCGCCAGTAAAGATTCCAATGGATTTGTACAAACCAAACAACGAAATTTCAGTGGCGGATAATACTGCATGGTTTATGGAGATAGTTCCTTTCGTACTAGTTCAAATGTGCATAGACGAATCATTCATCAACGTAACTTCAACAAGCGCACCAAAGACTGAGGTGGGTTGTAATTTATAAAATTATAATATTTTGCTTTAGTTTTTGTAAATAGTTACTCTATTCTTGTATAATGTCATTTTATAAACTTTTTAGTTATCAATTCAACAATTGCCCTATCCTCCTCATATACAAACGAGCGATAACGAGATGGCAAAACTGATGTTCTGCACGGTAGCACTGATGGCTTTTGTTATTCCACTTTGTATCGAAGCTACATTTGCGGCGGATGAAAAGTTTATTGGCGTAAATGTATGTTAACATATTATTACTGCGATTATTTATTTTCTGTAATTAAATTAAAACTAAAGTACACCTGTTACAGAATGTTTTAAAATAATGTTTGTTTACATTCCTTCTTGCAGATTTTAATGCTAATGAACGGCGTGCCAACAATTCTGAATTTACTCAGCTGGTTAATTGCTGGCTTGATATTCAGTCTTTTGTACATTGTACCAATAATAATTATTCTCTGCACGTCGTTATCATCGGGCATGCAACCTTATCTTTATTATGGGAATGGATTTGTAGTTGCTATAATTTTAATGCTACACGTTGGTCACCTGATTAGTTTTGGCATGCATGTGGCCGCTTACTTCTCAAAATGTGAGTACTGTTTTTAAATTTTGTAATCTTTAAGAACGTACATCTTTAGTTATTAAGTTCCTAAATACAGCAACCAATCAATTTATCACTCCAGTATCTACCATATGATTTGTGGAAATATATTTAATTTCTATTAATTGGCCAACTAACTTTAATCTTTAACTTACTTATGTAAGTTGTTTTTACTTATGTAACTTATAAAACTTAATTACACAAACATATGTGCACAATCTAATTAACAATTGTTAATCATTATTTTCAGCATCATACATGACAACTGCTATTCTGGTGCTATTCGTGGGCTCGAATGTAATGCAAAAATACATCATAAAAGATGATGTATACGTAGTTATACCGTATTTGGGAATCATTTTCCCAAACTTGTTAATTTACAGAACTTTCGAAGAAATAAGCAATCATGAAAGCATGCGTAAGTAGTACATTCATATATTCTATTAATCACTTTTATCCATAATAGAGTAAATAACAATAAACAGGCGTAATTCTAAAAGGATTTAGAATTTCTGGTCCTCTTCAGGGCAATTCAGGCTTTACATGTGCAAAAATTGTATTTCATTCAGAATTGTCTCGGTCTTTTTCTATGCGCTCAAATCCGGTTTTTAGTAGTTAACTGTTTTTATTTTTTTAAAATCGTTTGTAACCATTAATGAGGACTTTAGGGGCCAGATACCCAATCATCGATCCCGAAAATCCCCCGGTTTCAAACACGGTGTCGATCGGGAAGGACAACTTTTTGCAATTCATTTTTTACATTTTTCATTGACTTAAATATTAATTTTGTTGCAAATTTTTGCTTCCTTACTTCGACTATATGCTTAGGAATGTAAATAAATTAATGTTCGTCATAAATTATTGCGGTTATTTCTTTACAGTAATAAGCTAAATGTAATAATGTCGGGTTATTTTAAAAAATGCATGGTGTAACAGTTTCGAAGCAACTCCTTCGCCATTTAACACTTTAAAATTGTTAAAACAAATTTCTCGGCTTTATCGATCAAAATGTATATGTATATATATATATATATATATATATTACAAAAATAAAACAAAAATGTGATACATAATATCTATGTACGGATTCGGATACGAGCTCGAAGGGAGAAAACGTAAACATAGCGTGTTTTGTAGTGTACAATGGCGACAAAACTCTTTTTAATCGGCGGTAAATGAATAGCTTTGGTACTACTTTAAATATGGGTTCTATTTCACGGAAATTTTAAATAAATCTAACAGAGAAAGAATCCTGGAATTATCACTTGTATACATTACAACGATAACGGGATATGTTGCTCGAGGAATATACCTAATAGTGACCGATAATGCTGAGAAATTAAACTCTTCCACAAAAAGTTACTAAACCCTTAACTTGGATATCCGACTTTTGATTTTAAATCATCGACACTGAAACCTCTTTAGTACCAAGTGTCATATCAAATTATTTATGAGAAAGTTTTACGTTGTGATTCCAGTTTCATATACTGTTTTAAATTTTAATATTTTTAAAATAGTATTATTTCGTAATCCTCTTCAAGAAAAATATGTATTGAAGAGTCGTTTTTTCTTAATTGCGCAAGTTGCTGCCGGTATTTTTTAATATTTTATTGAATTGTTTTATTATAAATTGTCACTGACGTATCTTTACCCCGATATATTCGACGCTTTCTTAACCCTTTGAAGCACAGTGGTCCTCTCAGGGAGAGGACTTTTCTATCAGATAATTTCATTTATAAAAACTGAAATTTGACATATTTAAAAATGTTCGTTGTTTTTTCTTGAAGCTAAGGTATTTGTCTACAATATCATGCCACTAATATTCAGATTTCATTTGTTTAAAAATAGTTATAAATAAACAAACACTAAAAAAATGCACTTTTTGAGGAAAAAAGCGTTTTTCGGCGTATTTCAGTTTCGATTTTTATGGCAATTTTTACTAAGGGGTTTTTATGGTCGCTGATGACGAATTCAAGGTCAGATTTCCAACATTCAAAATGGCAAATTCAAAATGGCAGTACAAGAATTTTAAAAATAGCATGTACTTATGCCTGGAAACTTTTATTCGGAGATTTTTGGGAATCCGAAATATGTATATGTAATATGTTTTAAATTTTGAAAACTCTGAGATATGGCAGATTAAAATCAAGCAACATTTTCGTAATTTGGTCCGCCATCTTGGGTCCACCATTTTGAATATCGAACATTTGAGACCATATTCGTAATCAGCTATCCCGACAACTCCCATGTACGCAGTTTCATCTCGATCAAGCAACTTATTCTTAATTTGGTTGGCCATCTTGGATCCGTAATTTTGAATTTTGAAAATCTCAGACCATATTCGGAATCAGCGACCTAGAATATCCCCGAGTGAAAAATTCCAACCGTTTTCCATGTAAAGAAAAATATGGGCTTCAAAGGGTTAAGAGACATCCATAGTTACATTTACGTACAAAACATTTAGAGTAATAGTTATTTATTGGGTTATAGCATATTACTAACATCATCCGTATTATAAGATCTGCCTATTTTTTACCGGGACTTGTAATAACTCATTGAAACAACTTTTTTGATATAAAATTTGTAGTTGTAGTATATTGAAATTACACGACCCAAACTATAGGGCTGGACGAAGTATTGAATTTAGTCAATTTGACAAAAAACATTACACTATAGTTTTTCATCAAATCTCGACGTTTCAGACCCTAAACAACTAAAATATGCAATAAAAAATGTGTATCCGTGTTCATTTTTTTTCGCGCGCGGTATGTTGCGGAAAGTTTAATCTCTTTTTCAGCTTGACAAGACCTAACTTAGAACTGATTAGTTTTTGAAGTCGATGCATCCCAGATTACCGGGAAGCTGAACAAAAAAATGTTTTGTTTCGTTTCCGATCAAAAATAAATCACCCAACTAAATGCTTCCAACAAAAAAGATATCGCATGAAATTTTCTACACAAATGGTTGTATAGAGTTTCTTCGTGAAATCAACGATTGTGCCATAAATGACGAATAAATATGAAACAATCATATTAAAAAATATTTGAAACGAAAAAAAGTAGAGCATCCATTTTCTACAAAAATATTTCTATGCATTTTTTACGGAAAATTTAAGGTGAAATATGAAAATAATCATCTTTACGTGTTCAGACGTATGTAACTTATATCTGATTACATTTTTTGGAGACAATCCGCGTATCCGACATTTAAGAAAATCGCAAAAAACATTTTTTTAAAATAATTTAATAATAACAAAATTTTCTCTACGGATTGCTTTTCTCTGAATATTTTTGATCGAGGACAATTGATAACTGGTCGAAATGCTGAGGGCAATTTTATGGTTGACTACATTGTAAGATTGACAACTGATTATAGTGACTGGGATAGGAGATAACGCATGCGCACTATCAGTGTAAATATTCGAAACATAGTAAACATAGTAAAAAAAATGTAATATGCATCGAATAGTGTATTACAATACAAGTATGTGAAGTAAGTGTTTTACACGTATTATTTATTGATACTTCGGCCAGCCTGTGGTTTAGGGACGAAGTTTTGAAAATGCAAATTTTCATTTTTTATAAATCTCAGAAACACTATATTGGTGTAAGATATCTGTCAGAGCTACTTGGACCTAAATATGTTCGGACCCCACCTACCCCTTTCTCTTTTGTATCAGTCCATAAACAAATATGGGTATAATTTTATAATATAATTGAAAGCTGTTAGTAAACGAACGAGTATTGAGGAATAGCCAACTCTTCAAAGGTCGAAGTCTCTAAGCGAACAAGGCATCACCCCAACACTAGTTTACAATTGAAATATTTCATTATGGTTTCAGTTACTGGCATACGGTGGTCGACACTTTTTACGATTGGAGAGCCTGCCTACACTATAGCAGGAAGTCCCGGGATGGTAATGCTCTTCGCGATTATTGGTTCCTGCATACATTTTATGTTCGCTAATTATATTTACTCTGTACTTCCCGGAAAATACGGAGTTCCGAAGCATCCGCTGTTTTTCTTAAAGGTAGGGTGTATAAATTTAATAATTGTCAAATTACTACTCGAAACAGACTTCGGAGCGGTTAACTAGCAACCTTTTCCTATTTTTTTTTGGCAAATTGACTAACTGCAACCGTTATTTTTCGCAGCGCGATAATACCAGGAATCAAATATTTGATAAAGACGTGGAGGGACTTTCTTATGAAGATAACAATGGGAAGCCTTTCGAAAAGGTGTCGAGTGCAGTGTATACTCCTGGAGTTCAAATACGAAATTTAAAGAAGGAATACAGCACTAGTTTGTTTGGTAAAAGTGTAAGTACATTTAATTTTAATGTCAATTTATTGAATTTAATATTTATGTACTAATAAGGCGCATTAATTCGAGAACATTTTAAAAATGATAGATTAAAGCTAATGCACTGAACTTAATTATACCTTTCTAAGACGAAGTGAAGGGAAATCCACAAGAATAGATCTTGTAAATGATTCATGTTTCATTTTAAAACTATTTTTTCTGATACTACGTCAACTTTGAAGCAATTCCCAGAGTGTTTCTTTTCATTTGTACCAAATCTGTGATACGCATAATGAAAACATTTTCCGAAAGCTAAATGTAATTAAAAAATCCTTTATTCCTTGGAACTTATCATGGTTTCTTCTATTTAATTCAGACCGTTCAAGCACTGCGGGGAGTATCCCTGGATTTTTATAAAGGACAAATTACAGCCCTCCTTGGTCATAACGGAGCAGGAAAAACTACCATGATGTCTATTTTATGCGGTAATAACTTTAATTTAATTTTGTTAAATTTCCATCAATAATAGTGTTTGTTTATTTATTCTGTTAGGTATGATGAGTCCTAGTTCAGGGACAGTGCTTATAAATGGGCAAAATGTACAGGACAAACAAGGATATCGGATACAAGATATGGGCCTTTGTCCTCAGGAAAACATGCTATTCCCGTCATTGAATGTTACTGAACAACTTCTGTTCTTCGGAATGGTATGAGATATTCGTTATTTACATTTTTATTAACTTTCTAGTTGAAAAAATGTTTTCTTACATCGTTATGGTGATGAAGAAATTAGTCGCAAAACGTGTTTGAAATTTAAAAACAATCGAAGTGATATATTTTAATACCAATTTATCTTTTGAAAGCTTGAAATACTATCTTAAAAAATTATAAAATACTTAATTTGGAATTGGTTTGTTAATTTCCTTCAACGAGCAAAATAATCACACAGAACAGAGCCACCTAAATCGGACACACTTTACTTTTTTGCTTATTAAATACGGAAATGATTCTAATTTAATCAAATTAAATTTATTAAATTAAATTCCTCTGCGTCGCTGATTTTATTCACCAATTTTTCCCAAAAATAGTTACATTAAAAAAGTTTAAAATTTCGAAAATAAAAATTGTATCCATAAAGTGGATTGTGGTTGTTTTTAAGTGATTTGAAAGTATTAACTTTCTTATGGTTTAAAGTAGTAAACAAGCAAATAGTTTATTTTACTAAACATCAATAGTGCTATAAATCAATAATCGTATAAAAACTGGCAAAGATAAGAAAATTAAATTCAAATTCCAACCACACATCCCAGAACTCCAAATCACACTAGTACCTTTCACAAATCTTTAGTTATTTCTGAATACACATAACGCAATTCATATCCCATATCTTAATAATGAATGACGCATGAAAATAAATTATATCAAATGTTTGACCTATTTCGAAAGAGTAAGTTACTGAAATGCAATTTTATTTTTTCACCTCTGTGCGTGTAATTCAATTTTGCACCATGTTCTAGTGCAGAAAGTATCGGATTTGCGCACTGTACTTTGAATGCTCAAATCAGAACATGAATGATTCCTCTCGTGTAGTAAAAACAATGGCATACGACACCTGCGAAGTAGATGACTTTCGCATTCAATTCATCGATTAACGACGTCTAATGAATAATGGGAAAATTTACAATCTGCGACAAAGTCTTATACTAACAGAAATACTTGAGCTATATAAACAAGACAAAAATGAGTTGCGTCAAATTTTAAATAACTCTTATGAGCTGTTATCTCTATACAGTACTCTCTTCTTATTCTAAACCCTCCTTAAATATTAGAATTATTCAATAAGTGTTATGTCGTATGTTTTTATAGGGATTCTAAAGATATTCCGTCAAATACATTAGTAATTAAATCTTTTTAGTATATAATGTCGCGTTGTTTAAACATGAACATTTTATAATTGTAAAATTTATTTTTGTTTATTGTAAATACTCTTATATATAATAAATAATCGCGATTTTAATGATTGTAGACGAGTACATAAGCCCTCCATTTAGGAGATAATTCAAAAGAAATTGAAATTCATATCTGATTGAATCAATTTGCTGAATGTCTGTACTTTTGAGGTATATTATCTTTTTGCGTTAAAAATGATTTATGACTCCTATTCCATCCATAACAGGACTTTTATGGCAGATCTGGAACGCCAAAAAAAAACAGAATAATTTCTTCAGAAAAAGTTTCTTTATGTGATTTTATGATTATCATTAGTACGATTATGTTAATATTTATTGAATCATTAGTACGAGTAAAAAATTTTGAAATGGCATTTAAAGCGATTTAATTTCCAAAGCTTTGCTCAAGTCTTATAGGATAAATTAAACTAACCTTTTTCTTCGGTTTCTCCACGAATTTTATAATACAATTAAAAAAAAATGTTGTCCAAATAAAACGTTGCGCAGGCCTGATATTGCCAATTGTAAGGATCAACTGTCGAGAAAAAAAGTTAATATTGAGAGAACTTCCCGGCTAATATTGGGAGATGGTAAATACTAGGAGGGCTTTTTTTTCTAAAATTGTATTATCAAAATCCCCGGTTTATTACTCAGATGTAAATAATATATCTTTACAACTCAACTGAAGTTTTACAGTTAGGATTGAATCTAAGAGTTGGGAATTAAAAGCAATCATTTTACTTGATTAAATCGCAGCCTATTGTATATATACGAGTACTTTTGTACAGGGTCCAATTTGCTTCAAATATCAATTATTTCAATATTTTTTATATCAGATTTTTTATGTATTACGCGTACATTTGAAACAAATTTATAATAAAAATAATTTAAAAATATATAAATTTAGGATTAATTTAATAAGCGTAGAAAACTTTCTGGGAAAATATTGTGGTTATCGTGAATGGAAGTTCTTGTAAGGCTTGTCAGAAAAAACTATTGGAATTAGCAGAAACTGGTAACCACAATTTATAGTTATTCCAACTGGAAAAGAATACATTAAGGCTCGTTTAATGGTACTTTCAGGCAAAAATAATTGATAATTTTAAACATTCTTTTTTAGTATGGTTTTTCGGCACGGGTTGATTAGAATTTGTAGAAAATCATGGGAAATGTTAAATGCTACTCATATACTGCTTCGGTTATATTGAAACTTTTCTTAACAGCTACTTTGTTCATTGTCAGTCCTAATAGGATAGTCGAGGTGTTATATGATATAAATGTGGTTCATATTTCAATGTTTCTTTTTGGCAATAGTGTGTTTACCTGTAAGTTAATATAACCACTAGGACGTTCTTTAGTTCCTAGCTAAGTACTTGACTGTAGTTAAAGTTACCGTATGGAAGCATTTATAGCCGGTTTTAGATTTCACTTCTGGGATGAAATGAAAAGCTACCTTACAATTAAATCAAACGTATAACGATTTCACGTGTAGTTAAACTATATGTTAATTAAATTATAAGAATTTAATCTAAATTAAATGAAATGATATAATTTTCAGTTGAAGAATCGGGGTAAAACAAAAGTTCAAATGCGTCGTGACGTGATTGACTTGTTGAGAAAATTGAAGCTATATGAAAAACGGGACTCGTTACCCTCAACGTTATCCGGGGGTCAAAAACGACGTACTTGTCTTGGAATGGCTGTGATTGGGGATTCGAGTGTAAGTTTCATGTAATAGCTTTTTATACTACACAATGTGACGCGTATATTCATGGATCGATCGCTTAATCGCAGATTTTAATACTTGATGAACCAACGTCTGGTATGGATCCGCAAAGCAGGCGAGACACGTGGGACATTATACTGGTAAGGGCAAAGTCATTTTTATCCAGTTATTTATTTACATTCATTTACAAATAACCGGCAACTATCACGTCGTATATTACCGCGGAATTGCATGAAATTGAAGTTCTTTTCATTTATCAGTTAATCAAGTTATAAACTTTATATACATCGATGCACTCTTATTGATGCGATGTTAGTACTTTTATGGTACATTTCGAAGTACTAAAATGGTGACAAACCTAAACAACGATATAATTAAATGATGACAAGTTCATCTATTGATAAACGTACTATAAGTTCATATTTATGATAAATAACTGCAACGTCACTGTTTAGGGGGTGATTAATTATCGCAATATCAAGAAAACTCAAACAACAATGAAGTAATCGTCCGTCTAAAAACATATCGGCGATTACCTTATTTGTAGGAATGGTCAAAACAATATTTGTTAGAATTATTGTTAAGCTGAGTTTTAATTACAATTTTATTGTAAAGCTCCGTTTTTATAGAGTAATTAAAATTAACAGTTATTTTTTGTAATAGGTTTATGTTAATTGTAGCTATATCCATGGCAAAATTACAGAACAATGTAATCAATGACAGGTTAACTACATCCAAGCAGGTTTGGTTATACATTGTTGATTCATTGAACAGTTGTTGTAATTAAAAATATATTAGAGTTGTAGATATTGATTTGAGGGGTGTGAAATCTGCGATGAAATGGTGATTTATGTATTTCACGCATATTTAACCATTATCTGTAACCAGTGTATTAATATATCATAATTTCTATAAAATAATCATCATTACAGAATTCATTTTAAACTTTACAATTCTGACGTTAGACTCATAATCAGTATTTCAGAAAATAAAATTGAGAAGTTTTACTATAACACAGCTACACTCAGGTTATAATGCCGTTATACATATATTTGCCATATTGATGATATAAACAGCAAATTTCTAGTGGGGCTTAAATGAAACCTTAAAACATGAACTTTTCGACGAAAAAATTAAAAAATCACTATTAATGTTATATAAATGTTTCTTAAATAGTATAGCTTTAATGTAGTAATACAATTGATGTTAATAGAACTATATCCTTCTTAATTTTTACCTGTGTCGAAAAATAAATTTTAGATTTGTAATTAGAAACTTCGAAATCGCTTGGGTAACAAAATCATAAAGAAATTCGAGTAAATTACAAATATTTCGGTCACCATATTGGATCTGACATTTTGAACTTTGAATAGTGATTAGCAACCTCAAAAATATCCGAGTAATAAGTTTCAAGTGAGTTTGCGTAATATTTTTATTTTAGTCCGCCATATTATGTCCGCCATTTTTAATTTCTTAAGTCTAAATTTCCATCATCAGCAACTACAAAAACTATAATGGGACCAGTTAAAAAAAATCTTATAATCGTTTTCTATCAGTTCTTGCCACCAAAGCTATTTTTTTTTTATTTTTGAGGTGATAGATTTCATAAATTAAGTTCCCCCACTATTAATAGAGATTTTTCAATTTTTCGTCGAAGAGTTCAAGTTTTAAGATTTCATTTAAGCTCTACTAGAAATTTGTATCACGTCGCATTTTTGACACATAAGGATTCAAAACATGCTAAAAAAGCAATTTTTTCGCACTTTCATCTTGATTTGCGTGGAACTGACCGAATGAAAAAAGGTTTGTAACCCTTTTTTTTATTCACTGAGACCTAAAGATTCAATAAATTTTAGAATTTTAAAATAAACGAGGCATCGACTTTTTTTTGGTAATGCCTTTTGCACATCTATTAGTTAACGTGGTTCTAAACAAGGTCTTGTAAGGCGATTTTTGTTGACAATATTCACAATCGCATAAAAAATTAACATCAGCAAATAAATAAAAATAGTTATTATTCCAGACCTCAATCAAATTAACTAAACAAATCTAATCAAAGAACAATATCTCTCCATACAAAAAATTACATGTAAGGTTTCTCTAGACATTTACTGAAGAGCGACATTCGTAAGAATCGAATGACGTGATGTTAATAGAATATATAGAAGTTTCCATAAAGCATTTACTTTTGTTTTTACACAGAATTTTGAACACTAAATTTTCAGATATTCGCGTTTACTATCAGGCTCACGTTTTTTGACGAAGTACTCATTTTCTATGCGCGTGAAGTTCCGAACGTTGAATGAACGGTCTCTTAGCGAAGCCCATATGCGTCGCACCACAAAATATTCGAATTGCGCCCCTCTGAATTTTTACCACATAAATTCAACAAAATTATAATTTCTCTGTATACTAAACATCTATTTCAGTATTCTACAAAGTTTGTACACAAAATGTGATGCGTAACAAGCGCATCAACCCCCTTTTCATCCCCAGCAACCCAAATTTCAAATTCACTCGCTATTTTCACGTTTTCCAGCTATTGAACTTCCGTACTCGCGATCAATTTTTCCAAAGATATGTAAAAATAAATTCATATCTATATAACCAGAATAGAACTAATAAGAAGCCTCGGAGGAAATGTCACTCCACCCTCACCGCCCTTAAAGTCACAAATTCCCGTTTTCTTGATTTTTAGGTGTCTTGCTCTCGCGATAATTTTTGTAAAAATGCTGAAAAATTAGTTAATACATTTACAAACAAAAAACGAGGTTTATCTATTAGAAACCTCGGACGTAATTCCGTCCCCTCCCCTACCGCACTTAAAGTAACATATTCACGTTTTCTCGATTTTCAAGTGTCTCGCTCGCTGAAAATAGTAGAAAAACATAATAAAGTATTTTTCATATAACTACGATGTAGCGCAAATTAAAAAACAGTATTTTTAAATCGAACATGTTTCATCATTAAACTATAATTTATGTAAATAGAATAGTATTGATGAATAATTGTTACATGCGGTATATAATAAATGAAAAAAATGTCTAAATTTTAAAATTGTTGTATCTAGTTTACAGTTTTCCCTTGTTGAAGGTGTAGGGGAAGTGGGCAGCGTAACTATTGTGTAATTTAATTTTAAATTAACACAAGCATAAGAATACAAAAAAAAAAACGGATGAACTTAGAAATATTATTTAGAATACCTCGTTTATTTGTTACCATGTTCCTGCAGTAATTCCTGAATATTATGAAATTTGTATAACGAATCTACAAAACGTAATGTTAATATTTCATACCATCGCGTATTATTATGACTTGAATATAGAATGTAGGAATATTATGGATCTGTATTGATGTTTGATTGCTTCCCTAGGGCTAACGGATAATCATATGATTTACTTAATATTTACTTATTTGGGAAATAAAAGATAGTGATAATTTAATTTAATTAAATAAACAATTAATTTTTTCTCGGTAATAGGGTCCTCTTGCTAATTGTGCAAAGGTAAACAAAGAAATACGACATAACTGGGATATCAGTTCACGTCCAGCGCAATAAATCATCCGGTACTTATATCTAATAATTGCGAATCACATACTATTGGATTTAATATTAAAAATAACCCCTTTAGCGCTTATAATTGGAACTATTATGGCATCCTTGCCCTAGACGCAATATTCCATTCTAATTTTGTAGATGCATTTTTCATTTTATACTGCATAAATGCCAGGATATAGCGTTTAATAAGTAATAAAATGAAGAAGACATTCTAGACTAAGATCCTAGAACTACAACGTTGGTGTAATCGATTTTATATAATAAGTATAGGTATATTTCTTGACCGCTTTAATTAAATTAAATAAACAATTAAGTTTTTCTCGGTAATACGGTTCATAACGATAATTTTTTTTTAAATTTTTGTTATAAAAACATGAGATTTTAATATTTATTCATGAAAATTTAATTTTGTATTATAGAAAATACGTGGAGACAAAACTATCTTGATGAGTACCCATGACATGGAAGAAGCGGATATATTAGGTGACAGAATTGCCATAATTCATATGGGTCTTTTGCGCAGTTACGGCTCGGCGATGTACCTTAAAAAGTTTGTCGGTAAGGAATTTATGATGAAACCGCAATAAAATAAACATTGTTTATAACATATTGTTTTCTTACTGTAGGAAATAATTTCGGGGCAGAGTTAATCATTTTATTGGGGTTTATTTAATTTAAATGTCGTTGCAGTGTTTCACAATAGCTTTAAAAGAATAAATCTGCGATTCATTTCGTTTGTTGTATTTTTTAATATAAACTAAAATGGGCAATTACTTGCTTAAACATATTTTGAAACAGGTCTACCATGTTACTCTTATTCTACAAAGTTCGAGGATGATCATTGATTATTGTTCATATTACGAAGTCGACATATATAAACTTATTTATGGACTTAAATTTTTTCATTCCTTTTTTTTACTCACACACATACATTGTGTTTGCTTCATTGTTTAAATAATATTAAATTGAAAAGTTTCGTTAGTAATGTACGATCTCTTTTAACGATACTGACACCATCGAGACATCTGTTATTTTACTTGAAATTACTTTAGACATTCGAGCATACATATTTGTTGTAAATGTAAGAATCACATAAAATCTGTTTTAAGTATTCCTTTTATTCGTTTGCAAGGTCAAGGAAATATGGAAGTGACACTGTCGACCGAATCCTGGTGCATTCCAGAAAATGTTCGCAACGTTATTGATCCCAGGGGACAAGTCCTCAGCGTCGATGGTGGCAAAGTCGTTCTGACCATTCCGTACTCTGATGAACTGGCAGATTCTCTCGACAAAGTTGAGCTTGAAAAGAAGGAATTGGGAATCACCGGAATGAGTGTATCGCTCATCACTTTAGAACAAGTCTTTTTGAAGTACTTAAATCAGATTTTCGATATTAATATTTGTTTTGAGCATGATTACCCGGATGTTGCCTATCGCATATAAGTTATGTATTTTTTATTTACGGGAGCTAATTTTACAGAGTTACAAGAGATACTGATGACACTGATTCTTATCAACGATTCGTGGATTCAACGCAAAAACTGCAAGGTTTCCAGCTAAAGAAGCAAGCTGCTCTCGCCTTATTTTCTAAAAAAATTACTTACACGCTGCGAAATAAATCAACCACCTTAATCATTGTAAGTCTGTGTTTAAACCGAACTTTTATGTATTTACACCAACAAATTAGTTGAATTTATTTGTTGATGTAAAGAGAATAATGACACGGGTTTTATTTTTTTCAGCTGTGTCTTCCTATACTTTGTATTTTGTTAATGACGTTAGATAACATTCCTCCTCCTGGGGAGGTTAAGACACATTTCAAAGTGAGCATGTATCCACGACCTGTAACGATGGTTACCAGCGAAGATCCACTTCTTGGTATGAAGTACAGGTTAACGAGTCAAGAATTCGGTGGACAAGTGATCGTACCTAATTCGAGTATCAGTCTGACTGAGTGTGAGTTTTATTTAATGTTGTAAATTCCTATCCGATTTAAATTTTATCCAGTAATTTTATATAAAATTGCAATACTATGATACTTTCAGCTTTGTTGGACTTTGGGAGAAAAGATCTAGTGACCTATCGAAATAACTTTCTTGCTGCTGCGGAATTTAACGTGACTGGAAATCTGATAAAAGCGAACGCATTATATTCAAAAACAGCAATGCTCAGCATTCCCATAGCAATGAATTTATTATCAAACGCTTTGCTGCGGAATGCTGCGGGAGACGACTATTCAATCTCGATCTCTTTTCAACCACTACCTATCGGCTTAGATCCAATTCAAGCGCGGCTTAATGCTGAAATTGATGCGGCGGGAACATCACTCGTTTTTGTGTTTTTCATTTTTCCTGCCGCTGCTTTGTTTGTAATACATCCATTGAGAGAGTACGTGACAGGAATAAAGCAATTGCAGCGTATGTGCGGCATTTCGGGGATTATGTACTGGTTTGCCATATTCATCTTTGACTTTGTCATTTTTATGGCCATGATCTGTCTGATTCTAATTGGATTCATTATTATGGATGTCATTTTGGATCTTCGAATATATTATGTAACTGAGTTAGGTAAGTCGTTTATTTTGAGATTTCGCAAAACAAACTATAATAAATTTTGAATAGCAGCCCAAAAAATATATTTACCTGAAATAGTTATGTTTATAAATGAAGTATAAATGATTTTTTTCTTTTCAGCAATATCAGCGTTAATTTTAGTGCTGTTTGCTCTGAACGCGTTGCCGATTGTGTATATATTTAGTTTTTTGAATAAAAGTGTCGGGAACGTCATCTCCATGTTGAATTACCTGCCTCTTGGATTCGGTAAGTTTTTCATAGCTTATTGCACGTGTTATTTATTTTTTTTTTGTCAATCTATAAATAAATTATAATATAGTAAGACAAAGGCATCGATAAATTATTCATTAAATATTTTCTTCATTTTCAAAAATTTCATATGTTTCGAAGTGTTCAATGAAATTGAAATTTATGATTACCCATTCGCCCTGAATATAAATCCCTCTTGTAATAGCATTCGTGCTTTCATTAAGTTTCAAAGAACTTATGATCGAAATGTTAACGTCTATATCTTTGACCCGCGCAAGAAGTTATATTATTATTTAACCTCATTGTTCTCCCAGTTTCTTCTTAACATTTCCTGCAAGGTATCGTGGTCGATTGATTACTTATCTTTTGTATATGGAATTTTTTTAATAAGAAATCTAAAATTTAAATTCGTATTTTATCTAACAAGACACGCTGATGACATTTTAACCCCAATACCAACGGATAAAAAACATTATTTTAGACAATTTTAAGAGTTTTAAAAAATCCATAGTATAAAAAACAGAATCCAGTTCACTCTAGAACATGAAGTTAATAATAGTATTAGTTTCTTAGACTTGTTAGTTATTAGAAACGATAATGGATTCTTATATACTGATTGTTCGTGTAAAAAAACATGGTCTGCTAGATACTTAAATTTTTCATCTTCTCATCCAATCAATTATAAGATTGGAGTTATTTTGTGTCTTGTAGGTCGTACAATCAATTTCTCTGAAATTAGATTTCGAAAAAAGAACTTTGATATTGTAAAAAATGTTTTTCTTAAAAACGGTTATGAGTCAGAATTTATGAACTGGCCCCCTATTTCACCAACACTCATGAAAATTAATCTATTTTCATATAGTATTAGACATTAGAAATAAAATCCTAAAAGTATTTTTTTAAATCTATTAAAATAAAAAAGTTATGAACAATTAAAGTTTTATGCAGTTTTTTTTTCAAAAATTCGCAGTTTTAAGAGATTATATTGTAAACGAAGTCAAATATCGGGATTTTGTTAAGAAATGACCATATTTTTAAATACTATACAATGGTTTTAAAGTTTTATTTTTCAATAGATAATTCGTCATTTTTTTATTAACAAACAGATTTATTTTATTGTTCCAAATCACAAAATTAATTTTTTCGTTTATATTACTATTCCGTATACATTCAAGATGAAGTACAAACAAAAATGTTAGTTTTCTTCAATTTTAGGTACTGAATCGAGAGTTTTTGTCGCTACTTTCACTATTTACTCGATTATAAATTTTATTTCGCACTGTTTAAATGCTGAACTATAAATGATTAGTTTGTTACTTTTTAACCAATTAAACAAAAGAATTGTTACATTTATTACTTTATACATAAAATTCTTTCTATAACTTCTTTTCATATTTATTTTTTTATGTGTATAAATTTGACATGCTTAACACTTACAGAATCTACAAAAAAAAATCGTTAAATGAATATTTGCTAGTAAAGAACATTTCTACTACTGATCGTTAGTAATGGCTTTTCGTTGTTTTTCTGTTTTTCTATATTTGATGCGTTCCACAGCTGCGAAATAATTTTGTTTTAATAATTGCGTTTAATACGTGATTTCTCCACGTATATATTTTTGATTCATGATTGTATTATATAGAAAATAAAAAATTGTGAAAGTTGGTTTTGGTCAGCTTTTTCCGATCTCCGACGCGGCACAGGCGGAAAGTGTTAAGTGTTAAGCATCTCAAATTTATACACATAAAACAATAAATATGAAGAGAAGTTATAGAAAGAATTTTATGTATAAAGTAATAAATGTAACATTTTTTTTTGTTTAATTGGTAAAATAGTTTATGTTATTTCCGGGTACTTTCTACGAATAAAATCGCATACGTTGAAGGAATGTATCTTCCATATACATTTTTCTGTTATTTAAACAAACTAATCATTTATAGTTCAGCATTTAACCAGTGCGGAATAAAATTTATAATCGAGTAAATAATGAAACTAGCAACAAAAACTCTCGATTAAGTACCTAAAATTGAAGATTACTGCATTTTTTTTAAAACTTCTTGTATGAGCAATTCCACGTGAGGCGGATCAGTCACCTCTCAGAAATGTTTATAATTTTGTTTATAGATAGTTTTTGGTGAAATATAATGTTCTGCCAAGTGATTTTTTTTAATTTAAAAAATCCACCGAGTTTTTTGTCACAAGGACGACGACAAATTTTCAAAAATAAGGTCAGTACATTTGATATGTTTTTGAAAATGTCACATCGTTCATGATATAAATTTGGCTTGATTTTCGATAAATAAAAACGATATAATTGCATCAGGAAATTGCAATTTTGGACTTGACAACAAAACGGTAGAAAGGCATCATTATAATAGTATTACGTCACGTTTTACGTCATATCCCTATATTAATTTTGTGAAATAGGTTTCGTTTACCAGATCAAATAACTAAAGAGGTTATTCGTAGCATGCATAAATTAGTTAAAAATGTCATAATTTTATAGTTTATATATTTATGTTGTTTATTGCGCTCATCGCTTTATGAATTTTCTTGAATGAAATTGCTAATATAATACTTGGGGCTATACTTTTAACAAGTGAAGCATGTAAAGCAGCTGATATTACCGGAAGTCTACAGATTTTTGAGAAATACGTGGCCGCACGGAGGTCAAACAAAGTGGATTTTGAGCATTGATCCACAAGTAACGAAGGTCGCTTGAATACAGAACAGGAATATAAACGAAAAAATTAATTTTGCAATTTGGAACAATAAAATAAATCTATTTGTTAATTAAAAAATGTCGATTTATGTGTTGAAAAATAAAACTTTTAAAACCATTGCATAGTATTTAAAAATATAGACATTTGTTAACAAAATCCCGATATTAGATTTCGTTTATAATATAATCTCTTAAAATTGCGAATTTTTGAAAAAAATGCATAAAACTTAAATTGTTCATAACTTTTTTATTTTAATCAATCTAAAAAAATCCTTGTAGGATTTTATTTCTAATGTCTAATACTATATGAAAATAGATAAATTTTTAATTTCCATGAATGTTGGCAGTTCATCAATTCTCACTGTTAACCTAAAGATTTACTATTTAAGTCCTGAATGTCGTCAAATCTCTACGCGTTTTCATCCAATTTTTTTTTTGTACGCTACCTGTAGCAAAAAAAAAATGTTGATAGATGACATCCGATGTAAAATTTCGTGCTCATTCAGAATTTGTCTAAAACCAATACTTAAAAAGTTTTAAGTAATTTATTGCAAAAAATGTCATTTTTTCGACTAAGAAAATTTTTAGGTCTAAAAGTTCTATATGATATCAGTTATATACACATCCCGTACTATATAGAAAAGCCTTTTCGAGACTTAAACTTGAAGCAATGTATCATGGTCCGCATTAAAAAATTCAATATGGCGATTCTCAAAATGGCGTCCGAAATGAATTTTTGAAAATCTTCAAGGCGCTCTGACTGAAAAGCGGTTAACTTATTCAAAACAATGAGAAGAATATATGAAAAATTTTATATTAGATTTATGCAATGTCATGTAGAAAGATTAGCATTTTCCCCTCGAAAACTATCAACTTATGGAACAAATGACAAAGAATAAAAGATACTTAGAATTCATCAGACAATATACCAAAATTCTTCCATAATTTTCCGTAAATATTATCAATTTTTCAAAAAATTGTAATAAATTTTTCAAAAAAGTCACCAAAAAATCTGAAGAAATTCCAGTGTATTCCTTGATGAATTCTAAGAACTTTTCATTCTTCTCATTTGTTTTGCATAAGTTCATCGATTTTCAGGCAAAGCGCCTTGAAGATTTTCAAAAAAAGTTTCATCTCGGACGTCATTTTGAGAACCGTCATATAGAAGTTTTTATTCCGGATCATTCCCGATTCAAGTTTAGGGTTCGAACACGCTTTTCTATATGGTACGCGATGAGTATATAAAAAATATAAAATTTTTATAATCGAAAAAATGGATTTTTTTTTGTAATAAATTATTGATAACTTTCTAAACATTGGTTTTTTACAAATTCTGAGGTCATATCATGAAAGAGCACGAAATTTTACATAGGATATCATGTATCTAAATTTTTTTTTGGTACAATCTTAGTAAAAGTATTCTTACTATTGGTTATAAATTTAATTTCATTTCCTGCATGTAATAAGTATTAACAATGAAAAACAGAAAATGATTAATCTTTTCGCTCAATTATTTAAAATGAAAATGTTAGTATTTAAAAACATCTCGACTTGTTAATTAGCAAGTCTGTATGCATTTAAATTGACGGCGGATATTTTGAGGTACGTCGATCAACACCCGCAATTAGAAAATTACAGTTCTAGTGATCAATTATTTCTCAAAAAGATTTGATAATATTTATATATATATATATATTTAAATTAAAGTCATTAAATATAAGTTTCAACAAATTTGGTTAATAAAGAAACTTTAATTTCAGTCGCAGTGGACCTGATCATGGATGTATTGAGACTGGCTCATGACACGCATTTTGTGCGAACTCTTCGCGCGATTCAGAGTTATATATTTTTATTCATACCCTACGTCAGTTTCTATCAAAGCGAAGTTTCCTTCCACACTACTGCAAATAAAAACGCCATGTGCCGAAAGTTACCCGAAATCTTTATCAATGTTGCTTGCCTGACTGAGAAGGATATATGTTGCGGTAAGAACTTATAATTATTCATTAGCTTGATTTTTTCACTTATAAAATAAAAACTATCTCTCTATCCAGAACAATAATAAGTTTGTTAAAACACAGATCTACAATATTTACGAACATTTATGTTAAATATGCGAGTCATTTTCTATAAAAGTGCTTATATATTTTTCATACATACATTTTCAGGGTAATGCTAGTATTTTATTTTTTTTTTCAATATTTAAAATGGTGGATCTATGATAATATAACTGCGATAACACCCATAATAATGTGTACGCGAGGATTTTTGGGGTGGCAGTCATTGTCACATAAAAGTGCAATGCAAATGCATTTTGGTAAATTTCGTATTCGAGATTTCTTGGGGTTATCAAAATTTTACATTTGAATGGTAGCCATCTTGGCTCCGCTTTTTTGAATCGTTGAAAATCCGATCCTGACTTCGTAACATAGAGACCTGGAAAACCTCTGAGCTTACATGTTTATCGATATTGTCAGAGCTTTATATCTGAGTAGTTATGCTATCGTAAATCCGTCTTTTTTAATTTTGAAAATATAACACTGGGTTAAATTTCGTGCAAAAAAATGTATACTTCAATGGATTTAAGGTAGATTCTCAAACATTTCTGCCATTTGATTAATTTTATAAATGTAAACGTAAGTTGCTTAATGCAAACGCAATAAGTTAACAATTATCAAATGTACCTATATATTGTAACGGTACGTTCTTTCGGGAGGTTATTATTAAGAAATGAAACAATTTTTGACGAATTTGAAATAGTTTTTATTCTATTTATCCGCTATTGTTGGTTTTACATGTTCATGGGATGTTAAAATATCAAAAATTATGCGCAAAGTCTGTAAAATTATTGTCATCATTTTAATAATTGACAAAGTCTAAAAATACTCATTTTTAGATAAAAAATGCATTATTGACGAACCATTTAAAGATAATCTTACGAGAATGCATACTCCGGGGTTTTAGGTTTTAGGAGTCGTTGATTACGAGTCTGACCTCATATTTATAAATTCAAAATTGATAATACGCAGAGTAGCCAGTTTTATGTCGCACGTGTAAATTTTTGCATTTCGGTCGATCATCTTGGATACGCCATTTTGAATTTTAAAAATCTAACATCAGATTCGTAATCAGCAACCTCGAAAACCCCCGAGTAACGATTTTCAATCCAATCTCACACTTGTTAGAGGTTTTGTCACATTTTTCTGGGTTTTGAAAAACTGTGCGAAAACGAATGTCGCCGCATTTCACCAAGTCGGTATGACAACTCGTAGTAAGCACCGATCGGTACGTTGAAGGTTGCGAAATTTTATTTTTTTGACAATCAGAATTTTACGATAATCAGTACCGATTACGTTGATTTTTATTATTATTATGTTTTTCATGGATACCAGGTTGGTATCGGTATCTAATGATGATTGACCAACTGGTATATGATGTTACGACTACTCCTTGTATTCGGACCTGAGAGAATGATTATGAAAATATTGTTAACGGGAACAGCAAGACAGCTTTCCTTTACAGTTCTACCTTATGAGCACGCACATTAAGTAAATGCAAAAAATATAAATAAACGTCAATTAATATCAAACTCACAATATACAAGAAGGTCAGATCACCAGGAGGTTTTCGCTAATTATAAAAAATTCGGTATTATTTATTGAAAAAAGTCATAAAATTAGTGATCGCAATGATTTTCCTTTCACGTGACATTATTTCCATACCTATCGGCAACTTGTAACGGGTTGATTAAAAATAGCGTTACAATATTTCATATACACCTGAAACAGTTTGTTGTGAAAAAAAGTTGCACCAGGCATGAATTATATCTTCTAGAAGGCTCACAAATTTATGTGCGAAATGAGAACAGTGTGAAATTGAAATATTTGTTTAAAGAAGTTAAAAGTTACATGAATTTGCTCATACAGTAGAACCTCACACTAGTGAAACTGTCGGGATTGCAGTTATTTTTGTTTCACGCGCTAGTGAACTGACAAATTTTTATGACTTTTCACAGATTTGAAAAGTAATTGCTATTTTTGTACAGACGTATAAAATGAGCAAGCTGATGGTTTACTAGTGTGCGATTCACGCTAGGGAAAAGTATTCGCTATTGCGAGAACTTTAGTAGTGTGAGGTTCTGCTGTACCTTTTATGTTACACATATAATCTGTTCAGTTTCCTTTTAATCGAAGTGAAATTCCACATTTTAGGTCTTGAATGTGCAAATGGAAGCTGCAAGAAGCATAAACCTTATTTCGAAGACGACGGCGGCATATCTTTAAAAAATAGCATTATTTACTTGGGTGTTACGCCGCTGCTTTATTTTGGAATTCTCGCACTCCTGGAATACAAAGTGATACCATTACTTATAATGCGGCTTCGAAAGAACCGGCCTCTTTTCAAAATCGACGATTACGATGAACAAGTGAAGAATGAAAAGCGGGCCATAGCTCATGAAATTGGTAAAATGAAAGGTCGTCATTCAACTCAAATTCAAAGTAAGTGTCGATTTAGTGCAATTTGGTTTCAAATTGAATGTTCACTTTTCTAACGTGGATATACACCCTCTTAGACGGTCGAGTCACTCTTGCAGCGACTCACCCTGAAAACCATACTGAGAATCCTCCCGCGAATGGTAATGGGGCAGATGGAGTCATCAACGGTAAACCTAGCAGTTACCTGTTTTTGGTATACGAACTGAGCAAAACTTATCGACACGTGCTCGCAGTAGAGGAAGTTAGTTTCAGTGTTAAGCAACACGAATGTTTTGGCTTGCTTGGCGTTAACGGTGCTGGTAAAAGTACAACATTCCGAATGCTGACTGGGGAGGATGTACCCGACAGTGGCACCATGTACTTAGCCAATAAAAATATACGTACACATCGGAATGAAGTGAGTAATTTTATTGCGTTCTTACATTCTTTTTTTTCTATACTAGGAGGAGACGTGTATTGGTTACAGACAAATTAATTACTGAAAATATCTTTTACAGTATTTAATGCAAATGGGTTACTGCCCGCAAAATGATGCCATTATTAGATCGCTAAACGCGAAAGACCACTTGCAGTTGTTTGCTCTTCTTCGCGGCATACCGAAAATGCGCGTGCAATCTGAAGTTAAGAAATGGATCGACAGGCTAAGTAAGTAAATAAAATCCTCGGCAAATTTTAGTTATATTAAAAGTTTTTAAATTTACAAAATCCTAAATTATTTATAGATTTAAACCTTTGCGCAAATCAACCAAGCGGAACATATAGCGGGGGCAATAAGAGGCGTTTGAACATAGCGATTTCACTTATCGGAAATCCGAATCTAGTCTTGATGGATGAACCAACGACCGGAGTCGATCCAGCTGCTCGTCGTTCCTTATGGAATGTAATTCAGTCCTGCCAAGCTGGTGGACAAGCGGTGATACTGACTTCACATAGGTAAGTTCTTTCGTGTCCTAAATATAACACAACAGAAATCATTATGAAAATAAATATTATGCCATAATTTTCCTATAAAAATATTATACTAAAATAATAAAACTTGTACTTTTTAGTATGGAAGAATGTGAAACTCTTTGCAACCGATTAGCAATAATGGTTGGTGGACGGCTAGTCTGTATCGGCCCATCTCAGGAATTGAAGCAAAGGTTCGGTGCCGGTTTCATAATTCAGATGAAACTGAATCCCGAATGGTCAGGGCCTCAAATTGATGGTATTAAGAGAGATTTTGAAAACTCGTTAACCTGTGAGATCGTTGATCAGAATATGGTATGTCTAAAACTAATTAATATTGTTTGGGGAGGCGGGAGCTTGTATTAATATTCATGATTATATTGTCATCTCATGTGACATGGCGTAGGAAAACCACTTTTATAAAAAACAACTAGCTAGGTATCGAATTATTTTAGTTGAAAATTTATAGTCACTAAGAAATATTGGATTTGCAGAATTTGTTTTCATGCAGCAATAGTAGCAGACTATAGTTGGAAAATAATTTTTGTTTTAGTATTTTTACGAGTGTAAAACGTTGTAAATATGCAGTACAGTAAACATAAACGTTATAATAATCAACACGAGTAAAAAATAACGCATTGAAGAAAGAACTATAAATAAATCTTAATTACCTATAGAATAAGATTTCTTACTTTTCCGTTCAGACTGTCGACCATTAATGAGTACTTATTATAACCTAATGTAAACAAGGCAACGAAATTTTCATTGTTTCCAAGGCGGATGACAAATCACATTCCGGTTCTCCTAGATTCAGTCGTTATCAACTAAGCGGCAGTTATAGAAATTTATTACATATATTATACATATTTTTCTTTCTGAATTTCGAATTCCGAATTTTTGAAGATATTTTTGTAATCCGAAAAAGAGGTTAGACTCATAGCAGTGTATGGCGAATAAACTAAACTTATTGAATATGCAATATATAATTCAGCTGAGTTGATCGATTTTCCCGATCAGTATTGAAAAAGTGTAAAGAGTGGAAACAACACATTCAGCATTGTAATTTGTTAAAGTTTCGAATGCCACGTCAGTCCTCGTAGGAAAATAAATAATCACTTGATCACTTGAAAACATATGAAATGAATGGTCTTAAGTTCTCTAAATGGCTCAGAGGAATTTTCAAAAAAATTACATTTCTCGTATTTGTGCATAATTTAAATTTCGGACAATATTTCGGTACAAAGTGAACATGAAACATTTTATCAGCATAAAATACATACAATTTGTCACTCGGTAAAATATCAATAAAAATGTCATACGATGAACTTTTAAGACATTGTTTTTAATTTTTGACTCGGTTCACCGTATAACATTTTTAATAAAACATATTGTAGTTTTTACTGAAATAATACCAAGTTTTAATTATATGAATTTACTCATTGTTATTGCAAAGTTATTGTTTCACTTTTAAAATAAACAATGTCCGTAAAGTCTCGGAAAGTTCGTTCAAATTTTGTCGGAAAGGAGATTTATAACCGGCCGATACTCGATTTGAAATTTTATGGCCCGTAATTACAAACAAAGTACTGGTCTTTTTTTGACGGTCGGTACAACACGCGTCCTTTCTTTTCGTATTATAACAAACTTCATTTAAAAAAAAAGCAAAACAATAGCTGTGAGAAATGAAACTGCGAAAATAATAGTTACTAAGAGTAATATGGAGTTTTCACTCGAAGCGAAATGTATGTTGGGTATATTTCTTTGATTCGTGGAATAATCTTTAAAGAGCGATTTTATGCAATAACCTTCTGAAAATTCTATATTTCATCAAACACTATATAAGATAAGCGGTTTCAGCTCTGTGTGGCTCAAGCAACAATCACCGAAACCGTGAAATATAATTAGGTAAAATCAAACGAATAATTTCCCCAATTTTTTAACATTATGGCTATTGAAATACTAATGTAATCGTTTCATACCATCGTTATTCAAATTTCAGCAAAATCGATTTAGAATTACTGGGAGAAATCAGAAATAAATTTCACGAAAAAATCTCGGTGCAAGTTTGAGTTTAGAACCCCCCACAAGAATTATATAACACTTTCAAAAAAATAAAAAAAAAAAAAAAAAAAAAAGATACTGTCTGGCAAAAAAATCATAGAAACCTATGTCAGCAAGCTGATTTCCAAAAAAATCATATTTTACACCGATTATTAGAAATTATTTTCGACGTTAATCAAATGCGAAAAAAAGGGATAAAAATAGAAATTTCATTAGCACAAATGTAAATGTTAAATTATATAACCGATTTTTTATGGCTTTTACTCCAACACATTTGGAAGATGTTTATTTATCCTAAAGCACCATATAAATATGTATTTTTCTGTATCAATTGACTTTTCTATAATCATTTTTTCCGCGTGTCGAAATAGAAATATAACGATGTTCGTCTTATTTCGACAAGATGGAATTCTATTAGCCCATCGACAATCGTCAAATTCAACGCATGTTACCCTAGTAGAAACTGAGTCCAGTTTTTGGGCTATTGTCTTTCCTGTTTCCTTATTTTCAATATGAAGGCTGCAGGGAAACTGAGCAATTTAATGCAAAAATGGATAGATTTCTACCATGGTACAAATCTATTGTTTAATCCCTTAACTAAGGCGGGAATTTCACAGAAAGTGCCCAAAATGCAGGAAAAAAAATTGTTAGAATTAACTGTGACTTGGTGCATAATGCTTTTGTCCGTTACGGACATGTGTTGTCTGAGAATAATGCTACTCCTGGCCGGCCATTAGAACAATAAAAAAACTGTAGTGGTTGTTTGTAGAATAACTATATCGAAATTCTGTATGCACCTAAACCTTCTGCGAGTCTTTACCTACAAATATTCATTTTTAGTTTTTCTAATACGTGAACTTCAACCCGACTCGTTAAACTCTTGAGACTTGTAATCAGCAACTCTGACTTCAGAAAAATCATGAAAAATCCGACTTCAGATTCGTAATTAGCGACCCCAAAAACCGTGAAGTAAAAAAATTTCAAATGGTTTTATAAACTTTGTATGCATAAATTGATTGAACACAATTTCATACTTCAACGAAGATTTATAAAAAAAAAAATCACAGCGATTATGAAAATAGACGTCATCATGTTTAGTACACCTTAGACTGTCTGGAAATGGATTTCGTTTTAATTTACATAAATTCTAAAATTTGTTAGTCTAATTTGTATCATGATGAAGTTTTTCTTTTTTCCGCAGTGTGGGAAATGTCCGAAATGGCGATCTTCGTCATCCGCAGTCAAGGGGTTAAGAGTAAACTCTTATTCTCTAATATTCCCCTAGTAAGAAAAGAGTCAAGGTTTTGTTTAGTTTTTGCCCAACTTCATTATTTCCCAGGTTAAAGATATAAGCAAATTGGGCCATATAACGCGAAGGCGGACTTTAGCCTGGGTTTTTACATTGAACCGATTAAAATTTTAACACATTCTGAATTAGAAATAGCTTTCCACGTATTTACTATTTGCGTAATCATTAACTCTTAATATATACATTATCTTTCTTTGACGATTTCTTGCGTCATTTGATTATTCCATTGTCTTTTATGTTTTATATCTATTAATTATATAATTTTATTAACGGTTGAATACAGCGTAATTAACTGTTACCACTCTTCTGTAATTGTTTATCATTCTATGAAAAGAAAGAAAATAATAATAAATAAATGAAATGAGTAAAGTATTATGAGATAAGTATTTTTAATTTAAATGAAGGTGTATAACGGTCATATAAAGAACCTCAGGATAAACTAAATTTAAGTATCCTATTCGTAAATGTTTTTTTTTGCAATTTTACTTACGTTGCAGTAAATGTGATTTCCGATTAGTCTTTCCAGTAAATGAAAATTCAGTAGGCGATTATTTTACGTTGAAAATTCATTGAAATTTCCTTGAGATCCATTGAAGGTCATTTGGTCTATCGGTTCTGAATTGGCTTTCCTAGTATCCGGAATGAATTTCAAGTGAAAGGTAAAATCCCAACAAATCCGATTTTCGTTTGTTGGGTATTCTTCTATTACTCCTGAAAAAGTGACGGCTCGAAAGTTAGGAAATACAAACGATCTTATTAACAATAATAATATCATTTTAAATTAATAACATTATTAACCCTTTCACACTCAGGCAAAACTGGCTGGATAAAAAACTAATGAGCAACGGTTCTTATAGTTTTCTGGGTCGCTGATTACGAATCCGGTGTCAGATTTCCAAAATTCCAAATGGCGGATCCAAGATATATTTGGATCATATTTGTAATCAGAGACCCTAAAACCCCCCGAGTAGCGAGTTTCATGCCAATCCGACATTTGTCGTCCGCCATATTGGATCCGCCGTTTTGAATTTTTGAAAACGAACATCGGAATCTTATTCAGCGACCCCGAAAAATCCCGAGTGACAATATTGAGACGATTTAAAAAAGTTTTAAAAATTCCGGCTTTTTAACAACAATTTCTGTACTTTTGTAAACAATAGGAATTTTTTAACACGATTTACGTTACATATTTGTAAAGTCCTATGCTTCCTGAACAACACGCACTAAATTTGACTCAAAACTATTGATTTTCTTCGAAGATATTGAGGTTTTTGTAGGTGGGACGTATATGTCCCACGGGCATGAAAGGGTTAAGGTTAAGTGTTGAACATAGATTTTCGATTTAGTAATTTGTTAATATGACTTAATCCCACAAAAAAAAAACATTAATTTCACTTAAATTTTTATTAAAAATCACTGTTCGCTCGGGCAGCAAACCTCCCGCTCAGGAATCGCGCGCTTTCCTCCCTTGACGCATACTATATACCATGGTTCATGAGAAACAACTTATATTCGCTACATGAGAGTTTCTCTAAAGTTGAAAGTACAGTGGAATTGCATGTGTAGGCTATGGTTTTGCACCAATATTATAGAGTACCACAGGTACTCGGTTCATTACTGTTCTGAATTAGATTAATGATTTCTTGTTGCTTTATTGTGCAGACCGTATGATATTCGCTGACGGCACGTGTCTGATTCAGTATTATGTGGGTAAATTCCATGAAAAATATTTAAATGATTATTGACTTCATATTATCTTAGAATGAACATATAATATGAACGTCGAAAAGTTGTTCGCTACTGTACGTCAGTTACGAGACTATCAATATGCTCTTTCATGTATCACTTCTAACTATGCCAGATATTTACTTCTATTCTGCGCCACATATCTATGTCAATACTATACTAAAGGTGGATTCGTTATACGGAATGTGGAACGATTGGTAAATTCGTTTTCTCTTCGGTCTTAGTACACTGAGAGAAATTTTATAAGAAGATGTCTAAAAATAATAGGAAAAATTACTATTCCTGCTAGACATTTGAGGACAGACGTGAAATATTCGGAATAAATACTGTTAGTCAAATATAGTTTAATAAGCTTATGAAATTTACATTGCTTTTGTAGAAAATGTTACTAATGAGAATAGTAAAAACATTCATGATGACCAATGAAAAGTGAATCACGTGAAGGACACATACATATGTATATGGTTATCACGAACGGTTTTACTATTCTGACTAGTAAAGTTTTCTTCAAGAGCATTGTGAATTTCATAAACACAACCTAGTTGCGTTTGTCTCCGTCAGGCACGTATCCGTTGCTCGGATGTTTGTTGTGCTATATTGTAGTCCGTATTATGTAAATGAGTTTCATTCCCGCAAAAGCGGATCAAATGACAAGCTTACAAAATGCACATCTTATGAGTGAACAGCCGACGGGATAATATATATCGATGGCACTTTTCGGGCAATAGCATAACATAATATTTTTTTACCGACCGGAATGTAAACAATCCAATGCCGAATTTCGATTTTTTGTGTTTTATCTGCATAACTTAGACGAAGAACAAAAATACAGCAAACATAGCAAACATGCTATGAACTGTAAAACAAATAAAACGACATAAATAAATAACAATAAAAATTAAAACAATACCCCTTTATTATAATGAAATATCAATATTTTCCCATATCTGGAATTTTCGAGTAATAAGAAAAATTCGTATCCAGGAATAGTAAAAATTATTATTTAATTATGAAACATTGCTATTCTGCAAGTCTTTTTTCAAATCCTTAGCGGAGAATAGTAATTTTTCTATTTTTTTTTAAATATCTTCCTAAAAATTTCTCGCAGTCTAGGGGCTCACCAACTGCGTTCTATTGCAAATGAGCTCAGAATTCTTTCACATAGATTTGGTACTTTAGGGAATTGTTCTTAGGTTACTTCATTTAGACTATGGACTTCAGTGCCGACAAGAGTCAAACAATTATCATTAGAATCAGTAAATCCGGATTAGACTGTTCATGGAACAAGACCAAAATAGGCAGCCTTTATTAATTTTTACCTGACTGCTCTACTCTCGACAGTTTTCTATGATCCTTGAATGCTGCTACTATTTTGTTTGTCAGTGCGTAACTTCAAATTACAGTACAGTAGAACCCCTCTTACTTTAATTACCCTTCTTGTTTTAATAGTCCAGCTCTTATTTTAATCGTTTCCCCTCACATCTGCCCCCACCACCACTCGAGCAGAACGTAAAATATCTCGATGTTAATATAGATATTTCAAAATATCGGTGATTTCGACTACATCGATATTCAGTGTAATTACATCAAAGGAGATTTTAGATATGTATGTGTGCATGTTTGTGAGAGCCAAATCCTGTACATGTAGAAGTATGAATAAATGTGGATGAGCGCATACATTCGCACGCTCATAGGCTCACAGGCGATGTGAGTGGGGGTAAGGGGAAATTTGAAATCGGCACCATCTTGAAAAACTTTAGTTGTTAAAATAAGAGGCGTCCAACTGTATAAGGTATATTTCAATATCAGGAACAAAATTTTCAATTTCTATGTTAAGGTGACTAAAAAAAAATGCTTATTATTCGGAGTGAAACATAGCATTTAGTGAGTTCAATATTAAATATAAAACAATATGAATAATTTTGTAGAAATTAATGACAATCCGCATTCTACGGCATTACTTCAATGTAAGCGCCTTTTTTGATTGATGATAGTCTCAACACTATAACACTAAACAAAGTTTAGCCCGTTTCAATTGTATTTGTATTCGCATTCTGTTTTCATGTAATAAATATTTCCTTTACGCAACCATATAACGAAATGTTTTTCATAATTGCAGGGATTTATTATGTACCACGTTACCAACGGAGCGACAAAGTGGAGACAAATGTATGATGTGATGAAAGAATTGCAAGCAACGTATAATAGCATCGACGATTTTTGCGTCCTGTCAGCGACTTTGGAACAGCTATTTTTGCAGTTTGCACGAGCCGCTAGACACTGATTTATCGACTAAGACGAAAAGTATTAATTTTATAAAATTTGTTCTGCGAACGGATTCACCCTGTCAATGTATGCGGTGTTAAATATCCACGCGCTTTAATATGTGATACATAAACTGATCGTTACTGAATCTGTAATTTAGTGACGAGTTTTAACGGAAATACGTAAAAAACAAAAGATTTTCTGTATACATGTTACATTATCGTATCAGTTGTTGCGATAATGCAGCTTCAGTTTTAAGCTATATACACAACATATGTAGCTATACATCTATCATTCAACGTAATGTTATAAACAGAATATCTGGTTTTTAACGCGTTCCCGTACGATATAAAATGTAAAATGTGCTGAAAATATTATTTATTATTATTGCTATTAGTATCGACAGTTTAAAAAAAGAGAAAATTTACAGAAGGCAATACCAAAGACCATTAGTTGGTCGAAAGCTATAATTTCACAATGCAATGATGTGTTTAAGTAAGTTTTATAGGAATCAAATAATTTTATATTTTTTCTAATTTTTAATTCTTAAAAAAGTGAACTAATTATTACAAAATACACAAACTTTCCTAATTGTCCAAAAATGCACCTTCAAAAACAGCATTTCATAATCTATTGTAAATAATTTGTGTGAAAAGATTATGAGCAATTCATTGGTGGATAATCAATGATTTTTTTAAGACACTACGGCAACGTAATTTTTAAATGTATAAAATTTGTATTTTTGTGTAATTTTGAAATATTTATTATAATTTTCTAAATTGCTATTGAAGTGATGATAGGAACTTCGGTATTAGCACATTTTATATACGAACAAGTGTAAATTAATACGTCATTTTGTATTATTCAATTAACTGTTTCATTTATACTATTCATATGTTTAAGATCGCATCTTATATTTAAATGGGTCCTTTTTGTAACTTAATTTATACATGCAGTATTTGTCGCTCGGTCTTCGATGATATTGACAAAAAATATAATATTAAAATATTTAAAGAGTAGTAAAGAAGCTATGTTTTGTACTTCTTAAATTTATTACGTAATTATCTTTATCGATATTTTCTCTTTAGTTATTGCATTAATTTTTATAAACTGCGCCTATAAACTTGAAGTAAAAATGATAAATGTACAAAGAATGTGCTGAACTTTGTAAAATATGTTAAGACTTCTTGATAAATTGTAATTGTATTCTTGTACTATTGCACTGTTGCTTAACAAAATGTGAAATAAAAGTTTATTTAAAAATGATCGTAACTCATTATTTTCCATTTATATGGATTTTGTTCAAAATGTATTCTTATTCCGTCTAATATGAATTACAGTTGTATTTTCACACATGAATTATTCTCCGATAAATTCATGAAACTCGCGGCAGAAAATGGGTTTGTCAACGAGAAATTAGAGTAAATAATAAATCAATTTTAGTAATAGTGTTTGTAAGAAAGTAGATATTACCGTACAGATTATCGTATCCTTACGCGTAAAACACCCAATCCCATTATATCTGATGATTAAAGTGATAGAAGTAATTAAATTAAGCATTATACGTTTCAATCAAAATCTTAAAGATTCATCATACATTGCATGCACTGAAACGAATCTATCAAGACGGAATTGTTACAAAAAAATACAAAAAACACAATTCTTTTATTTCAGAACCTTACTGGAAATAGAACTACTAGTAGAGCACAAGACGGTTAAAGATATTTATAACATAAGTAGTCCTTGCTTGCGTTACGCTCAATATTCGTGAAATTCGGCTGTATGTTTACGTATACAATTCTGACCTCAATTATACACGTACTTCTGCCAGCTGTTTACGGTAGGGAACTGTTATTGAAGTTGAAAACTTTCTTTCTTCAATCTTTCCTCAAAAGAAGACGATCGCAAGGTAATACATATAGATTTTACACGTATCCCATACAGATTCTATTTGTGTTTTCCCTCAATTAAATATTACGTTCTATTATTTTACAACCAATCATTATTTCGTATAAACTTTATTAATTTAGCATGGTTATATATCGCATATGCACTAATTTATGTATTTTTTAATGTATGTTAGGTTTCTGTACACGTTGTACTTGTACATGCGTAAATCGTCATACCAGAGACCTTGACATTAAACATGTGAAATACGCGCATGCAGTATATAACTTTTAGTTGCCAACACAATTTAAATGTGAGCCAATAATTCCCGAAATCCTTCGATAGTAATTCTTATACATGTACGAATTTGATTATATAGGATATATTTAATATACTATATAATGCTCGTCAAAAATCAATATTAGCCTATTACTTAAAAAAACAATTTACATCTAATAAAATCTTTCCATGTAATTATCGAAAACTAATTATGGTCGTTGTTATCATAAAAGATATTTGACTATTTTTTACACCAAATTGTGACTTGTTTGAACAAGTTTTTAGTGTTGTATACGGTTGAGTAATTAAAATAATAAAAAATGCCTATTTTGTGAAGTTTTGTATGATGATTTTATGGCTGATAATTAATCGTTTTCAGCGGAATAATTGACAGTGTGTATGCATTTTGCTGGAACGAATCTCATAGTGCACCAGTGGAATTCAGTGTTTATTTACATTTTTTATTTACATTTACTATATAATAAAGTAAGAATAGTGAAATATTTGTTCCATATTTTAAAAATATAAATAATAAAATATAAATGATAACAAGGTAGTGCATTTTCGAGGTGATGGTTTTGACATTGAATAGTTTCGTAATTTGTCGAAATGACTCAAAGAATTATCTAATGTAGGTACAGTCGGTAGATAAGAATGCAACGATATGGGTCACTCTATCAGGAAACGTGAGCCTATATTCTATCAAATAAAAACAATTAGAACGATTTAAAAAATAGGGTTTTAATATAAAAAATATGTGAGATATTTCATGGGAAAAGAGCATAAACTATAATCATATTTATCAAAGTAGTTAATGATCTGCAGTAAAAATAATGGCATACTTTATTTATGATTGAATTACATGTAGGGCTGTAAAATAGCTTATCGTTGCTGTGTCTCATATTATTGTATAATTTGCTTAGAATAATATGTTGTTTCTCCACATAATTGTATCGTTATTCATTGTGAGCAATTATCACCATGATCCTTATTATTATTTACGATAGAGAATATTGTTGGTGTGTGTTGTGTTGCATTGGTTTTGCGCCTGTTTCGCAAATCCCTTATATATAAAAGTTTGCACTGATCAATTGCGATTATTTCCATGCCTCCTATAAAAAAAGTACAAAAGTACAAAAATGAGCTAAGTTTGCATCACGCTAAAAAAATGTTAATTAAGAAAGTTGCGTACAAAATATATCATTTTCTGAAAATATGACGTCAATATAGTAAAAGCCGATTTCTCATGAAACCTACACTGATAAGAATGAATCATCTAACATGGTTTATCTGGGACGCACCTGAAAGTGGCGGTCCTCATAAATTAGAATCTCTTCACTGCTTTTAACATTTCATTTGCCTTTAACGTTATTTTAAAATGTGCACGTATACAGTGAATACAATTAGAGGTTAAGTGTGCTCGTATTTGTCCATTATTGAAGATCCACGTCGACTGACAACAATAAATATAGTAAGTCTAAAGTCAAACAGCATATTGAAATTACGTGTTTTACTCGTGCTATTAATTTAACCTTTCGGATCAAAGACCGGTGTGTACATGCGAATTCGACGCGTTCGGATCGTCGTTTCCGAATATGAACAACCTTTAACTATCAATGCACGAACATGAATACATTTGTCATAACCTTTTCAATGATCTGAGTACCGTTACAATATTTGAAAAATATGACAATAATCTTTCGAAAATAAAAAGAAAATTGCTCCGAAACTTCGCGAAATTCGATGACACTCCAGTATAGAAGGAATATTGTTGCTGTTACTTACTACAAGCTGCTGGATTTTAAAATTATCTAAATTAATAAAGTTTTATTGATTGAATTTGGGATCAAGAAAAGAGAAGCTCTTTCTTAGTTCCTTTCTTTAAGAAAACTATGCTTTTACGGTAAGGTGTATTTTTAATATCAAAACGCAGTACTACATGTATAGATCGCTTAGTATTAAACATTTAAAGTCTATAATTACCACGGTGATAGTATAATGTTAGCTTTGACATATGTTTGTAATCTGTTTTTCGATAAAACCAGTGATTTATATTGATAATATAAATTTTGATAAAGATATTGCATCTGAATGCAGAGGGAAATAGTCCATCAAGTTCTTATATCAGATTTTGTCATTTAGTGAAGAAACTCGTTTAGTTAAATCCAGTATAAAACTATACGTTACGTCGTACTACAGAGAGTGAGTATATATATTAACTAAAGTACCTCAGTATTATATAAATAACATTTGTGAAAATAACAGTACAGGCCCACTTTATGTATTTTGACGAGGTCAATCTGAATCTGTCCGTTTAGACTTAACACGCTAAAAATTTCAAGTAAATGCAAAAATAGCGAAAAATCACATTAATTATTGTCCGAAGAAATTCGAAAACATTTTTTCTTACTCGGAGCAAATGTCTGTCTTTATATTGGAAACAGCTAATTCCGAAACAGAAACTCTCGTACACTACACAACGGCGAATACTGTTTGTCCTAATACATCTTTATTGTTGTTTAAACGGACTTTAGATTTAGATTCAGCTCGTCGGAATTCATAAAAATTATCTCGTTAAAAGTACAGATCACTCTTGTTTTTTGGTGGGCATGGGTAAGTTTTAGTGAAAAACAGTATAGTAGATATATACAAAAGACCGCAATATCGGGATGTAGAATATTTTTTTCTGAATCGAATGACACTATAAAATAATTTTTCAGAAAGTAAGGTTTCTTTTCAAACGAATGTTAAAAACTTGTTAATTTGGGGGAGATTGACCCAGCGAAACAATTTAGACACAGTACTGTCGACTTCTGCGCTGTCTTTCAGTTCGATCGCGGATTCACTGACAATCGAAAAACAAATTACAAATTCCCGGGAAGACAGGCAACTGATATTCGGAGATTCCTAACCAATTTTATAAAGTCCCATTTATACAAAGGATAGACTTCTAGGACGGTGGAATGAAATACATATAAATACATGACGCTAAATGCTATTACGAATATGACTTCATTAATTTATGAATTAAACTTACTGTTTTCCTTATAGAAAATGTTGAAGAGATATTAGGTAATAAAGCGTGGCGCATACAAAATATAAAATTTTTAGCTTTCAAACCATGCAAAATAGTGTAAGACGCAATACTTTACTGCGGTGAAACTACCATGCTAAAAGAATAATTATGGACCTATGTAGAATTCGAATTCACTTTAATATTTTTACATCATTGCGGTTTCTTTTGCAGTCATGGAAATGAACAACGAAATTTCGCAGATGTTCTTAATGTTTAAACGGTAACCGGACGGGAATAATAGGCACGCGTTGCAACATTTATAGCTACATAAAGACTGATTGTATGGTTTAAGTACAAATTTACAAATTTCGATTTTTAGACTGCATAGATTTCGAAACGATAGTTAAAAAAAACGAGACATACTTAAAAAGTAGCAGCAGCAGCAGTGGTTAGCAGTAGTAGCAATTGTTTATTAATCAGTGAAAATATAGTAAATAAAGTTTTCAACTAAATGTTTAGTCGAAGTAATACAAAAATATCTTTTAATTGCAATCATTTTAAGTGTAAACAAAATTACACCAAAAGAGCAAGGTTATTCCAACAATATGATTATTTTATCAAATGTTCATATTACAAATCAATTATTCACAGAAGTGTACATAATATGGAGGATTTTAATTGCCAATATTTCCTTAATTACAAAAAGGGGTTAGGTAAATGTACTTTTATTTGGTTTTGTTGTCATGTCCGCATTATTGAGATTGAATCCATTTCGAATCAGGCAGGCGACTGAGGTCAAAATTGTAGATTTAATTATTGATTGAATATGTTATTTTTCAAGAAAAATAAGAAAATTTTTGTTTCGCGTGAACTTTTTTACCTGATTAAGATAATTAATTTTCTGTTGCTGATTCTTGTGGCCGACTTTGTACTCTTTACAAACGTCGAAAGTGGCAAAATGGCAGCAGATTTTCTAAAAAGAAATTTCTTCTATTTTCTCAAAAGCACCACCTTTTTGCTAAAGAAATAATACATTAGTACACCATTGTGGTTTCTCTTACTAACACTATAAGTGAATAACATAAGAGTTACATGCCAACGAAATATGGAAAATCTCCTTTCACTATTAACAGCGGTAAACAGGCGTAAATAATATATACATCTTTAGTAAATTTATAGTTAGAAAAAGATAATAAAATACTTCAAATAGAAATTTACAAATTTAAAACTTCAAACTAGTGGCTTCGTTGGGTTTTCCGCTGGTATATTCGACGGTCATAGATGTTGTCAAATAAAAAAGCAGTAATACTTTTTTGTTCAGTAATAGTGAGCGAGTAAACATAATGAGCTTTGCTTTAAATTGTATTAAAAACAGTAACTAACAATAATTGTTCAAAATTTCTGCCACCTTCTTGTATACATAACCGTTCAACGGTTTACCAAGGTATCTGCGCTTTGAAAAAAGGCATCTCTTCGTCTACCGTAGCAAATGCCTTATGCAATTTTTCCAACATATCTTCTGTTTCGGTTCGAGTCTGGAAAACAACATTTTTATATGACCTCACAAAAATAAGTCCAAGGGTCCTCCTTGGCCCTCCACGGCCTCTTCATCTACCTGCAAATCCTTCATTTAACTCTCTTCGAAACCCTCATACCGAAATGTGCAGAGACTCCAACGTGCAAAAAAAAATAGTATACTTCTTACCTTGGAGAGGAAAATAGACAAGCAATCTTGCACGTGAGGAGGACTTGTCTATTTTCCTCCCCGTGGTGAAAAATATACTATTACCGAACTTCTTTGGGTACGTCAGCTACGAGTAGCGTAGCAAGCTCGCGGCGAATGAAATCTGGGTAAACATGACCGTTTAACCGTGCCAGAAAAACGGCTGGTAGGATCTAAATTATACAAAATGTTTGATAACATTAAATCAGTTTAGTAATGCCATCACCACTTACAGGAGCGTTTTCGATGATGCCAAACCAGCATAGACTCACTATAAATCGACACTGAAAATTTCTTGATCTTGTTGTATGTGGGTTTTCATGTGACCATTGGTGAAAATTCTCGGAGTTGAATGTGCCATTCGGAGTAAACAGGCTCTCATCGGACCATAAAATTCTCCTATGGTAACCAGGATCTTCGTCGACTTTTGCCAAGAACTGGTTACAAAACTCATGATGGGATACATAATCTCGGTCGTACAATGGTTGTACGGGAGTAGAGTGGTACGGGTTATCGTTCATCTCGATCTTGTGCTTTTCTGTAATGAAAAGAGAAAGGTTAATACATAAATAAATGAAGTCAAATTCGTAATAACATTCTGCGTTATTTATTTGTTTTTCATTGCGCTGTACTCGAAGTCGATCCTTTGTATAAATGGGGCTTAATAACATTGGTTAAGAATCTCTCGTCATCAGTTGACAATTCGAACCTGCCTTCCCGGGAATTTGGAATTTGATCCGATTGTCAACAAATCCGCGAAAGAACTGAAAGAAGAGTGCAGAAGTCGACAGTACTTTGTCTGAATTGCTTCGGTGGGGTTTTTAACATTCATTTAAACCCCTACTTCCTGGTCGTTTATAGATTCACGATTATATATTGGATTATATTTTATAAAGTAAGTAGAATATTTCATTGCTGCTCGAAACATTTTTTGCAACACACACTGGAAAAAAATAGTCTTAAAATTGTTACATTTTAAATGGTCTTAAAATAACACAATATGTAAGGTACAATAAGTATGTCCTTTTCTCATTGATCTTGTTTTTGTTACATCTTAAATTAAGCCTATATTCGGCCTTAATTTAAAACCTTTTTTTATAGTGTATTATAAACAAGTAAAAAGTAAACTGCAGTTTACACTAATTTCAGAACTTTCATTGAATATTAATCGGACATTTAATTTTTTTTCGTAATTAACAAAAAAGATTAAGAATTAAACGCCTATTTTCACTTCAGCAGAAAATTCTACTCTGCAAAATTTCAAATTTTGAATACGTCTGATCTAGAAAAATTTTGTAAGCCCTATGCATTATTTAATTTACAGTTTAGTTAAACATTTCCATGTGAACTGGTGTATTGTGAATGAGCTGGAAAAATCTTTAGACAACATTATGTAGGGCTATGTATGGTGTGATTAGGGGTTATTATCGAATAATTTTGTTGCTTACATATAACACATTATACTCGTATTGCAATTCTCCTTCTTTCTTTCTTCTGTCATTGTTTATAATAAAAAGAAGGCATTAAACTAGGTGAGATTCATCGCTATAAACCGTACACATTATATACAAGCTGTATTTATAATACAACATAGCCCAGAAAAAATTAACAGACAATGTTCCCGTTATATACGAATAGCAATAAAATAGTATATGAGTAATTCCACAGATATTTTAACTTTCGAACTCGGTAAAAGTTGAAACAAAAATTGATGGCACACCTACGGTATGACATTTATCACGAAGTAGGATGTATATGAACCCTTAAAATCGTGACATGCATAATTTTTTAGCAGACTTATCGAAGGAAATCAAACTTTTTATTTTTTAGGAAAATAGCATACAAATGTAATTAGTGACTGATAATTTATTTCTTAAATGAGTAAATATGCTTGATAACAAATATATAATAATATATTTGATATATAAATATATAAAGTTTTATAAATAACGTGGCCGATAAACGTTTATTTTTTGTTTTAACAATTTTATAGAAATATACATCTGTTTTCGTTTCGAAAAGATTTGAAAAATGGACTTATTTAATATTTCGAGGATTTTTGCCAAACATCATAATTTTTTAAAGATAATAAATATTTTACAATACTGTAATTCATTGTGTACTATAGAAAAAGATCTTATTACAATTTTTACAAAAACATTCGTGTGCGTATTTCATTTTACTTAATATTCCTCGATTACGCCCAGTTTGCGTTATTTTGCTAAAACTTCAATTACCTATAATTGCGACCATAATCAATTTACACCATTTAGAAATTGATAAAATATTTATTTTGACATTTGTTTCAAATGCTTTTTTTCGGGACTAAACAAAAATACTGAAATAGCAATGTGATTTTCGGTTAAAACACAATCGAAACTAATGTGAACACTGGTTACAGGGTATTAAAAAATAAATTTCTAAATGTGCTACTCGTTTATTTGTATTTTTAGGTCGTCCACGTTTCATCTCAAGTTCATTTCTCAATGACATACGTGTGCATAGTTATTGAGGCACACTGATTTACCAAATTTAGTTTTTAATAGCAGTAGAAAAGGAACTTTTGGCATAATAATAAAAATACTGTTTTCGAAACTTATTTTTATAAAACAGCCAAATGATAAAAAAAAAAACATTTTTTGCTAAAGTCGGTACCTGTAGTATTTGGGATAATAACTTTTTTTTAACATGAGGCACACTCGTCAACTTAAGATCATTTAAAATAATACTTGTTAAGTATGCTTAATTTCACGTGACTTTGAGAAAGATAAAAACAGTCTTAATTTTTATATAGCCCTAAGATGTAAAGATTTCTATACGACTACCCGTCGATAATAGTAAAATTTTGGCACATTATGCGTAAATAGTGATTGTTTATGACTAGCAATATATAGAAAATTGATTAAATTTTACATCTAACTGAATTTTGTCCAAAACTCTTCATGAATTAATACTCGAAAGGGTGAGGATAAGTCTGAAATCGCCAGTACCCGATTTGTAAAAAAATCTGTGGAATTACTCATATATCGACATTTGCATTGATGTACTATAATCCGTAATATTAGTTTCGGCAAATTGTCCCATAAGGTGTTCGATGCATGCACACAGACCCAGTGCACTGCCAATGCCACGAGTATCGGAGTCGTATACAAAAAATGAGTTCACATTTTCATAATCTGATAAACATTTTCTGATTTAAAAATAACTTTTACGCCCGTGATACAAACATAATTTTTTTATTCAGTAGGTGTGAAAAATGGCAATTTTTAAATGATTTTTAACAATGATAACGAAGCAAAATCCCTACCTTAATACATTGGTCACTTTACGACCCGAGAACAAGGCGTAAAATGACGTTTTTACATCTACTGAATCAAAAAATATTGTTCCACGCATGTGCTAAAATGTTTTTTGTACGCAAGCAACCCTCACATTCGTGGAGAAAACTTTGACGCATTTGTATCGAAAATTACTATTATTTGTGTACAATTTTTTTTCGTCTAATTTCCTCTTATGGGATTTGAGAATACAAATATTATGGTCCACGTACCATCTGGAACAATGATTTCAAAAATGTAAATCAATCCCACAAACCAAACAAGTGCACCGCGTATAGAAACAAAAACAAATCATGTGATTCGCATATCATTATTTTTTACCGAGTTAAATTACCATGATATTTGTATTCTCAAATCCAATTAGTTATAATTAGTTATCACTCTATTATTCCGCATGGACGAGGCAGGATTATGGTGCTATAGCCTACTGCCTGTTTCGTATCTTGCGCGCTAAATGTGAAACGCTGATTTTTTGGCATTCAGTACGAATTCCATTTTTAAATTTTTATAGAATGTTCTTTAATTGTTGCAGAATATACAATAAAAAATTCATCAAAATTAAAATAGTCCATCTTATTAAAAAATTACTTTTTAACTTGAATTTCCATTTTTTTTATAAGTATTATGACTCTAACACAAAACTTGCAAAACGAGTTTGAAAAGCGAGTTACGCTTCGGAGTGCTTAAACATAAAAAAATCATATTTTTGTTGTTTTTGAGTTAAACGACAAACAAAAAACACTTACCGGCTTGGTTTCGATGTAGAATCTGTACAAAAAATATTAAAACAATATCTATTTTTCGAATACATATTTGACATCGAATACCTTATATTATAATAACGCAAGATAAAAATATTACTTTTGTTTACGTTTACATATTAAAAAATTAATTAAAAATGAAAATGTAACATTCCATGCATAAGAAATTCATGAATTTTTGTATGGCGGAGCGATTCACTTGAATTTTTTTTTGTTTACGGAGGGGGGAAATGCATTAGGCGCCATAGGGGGTTAATGATGTTCGGCTTATATATATTAATCTTATATACATAGTATAGACGTTTGATTTCTATGATCGACATTATTTTACAGGTTTATGAAGATTATCGTAAAAAAATGGATTTGAAAATATCTCTGCACGTGTAACTAAGGTCATAGTTCGGAAATTCCTAGACGATAAGAACTTCTTCTAACTCGTCATATCATATATATATATATATTTATTAAACAAATAAACGAGAAAATGGAGTCGTTGCGTATTTTGTTGCTGCTGTTATGGAAGAATTTTATGATACGTAAAAGACATTGGAAGATGGCCACTTTTCTACAGGTACCGGCACCAATTGTTCTGTTTTACTTGGCGCAATTTCTGTCGACAAATCTGACTAATGAAACTGGACCAACGGATCTCCTTTCTGATGTCTATTATCCCATTGACTCCATTGAAGACCGGGTTCATTATAATGGTTTTTCCAAATTACATTATGCTCCACAAAATAATTTTACTGATTTAATTATGAGTGCTACGAGGAGATGCCTTCTTAAGAATACAGGTACGTAATTACAAATTTCTGATTACACGTAAGTCATTCCATTAAAATCATTGAAATTTGAGTTATAACTAGTGTTGGCGTGGTGCCTCGCTCGCTTCGCTCGCTCAGAAACTTCGACCCAGTGGAGAGTCGGCTATTCCTTAAGACTCGTTTGTTTACTAACAGCTTTCAATTATGTTATAAAATTATATTGATATTTGGGGGTCCAATCATATTTAGGTCCAAGTGGCTTCGATAGATGTGTTACAACAATATAGTGTTTCTTATATGTATGAAAATTGAAAATGAGCATTTTCAAAACTTCGACCCCGACAACAGGCCAGCCAAAGTATTAATAAATAAAAGTTGCAAAACACTTACTTCATGCACTTGTATTCTAATAGACTATTCGATGCATATTACATGTTTACTGTGTTTACTAATTACTGTCTGTATTATTATGATATTATATATACAATATATATATACATATAATTCGTCAAAGATATCTTGAAAGTGTCGAAAAGATCTCTGACGGATATCTTTTAGATACTGTAAGACATCTTTTAGATATATCGAAATAGTTATTTTCGTATCAAGGGCGTAAAAGAACTTTGCCCCCGTAGGTGGTCACCGCGCCCGAGGAGCTGGCAAAGACTACCCCTGAGGGTAGGGGGTCGAAACGTCGAAATTTGATGAAAAACAATAGGTTAATTTTTTTACCGAGATGACCAAATTCAATACTTTTTCAGACTATAGTCATAAACATTTTCATACGTCATACGGACGTACAAGATCACGGACACAAATTTTTTTATTGTTGATTTGGGTTCCTTAGGGTCTGAAACGTCGACATTTGATGAAAAACTATATGGTAATTTTTTTGCCCGAAATGACCAAATTCAATACTTCGTCCAGACTTAGTCTGGGACGAAGTAATATACATAGTTATAATTAACGCCACAGAGCAGAAATTTGTTCAGGTAGCCTAAAGTGTATTGGGGGGGGGGGGGGGGCTGAGCAAGATACAGTAAGGCGTTCCTGATAGGTTCGCTTGAATAAACCACGACCAGACCACCTGTCTATAATAAAGTATACGATAAGGCTTACCTTATTTAAAAATACGAGAAACTTTCACGTATTATAAATTTTAAATCAATGCCTGATCAGGTATCTGAGCACAGTAAGACGAAGAGCCCTGAACACATTTTGTACGCATCATTGCGGCTATACTTCTTTCTTGTCAAAGAAAAGCATTTATATCGTCGCATCGTTCATTCATTCATCATTGTAATAATTAAAAAAATAATGGTAACAATTGAGAAACTTTTTTTACTACACAGAAATGTACATTTTCAATGACAAATGTTACGTTCCCAAATTAGTAAGAATAGGAAAATTTGCAATAAAAAATCTTTCCGTGTCTAAATTTTGATTAAATGTTATATTTGAGCTGATTTATTTTGTGACACATTGTTTTTCTACATTTGGTTATCTACATACAGTTTTACAAAATATACATATTGCAAGAATTATCTTACGCTTTTTTGAATTCAACCCGACTGACCAAGTTTGTTCATTTGGATTAGACACGTTCAATAAGCTTCGATACTCTTTTACATCATTTCGCTCACAGTAGAAGGTTATTATCCACATTTGGATAATTCTCGAATATGTTTCGTTCGCTGATCGAATAAAGTGTACATTGCCTTAACACGTGGTATAGATTTTCCTAGGTGCAAGTTGCAGTTACACACTGTGTCATTTGTGATTATGATTTCATTAAACCCATGATTAATTGTAACAATAGGTGCTTTTTCGAGATCTTTGTTTGCGAACCAATGATTGCTACCGTCGGTAGTTATAGAACTTCTGAAACTCAGTTTTGCCTCTGATAAGCACTTGTTATTTTATGGCTTTTTTAGTTTTTGGCTTCTAGTAGTACTGTTTGAGGAGCCACATTTAACACTGTTCTAAATATAACCCATCTATAACTTATAAGAAAGCCGAAATCGAAAAAGAATTGATTCAACATTTGTCCGTTTTTCTTGGACATAATATGATTACTCCCTGTATAGAGCTTTGAATTGAAGGATCATGCATACCATTTAATAATGTGTAATTGTTAGCGTTTAAATTTTTTAAATTGAATTTATACATAAGTTTTAATATATACTTTTATGTATATTAATATGTTCCAATTGATCTCTTAGAATGTATAGGATATTCCTCGGAGAAGGAGCTGGAAAATAATGCATCTCGAAAGAACCTGGACAATTATGAAGAATTTAATGCTGTTATATTTAACGACGATTTCGACCTCAGTACTAAGCATTTTCAATACAAATTACGTTCGAATTATGGATTTCCGAAGACTTTGTACTATGATTTTACATCATTCAGGCATGATATGTTGAACTTTGTTCCAATACAGTACTGCTTAGACCAATCGTTTATAAGTACAACTTCACATATACCATTACTCACGAAGGTATGGAAATCATTTCAGTTGTTAATTACACGTAAATAAAGATTAATAACCCATCATCACAAAAGAAAAAGTGGGAGGCCCGCAGGACAAGACCATATTATAACACGTACGTATTTTGTATCGCTGAATCCGAATCCGTTATCCGCTTATCCTCATTGGCTGTAGGTCAAGGATAATTGAAGGTAAACTGTAGAAAATCAATTTACTATAAATTAAACCAGTATATTTATACGTTTTTGAGGTCGTTGAATACGAATTCGATCTCCGTTTGACCGTTGCAGATCTGAGTCAAGGTCATTCAAAGGTCAAATATAAGGCATCGTATCAATTTTTAGTATATGGCTCATTCCACATCAAGAGCTACCACCCGCCATTCCACTGTGCTTAGAGCGCTGTTTTGGAAGGCGTACAATTTGCAAAACACATGCAAAGATTGGAAAACAGTGTTTTGAAAGGTTTTTTTATGGTCTTGTAATAAACCTATTAGTCTTTCAAAAATTTCAAAATGTTGAACAACTAATAGGTTTATTAAAAAGGCCGCCAAAAAATCTTTCAAAATCACTGTTTTCAAATCTTTGTATGTGTTGATACAAAAAAGTTGTATGCCATTCACTTGACGTGGAATGACCCATATCCAGATGCCTTTTAATTACGTATATTCAAATATATATAAATATACTACTTCATTTTGATATTAAATTTATTTTCTATCTTTGTCATTCAGTTGCCCTTGACCTAAACGGGATGAGGACAAACGGATTCGTATTCTGTGACCTCAAAAACGTATATAAATATAGTGGATTACTTTGATATTAAATTGATTCCCTACATTTGACCTTCAATTATCTATTACATAGACCTGATGAGGTGAAGTGGACACCGAATTCCGGAACAGCGATCCAAAATACATACAGGTAATATAGTTTGGTCTTTCGGACCTCCACTTTTTTTAGGGGCTGTGTAACATGGTAAACGCAAGCGGTTGTATTTACAATAGATGGTCCATTTCGATTATATATATAATAATTCGTTTATAAATATTTTCAAATCACTCAAACAAAAATGGAATTTGATCTAAAGACATCGCTGAATGTCAGCAATGCATTAAAAGAAGACGATCATATTGATAAAGACATCTTTAATTTTTCTTTATGTCTGTTTTACTATAATAAGTTATTCACGTTCGTCCTTTGTACCGCAATGTACTATTTTTCTTATTGCTTTTATGAATGTTAATTTCCTCTTGAACCAATGTTATTATTATATAATTTTAATAATTTGACAACCGCCCTCGGTGGATAATCTGAAAATATATAAAATATAGCCATAATCGATTGAAAACGATTAAATCTAAATTGAGGACATGGATCTTAAAAGGGGTCGCGCTCTCAAACGGTCGGAAAAGTATTGTCCACGCGTAACAATGAAATCTAAGAGAGACTTTATTCAATAAATGTTGTTGACTTGAACTCGTCATATCTCCTCAAAAACTGCATAAAAAATTCTGAAATTTTCAGGGTACATGCACAAGATAGTAGCGAAACAGATAGGTGAAGTTAAGTTAACAAAATATCTGCCGAATTGTTAATGATAATTAACAAAAGTAGAAGTAAATTAAATTCGCCGTTTGCGAGCTATATCGAGAAAAAGTGTGTTACAAAATTTACGTTAGAGAAAACTTCTAGTGGGAAAGTTGTTCGTCAATGTATGACGAAGATTTTTGCAAAGTTTCAAATTTTTTGAAACTAAGATGCGTTAATTATACGTTATTATCTAAAAAAACGCGTGGGGCGCTGATGCCGGCGATTCTGCACGCTTCATTTCATACACTACATACAAGGAACATACGAAGAACAAAACATTCTGTATAAATTTATGTTTGATATTGATTATAAATTAATACTTATTAGTTAATTAGCAAATTATATTAGATTAATATAAGATGTAATATTTTTAAACTTTCCGCCTCTTCTATTATACGACAACAATGTTTTAAAAGTTCATGCACGTCGAGTCCCGTAAGGTAAGGGAAGTCGTTTTGTCTTATGAAATATTGTATTTAATATTATAATAAGTATTTTTCATGACGTGATCAGTAAATTTTGTTTATAATGAGCGACAAAAACAATAATTCAAGAAGAACGGGAAGAAAAAGCCATAGCGATTCCTGTAAACCTTTCATGTCTGAAAGGAAATAACTAATCTGCGTTGAAAAAGTACTGTACATAAATTAAAAATACAACAAAATATTATTAAGTCTATAAATAAAGTAATATTAATCATAAATTTATACAGAATGTTTTGTTCCTCGTATGTTCCTTGTATGTGGTGTATGAAATGAAGCGTGCAGAATCGCCGGCATCAGCGCCCCACGCGTTTTTTAGATAATAACGTATAATTAACGCATCTTAGTTCCAAAAAATTTGAAACTTTGCAGAAATCTTCCTCATACATTGACGAACAACTTTCCCACTGGAAGTTTTCTCTAACGTAAATTTTGTAACACACTTTTTCTCGATATAGCTCGCAAACGGCGAATTTTCGAGCTCATTAAATTTACTTCTACATTTGTTAATTATTATTAATAATTCGGTAGATATTTTGTTAACTTAACTGAACCAATTTCTTTCGCCACTATCTTGTGCATGTACCCTGAAAATTTCAGAATTTTTCATGCAGTTTTTGAGGAGATATGACGAGTTCAAGTCAACAACATTTATTGAATAAAGTCTCCCTTAGATTTCATTGTTACGCGTGGACAATACTTTTCCGACCGTTTGAGAGCGCGACCCCTTTTAAGATCCACGTCCTCAATTGATCACACCATGATTTGTGAGCAAGAAAATCCTCTGACAAAGTACAACCTGCGGCTGTTTGTATTTGGTTTATTATATTTGAAAATAAATTAGACCAATATCTTAGCCGTAATAGTATAATACGTATCTAGGGCGAAAACGAAGTAATTGCAGCGAGGGTGATGAGGGGGGTCGAGGTGGTAAAATCCGAGAGTCCCAAATATCGCTCGATTATATGCAATGCGTTTCCGCCCGCGATATGTACACGATTTTTTGTTACACGTGCATGGAAATTCACGCAAATGCAAAGACAAAGTCATTTTAAACATATCGATGTATTGAAGTATTGGCGGAAATTGCCATGCAGCGATGATATAGAGTAATGAATATTTGTTAATTGCACTAATATAATACGACATAATGACGTATAGAGTAATAACTATTTATTAATTTTACTTTTTAAATTAGATACGACCATCTATCCAGAGAATGCCCACCTCAGTCAAAGAATTTATTAAAGAAGTAAAGGGTATAATGTTCATTGTTTTCAAGATTATCATAATAATGGCATTTGTGGCGCCTCTTTGTATCGAATCTACATTTCCGATTAATGAAAAGTTCAGTGGAGTAAATGTAAGTTATTATCTTTTAATGTTTTCCATTATGTAGAATGTATCTTTCTCATTTCCTTCAATATATATATAATAAACCTGAATGATTCTTTATGTATTTAGTAAGTGAACACGAAATCTTTATTGAGCAGACTTTCGAAACATTTTTATCGGCAATAAACGGAGGTCTGAATACTAAATCGCAAAGTAACGATAAATAAAAGAATGAAGTTTGCAAATTCCGTAATATTGTCATTATTTATCAAATAAAGTTTGCTGTATTTTTGAAAATAGGAAAAAATCCTGAAGCGATGGAATAAAATGGACTTCGGATTCGTATTCGACAACCCCAAAAATATACAATATACTAGGTGTAGTCAGGGGAAGTTTTCATCCCCTTTTTGTTATTATTCTGTGTTATGTACAGAATTTCGATAGCTTTATTTGGGATACAGCCAGGTAATGTTTATGTCTCGCTAATATTGCTCCCCTTGTAAAATTTTATTTTTATTTACTCATAAGGCCGGCAACTACTGGTATTGCATAAAGTATGTCTTATGCTTACGGGTATTTGCAAAATATGATTTTCATACTCGCGTTTATATAATATTAATGGGGCATTTCGTACGAGGTTCAAGTCTAAGATTTTTTCAACTTTTGGTTATAAGTAGTTTTTAGTGTCCTAAACAAGTATACAAAGTTCTGATTTGATATTGTTTATAATTTTCGAAATATTTGCAATAGCAAATAAGAGTAACTGTTTTCTAATTACATTATAACTTTTTTGTTATTGAAAACATGAAAAAAAATTCCAAATGTTTTTTCTTCAAGATAGATTATATTTTTATATAAACCAATAATTTTTTTAAAAATGTTCAATTTTTTTATTGTTTATTTAAAAAACAAATTTTATTTTTAATTTTTAAAGCCGTTCTTAAGCAATTCCAAGTCTGAAAAATTTGTGAATAATGTTTAACATCTATATAAAAACATACTAAAATTTCGCGATGACTATATTTTTTATTTTCGAGAAATAAATTTTTGAAATTTTTAACGAGCGACCGCTCCCTTGAGTATGCATTGCCGCACAACCGCCGCCTAAAATTTTACGTTTTACTTTGAACTCTAAGAAAATGAGGAATATGTTTCAGACAGATCATGGCTTTCATGACTTTGCTCTATCATACTCTTTGTAAGATATTACATTTTCTTAATAAATTATTATCCATTGTTTCCCCTTAACAATTTAGGAAGAAATAATGTGACCGTTTGTAGGCATATGCCAGTGATTCTAGATGATTCAGGCTTCCGTTTAGCTATTTATTTGTATAATGCAGTTGTTGTCTGTGTATTTTTTAACAAAACATAATTGAGAAAATTTTATTATCTACTGTAAGTGATTTTCTTCGGGGTCACTTTGAATTTATGGCCTTGAGTCTGTCTTTACTCGAGCGTTTATTTATGCTTCAACATAACTGAATTTCTCGATTACTGTCCATAACTTTACTACATATATAGTTAAATTAACAAAATAAATGATTGTTAAGGAATAACAATTGATAACAAGTAGTAATTACTTATATTATTATGTGTTTCAATTTCATTACTGACACTTCTAAAATATCAAATATGAAGACTTCATGTTTAAATAAATAAGGTTACTTAAAAGTAACGCTAGCAGTGATTGATAGTAGCAATATTTATTAGCAGTAGTTATTATATTATATATTATAATGAATGCTGTGATGAATACGGGAGATACACCACGACGTTACACTTCGCATTAGCAGTCTCTATATCGTAGATTTCTTCTCTCTCTGTCTCTAACTCGCTGTAAAGCACCTTCGCCTTACTATTCGCATTTATACCTCTATCACCTGTATATATATATATATATATATATATATATTTGAAATAAACAATGCATAAATAAAATTTCATGCATGTATCACATAAAGAAGAGAACGTAACGGATTCGCGAAATATCATTAAATTAAAATAAACATCTGTTACAATATTATATAGGAATAAGAATAAACAACATAAAATTACACATTTCATTTAAATGAAATGATTTATATTTCATAGGTTTTAATGTTGATGAATGGAGTGTCGACGTTTCTTAATTTACTCAGTTGGTTAATCGCGGGTCTCATATTCAGCTTATTATACATAATACCTATGGTGATTATCCTTGCGAAAGTAGCGTCATCTGCAGCCGTTTACCCTTTTCTACATTTTGGAGATGGATTTCTAGCCTGGTTAATGTTGATGTTCCATATGGGACATATTATATCCTTCACCATGCATTTTGGCGCCTACTGCTCAAGATGTAAGTATACTCATACACTATCGTAGTCAATGTTTCATTTAAAGAATGTTTCAATGCTAAACTTAGTTTAGGTACTTATATAGTTATAAAAATATATGTGTCACGCAATACGTTTCTTTTTTTCAGCTGCATTTGGCATAATTATAGTCCTTTTGATATACGTGGGAACATCTGCGTTGCATTTTTACGCACCGCCAAGCGTTGTTGGGCTTTTACCTTACCTTGGTATATTATGTCCTAACCTACTGATTTTACAGACTTTTCAGGAAATATCCAAAAAAGAATCTTTACGTAAGGTTTTTACTATTAGCTTGAATTTTCTTGAATTTTCCAAACTCTTATGTCATAATAAAAATTTGTTTAGATGTTGGTATTCACTGGTCAAACCTTTTTGAAACCAGCGATTCATCCTACTCAGTAGAAGGCACATCTGGCATGATTATAATTCTAACAATCCTTGGTATATGCGTTAATCTTACTTTAGCTGTTTACGTGTATGCATTAATGCCCGGCAAATATGGTGTTAGAAAGAATTTTTTCTATTTTCTCAAGGTATAGTACTCCTATGTTATAAAATGAAGTTAATTACTTCTTACAAATTAAAAAATAATGCTTATTTTATAGAGTTTTTCGAATAATTCTTACAACTTGGAGAGTGAGTTGGAAAAACTCAATTATGACGAAGACAGCGGACTATTCGAAACAATTTCGACAGCAGTTCATAAACCTGGAATTTCAATTCGCAATTTGAAGAAGATATATAAAACAGGGGTCCTTAATCAAACAGTACGGACTTGTATACTTTTATTGTTCTTATATGCAATTATATCTTTTATTTTAATATCAAAACGCCTTAGTAAAATATTTAATCAAAGATCAGAAAATTATGTAAATCTGCAATCATTAATATATAAACGATATTCAATCAAGAATGTCGCTTAACTCATTCCCGTATAAGTTTGACAATATTACATTTTTAGAAATTTTGTAAAATTTATTTTTTATAATTTTACATTCGTTTTCTTTATGCGAATAATCATTTTAATTTTAAACACTTTTACTTGTAGCGTCAACATTTTACGCGCAATATTTTTTATATATTGCTTAATTTTATAAATATAAGAAACCTTAACTCACTTGTCATAACTATCATTTGCTTTATACAATTTATTTTCATGTTTAGAGTAAACATGCTTTAGGAGGAGTATCCGTCAATTTTTACAAAGGAGAAATTACAGCTTTGCTTGGACACAATGGTGCCGGGAAAACCACTATGATGTCTATCTTAAGTGGTAATAATCTGCAAACACCTTATAATCGAAATTATTTATAGACAGTAAACACGCCCCAATAATTACTTTTATATTTTTAAAGGTATGACTAGTCCTACTTCTGGCACTGTGCTAATAAACGGCAAAAATATACAAGTGATGGATGTGAGAGATCTCAGTCTTTGTCCTCAAGAAGATATGCTGTTTCCCTCAATGTCTGTTTCGGAACACATTTATTTCTTTGGGATGGTATATATTTTGTATTTTTAATCTTTTCACTGTACAATATAGTAGGTAATAGATAATAGCACAATACTTGCAGCTAAAGAGTAGAAACAAAACAAAACCTGAAGTACGCAACAGTGCATCAGCCTTGATGCAACGACTTCAACTACAAGACAAATGTGATGCTTTACCTGCGACATTATCTGGAGGTCAGAAACGCCGTATGTGTCTTGCCATGGCTGTGGTCGGTGATTCAAGCGTAAGTCCTACTACGTTCTATGTAGTGTTATACACTTACTAAAACATTAAAAATCTCTTACTTTTTAATTCGTAATAAATGTGTTAATATACCTGAAAAAATCACCATGCTATCAAATTTTGTTTTCTGGTAGGAGTAGTGAATTCACTGAACCATATTTAATAATATGACATTATAAAAATCGTAGGAAATGAATAATAAATGAAAATTTGTGATTATGAATTCATTTAATCAGAATAGTTCTTCAACCAATTGTGCACTGAGTCGTTTCATAATTTGTTTGAAACTTATATCATTGCAAGCATCTACGGATCACTTCATTAACTGTTATCAATACAATTCCATAATAATAATTCTCAAAATATCTTCGTTATACTAAATTTTGAACATATTTTTATAGATATTAATACTTGATGAGCCAACATCTGGCTTAGATCCACAAAGCAGGCGAGGAGTGTGGGACATTATACTGGTAAGCGTAATTATTGGAGAGCTTAACTTCAAATCATTAATTGCGTAACAATGCGTGATAATTTAGTTATTTTTTATCATTGAAATTTCTGTAGGGTATGCGTGGAGATAGAACTATCTTAATTAGTACCCACGACATGGAAGAAGCCGACATCCTAAGTGACCGCATTGCAGTAATGAATTTGGGTTTCTTGCACAGTTTTGGCTCGCCAATGTACCTCAAAAGGTCTATGGGTAAGAAATTATATTGTTAATTTCTTATATTTTTATATTACATACTTATAAATGACCTGCTTGACATAGAAGCCCAAAGAACAAATTTCCTTTATTAGCTTTGGCTCAAACACGCCTTTTACACAATTAAGACTTACTTTTAATGATCAAAAAAATTAAAATTAGAATGATATTTTCCTGCAGGACAGGGAAACGTGGAAATAACGTTTTCAACGGAACCATGGTGTAATGAACAATTAATTTGTGATATGATAAATCCAGAATGTCAAATAGCGAGAGTTGATCCTGGCAAAATGGTTCAAACAGTTCCATTCTCCAACGAATTGCCCGACATCCTGGATACACTTGAATCTCAAAAGAAAGAGTTGGGAATCACTGGAATGAGCATATCTCTTATGACCCTAGAAGAAGTCTTTTTAAGGTACGGTATATGTTTTGTAAAAATGTACATATATATATGGTCAAATCCACAGAACTTTCGACTTTTGCTAAAAAAACGTTGAAGAACATGTTTAATCGCGCACGATTCCCCCTTTGCATACGTCTTTGTGTACCTCTCTAGGAAAAATAATCTATAACTATGTAACCTTTTTATTGCGGGCCGTTTGAATGTGTATGAAATAAATAATTATTTTTAACAAATTCGAATTTATTTTCACTAAATTATTAATTACATTTTCTCTAATAATACGAACAAAATACAAGAATTATTTGCGACCCTCATAATTTCTGTTAATAAATGATTGATTGATGGAATCACAGACATCAAGAAACATATTAGAGATGTGCTCTACGGTAATGTGAAATTTTGTATGTTTGCGCGAATTTTATTATTTATTTCAACTTTATCTTGTAATGGATGTACAACGAGCACATATTCGTAATATGGCTAGATTTCTTCATTTTTATCCCAAGAATAAAAAGCATCTATTATTTCGTTGGGCTATTGCAGGCCGCAATCTTGAAACAGCAAAATATCAATAAAATGTGAATTTCACAAAAAGTTATTTCATCTCAAACGGATGCTAAAATCTTATAATAAACTTTGCGCACATCACTGTGACTTTAATCCTAGTATGTGCAGTTACAAGTTAAACGTCAGATCAAATGCCTTAATTCCAGGGTGGTGTGTTTTTTAAAAAAACTGGATTATTTCATTTGCAACTTCCAAGTTTTTAAAATTTTGACTGCCTCTTGCTATTAGATAAAAATACTTTGACACACCTTTTTTTCTACAACTGTTGTTAATAAAGGTCTTTGTTGGAATACAAAATAAGTATATTTTTTAAACATTCCTATAGCTTTAATAATTATGGAATTATGGATATTTCAAAAATGATAAGTTCTGTGGATTTGCCCATATATATAAGATCATAATAAAACAAACAGATGATTAGTAAAACATGGTAAACATGTAATATGCATCGAGTGGTCTATTACAATACAAGTGCGTGAAGTGAGTGTTTTACAAGTATTATTTATTAATACTTCGGCTGGCCTGTGATCAAAATCGAAGTTTTAAAAATGCGCATTTTCAATTTTACTTCGACCCAGGTCATAGGTGCAAATCATTTTCAATTTTTATAGATATAAGAAACACTATATTGTTGTAATATATCTATGGAAGCCACTTGGACCTAAATATGTTTGGAATCTCTAAATATCGATATAATTTTATAATATAACTGAAAGCTGTTAGTAAACGAACCAGTATTAAGGACTGGAGTTTCCAGTCGGAGTTTCTGAGCGAGCGAAGCAAGCGAGGCACACGGCAACACTAGTTTTAATTTCAAAATGGTGGACGCTACAGCAATACATGTAACGCTACATTACGATTTACTTTCTTTAAATTGTTTGTAATTAAAATTGGTCAAAACATACTGTTCTTAAATTTTTGAAGTCGCCAAACATAAATCTGTAGTAAAAATGAACAAATTCACTGGCGATTCCAATTTTTTAAAATTGACTGCATTCCACTGAATCGTGATGTAAATCCGATGCTGGTTTTAAAAAATTAAAATGTCGGATGTAATATGACGAACTAAAATGCGAAAAGTTGTGTTTATGAAAATAATTATCGAGGATTTTTCCCGCCTTATTGGACCGGACATTTTAAATTTGGAAGAACTAATAACATCAAATTTATTATCAGCGACCCCGATCTCAAATGTTGCAATTTACTTCGTTTTAAAATAAAACAAAAAAGGGGGCTATATACATCCTACGTCCACGTCGTTAGTCATGGGCCACGCTAAGCAGAGATTGAAAAAAGTTGCAGTACTTGAAAATTTGACTAATGAATGAACAGTCGTTAGTCGTGTGAAAATTTCTGAAGCTTATGGATGCTTATTAGCTACTCCAAAAACTCCGAATATCAAAATATAGCTGAGTACAGTCAATTTGAAAACCCTGGACCCCTATTTTAGATTTGCCATTTTGAATTTGTTAATTTTTTTCTTACAGATTTGTATTTGGCGAATTCAGAAACATAAGAACAGTATGTTTTGCCAAATTTTAATTACAAACAGCAATCGTATTAACCCATTTCGTGCTCAAAGTGTCCGTTTTGTCCGTCAACGTTCAACGACGTATTGCTATATATTTTCAGCCCCTAGAAAATCGCCAAAGCCATAGTCCATTATTATCGAGGTCACTCTATCGATTTATGCCATTTAGAAAACAGAAAAACAATGTCCTACCCCTCATTTTCTTTAATTAAAAAAAAATGAATGGTAGTTTTAGGGCTATTTTTTTAAAGTGCAATTTTCAATGCAAAATACTCTCTAAATTTCTTGGTGTGAAACTCTATTGAGAGTGATATTTCACTCTTCTAGGAGTGGGTTTTATTTCTTCTACTATTGATGGAGTGAAATGTCACTCTTTATAGAGTGAAATATTCATTCTTAATAAAAGAGCGGCTTAATTTTCACTCCAAGGAATTGAAAGAGTATAGCATTTTGAACATGACTTTGATTGATTCTAAGAACTTTTTGTTCAACAACAAGTTTTTAAAAAGTCTACCATTTCCGACAATACATAATTTTTGTTTCCATTTGACTCTAATGGGTTAAGGGTGGTTTTGCAAATGGCATACATCGATAGAGCGACCTCGAAAATAGACTATGGCTTTGGGTTTTTTTTTATATAACAAAAATTTGAGCCCCGAACTGTTGAAATTGAGTCAAACTGCAGTTGCTTTCATATAGAATGAACCACATGTATTATTGATAACGGTTATTGTAGTCTATTTTTGTGTTGAATTTAAAGTTTAGAAATGCTGATTTCATTACAGACTTACCAACAAAAATATGGACAATATTCACGTGGAACAGAGCTCCACGGAGACTTGGGAAAAAGTGCAAGGCTCCCAACTTAAAAAGCAGTTCATATTCGCTTTGTTACAGAAGAAGCTTACATACACACTGCGAAATAAAGCGGGGCTTCTTTTTCCTGTAAGTTACTTGCGTATTACTTTTATACAAGTATATTGTGTAAGTAGTAAATGTCAATAAGCTAACATATTTTTTAATGGGCCGAAGGCATTAATTTTTATTAATTAGTGTTTGCTACATTAGTATCTGCAGGATTTAATATTCACAATTTTACGTGAAATAGGTACATAGCAAAGTCGTAATTAGTGTTGCTTAATGCAAGTTTATATATTTGCTATTCACCCAAGTATCCAAGTATTACAAATGGGATTTCTAATTTTTAGTTAACAAAGATTTGTTATATTTTATCAGTCCATACATTGCAATACACATATGAAATTTGTTAACTTAAAGATATAATAGATGATATTATTTTTCAAACTATTCACGGATTAAGGCAGCTTACTGTTGTGATTCATATACACAAGGGCATTCCACTTCAACTGATAACACCTGTAAATTCTATTCACTCGAACGGCGGTTTTTAACGGCGTATAACTTTTATTTTCTCACAAATTAAAAACTTTGTAACCCCTGATATTGAAAGGTTTTCTCGTCTCATTTTCAATAATCGCGTTTGTTTTTTGAAATGTTTTTAAATTTACCGTAATTTGCAAATTTTTGTTTTATTGAAAAAATGATGGTCAAAATATTTTGTGTTTTTATTTATTTTATTTGTGTTACGACGAAGTAAAGGAATATTCAATTTTATTTTAATTTTTAATTTTTAATTTTAATAGTGTGTTCGTACTACTCTGCTGAAAAGAAAAAGATGTTCTTTTCAGTGTATTAGTAAATATTATTTATACTTAAGAACTAATTTAGGTCGTCATATATGCAGAAATCTGACTGATGACAATTAAATTATTTTATCAGTATATAACACCGTGTCCACGTGAGATTCGAGTTTGAAAACTTGCAAGAACTGTTAAATTTCGGTTACTGGAATCATATTGATCTCTTAATTTTCTGTCTAAAATTTCATTATTAATTGTCAAAATGTCGGACTCCCTTTAAGTGGGGCCGCTAAGCACGTACCATATGGCGTGTTGTGCTTTCGCGATGGTTTTGCACTTTTTCCATAAAAGCTTGTAAAAAGTTGCATTGGATCAGTCAAACTTTTACATTGTGAAAAACGTTAAAAAACAGTGTTAAATCTGAAAGCTTCGATAATCTCTCCCTGGCTTGTGTTAATATTGATAGTGAAGTAAAAATTGTCTGATAACTATTTCAATAAATTCAACATTGATGTGCAGACACAATATAGGGGAGAACGAGGTAATTACGACAGGTCGGATAATTCCGACCCCCCCTAATATCTCGCTTACAACATGACATCCCGTAATGTTATTCAAATTTTGAGTACAACTATTTTGATTGCGGTAGTTGTTTATTTACTTTGCATTGAACCATGTGGCAGTGATGTTATTGTTTCTTACTGCGCTAATTTAGAAATTGTAGTATTATAAATAAGTAAATATAGTTTGAAATTATTGTGCAAACGAATCAAACGTAAGTAATTTAGAAAGCCTTAACCTTATATTTAATGAAATTAATTTGGTTTTTAGTGAGATGAGAGTGTGTTTTTAAGTGCATGTATTTTTTTAAATAACGAACGTGCAGGGTAATTCCGACCCCTAATGTACGGGGTAATTGCGACCGTCCTTCTTCGAGTTTATTTTCGTTTGCTTTTTATCACAACCATATTATGCAATATTATGTATACATTGTATATAATGTATCACAAATATGTTGATTTTTTTTCTTTCTACATTTCGACCACAACATTTGAATTTGCTTCGCTTGTTTTCTCGTGCGATATTAGAAGTGACTACTTGCGTTTTCATTTTTGACCAACAATGTAGAGTAGGTATGTGATCTATATGTACGTAGTGTTGTACATAAACAAGTTATTGTGATAGCGAAATATTATCTTCTTTACTTATTATTAATAAATGTAAATTAAACCTATAAATCACTACGAAATTGTGCTGAAAATAAACGCGGTCGGAATTACCCATACTTTGACAGAATCTGAAGAATTGCAATTTTTTACTAATGGAGGTATAATCCTATAATAGACCAGAACAAGGTATTAATAATATCGATAAATGTTTACCCATGCAATACACTTTCAAAAAGCATAACGTACAAATTCATTTAATCACATTCTCTACCTCAAAAATCAATTTTGCTTAGGTAGGTCGGAATTACCCCGTTCTCCCCTACATATAATGATGTTACACCATGATGTGGAAAATCTTGCCATTGATACGATTTTAAAATCTTACATATACTTTTTTAGCATATTATAATTTTAATTTCAGTATTGTTTCATTATCATCTAAATGTAATTATTCATAAATACATTATAATTTGTAACTATTTCTTTTGATTTCAGATATTTTTTGGTTTTCTCTATATACTATGTACAGCGATGATCAATCGTCCACCATCTTTGCTAGCTCCCATTACGCCAATAAAACTTAACATGTATCCTAACCCACAGACGATGTATTTTAGTAAAGTAAACGAATCGATTGGTATGAAATACCAACATGTATGTGAAGAGTTTGGTGCGAATGTGATAAATCCCACTGAAGCAGTAAATATTAATAAAGGTTAGTTGTAAATTTGATATTTTCTTCAGTCGTAATTGTCCTGTATAAATATTTGCTTAATTTCAAACACTGGGCTAATTCGGTGAAAGGTCACTGAGTCCCATTGTAGAAATATTCATTTTGATTGTGATAATGGCATATTTGTCATTGGGAATAAATTATTATTCGTTCAATCTCTAATGGTAGGAAAATATAACATATATTAGCAGACAATTTTAGACTGCTCTCTATTATGCTCTTTTTTCATTGTGAATGTGGGGATTGTTTCCTATTAATATCATTAATGATCTTTCAGCCATTCTGGAGTTGAGCAAAAATGGAAAAGATAAGAAAACTATGATTGCAGCACTCGAAGTCAATAAAACCAAGGACGCGTTATTGTTAAATGGGCTTTATCAAATGCAGGCCACTCAAAGTGTTTTAATATCACTTAATTTAATGACAAATACGTTGCTCAAGCAATTCACTGGTGACGATTATTCGATCTCGGTCTCTACACAGGAATTTCCCAGACCCCAAGATGAAATTTCGTTCTACAGTACTTTAAGCTATTACAACATTGCACTCATAATTTTGCTTTTCCCAATCGCTACGTTTTTCATGATTCATCCTTTACGAGAAGGAGCAACAAAAGCCAAGCAACTTCAACGGATTTGTGGAGTTTCAGAATTTTCATACTGGCTTGCCATTTTCGTTATTGACTTCTTCATTTTTCTGATAATTATTGCCATAATTTTGATAGGTTTGATTTCCATGGACAGAATTTCGGGTCTTCAAGTCTATCACAAAACAGAAATCGGTATGTTCACTGTAATTGAATAATTAACTAGTAAAAAAAAAATGATCATATTCATAAATATGAACTATTTTCGTGTTGATTATAACATTACCAAAATCTCAAAATTTATTTTGATTTAGATTAGTGTTTGTGAGTTTCAAATTTCAATTTCATGTCATGTTATTTAAAACTATTCTGCAATCACGTTAAGGTATAACAAAGAAAAAATATTAGTTAGTTCTGCATATAAACCAGTATTCGCAAATCGATTTAGTATCGTTACTAAATTTTAAAAGTATGGTCTGTTAACAAACATTTAATCACTTTGTAATTCCAAACGTAATATTAATATTAGAATCATATTTTTGGTTACAGGAATAACTGCTTTGATTCTAATATTGTTCGCAATAAACTCATTGCTATTTACATACTTGTTTAGTTTTTTAAACAAAAGAGTTGGCATTGTGGTTACCATCACTAATCTCGCATGGATTGGCATCGGTAAGTATGCATATACTACGAGTAAAACGATGAATAAATTTAATTAATATCAGTTTCATACATTTTAATTGATTTGAGTCTGGCCAGTAGTTTCCCATTCATTATGAAATATATATTTATATAGCATATTAAAAGGCTGCACTTCGATTCCTCTGGACTCTGGTGGAAAGCTCGACGCATAATTCTTATATTACAATTTTTATTTTACGAAAGAATGACAAACGTTTCTCTATCGAACATAAATATTTTTCTAAAAATTAAGTGTTTTGAGCAATGATATTTTTTTAAATGCCATCAAACGAATTAGATGTAAGCCAGGATAAACTCGGTTATGATTGGATTTACATCCTGTCAAGTAAGAGCGTGGTTGACCTTACGGATAACTGCTAAATGATATTACGCTAATACATATTCACGTGTATAATAATATATTCGTGAACCGATGGAGGGAATTCATTTATTATGGCATTCGACGGATCTGGGGATCCTTGCCGTTAAAATACGCCTCAATATATGTATGTAATGTTTTCATAAATTAATTCGACCACGCTCGTACTCGACAAACTCAGTCGAACAACGATACACATGAAATATTGAATTGTAGGTCACATTATATTATTTAGCGATATATCTCTGTTTTGCTGATAATTATTATAAAATGTAATGAAAAAGGAAGATATGCTACCTTCAAATATATCCGGTATGTTTGGGAATATGGAAATAAATATTTACTTTAATGATAAGGTAAATATTCTTAGAACAAAGAAATTATACTTACATTCAATACATATTTATTTGCATATTTCCATGCATATGGGTGTACTTAGATTTTTTTCAATGTACAAGTGCAGGAGTCACCTGTTTGTCATTATCAATTTACATAAATACAAGTGCAAATATTACTTTAAAGCAGATTATCAAAATGGGTTTCAAAAGACCAGTCTACAATTTGTGAAAGCAAGAGCTTAGATATATAATCGTATATTGATGCAAATTCAAAGACCACTGTACTGTGCCAGATAAATTACACGGGAAAATAAAAGTCAATAACTCCATGTGTTTTTATAAAGTCAATAAATATTTAACGTATTCACTCATTGAAATCCAACAATTTGTATTTTTCGAAATTTGTTTAATTATTAAATATATTTTAAACCGTAATAAGAATTTAAATTTATAATAATATAATTATTTTATTTCAGTGACAATTCATTGGGTTCTGTACATCGTGGTTCAGGCCGTAAACCGAGACTTAACATTACTTCACAAGATTGAAAATTTTGTATTTTTATCAATGCCGTATATCAGCACAATGCATAGTATAATACAATTCCAACAAATTTCCACGAAAAATGCTATGTGCCGTAAATTATCTATTGATTTTCCTGAAAGTGGTTGCTTCAATGGAGGGACATTTAATTGCTGTGGTAAGAAAGAATATTTTGAGAGTAAATAAAGCATTGTTTAATATCAAAATAGATGATACAAAATATTAATATTTTATAGCACAAAACTGCATAAATGGAATATGTACGAGTCCTCTTGATTATTTCTATGACACTAAAGTTACGTCTCTTAGAAATTGTATAATTTATTTGGTCATAATGCCTATTATTTTCATTGGAATGATTGCTTTTTTGGAATGCTACGAAAGGATTTCTTTATTCTTCAAGAAAAATCTTAAAGCTGGTCAACATTTTGAGACCTCTTCTGATGAACAAGTACGGAAAGAAAAGTCAGAAGTCGCACGAGCAATTAATAATCTAAGAAGTCATCAAGAAATTCACTTACAGAGTACGTGTCGCTTGTTACAAAAGTATTTGGAATATTCCTTTTTTAACTTTTCATATAAGAATAGAGTAAAGTTTTTTACTTTTATATTATACTTTGAAAATATTTGTTGATCATTTGATTGGATTGCAGATGGACAAAGCACGTTAGCAGAAGATCGAATGGAAAATGGAGGAAATTATATATATTCTCCAGATGAATACGTATATTTGGTACATGAATTAAGCAAGACTTATGGACACATTTCGGCAGTAAAAGGAATAAGTTTCGGCGTTAAACAACGAGAGTGTTTCGGCTTGCTTGGTGTTAATGGAGCTGGCAAAAGCACTAGTTTTAGGATGTTGACTGGTGAAGAAACACCCGACTCTGGCATTATGTACTTAGGTGATATAAATATAGAAACAAATCGTAACGAGGTAAATAGATTTTTCTTATATTATATTCTTATATATCTTTCTTACATTACCATTATTAGCTATCCTCCGAATATATTAATCAAACACTGAAAAAAAATATATTGTTTTTTTAGTATCTGTCGCGAATGGGTTATTGTCCACAAAACGATGCTATCATAAATTCCCTAAACGCAAGAGAACATTTAAGGTTTTTTGCTCTTCTTCGCGGTATACCAAGAAAAAATGTCGAAGCCGAAGTGGAAAAATGGATCAACAAGCTAAGTTAGTATAAATTAATGATTATTTTCAATTTGTGTACGGACGTTTATTAACTACGGTAAATTTGTATACATGTTCATATGCGTAGTTATGATTTGATTTTATTTATTATTAAAGATTAGAGTTGCTCTGGTCATGGAGACGTAGATCGGCACCCGAGTGCTTGGAAACTCCCTTTGCACCAATCATGTACCTTCATTCTATATGTGGCGTAGCTCATATAGCTGCCCAACCCGCGGCTATGGCGGCGACCTCCATAGAGATGATATCCTGCACCGTTAGTGTAGATTCCCAGATAGTAGAATAAATAAAAACAGTTTAGAATGAGCTCATAATATGTTGTACAAGAGGTCAGATGCGTCAAATTATGAGGTTTTTCAAAACTGGATGTCACTATGAGATCATTACCACAAGTTCAGAAAAATTTCATAATTTAACGCATCCGACCTCTTATAGAACTCATTATGAGATCATTCTAAACTATTTTTCATACTGCTACCTGGGTTTATCCGTTCGTTCTTCTCCATATTGAGCGGTTGAGTGGCAGTCACAAAGAATGTAATGGGGTTCACCGGTAAATTTTTTTTATTGTTTTTTATTGTTTTAAATAATAATTTAGGTCATAAATAACACAAATAAAATCTAAAAAATAATTAATTCATTAATTTGGGTATTTTATTTGCCAATTAAAACCTCTTCCGTTTGAAAGCGCGCCAGTTTCGCGTGACGTCACTATGCGGGTTCGGCTGTCAACCAATCCCGTTCGCATATTCTGCTGTGCCTTTATGTCATGTTTAACCTCAATAGTTTGCTTCGAAGTTTTTATTATTGAAAAAAGAGACATAAGACCTGCTGATAAGATTCATACACTTTATTATGCCGTTATTTGCGTTTTCTTAATTGCAAAAATAGTTTTAAAATCTATGTATACATATATAGGTAACATTTATCAGCTACAAGGATGCACCTTAGGATGAATCGTCGTGACGCTACTTTTGTCGCCGCATGTATATTGAACCTATTTGTAAAATAGCAGGACTTACAACCCTTTTTCCATAGTACAAGTTTGTTTTTTCCATTTTAAAAATTTCGGAGCAAACTTTTGGGCTTAAACATGACATGAATGCACAGTATAATATTCGAACGGGATTGGTTGACAGCCGAACCTGCATAGTGACGTCACACGAAACTGGCGCGCGTTCAAACGGAAGAGTTTTTAATTGGCAAATAAAATACCCAAATTAATAAATTAATTTTTTTTTTCGATTTTATTTGTGTTATCTGTTATCCAAATTATTATTTAAAACAATAAAAAATAATAAAAAAATTTTACCGGTGAACCCCATTGGCGGTTTCCACAGCCTCCTTCCCCTAACGCAATATGTAGATGTCGTCAGTGATTCCCGTGTCCAGTGCCAAATTCTTGGCGCCGATCTGTTGACCTTTAGCAATACTACTATCTATTCTACAGAGCAAGATGGCGCCAATGAAGAGCCTGGCTTATGCAAACCTTGATGCCCCACATATGTTGACGTTGGAGTGCTACTCTCGTCCGAAATACTTTTCGAGCGAGACCATCGCACACCCCTCTACCACTGGCTCGGGACTAATGAAAACTTTTTCTGCTGACAGCTTGGCTAGCTTATCCGTAATCGCGTTGTCCTTCAATCCATAGTGACTTAGGATTTAGAGCAGCATGACGCGGATTTTTTCAGGGAATCAATACAGTGGCTGGTAACAATCCCAGACTAGTCCCGACCTCGTATTGAAGTTGTTCTGCTGTCGGAGAGAATAGTGAGACCAGTGTCCTCATTCACTGCTCTGTGGAGCTCTGAATTCCATTAACTTTACTTGTAGATGGTAGTATTGGCTCCCAGGGAATGGGTAGATCCCTTACTGCCGTTTCTTCTGTATATCCCTGCACCACTGCCCGTGCCCCTACCAATCCATCTATGAACCAGTTGTCACCGCTGAGCAGTATCGCATGGTTGTTTTGTAGACTTATTTGGTCGGGAGACTGATTTTCTACGTTTTTAAACAGATAGCGTGGTGACCTACGATCTGCGATCTTCTACAATATGCTACATTGAAAGTAGGCATCCAGAGGTTCTTTTGGCAGAATCTCTGTTCCTGATCTTCGCCTTAATTATGCACCAGTCCTTAGCTTTCAGAATTATATGAAAGGGCTCTATATCAAGAAGAACTCCTAGCGCTATCGTGGGGATGGACCTCACAGCGTCTGTAATACTAATACTGAGTATGAACCCTCTCAACTTCTCTAGGTACTTAGTGGGCGTAGCCAATGAGGACCTATTCCACGAGATCAGTGAAGCCTAGGTTAACCTTGGCGTCAATATAGCCTCATAAATCCATAGCCCAATAGCCGGCTTTAAGCCCCTGTTGCTGACCATGGCCTGTCTCATCTGCCATAAAGCAGCTGTGATCCTCTCACATTTTCCCTTGAGGTGTTCCTTCCAGATGAGCACTCTGTCTAGGACTACCCTAGCCTTTTCGCTCTTTTCGCATATTCTATTCTGTGTCAAACTAGACACGATCCCATTTATAGTTCCTTGTGAACTTTAGCACCTCCAGCATCTGAGGATTGATAGAGAATCCTGTGTCCTTACACTAGCGATCAACAAATAAAAGTGACCATTGCATTGGACTTACGAAAGGGGACTCTCAAACGGACCTCTGCCAATGACCATGGCGTCATCCGCATTTCACGTTACGTCGAGCCGAAGCTCCGTTATTCTAGTGAGAAGCACATTCATCGCCATATTCTATAACAGTGGTAAAAGAACTCCCATTCGTGGACAGCCGAAGGCAACATTGCCCCTTATTTGTGCGTCACCCTTCACCGGAGGTCGGGCACCAGAGGTATTCTCTAAGCCCACTTTTTCCTTGTGGGAAAAACAATCATTTTCTGTGCATCAATCACTCTCGTAGAATCTGTTTTGTTCTCACAAGTAGCTAGAGAAATAGTCTTTCCCGCGGTAGAGCCTCGCATGCCGGGCTGAGACTTAACACGAGGGATGTCGCCTGGTGCCCCAAGGAACCGATGTAAGACACCTCCATAACCTCAGGCGCCTGAGGCAATTATCAGGGCCGCCCCCGATGGGTACACTGGATTCTAAACCTGAGATCGACCACTTCTTAGTGACGACTTTTGTTTGCTGGAATGAGCCTAGGATCGTAAACAAAACTGTGTCTTAGCCCGCAGGCTTACTATCTCCAGTACCTCTGGGCACCAGACGGTGACACAATCCTCGGGAAGTCCGGAAATGGAATGGAGACCCACATGATGTGGATAGTGTCCAGTGGTAGGTTATCGAGGGGCGAGGGGAGGCTCACAAGCTCTCCCACCAACGGCAAGGTCCTGAGACAAATAGGGACAAGTAGTTATGACAGTCATTGCAATTATTTTGATAAATAATGCATACCACGATTAAGTTTTATTTAGTGTTTATTCAATTTCTCCAATAAAATTATTTTTAGAAATTATAGAGTTATGTTATGTCAATTTCAGATTTAAAGTTATGCGCATCTCAGCCAAGTGGACAATATAGTGGTGGCAACAAAAGACGATTGAATATTGCTATTGCACTGATCGGAAACCCAAATTTAATGTTATTGGATGAACCAACAACAGGTGTTGATCCGGCTGCACGAAGGTTATTGTGGAATGTAATACAATCTTGTCAAGCCAGTGGACAAGCTTTAATTTTGACATCCCACAGGTAATTAATTGTTTTCTACATAATCGAGGCAAAAGAGATTTGCCCAATATAATGTCCCAGTAAAACGGCATCAACAGTTCTGTTTTTACGAAAAGGTTACCATTTTAATCAAATTTAAAAAATGACTATGAAAAATAAAAAATTATAACTCTAATGCCATTTGCTGGCAGCGATATTCTATTGCAGTGTGCCAATTATCCTTGCAGGATTGAATTTATTTGATTAAAACTATGATTTTCATAATGGAAACTATTTTTAGTTACATTAATACTGTATTTTATGGAATCAACATTTATAATATATTTGAAAGTTTAAATGTTAAATCTGTAGCCTAGAAATACATTGAAGCTGTTATTTTTGTTAATAGCATGGAGGAGTGTGAAGTACTGTGCAATCGATTGGCGATAATGGTTGATGGGCAATTAGTATGCATTGGATCAAGTCAAGAACTGAAGCAACGATTCGGAGTCGGATTTGATATTCAAATCAAACTTTCTCCAGAACTAACAGCGATTGAGATGGATATTATTAAGAAGGATGTTGAAAGTGCATTCCCCTGTAAACTCATTGACGAAAATATGGTACGTACTGTGAGATTTTTAACATGTCTCAATGCTCATCTGGTAAACGATTATTAGTTTTGCGTTGACTATATCAAGATATTAAGTAGTATTCGTTTTTGTTCTAACAGGGTTATCTTATGTATCACATCAACAATGAAGGAATGAAGTGGAGATACATGTATAGCGTGATGGATGGAATACGGACAAAGTACAGAGCAATTAGTGACTTTTGTATCGTATCATCGACACTCGAGCAATTATTTTTGATGTTTGCTCGCAATCCTACGCAAATTGACAGATAAATTGTACAGAACTTGGGCAGTTAGTTGTTTTACCATTTACGTGAAAAATGAACTAAAAATGAACGAAGCGAAGTAACGTTTAGTGCCAATAAGACTCGGGCATTCTTCGTTAGTAAACTTGTAATTAAATTAGTAAATTGGTCCGTAAGTGGATGTCTTAGTGAACTGACAAACATATCTTTATGAAAATCTTGTTGTTTTTACTGTTATTTTATGTTAAGATATGCTTGATTCGCTGAATTTGTTATAATATATTGTTCTAATAAATTATCATAATTCGATGGCTTCTATTCATACAATTCTATCTTAAATACCAGTTCAATATTAATATATCTAAAACATAAATGCACGACATATTTAACAAATAATGTAATCAGAAATATCCTAGAATAGACTCAATTCTTACTGTTTTTATGTGAAAACGACTTACAGACAGTGATTTTCACTACAAGGAATTGTGGACTGTTTTGTCATTATGCTCTGAAATGTTCTGGCATTTCAGAGGTATTCATATTGAACTGTCATTTAAGATAGAGTTGTATGAATACAGGCCGTCGTATTCTCAAATTACATTGTTGTATTGCATAAAATATTTTGTTTAGATGCGAATGTCTTCCAGTCTGAAGTGAATAAGCGACGGTCGTATTGAAAGTTATTAACTAAGACGACATGCGGAAAATTGTATTTGTGTAAATTTAAAATCATAAATTTGTAGGTAGACATTTATTATATTTATCTCCTAAAGTTATTAATGTTTGAAAGTTTGCTATCTTGTGCGAATAGTGAATACAACTTAAATGCAATTCTGAGATAATAAATATTTCTCTCCAAATCACTAAAACTATAATGAAATTTATAAGAAGAAAATGTTCCATACACGAATCAATATATGTGTATAGTTTTAGGAACACAATATCGTCACCAAACTTGAAATCAAGTGATTCTAGTAAAACGAATGATGCTACAGTTACGCTGAATGAAGTTCGTATTCTATGAAACTATGAACAGTTATGATTTAAAGAAGCTAATTTGGGCGAACTTATGTTTCCACAAGCATTCGGCGTTTTATAAAATGTTATGTTTTGTTAATCATCTTAGTTAACGTTAAATATTATTAAGGGGACCACCTCAATTAGAACCTGAAAATTTAAGAATATTTTGTGATTTTTTTTGAGGGTGTTAAAATAATCTAAACATTTAGCTCTTTTGACAACATTTAATGACGTCAGCTATTAAAAAAAAAATTTTTTTTTTCAATTCAAAATGGCGGCGATACAGCCCCTCCACGTGAGCCGGTTTTTTCCGAAGCCCAAAACGGCTGCAGTTCTCCTGAGCTTCTGATTGGTATGAAATTAAAAAAAAACAAAATTATTTCGATTACTGATGAGTTTAGGCATAGAATGAACCTATAAAAGTTAAAAAAAGTACCAAATTCAAAATTTGGTTGGGTTTTGAAAAAAATTGTCCGATTTTCACCTATTTTTTAACGCTTCGTAACCCCTTAAAATAATGTTGTTTATACAAAATCTGTAATATTTTAGGTTTACTCTATTAGTAAATATGTAGACTAAAACCCCTACTTAATCCACATTTAGAGTGGATTTAGAGTCTACGGCCGAAAAGTGGTTTCGATATACATCTCATCCGCTGCAGAATGCACTGGGCCATTTCGCAACTGCAGCCACTCCCTCTACCATCGGGTTAGTGGTTACACTATATCGTGTGATCTCAGCAGACGGTGAGATCCCAGCAGCACTGTTTTCAGCATTCAGCCTGCGATGGAATTTGCATGTTCTCGGCAGACCGGAATGCTTTTGATGTTTTCGAGGAAAGTTGGTCTCATTCCTACCAGCACTCCAATTATCATTACGACGAGCTTGATGAGCTAGAAGATCTTCGACAGAAGTTCGGGGTGCATTACTGCAAACCGACTATACATTCGCGCCATGCAGCCTCTTTGTTGAGGACAGCTCTCCTCGTAGCAGCGCATGAGGTCTTGCTTGAGATTCTCCGTCCACCGAAATGGGCATGTACAGGTCGTGGTCCAGTAACATCTATTTCGGCCCCTCCACCTCGGGACTGGACTGCATTCGAAGCAGCCCGTTGGATAGGAGCCCTGCGTGTTATATTTCCAGTAACCGCAATTTAAGGGGAGTAGGGTAGTTAGCCCTGCCCCCCCCCCCTCTGTTATGCCTCTGGAGTTGGTTACCTAATATCTGGCAAGGTTTCTAAGAGTCCAGGGCCCACCGGCTTTAACCCACCAACGCCGAATATCGACGATATTTTGACTTATTTTCGAGGCCCGATATTCCAATTATAGCATAACAAAGAAACCGTATGTTTTCTAGTATTTTTGGATGTGCTCTTTCAGAATCCGAGCTCAAAATTCAAATTTATTGCATATCAAATTAAATATAGTGTTTTTTATATTAAAAAATAAGGAAAAAATTGCAACAATATTTATTCATCACTGTTTTTTTTGCAATGAAACCCTGATAAAATGGCTAAAGTTCTCCAACCATCGGTGCATAAAATAGTTGAAGTTCAACAGAATATTTTTTAAATAGTTATAATCGCCTTTTTTATTTCATAATGGAGGTTTAACCCTCTCGTTGTACTGTCAATAATTCTAAAACACTGTAAAAACTGTAAAGTACAGACGATTTAAGTAAAATTTTGTATAAAGAGGTCTTTTGGGACTCTGGTTACGAATTTGATATCAGCCAAATCACGGTCAGACTGTAAAACAGTTTAGTGCTGCTGTTTCTCGCCTTTTGCTTATATATATTTAGTTAGTAAGTGAATTCTCCGATGTATATAGTGTATTCCTGATATAAGCAAGAAAGTCGTTTATTTTTTTTTTTTTTTTTTTTTTTTTTTTGACGGAGGGGGAAATGCATTAGGCACCATAGGGGGTTGAAGATGTTGTGTAACCCCCCGTGTGTCGGACTCCCTCACCTTTGATGTTAACGGCGAGGTTTACCGACTAAAACCCTAACCTCCCTGGGCCCTCCAGAATCCACGTGTGCAGTCTGCAGCAGAAAAGTGGCTCCGATATCCATCTCCTCCGCTGCAGACTGCACCGGGCCATTTCGTTTGCAACTGTAACCACTCCCTCGACCATTGGGTTAGTGGTTACACGATCTCGTGTGACCTCAGTAGACGGAGAGATCCCAGCAGCACTGCTTTTTGCATTCGGCCTGCGATAGAATTTGCATGTTCTTGACAGGCCGGAATGCTTTTGATGTTTTGGAGGAAAGTTGGTCTCATTCCTCCCAGCACTCCAATTATCAGCACGACGAGCTTGATTTTGAACCCTCGATACAGCTTGCGAATCTCGAACAGGAGTTCCTGATATTTCATCCGTTTTTCGTCCTCTTTGCTGACTATATTTGTTTCTGCTGGTGCAGAAAACTCGATGACGAAGATGGATTTGTCATCGAAGTCAACAAGGACGATGTCAGGCTTATTGGCTGATATTTGCCTGCTCGTCGGGAATGAGTAATTCCAGTATATTCGGTACGACTCATTCCCGACAACGGATTCAATATCAGTGGGGACGTACGGCAAAACTGGGGTTGCATCAATACCATAACTGCTGCGAAGATGGTAATACAGCACTCGAAGAGCCGCATTGTGACGTTCGATGTATGCTGAAACTGCATATATTGGGCATGCTGCCAAAAGATGCATTAGTGTCTCAGCATGACATCTACACAATCTACAAAGCGTACTCTGTACCGCCTGGTGTAAGATGTTCTGGCGATACTCTAAGGTATTGATGACCCCATCCTGGCATGCGAAGATAAAACCCTCGGTCTCGGATTTCAAGCCGGCTGATCTTAAGAAGGAGAAGGTCATCTCTGCCGACAAGCCAAGTTGTTGGACATTTGGAAAGAATTGTCCATGCAACGGCTTGTCGATATGCCTTCCCTCCAACATACGGAGTTGTTCCTTCCGTATGTTAGCCCTGAGACGCACTGGGCACAGATTGATGACTGATTCAGCCTCCTGTGCGCCACTACGTCCCACGTTGAAAACCAGACCGAGGTTTCGCGCCGCTCGTTCCGCCGCGTTGTACAAAAACGGCCCCTTCCCCTGAATTTCATGCTGATGAACTAGCATCATCAGGGGATCCTCCGTTCGATTAATCACGTCGCAAGCTGTTTCGAGGACCAATCGGTCATGCATACACTCCAGGCTTAAAAGGTCACGACCTGCCATATTTCGGGGTAAATACAGTCGTTCCACGGAAGATCTTGGATGCAAACTACGTTGCATACAAATCATCTTCCGTGTGCTTCGGTCAAGATCCCTTAGCTCGTCAACGTTCCACTTCAGTGCTCCAAAAGAATAGAGCACTGGTGATACGGCCAACATATTCGTGGCTGCCACCTTATTTCTCCCGGTCAATTCTGATGACCAGATCTGACGGAGAATGCGCCGGTATTTCTTAATGATGGTGGTTTTAGCAGCCTGCACATCCTGGACATGCCTTTGAGGTACGCCCAGGTATGTGTAGGCTTCTTCGGCGCTAAGGTGGCGGATGACATTTCCGTTGACGAGCTCCATATCGTTGTTATGGGAGCCTGACCTTCCTCTGTGCAAATGAACGACTGCACACTTGTCCAATCCGAATTCCATGCCGATATCTCTCGAGTATGTGAGGGCGATGTTCAGAGATCGATGTAATTGATCTTCGCCTGATGCGTACAATTTAAGATCGTCCATATAGAAAAGATGGGTGATCTTATGTACACGTTCACCAGGCGGTCCACACATGTACCCTTGAGATTTCCGGAGAGCAACGGATAAGGGTAATAGTGAGATGCAGAAGAGCAGAGGACTCAGAGAATCTCCTTGATAGACACCTCTTTGGAATTGAACCAGTCTAGACATGGTTCGACGCTTGTCCGATGTCATGACAAAGCGTGTTTTCCAAAGAGGCATCAGGTCTTCTACAATTCTCACTATGTTTGGGTGGACATGGAGGCGTTTGAGCAACAAGCTTAAAAGCTCGTACGATGTTGAGTCATACGCCTTCATGTAATCCAGCCAGGCTATCGACAGGTTACGCTTGTACTGGACTGCGTCCTGACAAACACACCTATCGATAAGCAAGTTGTCCTTGCAGCCGAATACACCCATTTTGCAGCCTCGTTGTTCTACTATCCGTTGCCACACCGGTTTCACGGATTTCTCAATACGTTCGTTCAAGATGTTAGTGAACAATTTGTATAACGTATTGAGACACGTGATCGGTCTATGGTTTTTCGGATCGGACAAGTCTCCCGATTTTGGGATCAGTGTCGTTCGGCCCTCCACCAGCCAGTGCGGAATGGGTTGGTCTCCATTTATATAAGAGGTGAATATTCGGGCTAGGTGTTGATGGACTGAAGTGAACTTCTTCCACCAATAGTTATTAATTCCATCCCAGCCCGGCGAGGAGGAATTCCTCGCTCCCGTGATGGCATTTTTCACTTCTAATGCACTAACGGGTGGGCAATCTTGTTCTTCGTCGCACAACTCGGTGAAGATTTCAATACCTGGAGTGTCTGCATTAAGCCTAGATGTTTTCTCGTAGATGCTCCCCCAGAATTCCTCAACTGCGGCCATCGACGGAAACTCGCTTGAGGCTGCGATACGATGTTTGAAGAGGTTGGAAGGATTCGTCCAAAATATTGCATTTTGTCGAATTCCATCCTCCCGTCTTTGCAGCCTCTTTTTGGCATCCGCCAAAACCCGAATTTTATCCGCCAAACGTTGCTTGATGTTGAGCAACTTCAGCTTGTTCAGTGTGTGATAGTACGTCCGCAGTTGTTGTGCGAACTTCTTGACTTTTGCCGTAAATGAACGGCCAGATGTTAAATAGTCTATCACACACTGTACTCGGGAAGCGAACTTCCGTGTCAGTCGAATCTTGCCGTTCAATTGAGACATGCGTTTTGTAATCTGCCGACTCCCCGATATCTGTGTCAGATTTCGCGGAGTCACCAGATCACTTGCAGCCTCGTGAACGGCACAATTGACTTGCCACAGGTCGCAGTCACCTGGAAGAGCATCCAGAAGTAGGCTATTTGCTCTGTCTAATTCTCGTTGTTTAGGCAACATTTTTGTTGTCAAATTTTGCCTAAACACGAGTGTCGTGCTTTCGTAATGTGGAGCATCTCTCCCAGCACCGCGTACGGGCTCAGTTGTTATTGCCCGCACATCCGGTACCGGTTGACAGCTGGGAACAACGAAACCCGTCTGCCTCAGATAGGCCACATAATCTCTCAGTTGTTGTTGAGAAAAGCAATCTGCCAGTTCGGGATGCATTACTGCAAACCGACTGTGCATTCGCGCCATGTAGCCTCTGTTGCGGACAGCTCTCCTCGTAGCAGCGCATTAGATCTTGCCTGAGATCCTCCGTCCACTGAAATCGTCCGTGGACATGAGCTGGTCGTCGTCCCGGGACACCTGTTTCAGCTCCTCCACCTCGGGACTGGGCTGCATCCGAAGCAGCCCGATGGTCAGGAGCCCTGCGCGTTGCATTGCTTGTAACCGCATATACAGGGAGTAGGGTGGTTAGCCCTACCCCCCGTTGTTATGCCTCTCTCGTTTGTCTCTTACCTCGCCATCCACTGGGGTTGGTTACCCAATCTCTGGCAAGGTTGCTAAGAGTCCAGGGCCCACCGGCTTTAATAAGCACACGTGGAGGTGAGAGTAGGCCATTTGGGAAGATAGGCTAAGATGCGGCTTTTTGCATAGCCGCATTGTGTTACGCGTCATTCCCTTCGGGTTTATTATTATTATTATTATTATTTACGAAATTCAAAATGGCGGATCCAATATGGCCGACAATTTTTTTAATTTGCTGGATTTCGCTTGAAAGTTATTATTATTCGGTTCTTGAGGTTGCTGATTACGAATTTGATATCAAATTTACGTTCATTTAACAATTAAATTCAAAATTACGTTTTTTCATTTTAATATGATATTTTAAATTTTCGAGTTACAATTTTTCACAGTTTTAGGTATTATAAAATTGGACAATATTCAAAAAATATTGTGAGGACTGAAAGTTTCGTATTTATCTAAAAATTTAGATTTTAATAGATATAATAATAATAATAATAATAATGTTGGCTGTTCAAAATCATTCAAAATCAAGCTCGTCGTGCTGATAATTGGAGTGCTGGGAGGAATGAGAACAACTTTCCTCCAAAACATCAAAAGCATTCCGGCCTGTCGAGAACATGGAAATTCCATCGCAGGCCGAATGCAGAAAGCAGTGCTACTGGGATCTCTCCGTCTATTGAGGTCACACGAGATCCTGTAACCACTTACCCAATGGTAGAGGGAGTGGTTACACTTGCAAACGAAATGGCCCGGTGCAGTCTGCAGCGGAGGAGATGGATATAGGAGCCACTTTTCTGCTGCAGACTGCACACGTGGATTCTGGAGGGCCAAGGGAGGTTAGGGTTTTAGTCGGTAAACCTTGCCGTTAACATCAAAGGTGAGGGAGTCCGACACACGGGGGGTTACACAACATCTTCAACCCCCTATGGTGCCTAACGCATTTCCCCCCTCCATCAAAAAAAAAAGTGTTGGCCGTATAAGGGGCCCAAAGGGAATGATGCGTAACACAATGCGGCTATGCAAAAAGCTGTATCTTAGCCTATCTTCCCAAATGGCCTACTCGCACCTCCACGTGTGCTTATCAAAGCCGGTGGGCCATGGACTCTTAACAACCTTGCCAGAGATTGGGTAACCAACCCCAGTGGATGGCGAGGTAAGAGACAAACGTGAGAGGCATAAGAACGGGGAGTAGGGCTAACCACCATACTCCCTGTATATGCGGTTACAAGTAATGCAACGCGCAGGGCTTCTGATCATCGGGCTGCTTCGGATGCAGCCCAGTCCCGAGGTGGAGGAGCCGAAACGGGTGTCACGGGACCACAACCCCAACATGCCCAAGGACGATTTCAGTGGACGGAGGATCTCAGGCAAGATCCAATGCGCTGCTACGAGGAGAGCTGTCCGTAACAGAGAGGCTACATGGCGCGAATGCATAGTCGGTTTGCAGTAATGCATCCCGAACTGGCAGATCGCTTTTCTCAACAACAACTGAGAGATAATGTACCCTACCTGAGGCGGATAGGTTTCGTTGTTCCCAGCTGTCAACCGGTACCGGATGTGGGGGCAATAACAACTGAGCCCGTGCGCGGTGCTGGGAGAGATGCTCCACATTATGAAAGCACGACTCTCGTGTTTAGGCAAATATTGACAACGAAAGTTTTGCCTAAGCAACGAGAAATGGACAGAGCAAATAGCCTACTTCTGGATGCTCTTCCAGATGACTGCGATCTGTGGAAAGTCAATTGTGCCGTTTACGAGGCTGCAAGTGATTTGGTGATTTCGCGAATTCTGACACAGACATCGGGGAGTCGACAGATTACAAAACGCATATCTCAATTGAACGGCAAGATTCGACTGACACGTAAACTCGCTTCCTGAATTCAGTGTGTGATCGACTATTTAACATCTGGCCGTTCATTTACGGCTAAAGTCAAAAAGTTCGCACAACAACTGCATACCTACTATCACACACTGAATAAGCTGAAGTTGCTCAACACCAAGCAACGTTTGGCGGATAAAATTCGGGTTTTGGCCAATGCCAAAAAGAGGCTGCAAAGACGGGAAGATGGAATTCGACAAAACTCAATTTTTTGGACGAATCCTTCCAACCTCTTCAAACATCGTATCGCAGCCTCAAGCGAGTTTCCGTCGATGGCCTCAGTTGAGGAATACTGGTGGAGCATCTACAAGAAAACATCTAGGCTTAATGCAGACACTCCAGGTATTGAAATCTTCACCGAGTTGTGCGACGAAGAACAAGATTGCCCACCCGTCAGTGCATTAGAAGTGAAAAATGCCATCACGGGAGCGAGGAATTCCTCCTCGCCGGGCTGGGATGGAATTAATAACTATTGGTGGAAGAAGTTCACTTCAGTCCATCAACACCTAGCCCGAATATTCACCTCTTATATAAATGGAGACCAACCCATTCCGCACTGGCTGGTGGAGGGCCGAACGACACTGATCCCAAAATCGGGAGACTTGTCCGATCCGAAAAACCATAGACCGATCACGTGTCTCAATACGTTATACAAATTGTTCACTAACATCTTGAACGAACGTATTGAGAAATCCGTGAAACCGGTGTGGCAACGGATAGTAGAACAACGAGGCTGCAAAATGGGTGTATTCGGCTGCAAGGACAACTTGCTTATCGATAGGTGTGTTTGTCAGGACGCAGTCCAGTACAAGCGTAACCTGTCGATAGCCTGGCTGGATTACATGAAGGCGTATGACTCAACATCGTACGAGCTTTTAAGCTTGTTGCTCAAACGCCTCCATGTCCACCCAAACATAGTAAGAATTGTAGAAAACCTGATGCCTCTTTGGAAAACACGCTTTGTCATGACATCGGGCAAGCGTCGAACGATGTCTAGACTGGTTCAATTCCAAAGAGGTGTCTATCAGGGAGATTCTCCGAGTCCTCTGCTCTTCTGCATCTCACTATTACCCTTATCCGTTGCTCTCCGGAAATCTCAAGGGTACATGTGTGGACCGCCTGGTGAACGTGTACATAAGATCACCCATCTTTTCTATATGGACGATCTTAAATTATACGCATCAGGCGAGGATCAATTACATCGATCTCTGAACATCGCCCTCACATACTCGAGAGATATCGGCATGGAATTCGGATTGGACAAGTGGGCAGTCGTTCATTTGCACAGAGGAAGGTCAGGCCACCATAACAACGATATGGAGCTCGTCAACGGAAATGTCATACGCCACCTTAGCGCCGAAGAAGCCTACACATACCTGGGCGTACCTCATAGGCATGTCTAGGATGTGCAGGCTGCTAAAACCACCATCATTAAGAAATACCGGCGCATTCTCCGTCAGATCTGGTCATCAGAATTTACCGGGATAAATAAGGTGGCAGCCACGAATATGTTAGCCGTATCACCACTGCTCTCTTCATTTGGAGCACTGAAGTGGAACGTTGACGAGCTAAGGAATCTTGACCGAAGCACACGGAAGATGATATGTATGCAACGCAGTTTGCATCCAAGATCTTCCGTGGAACGACTGTATTTGCCCCGAAATATGGGAGGTCGTGGCCTTTTAAGCCTGGAGTGTATGTATGACCGATTGGTCCTCGAGACAGCTTGCGAGGTGATTAATCGAACGGAGGATCCCCTGAAGATGCTAGTTCGTCAGCATGAAATTCAGGGGAAGGGGGCGTTTTTGTACAGGAAGCTAAATCAGTCATCAATCTGTGCCCAGTGCGTCTCAGGGTTAACATACGGAAGGAACAACTCCGTATGTTGGAGGGAAGGCATATCGACAAGCCGTTGCATGGACAATTCTTTCGAAATGTCCAACAACTTGGCTTGTCGGTAGAGATGACCTTCTCGTTTTTAAGATCAACCAGCTTAAAATCCGAGACCGAGGGTTTTATTTTCGCATGCCAGGATGGGTCATCAATACCTTAGAGTATCGCCAGAAGGTCTTACACCAGGCGGTACAGTGTACGCTTTGTAGATTGTGTAGATAGTCATGCTGAGACACTAATGCATCTTTTGGCAGCATGCCCAATATATGCAGTTTCAGCATACATCGAACGTCACAATGCGGCTCTTCGAGTGCTGTATTACCATCTTCGCAGCACTCATGGTATTGATGCGACCTCAGTTTTGCCGTACGTCCCCACTGATATTGAATCCGTAGTCAGGAATGAGTCGTGCCGAATATACTGGAATTACTCATTCCCGACGAGCAGGCAAATATCAGCCAATAAGCCTGACATCGTCCTTGTTGACTTCGATGACAAATCCATCTTCGTCATCGAGTTCTCTGCACCAGCAGAGACAAACATAGTCAGCAAAACAGATGAAATATCAGGAACCCCTGTTCGAGATTCGCAAGCTGTATCGAGGATGCAAATTAAGGTTGTCGGGGCCACTGATCATGAATCTGGCCGCAGATTTCCAAAATTGAAGATGGCGGAAACAATATGGCGGACGAAAATAATAAAAAGTGTTATTACTTTCGTCCAATCAGTCACATAGTTTTTTCAAAATCATGTCAACTAGCTCGAGAAACGTTGTTTTAAGAAAAATGCATTTAAAGTTTTAGTACGTATAATCGTTGGTATAATCGTAAAAAAATACTTTATGCTTAATCAAATTTAAACAACTTACTATATATAACAATCACAAATGCGCGATCAGTGGCAAACACGCGGTGGACTGCATACAAAATGGCGTCGCACTATTTTGACGCGCTCGAGTAAATCCCGAATTTCCCGCATGGGTTCCCCTACTACAGCGGATAGCAACTTTCTGCAAATTTTACAATGATTCGAGAATCGTAAGTACTTGTTGGTTGGAGATTAGGGTAGTATATAAAGGGGGCTTGCGGGCTTTAAATTCTAAAGGTCTATAATTTCACCTAAGGTTGCTTGTGTAATGGGGCTCCGCCCCAGACCCCCCTATTCATACTACTCTAACCTCCAACCAATAATTCCATGTAATAATCGAAATGACCAAATATTGGTTGGAGGTTACGGTAGTACTAAAAGGAGGGTCTGGGGGCCTAGGGCCTATCACCGCCTAGGTTCACGCATTTTGAAGCTAAAGGATGTAAGGGATAAATTCTAGAGGTAATGTCTTCACCTAGGGGGTGCTTGCATAATGGGGGCGCCGCCCCCAGACCCCTCTTTTTACACGATCCTAACCAATAAAAACTAACCAATAAGTACGTGTGAAAATCGAGCCACGCGTAGTGTCAGAATAATTAACTACACAGAATACAAGTATAACTAGTGTTGGCGTGGTGCCTCGCTCGCTTCGCTCGCTCAGAAACTTCGACCCAGTGGAGAGTCGGCTATTCCTTAAGACTCGTTTGTTTGTTAACAGCTTTCAATTATATTATAAAATTATATTGATATTTGGAGGTCCAATCATATTTAGGTCCAAGTGGCTTCGATCGATATGTTACAACAATATAGTGTTTCTTATATGTATGAAAATTGAAAATGAGCATTTTCAAAACTTTGACCCCGACAACAGGCCAGCCGAATTATTAATAAATAAAAGTTGCAAAACACTTACTTCACGCATTTGTATTCTAATAGACTATTCGATGCATATTGCATGTTTACTGTGTTTTACTAATTACTGTCTGTATTATTATGATCTTATATATACAATATATACAGGGTGGCCGATTTATCTGAAGACATCGAAATATCTCGAGAACTATGCACAGAATCAAAAAAGTTGTCGGATGAAAGTTTTTCGACACGAAGGGGGGCATCCAGTGATAATTAAATGTACCCCCTCCCCCATCCCCTGGAGGTGGAGTGGGGGCAAAAACAATAAAACTTAAATAGGAACCCCCAGTTTTTATTGCAGATTTGGATTCTCCGGAAAAAAGTACACCAATTTGACCTAGGAGCTATTGCATTTTGGTTCACAGGTGGCGCTGTAATCGATAAAAATCCAAATTTATCTGAAGACATTGAAATACCTCGAGAACTATGCACAGAATCAAAAAAGTTGTCGGATGAAAGTTGTTCGACACGAAGGGGGGCATCCAGGGGGCAAATAGGGACAATTTGATCCCTTTATGAAAATTTAATATTAAAAATTCTAATATTAGAATTTTTAATATTAGAATTTAGTAATATCAATTGCGAAAATTGTTATTCTGAATATGAAATTTTAATAATGTCCATTCGTTTTACCTTCAATAAAATTACATTTTAGGTTTTAAATTTATTATTTAATAAACAAAAAGAGGACATCACGCAATCCATTAAAAATCGCGTCATGTCCCTTCACTCAGCTCATTCATTCTCTCTCTGTATGTTTTTTCCGAAATGAGAATAAATAAGCTGAGCATTGACCGTCAAACCAGCTTCTATTAAACAAAACGAAACTCTTACTTCATTTGGGGGATTTCGTCGCCATCTACCGGACCCCGAGAGAACTCACGTGGTTTCATACATGTACACCGCTTGCATTTCGGCCATCACCGGCGCCGGTTCTGTTACATAACGCTAGAGGGCGACATAACTCGAAAATAAAGTAGCATATCATTTTATACATAAGTTGAGTCACACGTAACCAGTTCACCTACATTTTTCTCTACTTTCCTGAAGGGAAGTAAATGGATATCGCGACTTTCTAATCCCCATATTAAAATTTAGTATTCACGGTCTCTCAGTGTAAGACTGTTTTTGAAGTCCATTGTAATGGTAGTAATTCGGTCGGAGGTCACTTTGCTTTTAGAATAACAACTTTCCGTTTACGTGACTATTTTTTGTCTACCCTTCATTGCTTAAATCGAATTGCAAGTTAAAAATGAATCCTGCTACAGTTCCCGAAAAAATCGAAATGATTCTTATTTATGGTGAATGTAAGAGGAATATTGACGATGCTATTGCGTTGTATGCTGAGCGTTTTCCAGATAATGCTCGCTCGCGTTCTTTTTTTTACAAAGTTGTGAATGCCTTTCACTCTGATAGCAGCGTACAAATGAAAAAAAGGAAGTGAAGATTAACAGTTACAGGAGAAGCTAACGAAGTAGCTGTACTAGCAGCTATTCACCAAAATCCACATGTAAGCACACGACAATTACATCGCGATTCCGGCATTTCCAGAGACAGTATTCAAAGAATATTGCATCATCATAAGTTTCACCCATATCACATTTCACTGCACCAGGAACTAGATGGCGATGATTTTCATAACCGCGTGGTGTTTTGTGAATGGGCATTTCAAAAAATGCAAACGAACCACAATTTCTTTGCTAATGTATTATTTTCAGATGAATCTACATTCACGAACCATGGTGGCGTCAATAGGCATAATATGCATTATTGGAGCGTAGAAAATCCGCATTGGTTACGACAAGTTAATCATCAACGTCCTTGGTCGGTGAACGTTTGGTGTGGAATCATAGGAAATAAACTCATTGGTCCTTATTTCATTGAAGGTAATTTGAATGGAACAAAATATCGAGATTTCCTAGAACAAGAAGTATCATTACTACTTGAGGATGTTGCTATGGACGTCCGACGGACAATGTGGTTTCAGCATGATGGTTGCCCAGCACATTTTTCAAGAGTAGCAAGGGAAATACTAGACCGTGATTACAATGGTAGGTGGATTGGTAGAGGTGGCCCCATTAATTGGCCTGCGAGGTCACCTGATCTAACATCTCTGGATTTCTTCCTATGGGGTTACCTAAAAGGTAAGGTTTATGAACAAGTACCAACGACTCGTGAAAACATGGTGGGACGCAAAAGAACTGCTTGCGCAGAAATTTCTGCAGATATTATTCTATCATGTATAAAGTCATTTGAAGAAAGAATAAATAAATGCATTGAAGTGGAAGGTCAACATTTCGAACACTTACTCAAGTAAGTGAACAGTGAGACAGTGAGAGGCAAGGGGACTCACGAAAAACAAGCACCCCAAAGGGAACAGAAAAATACTACGTCCACGTCGTTGTTCCTGGGTAACGCTAAATGTATTTTTTCCCGGCTTTGTTAGAATGACCGTATTCCATATCCGCTACGCGGGCGAAAATTGTTAATATTGGAGAATCCAAATCTGCAATAAAAACTGGGGGTTCCTATTTAAGTTTTATTGTTTTTGCCCCCACTCCACCCCCAGGGGATGGGGGAGGGGGTAAATTTCATTATTACTGGATGCCCCCCTTCGTGTCGAACAACTTTCATCCGACAACTTTTTTGATTCTGTGCATAGTTCTCGAGGTATTTCAATGTCTTCGGATAAATTTGGATTTTTATCGATTACAGCGCCACCTGTAAACCAAAATGCAATAGCTCCTAGGTCAAATTGGTGTACTTTTTTCCGGAGAATCCAAATCTGCAATAAAAACTGGGGGTTCCTATTTAAGTTTTATTGTTTTTGCCCCCACTCCACCTCCAGGGGATGGGGGAGGGGGTAAATTTAATTATCACTGGATGCCCCCCTTCGTGTCGAACAACTTTCATCCGACAACTTTTTTGATTCTGTGCATAGTTCTCGAGATATTTCGATGTCTTCAGATAAATCGGCCACCCTGTATATAATTCGTCAAAGATATATTGAAAGTGTCGAAAAGATCTCTGACGGATATCTTATAGATACTATAAGACATCTCTTAGATATATCGAAATAGTTATTTTCGTATCAAGGGCGTAAAAGAACTTATGCGCCCGTAGGTGGTCACCGCGCCCGAGGGGCTGGCAAAGACTACCCTTGGGGGGGTAGGGGGTCGAAACGTCGAAATTTGATGAAAAACAATAGGTTAATTTTTTTGCCGAGATGACCAAATTCAATACTTTTTCAGACAACAGTCATAAACATTTTAAACCAGTTTTTATGGCATTATCGTTGACTTTAGGAAGAAAATGCATAGAACCTTTTTTGTAGAGAATTGCATGCTCTATCTTTTTTGTTTGAAACATTTTTTAATAAAATTTGTATTTTTCAAAATAAATGCAAAAAACTACAAAGAAACTTAATTGGGGCTAATTTTTTTTAGTAATGGACAGGTGGATCTGCCCCAAAATCTAATCAGATCTAATTTATGCCAAAACGCGTATTTTTAAAAAAAATTTATGTCGATTATTCGTTCACGAGTTATCGCGAGACAAAAAAACGGGACGTACGGACGTACGTACGTAAAAGATCACGGACACAAATTTTTGTATTGTTGATTTGGGTTCCTTAGGGTCTGAAACGTCGACATTTGATGAAAAACTATATGGTAATTTTTATGCCCGAAGTGACCAAATTCAATACTTCGTCCAGACTTAGTCTGGGTCGAAGTAATAAATGCACATACTTTAGGAGAATCCTTCATGGCCACGTTCGTTGCTTAGATACGAACTTGCTATAGGAGAAAGTGTATATAACCTTTTTTGTAAAGAATTTTCCGCTCTACGTTTAAAAATTTTTTTTGAGATGATGTAGTTCATCGAAAGAAATATCCAGCACATTAGTCCGCCAGCCTGCACAGACGCCGCGCGTCGCCCAGCAAATGGAGAGCAACTTCGAGCAGCTCTCCTGGGCTCAATTTACGTAGAAACGAAACAAATAAGTAGCTTAAATCCAAGGAAATTTCAAGCGCTACAACTTTTGCACGAAAGAAATTTCACGATAAACTCAGTGAAACGAGATAATGAGAAAAAAACAAAAAAAAAATTATTTGAACGGTTTTTCGACTGTAAGAAAAAAAGGTAACACGTCCATTTTCGTTGTAAATTGACCGAGTTATTGCGAAATAGTAGATTGTGCAACTAGGGAGCAAAATAGGTGTTTGCCGATGAGTGTGAGTTTGACGCCCGAGCGAAGCGAGGACGGCATTTCGCACGAGTCTACAAATACCTATTCTCCCTTGTTGCACATACTATTTTCTCATACGAGGGCGTGCTATTTTGCTCCCTATATCCCGCGATATAGGGAGCAAAATAGTATTTTGCCCACAGAATGCGAGAAACCTATTTTGCTCCCGGGTATATTTATTTTGCTCCCGCAATTTAGGGAGCAAAATAGCATTTTGCGCACAGAGTGTGAGAAAAATGATTTTTCGCTTCCCCCTCCCCCTACAAAATGTGTCAGGGATGGGGATACAATTGGGAGACAATTGGGAAAAAAGCTTTTCTAAACACCCCCAACATGCCAGATGATTTTTTGCATGGTTTTCTATGAAATTAAAATAACATTTTTTAAGTTTATTTAAAATATCATAAAAATTGCCCATTTTTGTCACAGGGAAAAAAGATGCGTGTCTAAATTTCCTATAAATATCAATTTTTACTTTTTCGAGATCTCAGCACTTGAAAATTTGTCATTAGTACAAAACTTTTCCTCGTCGTATTTCCCATAAAAAATACATTTCTAAACTATGAACACAAAATTGTTTTTATTTAAAATTAATTATTTATACTGCGAGCTGGAGGAGTCGTGGTCCTGCCACGATGCTATATGACATGTCTCACGATGTCGCATCATGGCATCAGTTTACGCTGTCTATGCAATGTGCCGTATTACTATTTTTTCTACTTTGTTACCATAAAGACGCTAAACAAATTAATAATACGCCATTCTTTTTTAATTAAAAAGCAGCACGAATTTTTAAATTCTACAAGAAGAAGTTTAAAGAAAGATGAGTGCATCCTAATGTGCGATTTTTCGGAAAACCATGCGTTTGTGATCCAAAACGCTATCCACGTGTTTCATTGGAACAATGGCCAGGCGATCATTCATCCCACGGCCATTTATTACGGAGATGAACAAAATTTTGTGAAAATGAAGAGCGTCGTTTCAATTTTGGAATGTCTTAATCATGAGGCTATTGCGGTGCACTTTATGTTGACAAACATAAACACGACAACATAGTATTTTCGAGAAAATCGGATAAAATGCCTACCAGCTTATATGTCTACTGCAAAATGACGTGTTCTTTTGACTTCTGTAAGGAGTGTTTTCAAATTCTGTTCCGGAACTTCGGTTCGTAGACTGAGGGTGACCTACTTTATAGTTTTGAAAATATGGAGACACTGAATAGTCACAAATATGAAAGTTGATAAACTTAAACACGTCAAATTAGTATTTACGAGAAAATCGGATATCGATTATATAATAGAGTGTTAAATTAGCTCTGGTCATTACTACGTGTGGTTGAACTGTAGTATTTACGGCATTGTATATTTTTCAAAGACCGAGTATTTAACGATTGTTATACTCGACACATTTGCATTGAACGAATACCCGCATCGTTTCATCTTATTAGCTAGGTAGGTAGGAAATTCCGGAATGCCTACCTGTTTGTATGTCTACTGCAAAATGACATTCTCTTTTGACTTTTGTAAGGTGTGTTTTTAAATTCTGTTCCGGAACTTCGGTTCGTATACTGATGGTGACCTACTTTATAGTTTTAAAAATGTGGAGACACTGAATAGTCACAAGTGTGACAGTTTACAAACTTAAACACGACAAATTAGTATTTACGAGAAAATTGGATAATGATTAAATAATAGTGTGTTAAATTAGATCTGGTCATTACTACGTGTGGTTAAATTGTACTATTTACGGCATTGTATATTTTTCAAAGACCGAGTTTTTAACGATTGTTATACTCGACACCTTAGCTTGGGAGGAAGATCCGTATCGTTTCATCTCATTAGCTTGGTAGGTAGGAAATTCCGGAATGCCTACCTGCTTATATTTGTTCGGCAAACTGACAAGCTCATTTGACTTTTGTAAGGAATTTTGTTAAATTCTCATCCGGAAATTCGGTTCGTATACTGAGATTGACCTTCGTTATAGTTTCGAAAAAATGGACACACTGAATAGTTACAGGTGTGAAAGTTGACCAATATAAACACGACAAACTAGTATTTACGAGAAAATCCTATCAGGATTAAATAACAGAGTTTTAAATTAGCTCTGGTCATTACTACGTGCGGTTAAACTGTAGTATTTACGGCATTGTATATTTTTCAAAGACCGAGTTTTTAACGATTGTTATACTCGACACCTTAGCTTGGGAGGAAGACCCGTATCGTTTCATCTCATTAGCTAGGTAGGTAGGAAATTCCGGAATGCCTACCTGCTTATATTTGTTCGGCAAACTGACAAGCTCATTTGACTTTTGTAAGGAATTTTGTTGAATTCTCATCCGAAAATTCGGTTCGTATATAGAGGTTGACATACTTTATAGTTTTGAAAAAATGGAGACACTGGATAGTCACAAGTGTGACAGTTGACAAACTTAAACACAACAAATTAGTATTTACGAGAAAATCGGATAATGATTAAATAATAGAGTGTTAAATTAGATCTGGTCATTACTACGTGCGGTTAAAACTGTATTATTTCCGGCATTGTATATTTTTCAATGACCGAGTTTTTAATGATTGTTATACTCGACACCTTAGCTTGGGAGGAAGACCCGTATCGTTTCATCTCATTAGCTAGGTAGGTAGGAAATTCCGGAATGCCTACCTGCTTATATTTGTGACCACACGCATATATAATATTATAATTGTAATAAATGATTCCAATAAAATATGTTGGTTGTGTTTCTAAAATATAAAATGTAATAACCATGAGATTCCCGGGACACAACTGCAGGAAGCATATCGGACTCGTCAGCCTCCCATACCTCCAAGTCATCTGGATCTGTAAATCTAGGGTTCACGGCACCTGAGACTCCAGCTGGAAAAACATTTTGGATATTTAACATTATGAAGGCATGCACTAAAGTAAATAGCATTTCGTTGTTAATTTAATGTATTGCTACATTTGTATTATATTAAAAATAACTCGAAAATTGAACATAATTTATAGACAATGAAATAAGCTATTTTCTGAACTATCAAAAAACGATTGAGAAAATTCTCCATGCTGAGGCATTGGCCGATCGACTAGTGACCCTTCGCATGTAATATTATAACTGTAATAAACGAGTCCAATAAAATATGTTCGGTGTATTTCTAAAATATAAAATGTAATAACCTTGAGGTTCCCGGGGCATAACTGCACGAAGCATGTGGGACTCGTCAGACTCCGACATCTCCAAGTCATTTGGAGCGCCAAATCTGGGGTTCACGGCATCAGAGACTCCATCTGTAAAAATATTTTGGATATTTAACATTTTGAAGGCATGCACTGCAGTAAATAGCATTTCGTTGTTAATTTAATGTCTTGCTACAATTGTATGACACTAAAAATAACCCGAAAATTGAACATAATTTACATACAATAAAATAAGCTCTTCTGAACTATGAAAAAACAATTTCTATTTCGAATTGGCTTATATCACGAGGTGTATTTATGACACTGAAGCTGGTCGGTAATTCTAGCAGGCAATCGATTTTCTCATCAAAATGTTTTCTTGTCAAACCTGCACAAAACTGCCACTTTTCCGTGTAGGTTAAGCGGACGGAAAGTGAGCCATTCCAGCGATAATGCAAATGCGCATGCGTACCGGCTTTTTTCTATTTTTACAGCCCCGTGTTCTCATTACCGCCCGCTGCTCGTTACCGTCGAGCGCTAAGGTGGCATTTTTAGACAGGTGTGACGAAAAGTATCGTTTGTACCACGGGCTTAAATGCATTACACGCTCTAACGATGCTTGATCCCTCGCATACGGCGGCGTGCCTAGGCTTGCCTTCGGGTCGCCTTGTCTTTGCCTGCGACTCGAGCTGCAGTATCGCCCGCGTCGTAATTTGTGAAATTAGTATAAAGGTATACAAAATGCAATGAGGAATATTTCTGTTACCAATCGAAATATTACCCAATGCACATTTTCCGACATTGAATGAACAGTTTTTGGGGTCAATGGAAGTTATTATTTTACCTGGAAAGTGTGATTCCTCTTGGGTTTCTAATTGCGATTCCAATTCAGCAATCGGGCTGTCCAGATTCGCATATTCTATGTTTAATGGTGCAACACAAGAACAATGCAAATGGTAAATGACCCATCGTACGGTCACATAATACAGTGCAGAATATTATATGATGTACAAGGTACCTGAACGAATCTCCTCAAGCCACGCATCAAAATCGTCCACGCCGGATCCCACGCTGTCGTCGTCGGAGTTTATCAATTCTGAAAATACCAATGGCTATGCAGTGCACACGTTTATACATATTGTTTGCGAAAGCGTTTACAGCGATATGAAAAGAAGTCATCGTATTTTAAGGAAAATTCACAGAAATTGTAATCTTGTTTGGAAGTTATCCTAAACGATTACTGGAAGTTTTGTTTTATCTTTAAAAAGATGTGCGGATGGCGTAAGTTATTGTATGTCTCGTACAATAGCTGTCTCTCGAGTTTTATTCAAATTGAACTTCTTCGGAGTGTGCATTAAATCTAAAATGCCTACAAACTGTGTTGCAAGCAGTTGGGTTCTGTGCCGTAAATAGATTCCCTATTTTCTGCTTAAATGTTGGCTGATTTTTGTGATTTCCAAGATCTAACCTTACTTTTGTAATTTGGAGAGGCAAGAGGTGGGATTTAATATATATTTATCAATTTTGTAATTTCTTTAAGTTGAACTTTTAAGTGCCTGACACCTTGTAACGAGCCGTTTGACTCGATCGCGAGCGGGAGAGAAGGAGTAAAGGAGAGAAGGAGCGAAAATAAGACATCAAGAAAAGTGACTCAAAAAATGGAGAAAACCGGCGCGGAAAAAGACGACGGGTTCGCACATGCGAATAACTGAACCCAACCTCACCTACCTTGGTGATCAAACGCGGGAAGACGGAGAGACCCGAGGACTCATGACGCGGCGCTCCGAGCGCGGTCGGAGCGCTCTATGCGCGGAAGTAACGACGTACCAGGCAGGATTGAGGGCGCATGTGCGAATACTAAGAAATGGCGCGGGCTTTAAATGTGACGGGCGGGCTGTCAGTTTGAAATTGACGAATGATATTCAAAAAAACTGACAGTTCCGTCCATAATCCTGAATATTGACTGAGGGGGTTGGGTGAACCCGGAGAGGATCCAAGTCTATAAATAGGACTCCCGGGGATGGACTCGCTCTCTCTTCTCCCGACAACGAGGACGTGGACACCGCAATCCGGACCTGCAGACATTAGAGCCACGAGGTCGACAGGACGGGTCCGGAGCTCCAGAGAATCTGCGGTGTCCTAAGGAAAACCTGACCCACCAGGTCGAAGAACTAAGGTGAGCGCATTCCACTCCTCATATTTAACAATAAGAAGAAAGGAGAGAATTGGCCGTCCGCTTCCCCTTTTTGAAGCTTTAAAAAGTGCAGGAAGCAGTGACGGCTATCACAAGAACGGGTACCCGGGGAGGCGTTCACCCATCAATTACACGATCGACTTCGACTGGTGGATTCCTGACGGTCCTCCGGATGAAGAACCTTGACGACGGAGAACAGAACGAAAATGGACGCAGCATAATCATGGGAAGAACTAAAAGAATGCTCCTTCTCTCCACCGAAATGCGGTATGTTTGAAAATTAATGTGTATAATTTCATGTCATGTAAAGCCACCGCAAATTTGTATCTATATATATTAATGGATGTCTGTGTATGAGATGAATGTGTGTCCGCGTCGTCCTAATTTATTATTCCGCGTAATTTATCCCGTTGACTAAATAGAAATGACAATTTTACATATAATGACTTCACAGACGTACCAACGACTCGATAATACATTTTAATTTATGGACTCTTATTCATTTATATGCGAGTAGACTTCGAGTATGTTGTGTATGTGTGTGATTGTTTTTTATGACGAGTTCAATTATATTTATAGAATTCCAAGGATCAAATATATTTTAATTGAATGACAATAAATATAATTATGACTACGATTTCTTTCAGCACCTTACGATTCCAATCTATAATTTTAATATGATTTTTAATTTATTTATTATACTATTGACTAATAATTTGACATATTATATTTTATGTTTGGACGATTCGGAAAGGTTTTATCCACTTAACTCCGATTCGTTTCAACCTATTTAATGATTCGAAATGCGTACTTGCGGTACCTGTTTAATCATCTTTTAATGATTGAGGTCATGTACGTCTGACGATTAAAAATAGTATCCCAGTAAATAAATGTGATCTGATTCATGAAGATATTGAAGATTTTGTTTGTTAAGATGCAGTTTGGTAATAATAAAATTTGACTTGGTTTAACGTATATTCCTCCTCATTCTGAATCACAAATTTATTCTAATCATGTTGAGGAAGTTGAATCACAAATTGTAAGGTCGAATGATTGTGATATTATTCTTTTTGGCGACTATAATATCGCATCTGTCATATGGGGTGTGTTCCTCTACGATCGAGCAAACCGTCCACGTCGCGCCATCTCTGTGCGACCGCTCGCCCATCATTGTGCTCGCTCTTACCAATTCCGTTCGAATTGAACCAGATTTCGAATCTCGAGGATCTTTCGCAATCAATTAAGTTCCGATTTTGACCGCCTGCAGCGTAAAATTTTGGACGCTCCTCAAAACGTGCGAAAGATTTCCGGTCAGTCTAGCGTCTTGCTTTCGATCGCTAAAACCGATTTCGTGTGCCTCACGATCGCTTGCGAATTTTCCGATTTCGAAAGGCAAATCTTTAAATTCGGCACATTAAAAATCGAACGCAGCATTGTTACAAGTGAACTGTATCACTTTTCGCGAGTTAAGACTCGGGGAACTCGGTTAAAAGCTGTGCATTTTGAGTACGCATTTTCGACCGCGTGTTGTATCATCCGCGTGCGCGAACGAGCGGGGTCTCCATTTGTATGGATATTTGTGTGAAATAAACGATTCTTTTGGCTAACCTCAGAAAATTCCAATTACTTGCTTTTTCCTGCGGACCCTGGACCACGCATAGAGTGAGGCATATATTCGATATAAGTGAGAATAGTGCCCCAGTCGAACATTTGGCGATCCTGCCAGGACCCACGGAAATGCGAGTGATTCGGGAGTGATTAAACAAAAAACATTTGAGAAACTTTTCATGCAATTTACGCAAAAGTGCGCGAATCGTTTTTAATTTTTTTTCTTATTCGCTGAGAAGCGATTCGGGCGTTTCCGTCTATCATCGGCTGCACCGAACATACATTTCGGAACCAGCAGCTACGCAGTGACGTCATCACGGACGGCTCGGGCAACGGCCGGTGTTTTCGCGAACTTCGTTGTCGCATTCGGTCATACTCGGTCCTGTTCGGCATCGAATGAAAGTGCACATATCACAGTGTTCGAATCCTCATATGTACTCGAAACGCACATCGTAGGCAGTGACGTCAGCTAAAGGAACTGCGTTAAAAATGCGTGAATTTTAATACAAAAACTGTATCCCAACGCTGGGATTTTGTGAAACAAAATGCGTTATGTTCTAACTGTTTATCGTCTTATCATAAAAACGACTCATGCAAGAGTCAGCGCATATGCGCCTATTGTAAGAAGCGGCATCACTCACTCTTGCATGCGCAGACGCAGAAGGTGACTATAACCGATGCAGGGTGCACTTCGAGTAACGACACGCCAGTGAGCGAGGTCAATCTTGTACAATCACATTTGAGTACCTCACAAGTAGCTGCACACATTATTCTCACCACTGCATGGGTACTAGTTACTGCTGCATCACAACGCGTAGTAAAGCTACGAGCTTTACTAGATCCAGGCTCAACTCATTCCTTTCTTTCACGAGCTGCTGCGAATGAATTGTGTACTAAGACCTACTCAACGTCGATGCTGGTAAATTGAATCGGTCGACATAAATCCGCAACGGTTACGCAGATCGTACCGATTTCGGTTAGCTCGATTTCAAACAAAGAAATCGCGCTAACAACTGACGCGCTCATACTCGACGAACTGACGTCGTACGTACCGAAGTTCCGATTTCCGTTATCACGCTGGCCTCATTTGGACGGTCTTACGTTCGCAGACGGGAATCCTACTGACGATACGCCGATTCATTTGATAATCGGTGCTGATTTGTACGCGTACGCAATCCGCGATGGAATAATTCGAGGGCGACGTGACGAGCCGGTTGTGATCAACACTATCTTTGGGTGGGTTCTCTCGGGTACGAGCAACTCAACAAACAGGCCCAATGAAACGATATCCGTACAGGCGCATCATTCGTACATACAATATGATGATGACCTCAACTCGTCGTTAACGCGGTTTTGGGAAACCGAGGAAACTTGTAGCAGCAACCCTATCTCGGAAGACGACGCGAAATGTGAAACCCATTTCAAGAACACCCATTCACGAAAAGATGATGGTCGATATATGGTTCGGATACCACTTCGCGATGATCCCTCGCTAGCACTCGGAGAAACTTACAAACGCGCTGCGCAATGTTTGCACGCTATCGAGCGACGACTCGCGAATCGATCCGCGGAGCACGCCGAGTATATCGAATTCATGGCTGATTATGAAGCTCTTGGACACATGCAGGTTGTAACAACGCGGCCGAAAGCCGCGCCGGTAGTATATTTGCCTCACCATCCGGTGGTGAAAATTACCAGTACGACCACGAAGACACGAGTCGTCTTCAACGCGTCCGCACCTTCAGCCACTAGCAAATCACTGAACGATCTGCTGTTAGTCGGCCCTAAGCTGCAAGCCGACTTACCCCTGCTCCACCTACAATGGCGCACATACAGATATGTCTGTACCGCCGATATTGAGAAAATGTATCGGCAGATCTTGGTCGATCCCGAAGACCTTTATCTGCAACGCATATTGTGGCGGAAAACCGCATCAGATCCAATACTTGAATATCAGCTGCTAACCGTCACATACGGAACAGCCAGTGCCCCCTTTTTAGCACTCCGTGTTCTTAGGCAGCTAGCTGAAGACGAAGGTGATGCCTTTCCCCTAGGAAAGAATGTAATTATGTCTCACATGTTTGTGGACGACGCGCTCTTCGGAGCTGATTCGATCAAGGATACCATCGCAATCCGTGATCAGATCAACGCACTGTTGAGCAAAGGCCATTTCACACTCCGCAAGTGATCCAGCAACTCAGCAACTCTGCTCGTAGACATAGATCCGGCTAATCACGGTCTGTCTTGCGACAAAACGCTTCAAACGGACGATAGCGTGTACCGGAAGGCGGGCGGTATGTTCCTCTACGATCGAGCAAACCGTCCACGTCGCGCCATCTCTGTGCGACCGCTCGCCCATCATTGTGCTCGCTCTTACCAATTCCGTTCGAATTGAACCAGATTTCGAATCTCGCGGATCTTTCGCAATCAATTAAGTTCCGATTTTGACCGCCTGCAGCGTAAAATTTTGGACGCTCCTCAAAACGTGCGAAAGATTTCCGGTCAGTCTAGCGTCTTGCTTTCGATCGCTAAAACCGATTTCGTGTGCCTCACGATCGCTTGCGAATTTTCCGATTTCGAAAGGCAAATCTTTAAATTCGGCACATAAAAAATCGAACGCAGCATTGTTACAAGTGAACTGTATCACTTTTCACGAGTTAAGACTCGGGGAACTCGGTTAAAAGCCGTGCATTTTGAGTACGCATTTTCGACCGCGTGTTGTATCATCCGCGTGCGCGAACGAGCGTGGTCTCCATTTGTATGGATATTTGTGTGAAATAAACGATTCTTTTGGCTAACCTCAGAAAATTCCAATTACTTGTTTTTTCCTGCGGACCCTGGACCACGCATAGAGTGAGGCATATATTCGATATAAGTGAGAATAGTGCCCCAGTCGAACAGAGTGATTTTCCACAATTGAATAAGTGCCTTCATCCAGATTTAATGGTACCAACTAATGCTGGCCATATCTTTCATTTGATTTCAACTAATGATCTGGTTCAACCCTTTCCAATAAATGTGTCGAAAGGTTATACATTGGATTTGGCCTTAACGTCATTACGCAACTTGGAAAATATTCCATCGCTGGACTCACTTGTGGATACAGATGCTCATCATGATCCATCTTTCTTTGAGTATAAGGGTGCCTATAATCGTACTGTGCCTTTGCTAAGAAAGCATTGGGATTTTTCGTAGTGTCAATAACAATAATATTAATTGTGATCTATCTTCTGTCAATTGGTAATCGGTTCTCTGCTGTCAAAGCCTTGATTGCAATTTAGTTTCATTTTACGAATGTATATATCAAACTATAAATTCTCGTGTTCCAGTAAAAAAGAAAGTTGAATCCAAATCTAGGACATACATGAAAGCATTCTGGTTTTATGTAAAAAATTTAAAATCAGCTAACAGAATGCCATTTTGAATGCATGTAAATGGAAATCAGGTATCAACAGAAACTGATATTTCAAATATGTTTGCTAAACACTTTTCATCAGTGCATATTGCCTCTACTCGAAGTATTCATGAGGCGTATTTGCTCGACTTTGGTTCTCTTTTGAAGTATATCTTAATAACCGATCAAGGCATATTAGATGTAGTCAAGGGTCTGCATGATAGTTACAGTTATGGACTTGACCTTTTACCCGCCCTTTTTATAAACAAATGTCATTACTTTTCTTCTTAAACCTTTCAGATTTTTATTTAATAAGTCTATGGAGACTGTAGTTATGCCGACTGCTTGGAAATAATCGTTTATTACACCAATTTGGAAATCTGCCGATAAAGGCTTTCAATTATTAGTATTATTCCAAAGAGTTTAGATGTAATAGTCACTGTAAAGGCAACCGCGGTATTTTCATCGGTTATTATTCCTGAACAGCATGGGTTTATAAAGGGTAGATTAACCTTTAGACTGCTGGTAAATCAATATTTTGACGCATCATAAAAACTTGTTTAATGTTTATTTTTAGACTAAAATATATATTAATTTATTATTATTTTCACTTATTAAAGGTATTTAAGATAAATTTACCCCTCCACACCCCTTTTTACCTACTCTAAATCCATTAAATCTGTATTTTCTACTACAATCATTAGATTTGGATTCAACGTCGAAAAATACTCTGGAAACGTGTATCTGCACTATAAAATAAATAAAATTTGAATCCCATGTCTAAAGGGGTGAAATATCTTTAAAACAGCCCTTAAAATTTGACTATCAACCCTTCAAAATGCTTTAAATATTTAATTAAATCTACAAATGTAACTTGCATAATGTTCTCATAAAGAAAGAAGCGTTTCCTACTATTAAAAATACATTTTTTTTAAATTTGAAACCTTTAACATTAGCAGTTGCGTTCCCTGCCGGAAAATAAAGATATTGACGCACCTCATGATCTACACTTTGTGTATGATCAATCATTGATATGAGATACCTTAAATACCAGTTTTCTGAGGGTTATATGCTCTTCTAAATACCGGCAGTCTAATGGTTAACTAACTTGTCGCTCTATACTAATTTTATTCGTATGACTTTAGAGGAATTTGCTCAAGTGGACTCAGTCTACCTTGATTTTTCTGAAGTCTTTGATACGGTCGATCATGGCATCTTAGTGTATAAATTAGCTTCCATGGGTATTCGAGGGAGTCGTCTAACGTGGATATCTTCTTTTATCTGCGGTAAACAATCTTTTGTGAGAATTAATAATTAATAATTCTACGTCCCATGGTTATATATATATATATATATTCACGTCCGGCATGCCACAAGTTTCCCACCTTGGTTGCTTCATGTTTAATGTAGGTATTTATAAATATTAAAAATTTTGTTTAACACCGGGATATTTCATTTTTTGCTGATGACGTCAAATTATATGCACGGATTGGGTTTCCTTGTGATGTCTCGGGATTACAGTGTGATTTAGAAGCTTCAGAGAGGTAGTCTCATAGGAATAAATTAATATTGAATACATCAAAATCTAAATTTATGTCCTTTTTCAGAGGCTCAAAACCAATCGAATTTACGTATAAGCTGAACGAGTCTTTAAAACCTTGTACGATTATCAAGGATTTACGTATTTTGTTTTATAGAACCCTTTCTTTTTCTTATCATTTGCGAGTATGTGTATCGAACGCATATTCATCTCTTGGGTTCTTAAGATGTTCCACATCAGGTTTTAGAAATCTTGGAACTTTAATTTAACTTCATAAACTATTGTATTGCCTCACATCTTGTTTGGGTCTGCAGTATGGACACCTTACACCCGGAAAAGCATTGAGGCCTTGGAGTCGGTTCAACATCGATTCATAAGGCTTTTATGACTTAAAAAGGGTTCATCTATGAGTCTGTATAGTCATGACTACCCTAGTCATGTACAACGCTTGAATTGAAGTACAATTAAATCGATACATCTATGCTTATATTTAAAATTATCATTTAGAATTATTAAAAATATGTTAAGTTGCAGTGAATTCGATTCTGTTTTCTCTGTGCGTTCAATACAGCATGACCTGCGGAGTGTGAGGCCCGTTCAAAAGTGTAACATTAGTACGAACTATACTTTTTTTTCATGTATTCCACGAATAATAAGATCTCGGAATTGTCTACCGTCAAGTGTTACGAACTTGCCTTCGTATTTGAGTTTCTCTCGTAGAGCAAGAGATTACACTAAATAGTATTAAAATTCCTTACGCATCAAGGATTTACTTTGATATTTTCGTTTTTGTTATCCATATATAGACTTATTTTTACATATTATTCTTTAAGAACGCGCCTTTATTATTGTTCATTCTTTGTAAAAAGCTTTATAACCGCTGATCCATTAAATAAATAAATAAATATATAAATACAAAATTTCAAAAGTGAATTCTCTAAAACATAGATCCTTCAGTAACAAGCCTAATCTTAATTAAAAAGGCATGTGGTTTTTACGAGCTACTGATGAAGATTACCTTGTTTCATGGAAGCATAAATAATGTCATTAAAAATTTGAAACATACCATCTACATTCTGCTGCAGACCGGGTTCCTCTAGATTGTCCATGGTAAACTCCCCTGGAGGACGATCCTGAAAAATTTCGAGGTCCCAATCGGAATCGTTGGCTGGCAAGTGCATGAAAAAGAAATAATACCTTCACGAAAGAGAAAAAAGTGTGTGTGTGTGCGTGTGTGTGTGCGCGCGTGTGTGTGTGTGTGTGTGTGTGTGTGTGTGTGCGTGTGTGTGGCTTTTTCTTTACCTTCATCCGTGGCCAAGACCTGCGTTGTCAGTATTTCGTATTCGGACCCCTCCCTCTCTTCTATGTTGCAATTCAGCAACGGCCGGACGATAGGGCCCTTTAATGCCGCGCACTTTTCGTGGAGTTCGTCGATGGAGATGTCCCTTCTGTGGTATTCGGACCATGCTGCGTCAAAGTAAAATGCATGCTTATATAATTCGAACTTACATTAGATATATTTTTATGTTAATAATGCACAAAATATTTCAATGAGTCGTGTACCTTTCTGAAGGCCTTTGTGCTTAAAGACGGTGGAGTATCTCTGCTCTCTGCTGAGCACCCGACCGTCTTTCAGAGCCCGAATATCCGCCCGTGCCCAACTTTTCTGCAAATAACATTGAAATTAAATTATTTTAATACCCATGCGGTCGTAAGAACATTTATTTTTGTCGCAATAGGCCGCAAATAGTAGTTTTCGATATAAGAGCGGAAAGTTCAACTTTACGCACCGTAATTTAACATGCGATTAGATATCGAAACATGCATATCCAACATTACTTTTGATATATGTATGCGTAAAGTTTGCTAAATGTCATTTTGCGCCATAAGAACGAAAAATACTATCCCTACCCATGAAGTGCCACGGATACGGCCGGGGTCCCATCACTCGACCCACTTTCGCATTATAAGATTCCAGCGCGTTGTTTGTTCGCCGGGTATACCCGTATACGCTAAATCCGGCAGGCTTCACTTTTGACAGCCACTGGCGTTTGAAATATATAATGAACGGCTGCATGGCCAATTTCATTTCGTTGTTTAATGCACCGCATATCTTATAAAATTGCTGCTCTATCTGGTTGCAAGGCAAATAAGCCAAAGCACATACTTTTTTTGCAAACGCCATGGCCTCCTCATTATTTTGCAATGTGGGTCCCAGTTTCAATTTCTTGAATTTTCGAAACAATGCCTGGAAATAAAAAAAGACTTAGGAGTTATACAGGGTGTACGAAAAGTCCCGGGACGGTTGAATAACTTTCGACAGAATAAAAATTTCAAAAATCGCCGAAACACATGATTCGATTTTTCAAACAAGCTATCTTTTGAGGGGGGGTTTCGGCCCCCCAACCTCAAGGGGGGCGGGGGGCACGAGGGGGGCCAAAAATCTTAAATGGCAACATGGTTTGAGTGGGGGCTCATTTGAAAGGTATTTTCGAGATGAATTCAGATCACTGGTCATAGAGGGCGCTGCGATCATTTTTCGCAGAGATTTTTTACTTTTTCAGATCTTAGACGTACTAACGTTTGTAAAAATGAAAATTTCGAAGTCGCCGAATCGTGTAATTCAATATTCTTAAAAAACTTAAAAAACTTAAAATCGTGTAAAACAATATTCTTAAACGGGTGTCAACCCGTTTCTGAACGTTGCATTGAAAAGCTCTTTTACTTGTGATCTGAAAAAGTTAAAAATCTCTCCGTTATATTTTGAGTTATAAAGGTTTGAAGTTAACAATTTTTTGACACAAAATGTAGAATATCTTGTAAAATATTATTTAGTTTTCAGTAATCATAACCTTAATACTTTTGTGCGCGGAATAATGAGACCAATTAATTGGTTTAAAGAAAATACATTAATCGGATTCCCCTAATATTTTCAGTAAGAATGCATTTTGGAAAAATGTCCAAACCTTTATAACTCAAAAAGTACTTAATAAAAAAATATTTTATTATAGTGTTTTGGAAAGCTCTCGAGATAAGCTATAAGAATATGCAATAAAATGTAGGGGGTTCTATTTAAAAAAATAAGATTGACCTTGAAATGACCTTGAAGGACATGGTCAAGGTCAAAGTCAAGGTCATCATCTTACTCCCCGCTTGAAACCATACAACTTTGCTATTGGACATTTTCTTCTAAGTGCATTCTAACTGAAGATATTAGGGGGGTCCGATACTTTTCGATGACCCTGTATATATATATATATATATACATTTTGGCGACTTTCGAATTTTTTGTTCCGTACCCTGTAACTTTATTGGAAAAAAAATAACAAAAATTTTAAGCCCTCATAGACCCCCCTAGCTCAATTTTAACCTGGCCCCCTGGAGGTTTGAAATTTAACATTGATTTTAGATGAAAAAGAAAAATGTTTGCAGTATTATCGACACTGCTTTTTCAACTAGAGCTGAAAAAATCTGAAATTTTGCATATCTTTTCTCAAACGTTTTCTGAAGGTCCTCAAAAAATTTCAATTAAAAACTAGTGTTGGCGTGGTGCCTCGCTCGCTTCGCTCGCTCAGAAACTTCGACCCTGTGGAGAGTCGGCTATTCCTTAAGACTCGTTTCTGTACTAACAGCTTTCAATTATATTATAAAATTATATTGATATTTGGGGGTCCAATCATATTTAGGTACAAGTGGCTTCGATAGATATGTTACAACAATATAGTGTTTCTTATATGTATGAAAATTGAAAATGAGCATTTTCAAAACTTCGACCCCGACAACAGACCAGCCGAAGTATTAATAAATAAAAGTTGCAAAATACTTACTTCAAGTACTTGTATTGTAATAGACTATTCGATGCATATTACTTGTTTACAGTGTTTTACTAATTACTGTCTGTATTATTATGATATTATATATACAATATATATACATACAGGGTGATCCAAAAGTCCCGGAACAGCAAAATATCTCAGCGGGAGTGCATTTTCGGGGAAAATGTTTTAGACAAAAGTTTAAGGATTTTTCCCTGGCTATTTAATGGCGATATTGAATTTGACCTTGAACATGACCTTGAAGGTTATTTCAAGGTCAAGTTAATTTTTTTAAATGGGAACCCCTATTTTTTTTCACGGATTCGGAAAGAGCACAAAATTTTACGTCCGAATATGCTATGGCCGTTTTTTTCCATTTCAAGGTGAAACTTAAAACTCCCGTGACGGCGAAATATCTCAGAGGGTGTGCATTTATTTGGAAATTGTTTCAGACAAAAGTTTAAGGATTTTTCCCGGGCTATTTAATGGTAGCACAGAATTTGACCAGGAAAAATCCTTAAACTTTTGTCTGAAACAATTTCCAAAGAAATGCACACCCTCTGAGATATTTCGCCGTTACGGGAGTTTTAAGTTTCACCTTGAAATGACCTTGCCGGACAAATCGATCATATCATACTCGGACGTAGAATTTCCCGCTCTTTCAGAATCCATGAAAAAAAATAGGGGTTCCCATTTAAAAAAATTAACTTGACCTTGAAATAACCTTGAAGGTCATGTTCAAGGTCAAATTCAATATCGCCATTAAATAGCCAGGGAAAAATCCTGAAACTTTTGTCTGAAACATTTTCCTCGAAAATGCACTCCCGCTGAGATATTTTGCTGTTCCGGGACTTTTGGATCACCCTGTATAATTCGTCAAAGATATCTTGAAAGTGTCGAAAAGATCTATGACGGATATCGTATAGATATCTATAAGACATCTTTTTGATATATCGAAATAGTTATTTTCGTATCAAGGGCGTAAAAGAACTTATGCGCCTGTAGGTAATAACCGCGCCCGAGGGGCTGGCGAAGACTATCCCTGGGGGGTAGAGGTTCGAAACGTCGAAATTTGATGAAAAACTATAGGGTAGTTTTTTGCCGAGGTGACCAAAATCAATACTTTTTCAGACAAGAGTCATAAGCATTTTAAACCAGTTTTTATGGCATTATCCATGACTTTAGGAAGAAAATGCATACAACCTTTTTTGTAGAGAATTTCATGCTCTATCTTTTTTGTTTGAAATATTTTTTAATAAAATTTGTATTTTTCAAAATAAAATCAAAAAACTACGAAGATACTTAATTGGGGCTAAGTTTTTTTTTAGTAATGGACGGATGGATCTAGGCCAAAATCTAATCAGATCTAAGTTATGCCAAGACGCGTATTTTAAAAAAAAATTTATGTCAATACGCTTATCCGTTCGCGAGTTATCGCGAGACAACAAAACGGGACGTACGGACGTACGTACGAACAAGATCACGGACACAAACTTTTTTATTGTTGATTTGGGTTCCTTAGGGTCTGAAACGTCGACATTTGATGAAAAACTATAGGGTAATTTTTTTGCCCGAAGTGACCAAATTCAATACTTCGTCCAGACTGAGTCTGGGTCGAAGTAACTAGATGCCTTCGACCCAGGTGCCTACAATTTTGGCTAAATTCGTATTGCAGTTCCCTTACGAAAGGCTGATGCTTCCGGGAATATTCCGATTTTAACACTGCCAGGAAAGAAGGCGGCAGAGGGTAGTTCTAGCATCGTTAGGTTCGAGTAGTTTCTATACATATATTGTAACAACATCTTGTTCCTTAAATAGGGTGAATATGCCAATGAATGGACGGTTAAGCATTTTTCACACTTTGATCAATTGTAACTTTTGAATTCTTTTATGAAAATTTAATTATGATAGCACCATTAGAATCGTTAGACTCTGCTCTTTATGACCATGTAGTTCAACCTTTGATTTTATTTAATTACTAACCTCGTCTTCATACGTTTGTAAAAAAATCCGCGATGCAATGAATAGACGGGTTACATCAAATGGGACATTTTCAGTACCAGTTTTGGATGGCTTTAAAACTTTGCTTTGATTTTACAAAATAATGAACACTGGAAGATCAATAGTACTGTAAATATTGTTTTGAATGTTCAAAGAACATAAAAATATGTATTTTGTTGCATGTTGTACATCATACATTCATAAGAAATAGAAATATGTAGAAAATCGTCCATTCATTGGTAGTCGTCCATTCATTGGCATAATCACCCTATAGTAAAATTGAAAATGAGCATTTTCAAAACTTCGACCCCGACCGCAGGTCAGCCGAAGTACTGATAAATGAGCACGCCTTGTTCACATTGATGCTTAAAAAAATGCGGGGGGGGGGGCATACCCGCCACGCTCCCCCGCTTCCTGCGAAGCCCCGAACCCCCCACCCCGCTACCACCTCCCCATGGCTACCCGACACCAACATTACAGTGAATATTTGGTTTGGCCCCCCCCCCCCCCCTGATACCCGCCTCACTCCCCTGCTCCCTCTGTGTCTCTGTTTTTCATGTAATGTATATAATATACATACATATGCATTGTACATATGATGGATTTCACGTCAAATGTCCAGACAAAAAAAAAATTTTCACCAATCGAGCCCCAATTTTTTTTATGAGTTGTCCTATAGGTTAGTAATTATTCAGGAAAATATTGTTTAATTTTATTAAAAATTGGAGGAGTGGGAGGGGGTGAAAGTTTTGAACTTTTTTATGTCACGCGCTACTTTGTGTATTTATTCCACTTAAACAAATAAATACAAAATTTGTTTCAGATATGATTTTTATAGGATTTTTCATGAACTTTCGATTGGTGTAGTCCATTTTGAATTTATTTTTTATTTTGACCAAAATTTTTGAAAATCAAAAATATAATTCAAGTTTTTTCGACTTTGGGCACGTTTTTTTTTTTTTTATATATTTTTAACAGAAAGCTGAGGGTTTTTCCTACAAAATACTTGAATTTCAAAACATCGTTTTTTTTTGTTTTCGAGAAATTGAATTATAAAGATTACGCGTCACGGCAACTCGAAGCACCAATGCACCGCGCTGCTACGCTAACGACTTTGGATTATTGCCGACAGGTGGCTGAGATCGTGGCATGTTTTCTCATACATGCCTCAGAAAAAAAAAAGTGCCCAAAGTCGAAAAAACTTGAATTATATTTTTGATTTTCAAAAATTTTGTTCAAAATAAAAAATAAATTCAAAATGGACTACACCAATCGAAAGTTCATGAAAAATCCTATAAAAATCATATCTGAAACAAATTTTGTATTTATTTGTTTAAGTGGAATAAATACACAAAGTAGCGCGTGACATAAAAAAGTTCAAAACTTTCACCCCCTCCCATTCCTCCAATTTTTAATAAAATTAAAAAATATTTTCCTGAATAATTACTAACCTATAGGACAACTCATAACAAAAATTGGGGCTCGATTGGAGAAAATTTTTTTTTTGTCTGGACATTTGACGTGAAATCCATCATATTTATGTTAATTTCATGTTAATTTGCTTTTTACGGCATTATCGTTGATTTTACGAAGAAATGAATAGAAACTTTTTTGTAGAGAATTCGATGTTCTATATTTTTTGTTTGAAACCTTTTTTTTGTACGATTTGTATTTTTTGTTAAAAAATGGAAAAACGTGTTTTTTGAGCGTTTTTTTGTTAAACCTCCCCATAATCTAGTATGCATTGTCTCCAAAAACTAATCAGATCTAAGTTTGGCCAAGAGAAACCCAAATCCGTTTGTACTTTTTAAATTCGTCATTCCAGTCACGAGATATCGCGTATACACAATTTTGCCCCCGGACGGACGGACGTACAACCTAACGGACACTAATTTTTTTATTGTTGCTTTGGATTCCTTAGGACCTGAAACGTCGACATTTGATGAAAAACTATAGGGTAATTTTTTGACGGGAACTGACCAAATTCAATACTTCGCCAGACCTATGGTTTGGGTCGAAGTAACTATGTTCTGGTTGAGATATAACGTTTTTAAGGGCGGTCATTTTTTGCTTAAAAAACTGAGAGAAGTTCAAATTTCATCGTTATTTGTACACAGCTCTCTTGTGGAACGTTCTACAATTACGAGCAATCACGTTTCATATTTATTGGGTTCTTATGAATAAAATGAGCACCGATTGAGTCAAATTCGATCATTCCCAGCTGAGTTATCGTATTTCTTTTGCGGAATTTTTTTTTTAATAAAAATTGAGTAAAGCAAATGTAGGTTTTGTTTCTACGGTATAACTTTTTTGACAAAAATTAAACGATAGTGCGCTATGGTGCATCGTATTCCGTAAAATGTACTTGAAGTTTCGAAGGTCCGACGAACTATTTGTCAGGGGCGCCACAGAGCTAAAATAATCAAATAAAGTTATCAAAATATGGAAATTGTTTAATTGTTATGTTTTAATGGGGAAAAAAGTGAGAGCTCCATGATACCTTTATTTGATTATTTTGTCACTACAATTCCTATGAAAATTGTTCATTGAACATTCGGAACATCAAGTACATTCCAAGAAACATGTCAAATGATTAAAAACTCAATCATTCTATAAAAAATCAGTAAAAAATGTGCAAATCAATAATAAATCGGTACATCAAGAAATTGAGTAATAAATTAGTAAATCCACTAAAATATAGTAAAGCGATTTAAAAATCAGTAATGAGTCACTAAAAGAATCAGTAAACCGATAAAAAATCGATATATCTTCAAAATAAAATTATTTACAAATTATGTTAATCAAATAAAAGTCAGTAAAATTATTGAAAACCTGTAAATCGATTGAAAAATGCGTACACGGAAATAACGTATTAGTTGGACCTACTATTTAAATAGTTAGATATGATGCAACAAAGTTTTTAGTTGTTTTTATTACTTAAATAGTAAATCTAACTATCTAATTTGTTATGTTTACCACAATTCATTCCGCCGGAACGTATTTGATTCAATTTGGTCCAACTTCCATGAAACAGAATTAATTTCCTTGCAAAACAGATACGCGTGTTCTGATTTAATACAAATTTTTAAAAAATGACGTCACGACGAATCAAAAAAGGAAACTCAGTGTCTCTGTATTAAAATTTCTGTGCATGGGATTTGAAAGAATCTGGAGACATTCCGGCGGAATGAATTCCTGCCCGGATGGGAGTGCGCCCTGAGAGTCGATAAAGAGGGAAACCAGTACGTAACGCCATCTATCGAGTTTTCCTTCAATTTCGTATAAACTAAACAAGCCGCCTGCTTGTTACAAGATATAACACACGTATGTAAGATTACGTTAACCCATTACGTACCAAAGGGACGAAAGATTGTCATTGACTTTGATGTTATTTTTTTGTATGAAAAAGAGAATTAAAAAAATCGGCATAACCCATTTCTGATGTAAAATTTATCGCACTTTCAGAATCTGTGGTCAAAATGTATTAATAATAAATATTGAAAAAGTTATAAACAATTAAAACAAACAAAACATGATTTTTCGAGAAAATATTGGTTTATAATCCTTGGCTTCGCATGGAAAATGTTATTGAATTGCCTTAAACGCATAAAATTTTGCGTCCATGGACCCTCAGCTATAAACTCATACAGTTACTTTTTCTAAATTTCAAAATGGCGCGCGACAGCATGGCGTGGAAACCTAAAACAATGATCCATAAAATCAGTATGGTGCCTGAAATTTTAAAGACAATTTAAATCGCTTCAAACTTATTACTCGGGGGTTTTGGGGGTCGCTGATTATGAATTTGAAATCAGTTTTCGAAAATTCAAGATGGCGAAGCCAATATGGCGGACTAATTTTTTAAATTTGATGAAATCGTTTGAAAATTGTTACTCGGGGGTTTTTGGGGTCATTGATTATAAATTCGAAGTCAGTTTTAGAAAATTCAAAATGGCGAAGCCAACGTGGGGGACTAATTTTTTTAAATTTGATGAAATCGTTTGAAATTTGTTACTCGGGGGTTTTTGGGGTCATTGATTATAAATTCGAAGTTAGTTTTAGAAAATTCAAAATGGCGGAGCCAATATGGCGGACTAACTTTTTGAAATTTGATGAAATCGTTGGAAATTTGTTACTCGGGGGTTTTTGGGGTCATTGATTACGAATTCGTAGTAAGTTTTAGAAAATTGAAAATGGCGGAGCCAATATGGCGGACTAGCGCATCAAAAATTATCATCTTTTTTTAAAAACCACAAAATTGTAAAAAGTATAAAAACAAAATATAAAATGTAAAAAATAAAAATAATATGAAATGTTAAAAAAAAAAAATATAAAAATTAAAAAATAAAAAAAAAAAGTAAAAAAAAAGTTTTAAAAAAGTGAAAAAGGCTCCCTTTTATACGTTTACCGCCAAGTGGTGGGGGCCGGACAACGGACAAATTTTTTGATGGCTAAGAAACGTATTCTGTATAGAAAAATATTGAAAATATTTGACCGTCATACCGCATCCGCCAGTTTGAATTCCGAATTCAAAATTATATTCTCGAAAACTGATTTCAAATTCATAATCAGCGACCCCCAAAACCCCCGAGTAATAAGTTTGAAGCGATTTAAATTGTCTTTAAAATTTCAGGCACCATACTGATTTTATGGATCATTGTTTTAGGCTTCCACGCCATGTTGTCGTCAGCCATTTTGAAATTTAGAAAAAGTAACTGTATGAGTTTATAGTTTAGGGTCCATGGACGCAAAATTTTATGCGTTTAAGGCAATTCAATAACATTTCCCATGCGAAGCCAAGGATTGTAAACCAATATTTTCTCGAAAAATCATGTTTTGTTTGTTTTAATTGTTTATAACTTTTTCAATATTTATTATTAATAAATTTTGACTACAGATTCTGAAAGAGCGACAAATTCTACATCAGAAATGGCTTATGCCGATTTTTTTATTCTCTTTTTCATACAAAAAAATCGCACCAAAGTCAACGACAATTTTTCGTCCGTTGGGTACGTAATGGGTTAAGTTCAAGAAATCTTAATTCTCTGCATGCTTCATGTGAAAACGAATATATGTATTTGTTTATACAGCCAGATTGTTTTTTGAAGAAGTCGCAGAACTGTATTTAATATTTAATTTGATATTAAATATTGTGTTACACTTTTTTAAGGTTATACTTATAAAGCAAGAGAGAAATAATCGTTGTATAGGTATTTAATATTTAAGTACAATATTTATACGAAATAATTTTATTACTTTGTGGTGTTCAGTGTTTCCTTGTTTTCAGTTTTCATCAGCATGCTTAGGCGAAGCCAGAAAGTTTACGTTAATTTAGTTGGTAATGTAGAAAGTGAGATTAGTGGTGATAAGTTGCCAAACTGCAAAGATGTTTTGTAAGTTCTATTTTTCTATACCCAAATAGCTGGCTCCACTGTTCATGAAAGTGCAAAATATGTAATTGACAAGGTTCTGTCTGTTTGGAATAATGCTCGATTACCAACCATGCGAAGAGATACTGCTGCTATGAAATTAAAAAAATTACATAAAAAATGGGAAGAAGTACAGAAACATTTTGGTGAATCATTTAATAAAGAGAAAGAAGACAAATTTGTTGAAGATTCATATAAGTTGTTTGATGTTGCCCCTCACAAGATGCCTTAAACAGGATTGATGACAAGAAAAAAGAATTTCTTCTCCATCAAAGAAAGAAACGAAGTGGTTGCATTCCTAATTTTAATTCTGAAATATTGGGCCCAGAAAATCAGGTTAATACAGTATGTCAGATGGAAGCTGAGGAATTGGAATTTCAACACGATGAACAATTTTTAGGCGTCACTCCAAAAAATGACGTAAAATTCTATGTTCCTGCACGGGAAAAAATTTGGAGTAACAGCTTCTCGATAGGTGATCGAGCGACGCCAACTCGATTTCTTCCAGAAGCATGGGATTGCCCTGGTTCGATGTTGGAGTATGGCACACTCCAACTTGGGAAAAGCGCGGCTCGATGACGGACAAGGTTTTACTTACTCTATTAGAACGGTACGTGCTCTATGCTCCATGTGAAGAACGAATGACACTCCACATTGGTGCCACCAGGGGCGTTGCTTGTATATTATTATGTATATATATAACATATAAGCACATGGCACATCATCACGTGGAGCTCTATATCGTATAGTTTTCTCGCGGTGGTTTTAGTGTTGTGTGGATTTTCACAATACATATATTGAAAGATTAAATTTAACATAAGCTTATCAAAAGTAACATAAAGCTATGTCATATGAATAATTGTATATTTTTATCATTGAATTTTCATTTCCTTTATTAGAAAAGAAAAATATTGATGTATGAAGATGATAAATAGTTGAATAGGCTGGAAAACTTATTAGAAACATGAAAACTTCGATTACAATAAAAACTTGAAAATATCCGTATACCTCTCCAATGTAATTATCTTAATACGTTTATATCAAGATATAGTGTATACATCTTATAAATAAAGTAAGTATATACATTTTTTGTAAGGAAAGGGACAATTAATCTATGTAACTGAGAAAATTTTTTTCGAAAATCAACACAATCTACACTTGTTAACAGTGATTAGGCTGAATATATTTTCTTATTACCATGTGGGTAAGCATATATTTTAATGACTTCTTTTATATTATAAACCAAAGAAGAAAATGACTCGGTGAAGACAAAGAATATTCATAGAATAAGATAACAATACATAAAAAATTGATTAGAAAAATAACAAAATTTTAAGTATCCATATATTTATCCAATAAAATTGCTACAATTACGTTTTTTAAAGTATATATTTATATTAATTCCTTAAATTCAGCCACTTAATATTACTTCGACCCTGACCGTAGGTCGAACGAAGTAATGAATTTGGTCATCTCGGCCAAGAAAATTACCCTATAGTTTTTCATCAAATGTCGGCGTTTCAGACTAAAGATCCCAGAAAAAGAAAAATAATTTTTGTCCGTGATGTTGTGCATACGTCCTAACTTAGATCTGATTAGTTTTTGGAGTCGATCCATACAAGATTGTGAGGTGGTCGGTTAAAAAACACCTAAAAAATATACGTTTTTTTTCATTTTTTAATAAACAATACTTATAATCACACAAAAAATGTTTTAAATAAAAAAGGCAGAGCATCAAATTCTCCACAAAAGGGTACTGCATTTTCTTCGTTAACTCAACGGTACTGACGTAAAAGGCGAATGAACAAAAAAATAATCGACTGTGCATTTTTTTTTGTAAATGCTGTACCTCGCAAACGAAAAGACGAATTTAAAACCCGGGAAAAAATGAACTGTATACAATTGTATAGAATTGCATGCATCCAATTGTATACAATTGTATATGAATTTATCGTCTATACAATTTTACAAAACTGTATACATTACTATTCAATAATATGTAATTGTATACAACTGTATATAATTGTTCGCTATATTCGTAAAGAAAAAATTGATGACATACACATACACACAAATACACACACATGCGCGCGCGCGCCACATTCGCAATTTACAACATTTCATGATTGCCATACTGACATCAACGTACTAGCACACACACACACGCGGTGCATGTGTAACATACCACATCATACGCGCGCTATTCTGTCGATATTTTTGGAGGTTCCTTATAAAGTAATTGCCCAAGACTCATGCGCTTGCGAGAAACACTGTCGGTAACTCTGACTATCTATTAACATATGTATACAATTGTATATACTAGTATGCAAACTACATTGAATTTTGAAATTAATCAAATTATTTTTTGTATAGAACTGTATACACGCGAATACAATAAAAATTATTACAAGTATATATACAATTGTATGAAGTTATATAAAGTTATATAGTGTTTCATATATAACATTGAATTAAACGTCTGCAAAATGATAGCATTTCTTAGTTTCATATACAATTCTGTACAGTTGTATAAAATGGTATACAGTTGTAAAATTTCATGTAACCGCAATCTTCCTTCATTAATATGAATATATACAATTGTATACAAGTATATACAAGTTACTATAATTATATACATTTGTATATAGTTGTATGCGAAATATACTGAATGTTCAAATTAACCAAATTATAGGTTTGTATACAACTGAATACATGCCGATACAAATTGATATTAACATATACATATGCATACATTTCTATACAAGTGTATATTATTGTATACAAATTAAAGTTTACCGAGATTTCACCGTTTTTCAATATTATATAAAACTTTATATAACTGTATACAATTATATATAATTTTATTAATTTGTATACAACTCTATACATCGTATATAATTCTATAGACGAAAAATCCATATAGACCTGTATACATTTGTATAGATTATTATAAGTTTGTATACAATTTGTATGTAATTGTATACAATTATATACAATTCATTTTTTCCCGGGAAGTTGAGCCGAAAGTTTGAACTTAACTTTTAGCTTAAGTTTATTATCCGCATCAAAGAATTGTTTTATTATATTACAACGAAAATTAGCTCGATAACGCACCAAAGCATGTCCGCTCGAACATTCGATTTGTTGCAACACCACATTTTCGAGGCTGGAGTACCGGCTACTCCAGTAAGAGAGAAACGCGCTCGATATACGTTGGAGAATCATCGGTACCAAGATAGAGAATTCATTACTCTCATATGGCGACGCCTGTTCTCGATGACTCATGGAGAGATACGAATCCCAATTCGTGGAGAAACTGTTAATCCAAATTTTTTCCCGTGTGGTCCTTGTCACCACGCTAAGTGGATGGCAAAAGCGAATTATTCTTTAAAAATATACTTATTTCGAGATGAATTTAAATTGACAACAGAAGAAGAAGCATCGTTGGCTGAAATTTGCATCTTCATTGTAAAAGTGTATATCAGAGCATGGTTTTTAGCTCCTATTGCGCAAAAAGCTCCAGCTCATGATTTAGAATTTTTGAAAAGCTAAATGATTACCAAAATATTAATTCAAGTATTTCAACAGTGGCACTAAAAAAATTTAAAAATCATTTATGTTATCTAAGTCCTGAAAATGCAGCAATGGGTTTCTTTGACGATGATCTGTCCGTAAATATAAAGAGAAAAATGGTACTAGCATTGGAGGAAATACAAACGGACTCCTTGAAAAGAATATATGTTAGTGATCGTGATATTTCTTATATTTGTGAAAAAGAATTATACGATTTTATCAACTCGCAGTCACTACATTTATTCAAAAGATTTAAAATTAACGATCAGTTTTTGAAAAAAGATGTTAATACTTGGATTGATGATGAAGATTTTATTAAAGGTAGAGAAATGTTTAAAAAAATTATGGTTGTCAACGACTTGGCCGAGAGAGGTGTAAAATTAGTTCAACAATTTAGTCAAGTGTTAACTAAAAATGAAGATCAGAAGCAGTATATTCTTCAGGTCGTTACTGAATATCACAAACAATTCGCTGGTTTTACCAAGAAAATTGTTGTTAATGAATTTCAATAAATTTTATTGAATGAAAAAAACTAGCTTCATTATCCTCATATTTTTTGTGTAATTTGGTGATAATTTAAACGATTTACTGCATTTCACTGTTTTTTAATCGGTTTATTGGTTTTAACAGATGCCCTGATATTTGATCGGTTAACTGATAATGTACGGATTTTTTATCGATTTGCTGATTTTTAAATCATACACATTCTTCAATTGATTTGTAGTTTTTAATGATTTTACTGACTTTTATTTCATTAAAAATAATTTGTAAATAATTTTGTTTAAAGATATATCGATTCTTTATCGATTTACGGAATTTTTCATTATTTACTGATTTTTAAATCGGTTTACTATTTCTGAGTGGATTTACTAATTTATTAATCAATTTACTGATGTACCGATTTATTATTGATTTACATATTTTTTAATGAATTTTGTAGAATGATTGATTTTTTGATAATTTGACATGTTTCTTGGAATGTGCTTGATGTTCCAAACGTTCAATGAACAATTTTCATAGGAATTGCAGTGACAAAACAATCAAATAAAGGTATCATGGGGTTCGCACTTTTTGCACCATTAAAACATAACAAATTTACAATTTCTATATTTTGATAACTTTATTTGATTATTTTAGCGTTGTGGCGCCCCTGACAAATCGTTCGTTGCACGTTCGAAACTTGAAGTACACTTTCTAGGAGTGTTTACTGATAGTGATATAATGAATTTTCATTAATCTGCTTTTCTTACGTGACATGTTCACTAAATACGCGCTGCAATTTTAATGCATTAATATAATATAATAAATCAATTAAATCGCTGGAATTTTAAAAATGTCTGCAGTATTTTTGTATACGGGGTAGAAAAAGAACTTTCTAGTAACCTTTAACTCGTAGAAATCGAAGGAACCTAGAAAATAAGGAGATGATTTTTTAAAGTAATGTTTGACACATATATTACCGTCTCTAGATTTCACGCAAACCACGAAGTTTAATATTCACAATATAATAGCTGGAGGGCAAATCTTTTTTTTTTACTAAGATAAATGAGGTAATAGATGCAGAAAAAGGTACGGAATACGATGCACCATAGCGCACTATCGTTTAATTTTTTTCAGAAAAGTTATACCGTAGAAACAAAACCTACATTTGCTTTACTCAATTTTTATTAAAAAAACATTCCGAAAAAAAATACGATAACTCAGCTGGGTATGATCGAATTTGACTCAATCGGTGCCCATTTTATTCATAAGAACCCAATAAATATAAAACGTGAATGCTCGTAATTTTAGAACGTTCCACAAGAGAGCTGTGGACAAATAACGATGAAATTTAAACTTCTCTCAGTTTTTAAGCAAAAAATGACCGTCCTTAAAAACGTTATATCTCAACCAGAACATACATTTTTTAATTGAAATTTTTTGAGGACCTTCAGAAAACGTTTGAGAAAAGATATGCCAAATTTCAGATTTTTTCAGCTCTTGTTGAAAAAGCAGTCTCGATAATACTGCAAAAATTTTTCTTTTTCATCCAAAATCAATGTTAAATTTCAAACCTCCACGGGGCCAGGTTAAAATTGAGCCAGAGGGGTCTATGAGGGCTTAAAATTTTTGTTATTTTTTTTCTAATAAACTTATAGGGTACGTTACAAAAAATTCGAAAGTCGCCAAAATAACAACCACCCTAATATACAGGGTCCTCGAAAAGTATCGGACCCCCCTAATATCTTCAGTTAGAATGCACTTAGGAGAAAATGTCCAATAGCAAAGTTGTATGGTTTCAAGCGGGGAGTAAGATGATGACCTTGACCATGTCCTTCAAGGTCATTTCAAGGTCAATCTTATTTCTTTAAATAGAACCCCCTACATTTTATTGCATATTCTTATAGCTTATCTCGAGAGCTTTCTAAAACACTATAATAAAATATTTTTTTATTAAGTACTTTTTGAGTTATAAAGGTTTGAAGTTAACAATTTTTTGACACAAAATGTAGAATATCTTGTAAAATATTATTTAGTTTTCAGTAATCATAACCTTAATACTTTTGTGCGCGGAATAATGAGAATTAATTGGTTTAAAGAAAATACATTAATCGGATCCCCCTAATATTTTCAGTAAGAATGCATTTTGGAAAAATGTCAAACCTTTATAACTCAAAAAGTACTTAATAAAAAAATATGTTATTATAGTGTTTTGGAAAGCTCTCGAGATAAGCTATAAGAATATGCAATAAAATGTAGGGGGTTCTATTTAAAAATATAAGATTGACCTTGAAATGACCTTGAAGGACATGGTCAAGGTCAAAGTGAAGGTCATCATCTTACTCCCCGCTTGAAACCATACAACTTTGCTATTGCACATTTTCTCCTAAGTGCATTCTAACTGAAGATATTAGGGGGGTCCGATACTTTTCGATGACCCTGTATACAAAATTATATATATATATACAAAATTATTTATTTGTTATAATATAATCCTTTTCCGACGTGGAAAAGGATAGAAACTCAAAGTGCCAAAGAAATGATTACTGGAGAACGCAAGGGGGTCAAGTAATTTCCAATCGTTCTATATGCACTAAACGTTATATTTCTCCACAAAGAAAATATACAGAAGTTTGAGACGCGACAAAGTACAAAAAAAAACGCACTAAGACGGAACGGCGCGGGGTTCGCAAATCACGCGACGGTAGAGTTACTTACGAAAAAGACCGGAGATACAAAAAGAGTATAAATCAGGGGGGGGGGCACAAAAGATGCACAAAGGAGGGACTTACGGCGTCGGTGGACCAGTATGTCGATCCGGGGCTCGTCAGCGGACGGCTCGGGGTACCCTCCTCGAAGCATCCACTGGAGACGGTGGCAGAAGTGTGGGATGTCCTTGCACCAAGCTGTCCTCGTTCACCAATTCAATTTCCGAAATTCACTGTCCAATACTAGGAAGGCGGTACCGGTAACACGCGCGGAAGCGAACACTGCGTCTCGGCGCAACACGTGAGACCGGGAATCGACCGCAAAAAGAAATCACGCAAAACAAATCGTAGCACACACAGATCGAAAGGTTTGTCGGTCCGTCTCCTAGCACGTCCGAAAGCGAAGTGACGAGTGGGGCCGATAACGCTAGAGAGATGCGCGCGGGAACCGTACGCGCATCTTCGATGCCCAGGCCCCAGGGGCGGCCCGCGTATCACCGGGGCCGTATTGAAAATTACTTATTAAGGAGTAACGAGGAACGCTGCAGGGTATGAGAGAGAGGATGTCTTCACAGGTGAGGGGATGACGGGGTACAGTGTGGGTTTCCCCACCTGTGATGAGAGAGAGTTATGCCGTTCTCGTCTCCACTGTTAGAGAGAGGGAGAGAGAGAGATATGCCGTTCTCGTCTCCACTGTTAGAGAGAGGGAGAGAGAGATATGCATTTTGCAATGGAGGCCTAACGAGTCGTGCTAAAGGATAGCGACTTTGTCTTGGCAAGGTTGGTCGGCTACTGCCGAACCAGCGGAGGCATCGCGAGTTGCCGTATGCTAGAGAAACTGTGGGGGAGGGATGAAGTATCTTTTTACTTGTTCCGGCCTGTGCAATGCAGGCGCGCAGTTACGAAAGGGGGAGAACGACACGGGCGCGCCGGAGGGGGGTGATGTCCCTCCTCGGCGGCCGCGGTAATTCCTACCGGACGGTAGCTTCTCCGGGGCTGTCCAAAGGACGGCCAGGGGAAAGGGGGGACTCGGGCGTTTTGAGTGCCTGGAGCGTGCTGACATCCACGGCGAAACGCGTAATCGAGCATACATGATAAAGCCGTTCAGTCATCTTACCGACGGCTGACGGGGAAAATATGGGATGCTTATTTCAGGAATTTTCGAGGAGAAAGAAAAGGATGGTGATACTTCGCTCCGAGACAACGCCGACTCGCGACGGAATCGCGACAAATGAGGGTAACGGGGTAGATATGTAACACTTTGTTACAATAAAAAAAAAAAATATAATCACATAATTAATTAATATATTAATAATTATTAACAAGATCTGAATTTACGAATAAATTCAGTTTAAAAATTTAAATTTTTAATATCTATAAAAATAAGGCTTTATTTATAGCAATTTTTTGATAAACATTTTTTTTAGTGTGCAGAATAAATATAAAAAAAAAATATTTAAATATAAAAATGTCATTAATTTTTGTTTAAATATAAAATTTGATTAATTTCTATTTAAATGTAAAAATGTAATTAATTTTTGTTTTTAATTAATTTAATATAAATTTTATTTAAATTAATTTTAGTTTAATAAAAATAAATTATTGAGAATTATGAGATATTTATTTATATAATATATACAATTTAAAATTTTTTATTAATTATATGAAATAATCCAATTATCTGAAATAAATAATTTTTTAATTTAAAGATTATTTTAAGGGATAAGGCAAAATTTTGATTCAACTGTTTATTAAAAACATTGTTTATTGAATATAACATTAAATAAAATCTGCTCAATGATTACAATTAAATAGCTGCAGTAAATGAACTGCACTAAGGTAGCATAATAATTTGAAGTTTTAATGAAATCTAGAATGAAAGATTTAATGAAATGAAATCTGTCTCAAAATAAATAATATTAAAATTGATTTTTTTTTGTAAAATTATATTGCGAAGTTACTTTTTATGTATATCGTTTTATTTATATTTTTATGTACATATTTATTTTTCTGTAAACTTACCGGTTTTTTTTACTGCGAACAAAACTGGAATTGGTTCAAACTCACTTTTCTCGATTATTTTATTCAATTTTGTTATTACTTTTCACCGACAGTTATAGTTTTGTTTCACGTATGTGCGTAAACTAAATGTGTTCGCTACGAATTTCTTATTTAAAGGAACCTCTTTCTAAAACAAGTGTTTTAATGTAAACGAAAATATGAGAAATACTGGGCGCGAGTGACCCCTTACAAAACAAATAATAGTATCCAAATGTTATGTCGATTTGATCTTTTTTAACTAACTTGGTAAAAGGTACGCCCTTGTTTCGAAAAGTACTGTTACATTATTTTCATTTTCCGCTGCGAGCAAAAATAGATAATTATAATTAATATACAATTTTTGTTTCAATATAAAATTTGATTAATTTTTATTTGCCTAAATATAAAAATCTAATTAATTTTCATTTAAATATAAAAATCTGATTAATTTATGTTAAATATAAAATTTGATTAATTTTTGTTTAAATATAAAATTTGATTAATTTTTATTTAAATATAAAAATGTAATTAATTTTTGTTTTTAATTAATTTAATATAAATTTTATTTAAATTAATTTTAGTTTAATAAAAATAAATTATTGACAATTATGAGATATTTATTTATATAATATATATAATTTTAAATTTTTTATTAATTATATAATTAAAATATTACAACCGTACTGAGTCCCGACGACACGGGGACTCTGGTTTTTTTCTCTAAATAAAGGGGGGAATAAAAAAAATAAAAATTATCAAAGGGGATGTGTTTGTATCGATATATATTTTTAAGGGGAAATTACAAAATTTTGGGGGAGGACTTTACTAATTATAATATAAAGATATAATAAAAATAATTCGCCGCGCACTGTGCACAGTACTTACGCTAATCTGCAGTATCTCGAGATTCACAAAAAAAATGATATATTCCTCGCAACAATATAATATATATGGGTGATTCTACGATAAGAGGTTTTGAGTCCATAGTGGTTTCGGCCAAGGAGAAAAGTTGGAGTTTTTTCATTAAACACTTATATTACGATTTTAGTCCAATTTATGTACCTTTTCACGCAAGGGCAAGTCACTTTATATATATTTTGCTATTTTTTAGAAGGCCAGGGTAAATACATCAGACAGGGTAGAGACATCAAGATCAGGGTAGATACATATTTGACCAGGGGGGAGAATTTGACGCAATAAAATAATGAATTAAATCAACAAAATCAACGTTTATTAAATATTATACTTAACTTATAATCGGAATATCATTGTAGTATTACACTATTTTTTTAAATCTAAAACTAGAGCGTCTTTAGTGACAAGAAACAAATAATAAAATATTCTTTTAATAATAGTAATTAAGTAGACCAGCGCCTTTTAAGTGATAATCAGACTTGTGTTAATCAGGATAATTTCTATATTACCTATACTTATACTATATGTTTCATTAAATGAACATGTTTTACTCAAGATAAAATAAAAAAGCAAATAATAAATTAAAAGGCATTCTCTTGCCTACATGAACAAAAAATAAAATGCTTAAGCTTTTTCAAACACATCCACCGACTTGTTGAAGGAGTAGAACATCCTCTGCCCTTTCAAAATAAGATTTGGTGTAGGGAGTGTCTGGACAATCTGATCTTCTGAGATGAATGAAATATCTTCTTCGTCAATTTTAAATAATTTTCCAGCTTGATCCCTTATTTTACAGAAAACTACCTGTATCTCGTCATCTTCTTCCGAACCTGTACACATAGCCACGTAACGGTACTCTGTTTTTTTTTATAGTAGTTTAACTAGAATGAAGTCGCCGTTCTTGAATGTATTTTTTGATGTCGCCGGTTCTTGTTCATCCTCTATCTGATACTTGTCACCTTTTGGTATAACGATTTGTTCACTGTCAGATGGATTCTCTTTCTCGTTCTCGGACTCTGAATCCGGTCCATAAACATCCTTGACTCGGAGACGAGATTTCTGATTGGACGAGTATGTTATGAGACCAATTTTGAAATGATCACAATTTTTATATTCATTGCAAAAGCAACTTAAAGATTTCATTTTCAATTTTTTTGGATCGTCAATGTTCCATAACACCTGATGGACACGCAAAGTGCCGGGAAAAGTTTTTATGTGTTCTTTAGCACTGGCAAGTAAAACCTCTTTCTGTAGGATATTTTGGTCGTCAATAAGAAGAACATTGATGCTGGGACAGTTTTTCTGGATAGCATCTGATAACTCGCTCAGAGATGTTATATCTCTGCCACTTGCCACCAATCGGTCTGCTGATCTCTTGCAAACAGCACCGACACCATCAGGAGCCCCTTTACCGTGTCCAGCTTCATGGTAATTCCAAGTAAAGTGTGTAAGGGTTGGGTGAAATTCTATTAAATGTGTACCAAGAAAGTAAAACATATATTTGTTGCGATATTGTGTTACTGGTCCATCACTCCAAAAATGCAAGATCTCCACTTCGGGTGGCAAGCTGTTCTTTTTTCTTTTTCGTTTGGAAGAGCAGAATAATTTTTTTTCAATTGTTGATTGAGCACTTCTGCGAACAGTAATTTTTTCTTCACTGCATCTCTGGAACCTGGACAATTCATCTCTTGTTCTACTTTGCTGTTAGGTGTAAGCTCTTCAGGCTTTTGTGATCGTTGTAACGTTTTTTTGTAACATGCTAGTTTAGCCTTTAGCTTTTTTATTGTCTCGTCTTTTTTTTTATTAATTATATATCTTTGTCTTCTGGCTCGGTCTGATTTCACTTTGGCAGCTATAGCTCTTCTATTCAAATTTCTTTGTAGCATTTGATCATCAACATCTGAAATAGATGGCGTTACCGAAACATTAGTTACATTTTGAAGTCGTTGTCTACGCTCTCTTGCTTTCTTTTTCCATATCTTTCGTGCCTTACGTTGCTCTCTGGGAGTCATTTGATCGACAGTTTTTATAATTCCTTTCTCCTTCTTTTTTAAATATTTTTCTTTTTCTTTTTGCTTTTGCAATTCATACTTTTCTGGATCATTTTTAATCTTTTGATATCTTAATCTCTCTGCTTTACGCTTTTCTTCTAATCTTTCTTCACGTGTTAACTTTTTCCGTGGTGGCATAATCTGTATCAATATTAGACAATAAATATAATAACAATATGAACTTATTACCATAATCATTTAATTTATTTACAACGGTAGTTGATTGAAGTTAGCTACATATCTGAATTACATTGCTCAAACATCTTATGATGCATAATATCTCCCCTGGTCAGTGAGTCTCTCCCCTGGCTGTTATTTTTCCAGGGGAAATACGGCAGGGGAGAGATGTTTTCATAACAAATGCAATTGTTTTAATTGACATAAGTAATTTTTAGGTTAATAATTTGTCACACTTTAACTATTACAGTATTATTAAATTAGGGCAGTAAGCGCAAATAAAGAAAGTTAATATTTTCAGTTTTATAACTCACCAGTGGAGAGACACAATCACCTTGCGAAACCACTGCACCGCACTGTCGCGTTGCACCAAATAAACAATGACGGCGATCTAACGGCTCGCGTGTTTACTATTGCTAACTTCACATCCATAGATGTCCTTGAGCGTCAATTTGAATATGACCGTCTAATATTTTTTTTTACTCTAACGGACCGAAATTCGCCAGGGTAGATAAACAAAAAAAGCGGGACAAAAAAAAAGTTTGGAAATGATTGAAAATAAACAAATATTGTTGTACTTTTCCTTGACAATACTTAAATATATTTATTTACATTCGTGATAGTATACTTTAGTTTAGCAACTGATACAAAAGAGGTATTTACTGTCTGTAAGTTAAACTGAAACCGTCGAGGGGGACAGGCCAGGGGAGAGATTTTTTTAGACTTTAATAAGGAATTTCAGAAAAATGTGTTTTAATTGAACATTGATGTCGTGATGTTATTATAAAGTGCATTAAGATGGTGCGAGTCAATGCAAAAAATTACAATATCTAGAATAAAAAATCTATTTTAAACCGATTACCGCACAAGTTGCCTCTTATCGTAGAATTACCCATATACGCACTACTATAATTAATTTGGTTATACAATAGATTTGCTCGCCGTAACGGTTTACAAAGAAGTGATCTTGAAGATGGTCTGACCCGTTACCATCACGCCACAGCGTCAGTCCTGGATATTAACTTTCAGGGAACAAACAAAAAGGAAAAACAATTATTAATAAGGAAGAATTTATGACAACATAAGGACAAAGACGGGGAACATAATTTTGGCAATGCTGGGAATAGTAGGGCAAGTCTAAATTTTCAAAAAGGGGTGGGCGACTGAATGAGTTTTCTGCACGAGTGCGACGAACATTTACTCGGCACTGGAAGGGGTAATGATATATGTAACGAGTGCGACAAGCGCAAACAATATCGATGACGAATTAGTATTGTACATTGGGCCATGAGTGCGACGAACGTCGACGCGATGAGCGCGACAGCAATAGTCTATCCCATGCATGAGTGCGACGAACGTCGACTTCGCGAATATGGAAGGTAGACAGAGACGCTGTACAAATGAATTGACCAATAGGGACTGAGTTTGATCAAGATGGCCGACGAGTTGCGCGTAAAACTGTGCGATAGCCAGTCCACGGTGAACGACGACTGAAGTGACAGGTCGTCTCGGTTTTCGGGATTTTCGAGTGTTTTGAAGTGATAAAATTAAAGTTTGTGCGGGTTTTCTGTGTGGCTCACTACGGGATCGAGTGCCAAAGGATCGGGTACAGGGAAGATGCAATCGGAGTCATCCTCTCGACGGCAACGGGAAAAGGAGTTTTGGGAGTTTTGGAGAATGCGAAAAGGACCAGCAGTTACGGTAAGTTTAAACTTTAATTATTAAGGACTATTTCTTTGTGTAAGGATGGGTAAATTTATGTTTCAGGATCAGGACGTCAGCCAGCAGCGATTCCGGCACGAGGAAGCAGACCATCGGAACAGCTGAGGGAACCTGTAAGTATAGTGTTTACATTTCTTCAATATATTCCTCTTCCTTGGACGATGACATTATTTAGTTACGTCAGTGACAGATTCCTTATTTAAACACTTATAATTAATAATTTCTATGTTTACAGGTATATCTTATATGGACATTTCTATGGACAGCTCTACGAGATGGGACGAAGACACCAACGAGTTGACAGGACGAGCACCAACATTGTTGATGGAATTCTGATGGGACGATGCACCAATCTTCGTTCTTCTGTCTTCAGGTAAGTATTTAGTTGGGAACGCAAGTAGACAGACGTCTACTTTGTGTTACAATATAATATAAATTTACATATAAAATTTTTTTTTTATTTCACATAAAATATTAATATATTAATGTTAATTATATTTAGTAATTTAGACAGTAATAATTAAAAATGTGTTAGCAATAGCGGATAAACATTAATTCAAAATTAATAAATTTTAACTTTAATTAGAAAATATTTAATTTTAAAATATTATAAAGTTTAATGTAAAATGAAATTTATATAATTTTAAATTATTTAATTATTTACATTTTGTTACTTACAGGGAAGGGGGTTGTCGCGCGGTTATAGGGGTCGAATATACAGGGTCATCGAAAAGTATCGGACCCCCCTAATATCTTCAGTTAGAATGCACTTAGGAGAAAATGTCCAATAGCAAAGTTGTATGGTTTCAAGCGGGGAGTAAGATGATGACCTTGACTTTGACCTTGACCATGTCCTTCAAGGTCATTTCAAGGTCAATCTTATTTTTTTAAATAGAACCCCCTACATTTTATTGCATGTTCTTATAGCTTATCTCGAGAGCTTTCCAAAACACTATAATAAAATATTTTTTTATTAAGTACTTTTTGAGTTATAAAGGTTTGAAGTTAACAATTTTTTGACACAAAATGTAGAATATCTTGTAAAATATTATTTAGTTTTCAGTAATCATAACCTTAATACTTTTGTGCGCGGAATAATGAGACCAATTAATGGGTTTAAAGAAAATACATTAATCGGATACCTATAATATTTTCAGTAAGAATGCATTTTGGAAAAATGTCCAATAGCAAAGTATTGTACGGCTTCAAGCAATTATGCTAATAGGCTCTGGCGAAAAACTGCCCGAACGTAATCGCGAGAAGCTGCTCGAATGCGTGATATCCGAAGGCGTTAGCGGGAATCTGACCGAAAGCGTTGGCCAATCTTTATTCTCTCACTCTCGCAGGCACCAATGTACGAGCTCTTGAGCAAACAATGCGGATCACTGATTTGAAACTTTGATGCAGTGCTGTCTTCTTTTTAGCGAGCAGCAGTCACCTCGTGGACGAAAACGAACAGCCTCAAAAATTTTTTCTGTAACAAAAGAAATCATTGCGCTTCAATTATGTCTCGATTTGCTGGAACAATTTGTTCGCGAAGCATGACTAGGTATACTTGTGCTGTCAAATTGCCTTCAATGAAGAAAGGGCCAACTGGTCTACCATTAAGAATACCAGTCCATACGTTAACTTTTTGTGGATATTGAGTATGATTGTCTCTTTTCCAGTGAGGATTAAAGTCACTCTAGTATCTACAATTGTGTCTATTTACATTTCCAGTCAGTTCAAATGTTGCCTCATCAGAGAAAACAATATTATCAAGCAATAGAGGATCGTCGACAATCATCTCCATCATAAGATCACAAAATTCGATGCGTCTATCAAAATCGTCTTCGGACAACTCTTGGACCAAATGGAGTTTGTATGGATGCCATTTATTCAATTTCAGAATTTTATTGACAGATGCATGACCGATTTCGTGTTCTTGTGCAACGCGATTGATGGAAATATGGGGATCTTCAACGAAAGACTGTAAAACATCTAATGCCTTATCATTATTTGTTGCTGTTTTAGGTCTACCAGATTTTGGGCGGCTTTTAACGCTACCAATGGCCTCGAAACGTTGAATAGTACGGATTACAGTACTTTTGGAGATCCTATTATTTTCATTCTGAAAATTTTCATTAAATAATCGCGTTACTGTTTTATACACTCTTTGTTGATCTCCCCATCCTCGCATCATTAACAGTGTTATTCGATCTCTTTCAGAAAGCTCCGCCATTCTTAATTAGAGCGAAGAAGAATTAATCAGGTAAGTGATAGGAAATTGATCTAGATAATTAAGTAGAGAAAAATACTAATTATTAAGTGTTGGTCCAACTATCTATGTTGGTACAACTTTGCTATTGGACATTTTCTCCTAAGTGCATTCTAACTGAAGATATTAGGGGGGTCCGATACTTTTCGATGACCCTGTATATATACATATATATATATATATATATATACATGACGTTATTTCGACAAATTATTTATTTATTTACTGAATCGTGTATTACCCTTAAAAAAACGTGTATATATATATACGTCTACATTTCTTGATTCTCTGCCGAAAGTCCACTGTACGCCTATATACAAAAAGGTAAGAAATTTTAATGTAACTTATTATATGTAACATCAGTTGCTGCAGTCGTGGCCATCGTTAAAGTGGCAAAAAATAAAAGGAATGAATTGACCACCATTTTCCTTTTTCCGTAAATGCTATAAAACTGATGAACACCAAAGTTTTTAAGGTTCGAAAAGAATAGTCAGTCTGTTTACGCTTACATAAAGAACGCAAGTTTTAATTAATGAAAGAAATGAACGAATTTGATTAACCTTCTTTCGATCTAGTAAGTGTAAACGAAGATTTTACGAGTCCATGTATGAAGCTGCAAATGAATATAAAAAATGGTTATATCACACTCCATGAATGTAAGATTACTGATTGCATCGCGGGTGTAAAATTTTCGCCAAGGGTGGTAATTACTCCACTACCGAGTTAGCTTCAATGCCTCTGAAGCGCGCACTTACCCTCCGAGGTCTTGAACTCTATTTTATGCCCTTCATATACAAAGTACAATTGAAATTTTATTTAAAAGTCGTAAATTTGTACTTTATTTCTTAGAAAACTTAATTGTCAGTTTTATATTGGTTAAGTTAACTAACAGTAAATGAAAATCGACACCAATTATTGACGGGAAGCTGTTCAAAATTCATGAAGAGTACAAAAGCACAATGTACGTATAATTAAATCTACTTATAATAATTTTATCAATTATTCTTAATTAATTATGTTCCGATATCTTATATTACATATGTACGCTGTAATAGAACCGATTGCGGCGCGACAGCCAAAAAAATAGGCGACCAAACATTTCAAATGCAAGAGCATAACGACGTTTGCGTAACGGACATAAGTATGTTGGAAGTCGAAACCTTTTAAGTGGGCTCTGAAAAAGTCCATCAAAAGGAGTTGGTGCGACTTGCATGAGTTGTACCGACAAACAGTACTTGTGTAAGTTAATTTTCTGTAATATTTAAATATTGAAACCACCGAAAGATACTCTCTTGACTTGAGATATTTAACCTAGTAGAATTATGTGCCCAAAAATCACTTTCTACTGTTTCTCGCACGTTTTGCAGTTCCCGCGTACTATTAGGAAAAAAGAATTTTATGCCCGGGCGTGCGTAAAGTTAGTGCGTAAAGTCATTTTTTCAGTGCGTAAAAGGAGCTGCAGCAGCCGAGTGAGACTTTACGCACGGTTAAAAAAAAATGACTTTACGCATTGGACAAAAAATGACCTTACGCACGCACATTAACGCACGCACCGGGCATAAAATATCGTATGCATCTCGTGCGTAACTTTTTTTCAGTCTAGCCACAGTCCCCCACTCGTCGCCGGCTTCGCCGCACCCTTGTTTGCACGTATCGCTCTCGTGAAAAAAAGTACACTGTACGCACTAGTTGCATAATATACTATAGAAAACTCAAGAAAAGGTGAAAAGTATTACATTCATCCTCTTCTTGAATGTCATCTCTGAAAGAAATGTAATAATGTGCGTTACGATTCGTGCTTTATATTAACGTATAAAAAGAATGGAATTCCGCAAATGTATCAACATCGGGCCATCGTATGAAAAATCATTAAGAAGTTTATTCTATTAACCCTCCTGAGCACGAGTTTTTCTTTTCTCATATGGAAACAATGTAGTTTGGACGAGTATACTCGTCTTTATGCACAGGAGGGTTAACATTTCTAAATAATACGGCATTTTATGTTAGATGCATTACAAAAATATCACGCTGAATATTATATATACATTTACATATTAATAACGATGATGTAAACCTAAAACTATTATTATTGTCATAATTCACAGTATGCTTATTGTATTACCGCAATCTGTTACTTCGCGGAGAAAAATAATCAGCAAAATCAGCCGAAAAATCCGCAGATTCTACCAATTTTATCCTATAGGGACAGCTGTTGGAATTACGTTAGGGATAGCCGATAATTTCAGCTAAATTTACTGAAAAAGTCCGCAAATTTAACGGAACAAATCTGCTAATGTAGCGGAAATTTAGAGCTAAGCGCGAATTGAGTAGGGTTAAGGCTACATTAGCGGAATCAAAACAGCTAAAATTGCATATATTTTCGGCAATTCCAGCCGAAAATTTTAGCTGATATGAATCAGCTAATCCAGCGTAGTCATTTTTCTCCGTGTTGTTGTATAATTATTTAATTTAGTTAGTTCGAAGTGCTGGGTTTGTCGATTATTGTAAACCAAAAAGCCAAAAAGAAAAAAGATTATTAAATTATAACGGTTATATGTATAATATAATACGCTGCTAGTCGAAAATATAACACGGAGACGTGTAATATTGTATTACCTAACAAGGGTGCAAAGTGTACTTTTACGCACCGGGCGGGAACTATACATACGAGGCGCCAAAGGAAGCACTTAGCGCACGGAGTTAATACAAATATTTTTCAGTGAAGCGTTGTACTTCGTTAATACACACTAATTCTAGTCGAAAAAGTAGTAAGTTTTCATTGTTGTTTTGCATTTTTCAAATTTATTAACTTGTACTATATGTATTATTACTTCGACCCAGACTAAGTCTGGACGAAGTATTGAATTTGGTCACTTCGGGCAAAAAAATTACCATATAGTTTTTCATCAAATGTCGACGTTTCAGACCCTAAGGCACCCAAATCAACAATAAAAAAATTTTTGTCCGTGATCTTGTACGTACGTACGTCCGTACGTCCGTACGTCCCGTTTTTTTTGTCTCGCGATAACTCGCGAACGGATAAGCGTATCGACATAAATTTTTTTTTAAAATGCGCGTCTTGGCATAACTTTGATCTGATTAGATTTTGGGGCAGATCCACCTGTCCATTACTAAAAAAAATTAGCCCCAATTAAGTTTCTTTGTAGTTTTTTGCATTTATTTTGAAAAATACAAATTTTATTAAAAAATGTTTCAAACAAAAAAGATAGAGCATGCAATTCTCTACAAAAAAGGTTCTATGCATTTTCTTCCTAAAGTCAACGATAATGCCATAAAAACTGGTTTAAAATGTTTATGACTGTTGTCTGAAAAAGTATTGAATTTGGTCATCGAGGCAAAAAAATTACCCTATTGTTTTTCATCAAATTTCGACGTTTCGACCCCTACCCCCCAGGGGTAGTCTTTGCCAGCCCCTCGGGCGCGGTGACCACCTACGGGCGCATAAGTCCTTTTACGCCCTTGATACGAAAATAACTATTTCGATATATCTAAAAGATGTCTTATAGATATCTATAAGATATCCGTCATAGATCTTTTCGACACTTTCAAGATATCTTTGACGAATTATATGTATATATATTGTATATATAATATCATAATAATACAGACAGTAATTAGTAAAATACAGTAAACATGTAATATGCATCGAATAGTCTATTAGAATGCAAGTGCATGAAGTAAGTGTTTTGCAACTTTTATTTATTAATACTTCGGCTGGCCTGTTGTCGGGGTCGAAGTTTTGAAAATGCTCATTTTCAATTTTCATACATATAAGAAACACTATATTGTTGTAACATATCTATCGAAGTCACTTGGACCTAAATATGATTGGACCCCCAAATATCAATATAATTTTATAATATAATTCGACGGGCCCTAGGAAAACAAACGTATCTCAGACATTACGGTCAAACTGGAGTATCTCACAATTCCGAATCAAACTAACGTATCTCGGAATTACCGTTCAAACTAGCGTATCTCAGTCTTCCTAGCAATAGTCGGGTAACTCGGGCGAAATTTAAGAACACCTAACTCATAAGCACTACTTAATTAAATTTTAATTCGATATTACTTCAATCTCTCTTACCACAATTTAAGTAGTGCTGATGATTGAGTTACGTGTGCTTGAATTTCGCCCGAGTTACCCGAGTTTTGCTAGGAAGACTGAGATACACTAGTTTGAACGGTAATTCCGAGATACGTTAGTTTGATTCGGAATTGTGAGATACTGCAGTTTGAACGAAATGTCTGAGATACGTTTGTTTTCCTAGGGCCCGTCGAATTGAAAGCTGTTAGTAAACAAATGAGTCTTAAGGAATAGCCGACTCTCCACTGGGTCGAAGTTTCTGAGCGAGCGAAGCGAGCGAGGCACCACGCCAACACTAGTTAATTATTGTAGGTGTAATTTTATCCGAAACGTAGTCAGATTCGGCAAAACCAGCCATTTTTTCTTTTAATTTTAATGACGTGTATTCAATATTTTGTTCATTTTTATTTGTGATATTTTGACATGTGATATTTTGACGCATGTTATTTTGCCGTGTTATTTTGACGTGTGTCATTTAGACATGTAACCATTCTATTGAAATATGTGCGGCCAAGAGTGAAGGTACAGATGTTGGAAAAGAGAAGTTTTATAACATGTTCAGCACCGCAATAGAATAAAAGCATTGACAATTAATTGCTAATGACGAACAAGAACGTTTCGAGAATTAAATCACTGATTTAAGCCAAGAAATATTCAGTTTCTTGCCCTAAAGTCAATTTTTACTGTAAGAAATTATTCGTATACCATGCACTTGTAACTGATACAAACTGAATTTCATAGAATTGTCTAGTTTCAATAAATTTCTATAAGGTATAAACTACAGAAATCGAGAATTTAGATTATACCGTTCATAATTGTATGTAATAAAAGCATTAACTTCTTGTCATATATTTTTGGGACATAGTACAACATAATTGGACCTACCTTTTATTGTTGTCAATGTTCTCTTCATTACCGTTTGACGTTGTTATTGATCAGCACCATCACGCCAGAAAATTACAGTGATTCCAATAATAATTGTTATTACCTCATAATAATTATCTTCGATTGACGTAAGGAATTTGACGGGAAAAATACTCACGAGAAAGCGTTCTACGACTTACCCATTCGTCAACATTATCACCAAACATCATGAATCAATTATGTCATCATTATAAAATTATGAAGTAAAAATATTTGAATTTAACTCATGAAAAATTAATAGTAAAACATAGTAAACGCGTAATAAGCATGAAATAGTCTATTACAATACAAGTCAAGTAAGTGTACTAATTAAACGTTCGTGCACGCGTTAAATATATCACGGGGCAGTTGGAATATTACATTACCATCGTCCGTAAAGCTACACTATACCTTTTAGTATTTTAGAAGTGGATACGTTTCAATTCACTTACCCGTTAAAATTACCAAATTACTATCATTAGTATCATTCTCGGTAATTCGTGCTGTAACGGACATAAGCATTCGGAGTCATCATGGATTGATGGATAAGCGTGATCTATGTAGATTATTTTATAAGGCGAGATTGAGGTAGGACGAACGATAAGACCGGGTAGTGAAGCGGAGGACAGGAGGGGAGGCACGGGTCTCGTCGCATTATGGGATGTCCATTCGTTCTAACTAACAATAAAATTGAATACTCTGCGAAAACCTATCTATACTTTTAGCATAGGTATATTCTAGGGATCCGTAGAGGTCCACGGGAGGCATATAAACACGACAAACTAGTATTTACGAGAAAATCCTATCAGGATTAAATAACAGAGTTTTAAATTAGCTCTGGTCATTACTACGTGCGGTTAAACTGTAGTATTTACGGCATTGTATATTTTTCAAAGTCCGAGTTTTTAACGATTGTTATACTCGACACCTTAGCTTGGGAGGAAGACCCGTATCGTTTCATCTCATTAGCTAGGTAGGTAGGAAATTCCGGAATGCCTACCTGCTTATATTTGTTCGACAAACTGACAAGCTCATTTGACTTTTGTAAGGAATTTTGTTGAATGCTTATCCGGAAATTCGTTTCGTGTATTGAGGTTGACCTACTTTATAGTTTCGAAAAAATGGACACACTGAATAGTTACAGGTGTGAAAGTTGACCAATATAAATACGACAAACTAGTATTTACGAGAAAATCCTATCAGGATTAAATAACAGAGTTTTAAATTAGCTCTGGTCATTACTACGTGCGGTTAAACTGTAGTATTTACGGCATTGTATATTTTTCAAAGTCCGAGTTTTTAACGATTGTTATACTCGACACCTTAGCTTGGGAGGAAGACCCGTATCGTTTCATCTCAGTTGCTAGGTAGGCAGGAAATTCCGGAATGCCTACTTATATTTGTTCGACAAACTGACAAGCTCATTTGACTTTTGTAAGGAATTTTGTTAAATTCTCATCTGGAAATTCGGTTCGTATACTGAGGTTGACCTACGTTATAGTTCTGCAAAAATGGAGACGCTGGATAGTCACAAGTGTAACAATTGACAAACTTAAACACGACAAATTAGTATTTACGAGAAAATCGGATAATGATTATATAATAGAGTGTTAAATTGGATCTGTTCATAACTACGTGCGGTTAAATTGTAGTATTTACGTCATTGTATATTTTTCAAAGTCCGAGTTTTTAACGATTGTTATACTCGACACCTTAGCTTGGGAGGGAGACCCGTATCGTTTCATCTCATTAGCTAGGTAGGTAGGAAATTCCGGAATGCCTACCTGCTTATATTTGTTCGACAAACTGACAAGCTCATTTGACTTTTGTAAGGAATTTTGTTAAATTCTCATCTGGACATTCGGTTCGTATACTGAGGTTGACCTACTTTATAGTTTCGAAAAAATGGACACACTTGATAGTTACAGGTGTGAAAGTTGACCAATATAAATACGACAATCTAGTATTTACGAGAAAATCCTATCAGGATTAAATAACAGAGTTTTAAATTAGCTCTGGTCATTACTACGTGCGGTTAAACTGTAGTATTTACGGCATTGTATATTTTTCAAAGTCCGAGTTTTTAACGATTGTTATACTCGACACCTTAGCTTGGGAGGAAGACCCGTATCGTTTCATCTCATTAGCTAGGTATGTAGGAAATTCCGGAATGCCTACTTGCTTATATTTGTTCGGCAAACTGACAAGCTCATTTGACTTTTGTAAGGAATTGTGTTAAATTCTCATCCGGAAATTCGGTTCGCATACTGAGATTGACCTACGTTATAGTTCTGCAAAAATGGAGACGCTGGATAGTCACAAGTGTAACAATTGACAAACTTAAACACGACAAATTAGTATTTACGAGAAAATCGGATAATGATTATATAATAGAGTGTTAAATTGGATCTGTTCATAACTACGTGCGGTTAAATTGTAGTATTTACGTCATTGTATATTTTTCAAAGTCCGAGATTTTAACGATTGTTATACTCGACACCTTAGCTTGGGAGGAAGACCCGTATCGTTTCATCTCAGTTGCTAGGTAGGCAGGAAATTCCGGAATGCCTACTTATATTTGTTCGACAAACTGACAAGCTCATTTGACTTTTGTACGGAATTTTGTTAAATTCTTATCTGGAAATTCGGTTAGTATACTGAGGTTGACCTACGTTATAGTTCTGCAAAAATGGAGACGCTGGATAGTCACAAGTGTAACAATTGACAAACTTAAACACGACAAATTAGTATTTACGAGAAAATCGGATAATGATTATATAATAGAGTGTTAAATTGGATCTGTTCATAACTACGTGCGGTTAAACTGTAGTATTTACGGCATTGTATATTTTTCAAAGTCCGAGTTTTTAACGATTGTTATACTCGACACCTTAGCTTGGGAGGAAGACCCGTATCGTTTCATCTCATTAGCTAGGTAGGTAGGAAATTCCCGAATGCCTACCTGCTTATATTTGTTCGACAAACTGACAAGCTCATTTGACTTTTGTAAGGAATGTTTTTAAATTCTCTTCCGGAACATCGGTACGTATACTGATGTTGCCCTACTTTATAGTTTTGAAAAAATGGAGACACTGAATGGTCACAAGTGTGACAGTTGATAAACATAAACACGACAAATTAGTATTTACGAGAAAATCGTATAATGATTATATAATAGAATGTTAAATTAGCTCTGTTCATTACTACGTGCGGTTAAACTGTAGTATTTACGGCATTGTATATTTTAAAATGACTTTTTAACCATTGTTTTACTAGACATCTTCACTTGGAAGAAAGACCCGTATCGTTTCATCTCATTTGCTAGGTAGGTAGGAAATTCCCGAACGCCTACCTGCTTATATTTGTTCGGCAAACTGACAAGCTCATTCGACTTTTGTAAGGAATGTTTTTAAATACTGTTCCGGAACTTCGGTTCGTATACTGATGTTGACCTACTTTATAGTTTTTAAAAATGGAGACACTGAATAGTCACAAGTGTGACAGTTGACAAACATAAACACGACAAATTAGCATTTACGAGAAAATCGGATAATGATTATATAATAGAGTGCTAAATTAGCTCCGGTCGTTACTACGTGCGGTTATACTGTAGTGTTTACGGCATTGTATATTTTTCAAAGACCGAGTATTTAACGATTTTTGTACTCGACACCTTAGCTTGGGAGGAAGACCCGTATCGTTTCATCTCATTTGCTGGGTAGGTAGGAAATTCCCGAATGCTTACCTGCTTATTTTTGTTCGACAATATGACAAGCTCATTTGACTTTTGTAAGGAATGTTTTTAAATTCTCTTCCGGAACTGCGGTTCGTATACTGAGGTTGACCTACTTTATAGTTTTGAATAAATGGAGACACTGAATAGTCACAAGTGTGACAGTTGACAAACATAAACACGACAAATTAGCATTTACGAGAAAATCGGATAATGATTATATAATAGAGTGTTAAATTAGTTCTGGTCATTACTACGTGCGGTTAAACTGTAGTATTTACGGCATTATATATTTTTCAAAGACCGAGTATTTAACGATTGTTGTATTCGACACCTTGGCTTGAAAGAAAGACCCGTATCGTGTCATCTCATTTGCTAGGTAGGTAGGAAATTCCCGAACGCCTACCTGCTTATATTTGTTCGGCAAACTGACAAGCTCATTTGACTGTTGTAAGGAATGTTTTTAAATTTTCTTCCGGAACTTCGGTTCGTATACTGATGTTGACCTACTTTATAGTTTTGAATAAATGGAGACACTGAATAGTCACAAGTGTGACAGTTGACAAACATAAACACGACAAATTAGCATTTACGAGAAAATCAGATAATGATTATATAATAGAGTGTTAAATTAGTTCTGGTCATTACTACGTGCGGTTAAACTGTAGTATTTACGGCATTATATATTTTTCAAAGACCGAGTATTTAACGATTGTTGTACTCGATACCTTGGCTTGAAAGAAAGACCCCTATCGTTTCATCCCATTTGCTAGGTAGGTAGGAAATTCCCGAACGCCTACCTGCTTATATTTGTTCGGAAAACTGACAAGCTTATTTGACTTTTGTAAGGAATGTTTTTAAATACTGTTCCGGAACTTCGGTTCGTATACTGATGTTGACCTACTTTATAGTTTTTAAAAATGGAGACACTGAATAGTCACAAGTGTGACAGTTGACAAACATAAACACGACAAATTAGCATTTACGAGAAAATCGGATAATGATTATATAATAGAGTGTTAAATTAGTTCTGGTCATTACTACGTGCGGTTAAACTGTAGTATTTACGGCATTATATATTTTTCAAAGACCGAATATTTAACGATTGTTGTACTCGACACCTTGGCTTAAGAGAAAGACCCATATCGTTTCATCTCATTTGCTAGGTAGGTAGGAAATTCCCGAACGCCTACCTGCTTATATTTGTTCGGCAAACTGACAAGCTCATTCGACTTTTGTAAGGAATGTTTTTAAATACTGTTCCGGAACTTCGGTTCGTATACTGATGTTGACCTACTTTATAGTTTTTAAAAATGGAGACACTGAATAGTCACAAGTGTGACAGTTGACAAACATAAACACGACAAATTAGCATTTACGAGAAAATCGGATAATGACTATATGATACAGTGTTAAATTAGTTCTGGTCATTACTACGTGCGGTTAAACTGTAGTAATTACGGCATTATATATTTTTCAAATACCGAGTATTTAACGATTGTTGTACTCGATACCTTGGCTTGAAAGAAAGACCCCTATCGTTTCATCCCATTTGCTAGGTAGGTAGGAAATTCCCGAATGCCTACCTGCTTATATTTGTTCGACAATATGACAAGCTCATTTGACTTTTGTAAGGAATGTTTTTAAATTCTCTTCCGAAACTTCGGTTCGTATACGGATGTTGACCTACTTTATAGTTTTGAAATAATGGAATCACTGAATACTCACAAGTGTGACAGTTGACAAACATAAACACGATAAATTAGCATTTACGAGAAAATCGGATAATGATTATATAATAGAGTGTTAAATTAGCTCTGGTCATTACTACGTGCGGTTAAACTGTAGTATTTACGGCATTATATATTTTTCAAAGACCGAGTATTTAACGATTGTTGTACTCGATACCTTGGCTTGAAAGAAAGACCCCTATCGTTTCATCCCATTTGCTAGGTAGGTAGGAAATTCCCGAACGCCTACCTGCTTATATTTGTTCGGAAAACTGACAAGCTTATTTGACTTTTGTAAGGAATGTTTTTAAATACTGTTCCGGAACTTCGGTTCGTATACTGATGTTGACCTACTTTATAGTTTTTAAAAATGGAGACACTGAATAGTCACAAGTGTGACAGTTGACAAACATAAACACGACAAATTAGCATTTACGAGAAAATCGGATAATGATTATATAATAGAGTGTTAAATTAGTTCTGGTCATTACTACGTGCGGTTAAACTGTAGTATTTACGGCATTATATATTTTTCAAAGACCGAGTATTTAACGATTGTTGTACTCGACACCTTGGCTTGGGAGGAAGACCCGTATCATTTCATCCCATTTGCTAGGTAGGTAGGAAATTCCCGAATGCCTACCTGCTTTTATTTGTTCGACAATATGACAAGCTCATTTGAATTTTGTAAGGAATGTTTTTAAATTCTCTTCCGGAACTTCGGTTCGTATACGGATGTTGACCTACTTTATAGTTTTTAAAAATGGAGACACTGAATAGTCACAAGTGTGACAGTTGACAAACATAAACACGACAAATTAGCATTTACGAGAAAATCGGATAATGATTATATAATAGAGTGTTAAATTAGTTCTGGTCATTACTACGTGCGGTTAAACTGTAGTATTTACGGCATTATATATTTTTCAAAGACCGAGTATTTAACGATTTTTGTACTCGACACCTTAGCTTGGGAGGAAGACCCGTATCGTTTCATCTCATTTGCTGGGTAGGTAGGAAATTCCCGAATGCTTACCTGCTTATATTTGTTCGGCAAACTGACAAGCTCATTTGACTGTTGTAAGGAATGTTTTTAACTTCTCTTCCGGAACTTCGGTTCGTATACTGATGTTGATCTACTTTAGAGTTTTGAAATAATGGAGACACTGAATAGTCACAAGTGTGACAGTTGACAAACATAAACACGACAAATTAGCATTTACGCGAAAATCGGATAATGATTATATAATAGAGTGTTAAATTAGTTCTGGTCATTAGTACGTGCGGTTAAACTGTAGTATTTACGGCATTATATATTTTTCAAAGACCGAATATTTAACGATTGTTGTACTCGACACCTTGGCTTAAGAGAAAGACCCGTATCGTTTCATCTCATTTGCTAGGTAGGTAGGAAATTCCCGAATGCCTACCTGCTTTTATTTGTTCGACAATATGACAAGCTCATTTGAATTTTGTAAGGAATGTTTTTAAATTCTCTTCCGGAACTTCGTTTCGTATACTGATGTTGACCTACTTTAGAGTTTTGAAATAATGGAATCACTGAATAGTCACAAGTGCGACAGTTGACAAACATAAACACGACAAATTAGCATTTACGAGAAAATCGGATAATGATTATATAATAGAGTGTTAAATTAGTTCTGGTCATTACTACGTGCGGTTAAACTGTAGTATTTACGGCATTATATATTTTTCAAAGACCGAGTATTTAACGATTGTTGTACTCGACACCTTGGCTTAAGAGAAAGACCCGTATCGTTTCATCTCATTTGCTAGGTAGGTAGGAAATTCCCGAACGCCTACCTGCTTATATTTGTTCGGCAAACTGACAAGCTCATTTGACTGTTGTAAGGAATGTTTTTAAATTCTCTTCCGGAACTTCGTTTCGTATACTGATGTTGACCTACTTTAGAGTTTTGAAATAATGAAACCACTGAATAGTCACAAGAGTGACAGTTGACAAACATAATCACGACAAATTAGCATTTACGAGAAAATCGGATAATGATTATATAATAGAGTGTTAAATTAGTTCTGGTCATTACTACGTGCTGTTAAACTAGTATTTACGGCATTATATATTTTTCAAAGACCGAGTATTTAACGATTGTTGTACTCGACACCTTGGCTTGGGAGGAAGACCCGTATCGTTTCATCTCATTTGCTGGGTAGGTAGGAAATTCCCGAATGCTTACCTGCTTATATTTGTTCGGCAAACTGACAAGCTCATTTGACTGTTGTAAGGAATGTTTTTAACTTCTCTTCCGGAACTTCGGTTCGTATACGGATGTTGATCTACTTTAGAGTTTTGAAATAATGGAGACACTGAATAGTCACAAGTGTGACAGTTGACAAACATAAACACGACAAATTAGCATTTACGAGAAAATCGGATAATGATTATATAATAGAGTGTTAAATTAGTTCTGGTCATTACTACGTGCGGTTAAACTGTAGTATTTACGGCATTATATATTTTTCAAAGACCGAGTATTTAACGATTGTTGTACTCGACACCTTGGCTTGAAAGAAAGACCCGTATCGTTTCATCTCATTTGCTAGGTAGGTAGGAAATTCCCGAATGCTTACCTGCTTATATTTGTTCGACAATATGACAAGCTCATTTGTCTTTTGTAAGGAATGTTTTTAAATTCTCTTCCGGAACTTCGTTTCGTATACGGATGTTGACCTACTTTAGAGTTTTGAAATAATGAAATCACTGAATAGTCACAAGTGTGACAGTTGACAAACATAAACACGACAAATTAGCATTTACGAGAAAATCAGATAGTGATTATATAATAGAGTGTTAAATTAGTTCTGGTCATTACTACGTGCTGTTAAACTGTAGTATTTACGGCATTATATATTTTTCAATGAGCGCGTATTTAACGATTGTTGTACTCGATACCTTGGCTTGAATGAAAGACCCCTATCGTTTCATCTCATTTGCTAGGTAGGTAGGAAATTCCCGAATGCTTACCTGCTTATATTTGTTCGGTAAACTGACAAGCTTATTTGACTTTTGTAAGGAATGTTTTTAAATTCTCTTCCGGAACTTCGGTCCGTATACGGATGTTGATCTACTTTAGAGTTTTGAAATAATGGAGACACTGAATAGTCACAAGTGTGACAGTTGACAAACATAAACACGACAAATTAGCATTTACGAGAAAATCGGATAATGATTATATAATAGAGTGCTAAATTAGCTCCGGTCGTTACTACGTGCGGTTATACTGTAGTGTTTACGGCATTGTATATTTTTCAAAGACCGAGTATTTAACGATTTTTGTACTCGACACCTTAGCTTGGGAGGAAGACCCGTATCGTTTCATCTCATTTGCTGGGTAGGTAGGAAATTCCCGAATGCTTACCTGCTTATATTTGTTCGGCAAACTGACAAGCTCATTTGACTGTTGTAAGGAATGTTTTTAACTTCTCTTCCGGAACTTCGGTTCGTATACTGATGTTGATCTACTTTAGAGTTTTTAAAAATGGAGACACTGAATAGTCACAAGTGTGACAGTTGACAAACATAAACACGACAAATTAGCATTTACGAGAAAATCGGATAATGATTATATAATAGAGTGTTAAATTAGTTCTGGTCATTACTACGTGCGGTTAAACTGTAGTATTTACGGCATTATATATTTTTCAAAGACCGAGTATTTAACTATTGTTGTACTCGACAACTTGGCTTGAAAGAATGACCCCTATCGTTTCATTCCATTTGCTAGGTTGGTAGGAAATTCCCGAACGCCTACCTGCTTATATTTGTTCGGCAAACTGACAAGCTCATTTGAATTTTGTAAGGAATGTTTTTAAATTCTCTTCCGGAACTTCGTTTCGTATAATGAGGTTGACCTACTTTATCCTTTTGAATAAATGGAGACACTGAATAGTCACAAGTGTGACAGTTGACAAACATAAACACGACAAATTAGCATTTACGAGAAAATCGGATAATGATTATATAATAGAGTGTTAAATTAGTTCTGGTCATTACTACGTGCTGTTAAACTGTAGTATTTACGGCATTGTACATTTTAAGATGGCTTTTTAACGAATGTTTTACTAGACATCGTGGCTTGAAAGAAAGACCCGTATCGTTTCATCTCATTTGCTAGGTATGTAGGAAATTCCCGAACGCCTACCTGCTTATATTTGTTCGACAATATGACAAGCTCATTTGACTTTTGTAAGGAATGTTTTTAAATTCTCTTCCGAGACTGCGGTTCGTATACTGAGGTTGACCTACTTTATAGTTTTGAATAAATGGAATCACTGAATAGTCACAAGTGTGACAGTTGACAAACATAAACACGACAAATTAGCATTTACGAGAAAATCGGATAATGATTATATAATAGAGTGTTAAATTAGTTCTGGTCATTACTACGTGCGGTTAAACTGTAGTATTTACGGCATTATATATTTTTCAAAGACCGAATATTTAACGATTGTTGTACTCGACACCTTGGCTTAAGAGAAAGACCCGTATCGTTTCATCTCATTTGCTAGGTAGGTAGGAAATTCCCGAATGCCTACCTGCTTATATTTGTTCGACAATATGACAAGCTCATTTGACTTTTGTAAGGAATGTTTTTAAATTCTCTTCCGAAACTTCGGTTCGTATACGGATGTTGACGTACTTTAGAGTTTTGAAATAATGGAATCACTGAATAGTCACAAGTGTGTCAGTTGACAAACATCAACAAGACAAATTAGTATTTACGAGAAAATCGGATAATGATTATATAATAGAGTGTTAAATTAGTTCTGGTCATTACTACGTGCGGTTAAACTGTAGTATTTACGGCATTATATATTTTTCAAAGACCGAGTATTTAACGATTGTTGTACTCGACACCTTGGCTTAAGAGAAAGACCCGTATCGTTTCATCTCATTTGCTAGGTAGGTATTCCCGAACGCCTACCTGCTTATATATGTTCGGAAAACTGACAACCTTATTTGACTTTTGTAAGGAATGTTTTTAAATTCTCTTCCGAAACTTCGGTTCGTATACGGATGTTGACCTACTTTAGAGTTTTGAAATAATGGAATCACCGAATAGTCACAAGTGTGTCAGTTGACAAACATCAACAAGACACATTAGTATTTACGAGAAAATCGGATAATGATTATATAAAAGAGTGTTAAATTAGTTCTGGTCATTACTACGTGCGGTTAAACTGTAGTATTTACGGCATTATATATTTTTCAAAGACCGAGTATTTAACTATTGTTGTACTCGACAACTTGGCTTGAAAGAATGACCCCTATCGTTCCATTCCATTTGCTAGGTTGGTAGGAAATTCCCGAACGCCTACCTGCTTATATTTGTTCGGCAAACTGACAAGCTCATTTGACTTTTGTAAGGAATGTTTTTAAATTCTCTTCGGAAACTTCGGTTCGTATACGGATGTTGACGTACTTTAGAGTTTTGAAATAATGGAATCACTGAATAGTCACAAGTGTGTCAGTTGACAAACATCAACAAGACAAATTAGTATTTACGAGAAAATCGGATAATGATTATATAATAGAGTGTCAAATAAGTTCTGGTCATTACTACGTGCGGTTAAACTGTAGTATTTACGGCATTATATATTTTTCAAAGACCGAGTATTTAACGATTGTTGTACTCGACACCTTGGCTTAAAAGAAAGACCCGTATCGTTTCATCTCATTTGCTAGGTAGGTAGGAAATTCCCGAATGCCTACCTGCTTATATTTGTCCGGCAAACTGACAAGCTCATTTGACTTTTGTAAGGAATGTTTTTAAATTCTCATCCGGAACTTCGTTTCGTATACTGATGTTGACCTACTTTTGAGTTTTGAAATAATGAAATCACTGAATAGTCACAAGTGTGACAGTTGACAAACATAAACACGACAAATTAGCATTTACGAGAAAATCGGATAATGATTATATAATAGAGTGTTGAATTAATTCTGGTCATTACTATGTGCGGTTAAACTGTAGTATTTACGGCATTATATATTTTTCAAAGAACGAGTATTTAACGATTGTTGTACTCGACACCTTGGCTTGAAAGAAAGACCCGTATCGTTTCATCTCATTTGCTAGGTAGGTAGGAAATTCCCGAACGCCTACCTGCTTATATTTGTTCGACAATATGACAAGCTCATTTGAATTTTGTAAGGAATGTTTTTAAATTCTCTTCCGAAACTACGGTTCGTATACGGATGTTGACGTACTTTAGAGTTTTGAAATAATGGAATCACTGAATAGTCACAAGTGTGTCAGTTGACAAACATCAACAAGACAAATTAGCATTTACGAGAAAATCGGATAATGATTATATAATAGAGTGTTAAATTAGTTCTGGTCATTGGTACGTGCGGTTAAACTGTAGTATTTACGGCATTATATATTTTTCAATGACCGCGTATTGAACGACTGTTGTACTCGATACCTTGGCTTGAAAGAAAGACCCCTATCGTTTCATCCCATTTGCTAGGTAGGTAGGAAATTCCCGAACGCCTTCCTGCTTATATTTGTTCGGCAAACTGACAAGCTCATTTGACTGTTGTAAGGAATGTTTTTAAATTCTCTTCCGGAACTTCGGTTCGTATACGGATGTTGATCTACTTTAGAGTTTTGAAATAATGGAGACACTGAATAGTCACAAGTGTGACAGTTGACAAACATAAACACGATAAATTAGCATTTACGAGAAAATCGGATAATGATTATATAATAGAGTGTTAAATTAGCTCTGGTCATTACTACGTGCGGTTAAACTGTAGTATTTACGGCATTATATATTTTTCAATGACCGCGTATTGAACGACTGTTGTACTCGATACCTTGGCTTGAAAGAAAGACCCCTATCGTTTCATCCCATTTGCTAGGTAGGTAGGAAATTCCCGAACGCCTACCTGCTTATATTTGTTCGGAAAACTGACAAGCTTATTTGACTTTTGTAAGGAATGTTTTTAAATTCTCTTCCGGAACTTCGGTTCGTATACGGATGTTGATCTACTTTAGAGTTTTGAAATAATGGAGACACTGAATAGTCACAAGTGTGACAGTTGACAAACATAAACACGACAAATTAGCATTTACGAGAAAATCGGATAATGATTATATAATAGAGTGTTAAATTAGTTCTGGTCATTACTACGTGCTGTTAAACTGTAGTATTTACGGCATTATATATTTTTCAAAGACCGAGTATTTAACGATTGTTGTACTCGACACCTTGGCTTAAGAGAAAGACCCGTATCGTTTCATCTCATTTGCTAGGTAGGTAGGAAATTCCCGAACGCCTACCTGCTTATATTTGTTCGGCAAACTGACAAGCTCATTTGACTGTTGTAAGGAATGTTTTTAAATTCTCTTCCGGAACTTCGGTTCGTATACGGATGTTGATCTACTTTAGAGTTTTGAAATAATGGAGACACTGAATAGTCACAAGTGTGACAGTTGACAAACATAAACACGACAAATTAGCATTTACGAGAAAATCGGATAATGATTATATAATAGAGTGTTAAATTAGTTCTGGTCATTACTACGTGCGGTTAAACTGTAGTATTTACGGCATTATATATTTTTCAAAGACCGAGTATTTAACGATTGTTGTACTCGATACCTTGGCTTGAAAGAAAGACCCCTATCGTTTCATCCCATTTGCTAGGTAGGTAGGAAATTCCCGAACGCCTACCTGCTTATATTTGTTCGGCAAACTGACAAGCTCATTTGACTGTTGTAAGGAATGTTTTTAAATTCTCTTCCGGAACTTCGGTTCGTATACGGATGTTGATCTACTTTAGAGTTTTGAAATAATGAAATCACTGAATAGTCACAAGTGTGACAGTTGACAAACATAAACACGACAAATTAGCATTTACGAGAAAATCGGATAATGATTATATAATAGAGTGTTAAATTAGTTCTGGTCATTACTACGTGCTGTTAAACTGTAGTATTTACGGCATTATATATTTTTCAAAGACCGAGTATTTAACGATTGTTGTACTCGACACCTTGGCTTAAGAAAAAGACCCGTATCGTTTCATCTCATTTGCTAGGTAGGTAGGAAATTCCCGAACGCCTACCTGCTTATATTTGTTCGGCAAACTGACAAGCTCATTCGACTTTTGTAAGGAATGTTTTTAACTTCTCTTCCGGAACTTCGGTCCGTATACGGATGTTGACCTACTTTATAGTTTTGAAATAATGGAATCACTGAATAGTCACAAGTGTGACAGTTGACAAACATAAACACGATAAATTAGCATTTACGAGAAAATCGGATAATGATTATATAATAGAGTGTTAAATTAGCTCTGGTCATTACTACGTGCGGTTAAACTGTAGTATTTACGGCATTATATATTTTTCAAAGACCGAGTATTTAACGATTGTTGTACTCGACACCTTGGCTTGATAGAAAGACCCATATCGTTTCATCCCATTTGCTAGGTAGGTAGGAAATTCCCGAATGCCTACCTACCTATATTTCTTCGGCAAACTGACAAGCTCATTTGACTTTTGTAAGGAATCTTTTTAAATTCTCTTCCGGAACTTCGGTTCGTATACTGATGTTGACCTACTTTAGAGTTTTGAAATAATGGAATCACTGAATAGTCACAAGTGCGACAGTTGACAAACATAAACACGACAAATTAGCATTTACGAGAAAATCGGATAATGATTATATAATAGAGTGTTAAATTAGTTCTGGTCATTACTACGTGCGGTTAAACTGTAGTATTTACGGCATTATATATTTTTCAAAGACCGAGTATTTAACGATTGTTGTATTCGACACCTTGGCTTGAAAGAAAGACCCGTATCGTGTCATCTCATTTGCTAGGTAGGTAGGAAATTCCCGAACGCCTACCTGCTTATATTTGTTCGGCAAACTGACAAGCTCATTTGACTGTTGTAAGGAATGTTTTTAAATTTTCTTCCGGAACTTCGGTTCGTATATGGATGTTGACGTACTTTAGAGTTTTGAAATAATGGAATCACTGAATAGTCACAAGTGTGTCAGTTGACAAACATCAACAAGACAAATTAGTATTTACGAGAAAATCGGATAATGATTATATAATAGAGTGTTAAATTAGTTCTGGTCATTACTACGTGCGGTTAAACTGTAGTATTTACGGCATTATATATTTTTCAAAGACCGAATATTTAACGATTGTTGTACTCGACATCTTGGCTTGAAAGAAAGACCCATATCGTTTCATCTCATTTGCTAGGTAGGTAGGAAATTCTCGAACGCCTACCTGCTTATATTTGTTCGGAAACTGACAAGCTCATTTGACTGTTGTAAGGAATGTTTTAAAATTCTCTTCCGGAACTTCGGTTCGTATACGGATGTTGACCTACTTTAGAGTTTTGAAATAATGAAATCACTGAATAGTCACAAGTGTGACAGTTGACAAACATAAACACGACAAATTAGCATTTACGAGAAAATCGGATAATGATTATATAATAGAGTGTTAAATTAGTTCTGGTCATTACTACGTGCGGTTAAACTGTAGTATTTACGGCATTATATATTTTTCAAAGACCGAATATTTAACGATTGTGGTACTCGACACCTTGGCTTAAGAGAAAGACCCGTATCGTTTCATCTCATTTGCTAGGTAGGTAGGAAATTCCCGAACGCCTTCCTGCTTATATTTGTTCGGCAAACTGACAAGCTCATTTGACTGTTGTAAGGAATGTTTTTAAATTCTCTTCCGGAACTTCGGTTCGTATACGGATGTTGATCTACTTTAGAGTTTTGAAATAATGGAGACACTGAATAGTCACAAGTGTGACAGTTGACAAACATAAACACGACAAATTAGCATTTACGCGAAAATCGGATAATGATTATATAATAGAGTGTTAAATTAGTTCTGGTCATTAGTACGTGCGGTTAAACTGTAGTATTTACGGCATTATATATTTTTCAATGACCGCGTATTTAACGATTGTTGTACTCGATACCTTGGCTTGAAAGAAAGACCCCTATCGTTTCATCCCATTTGCTAGGTAGGTAGGAAATTCCCGAACGCCTACCTGCTTATATTTGTTCGGAAAACTGACAAGCTTATTTGACTTTTGTAAGGAATGTTTTTAAATACTGTTCCGGAACTTCGGTTCGTATACTGATGTTGACCTACTTTATAGTTTTGAAATAATGGAATCACTGAATAGTCACAAGTGTGTCAGTTGACAAACATCAACAAGACAAATTAGTATTTACGAGAAAATCGGATAATGATTATATAATAGAGTGTTAAATTAGCTCTGGTCATTACTACGTGCGGTTAAACTGTAGTATTTACGACATTGTATATTTTTCAATGACCGCGTATTGAACGACTGTTGTACTCGATACCTTGGCTTGAAAGAAAGACCCATATCGTTTCATCTCATTTGCTAGGTAGGTAGGAAATTCCCGAACGCCTACCTGCTTATATTTGTTCGGCAAACTGACAAGCTCATTCGACTTTTGTAAGGAATGTTTTTAAATACTGTTCCGGAACTTCGGTTCGTATACTGATGTTGACCTACTTTATAGTTTTTAAAAATGGAGACACTGAATAGTCACAAGTGTGACAGTTGACAAACATAAACACGACAAATTAGCATTTACGAGAAAATCGGATAATGATTATATAATAGAGTGCTAAATTAGCTCCGGTCGTTACTACGTGCGGTTAAACTGTAGTAATTACGGCATTATATATTTTTCAAAGACCGAGTATTTAACGATTGTTGTACTCGATACCTTGGCTTGAAAGAAAGACCCCTATCGTTTCATCCCATTTGCTAGGTAGGTAGGAAATTCCCGAATGCCTACCTGCTTATATTTGTTCGACAATATGACAAGCTCATTTGACTTTTGTAAGGAATGTTTTTAAATTCTCTTCCGAAACTTCGGTTCGTATACGGATGTTGACCTACTTTAGAGTTTTGAAATAATGGAATCACTGAATAGTCACAAGTGTGTCAGTTGACAAACATCAACAAGACAAATTAGTATTTACGAGAAAATCGGATAATGATTATATGATACAGTGTTAAATTAGTTCTGGTCATTACTACGTGCGGTTAAACTGTAGTAATTACGGCATTATATATTTTTCAAATACCGAGTATTTAACGATTGTTGTACTCGATACCTTGGCTTGAAAGAAAGACCCCTATCGTTTCATCCCATTTGCTAGGTAGGTAGGAAATTCCCGAACGCCTACCTGCTTATATTTGTTCGGAAAACTGACAAGCTTATTTGACTTTTGTAAGGAATGTTTTTAAATACTGTTCCGGAACTTCGGTTCGTATACGGATGTTGACCTACTTTAGAGTTTTGAAATAATGGAATCACTGAATAGTCACAAGTGTGTCAGTTGACAAACATCAACGAGACAAATTAGCATTTACGAGAAAATCGGATAATGACTATATGATACAGTGTTAAATTAGTTCTGGTCATTACTACGTGCGGTTAAACTGTAGTAATTACGGCATTATATATTTTTCAAATACCGAGTATTTAACGATTGTTGTACTCGATACCTTGGCTTGAAAGAAAGACCCCTATCGTTTCATTCCATTTGCTAGGTTGGTAGGAAATTCCCGAACGCCTACCTGCTTATATTTGTTCGGCAAACTGACAAGCTCATTCGACTTTTGTAAGGAATGTTTTTAACTTCTCTTCCGGAACTTCGGTCCGTATACGGATGTTGACCTACTTTATAGTTTTGAAATAATGGAATCACTGAATAGTCACAAGTGTGACAGTTGACAAACATAAACACGATAAATTAGCATTTACGAGAAAATCGGATAATGATTATATAATAGAGTGTTAAATTAGCTCTGGTCATTACTACGTGCGGTTAAACTGTAGTATTTACGACATTGTATATTTTTCAATGACCGCGTATTGAACGACTGTTGTACTAGACATCTTGGCTTGAAAGAAAGACCCATATCGTTTCATCTCATTTGCTAGGTAGGTAGGAAATTCCCGAATGCCTACCTGCTTATATTTGTTCGGCAAACTGACAAGCTCATTCGACTTTTGTAAGGAATGTTTTTAACTTCTCTTCCGGAACTTCGGTCCGTATACGGATGTTGACCTACTTTAGAGTTTTGAAATAATGGAATCACTGAATAGTCACAAGTGCGACAGTTGACAAACATAAACACGACAAATTAGCATTTACGAGAAAATCGGATAATGATTATATAATAGAGTGTTAAATTAGTTCTGGTCATTACTACGTGCGGTTAAACTGTAGTATTTACGGCATTATATATTTTTCAAAGACCGAATATTTAACGATTGTTGTACTCGACACCTTGGCTTAAGAGAAAGACCCGTATCGTTTCATCTCATTTGCTAGGTAGGTAGGAAATTCCCGAATGCCTACCTGCTTATATTTGTTCGACAATATGACAAGCTCATTTGACTTTTGTAAGGAATGTTTTTAAATTCTCTTCCGAAACTTCGGTTCGTATACGGATGTTGACCTACTTTAGAGTTTTGAAATAATGGAATCACTGAATAGTCACAAGTGTGTCAGTTGACAAACATCAACAAGACAAATTAGTATTTACGAGAAAATCGGATAATGATTATATAATAGAGTGTTAAATTAGTTCTGGTCATTACTACGTGCGGTTAAACTGTAGTATTTACGGCATTATATATTTTTCAAAGACCGAATATTTAACGATTGTTGTACTCGACACCTTGGCTTAAGAGAAAGACCCGTATCGTTTCATCTCATTTGCTAGGTAGGTAGGAAATTCCCGAACGCCTACCTGCTTATATTTGTTCGACAATATGACAAGCTCATTTGACTTTTGTAAGGAATGTTTTAAAATTCTCTTCCGGAACTTCGGTTCGTATACGGATGTTGACCTACTTTAGAGTTTTGAAATAATGGAATCACTGAATAGTCACAAGTGCGACAGTTGACAGACATAAACACGACAAATTAGCATTTACGAGAAAATCGGATAATGATTATATAATAGAGTGTTAAATTAGTTCTGGTCATTACTACGTGCGGTTAAACTGTAGTATTTACGGCATTATATATTTTTCAAAGACCGAGTATTTAACTATTGTTGTACTCGACAACTTGGCTTGAAAGAATGACCCCTATCGTTTCATTCCATTTGCTAGGTAGGTAGGAAATTCCCGAATGCCTACCTGCTTATATTTGTTCGACAATATGACAAGCTCATTTGACTTTTGTAAGGAATGTTTTTAAATTCTCTTCCGAAACTTCGGTTCGTATACGGATGTTGACCTACTTTAGAGTTTTGAAATAATGGAATCACTGAATAGTCACAAGTGTGTCAGTTGACAAACATCAACAAGACAAATTAGTATTTACGAGAAAATCGGATAATGATTATATGATACAGTGTTAAATTAGTTCTGGTCATTACTACGTGCGGTTAAACAGTAGTATTTACGGCATTATATATTTTTCAAAGACCGAGTATTTAACTATTGTTGTACTCGACACCTTGGCTTAAAAGAATGACCCGTATCGTTTCATCTCATTTGCTAGGTAGGTAGGAAATTCCCGAATGCCTACCTGCTTATATTTGTTCGACAATATGACAAGCTCATTTGACTTTTGTAAGGAATGTTTTTAAATTCTCTTCCGAAACTTCGGTTCGTATACGGATGTTGACCTACTTTAGAGTTTTGAAATAATGGAATCACTGAATAGTCACAAGTGTGTCAGTTGACAAACATCAACAAGACAAATTAGTATTTACGAGAAAATCGGATAATGATTATATAATAGAGTGTTAAATTAGTTCTGGTCATTACTACGTGCGGTTAAACTGTAGTATTTACGGCATTATATATTTTTCAAAGACCGAGTATTTAACGATTGTTGTACTCGACACCTTGGCTTGAAAGAAAGACCCATATCGTTTCATCTCATTTGCTAGGTAGGTAGGAAATTCCCGAATGCCTACCTGCTTATATTTGTTCGACAATATGACAAGCTCATTTGACTTTTGTAAGGAATGTTTTTAAATTCTCTTCGGAAACTTCGGTTCGTATACGGATGTTGACGTACTTTAGAGTTTTGAAATAATGGAATCACTGAATAGTCACAAGTGCGACAGTTGACAAACATAAACACGACAAATTAGCATTTACGAGAAAATCGGATAATGATTATATAATAGAGTGTTAAATTAGTTCTGGTCATTACTACGTGCGGTTAAACTGTAGTATTTACGGCATTATATATTTTTCAAAGACCGAGTATTTAACGATTGTTGTACTCGATACCTTGGCTTGAAAGAAAGACCCCTATCGTTTCATCCCATTTGCTAGGTAGGTAGGAAATTCCCGAACGCCTACCTGCTTATATTTGTTCGACAAACTGACAAGCTCATTTGACTGTTGTAAGGAATGTTTTTAACTTCTCTTCCGGAACTTCGGTCCGTATACGGATGTTGACGTACTTTAGAGTTTTGAAATAATGGAATCACTGAATAGTCACAAGTGTGTCAGTTGACAAACATAAACAAGACAAATTGGTATTTACGAGAAAATCGGATAATGATTATATAATAGAGTGTTAAATTAGTTCTGGTCATTACTACGTGCGGTTAAACTGTAGTATTTACGGCATTATATATTTTTCAAAGACCGAGTATTTAACGATTGTTGTATTCGACACCTTGGCTTGAAAGAAAGACCCGTATCGTGTCATCTCATTTGCTAGGTAGGTAGGAAATTCCCGAACGCCTACCTGCTTATATTTGTTCGGCAAACTGACAAGCTCATTTGACTGTTGTAAGGAATGTTTTTAAATTTTCTTCCGGAACTTCGGTTCGTATACTGAGGTTGACCTACTTTATAGTTTTGAATAAATGGAGACACTGAATAGTCACAAGTGTGTCAGTTGACAAACATCAACAAGACAAATTAGCATTTACGAGAAAATCGGATAATGATTATATAATAGAGTGTTAAATTAGTTCTGGTCATTACTACGTGCGGTTAAACTGTAGTAATTACGGCATTATATATTTTTCAAAGACCGAGTATTTAACGATTGTTGTACTCGATACCTTGGCTTGAAAGAAAGACCCATATCGTTTCATCTCATTTGCTAGGTAGGTAGGAAATTCCCGAATGCCTACCTGCTTATATTTGTTCGACAATATGACAAGCTCATTTGACTTTTGTAAGGAATGTTTTTAAATTCTCTTCGGAAACTTCGGTTCGTATACGGATGTTGACGTACTTTAGAGTTTTGAAATAATGGAATCACTGAATAGTCACAAGTGTGTCAGTTGACAAACATCAACAAGACAAATTAGTATTTACGAGAAAATCGGATAATGATTATATAATAGAGTGTTAAATTAGTTCTGGTCATTACTACGTGCGGTTAAACTGTAGTATTTACGGCATTATATATTTTTCAAAGACCGAGTATTTAACTATTGTTGTACTCGACAACTTGGCTTGAAAGAATGACCCCTATCGTTTCATTCCATTTGCTAGATTGGTAGGAAATTCCCGAACGCCTACCTGCTTTTATTTGTTCGACAATATGACAAGCTCATTTGAATTTTGTAAGGAATGTTTTTAAATTCTCTTCCGGAACTTCGTTTCGTATACTGATTTTGACCTACTTTAGAGTTTTGAAATAATGAAATCACTGAATAGTCACAAGTGTGACAGTTGACAAACATAAACACGACAAATTAGTACTTACGAGAAAATCGGATAATGATTATATAATGGACTGTTAAATTGGATCTGGTCATTACTACGTGCGGTTAAACTGTAGTATTTACGGCATTATATATTTTTCAAAGACTGAGTATTTAACGATTGTTGTACTCGACACCTTGGCTTGATAGAAAGACCCATATCGTTTCATCTCATTTGCTAGGTAGGTAGGAAATTCCCGAATGCCTACCTGCTTATATTTGTTCGACAATATGACAAGCTCATTTGACTTTTGTAAGGAATGTTTTTAAATTCTCTTCCGAAACTTCGGTTCGTATACGGATGTTGACCTACTTTAGAGTTTTGAAATAATGGAGACACTGAATAGTCACAAGTGTGACAGTTGACAAACATAAACACGACAAATTAGCATTTACGAGAAAATCGGATAATGATTATATAATAGAGTGTTAAATTAGCTCTGGTCATTACTACGTGCGGTTAAACTGTAGTATTTACGACATTGTATATTTTTCAATGACCGCGTATTGAACGACTGTTGTACTCGATACCTTGGCTTGAAAGAAAGACCACTATCGTTTCATCCCATTTGCTAGGTAAGTAGGAAATTCCCGAACGCCTACCTGCTTATATTTGTTCGGAAAACTGACAAGCTTATTTGACTTTTGTAAGGAATGTTTTTAAATACTGTTCCGGAACTTCGGTTCGTATACGGATGTTGACCTACTTTAGAGTTTTGAAATAATGGAATCACTGAATAGTCACAAGTGTGTCAGTTGACAAACATCAACGAGACAAATTAGTATTTACGAGAAAATCGGATAATGATTATATAATAGAGTGTTAAATTAGTTCTGGTCATTACTACGTGCGGTTAAACTGTAGTATTTACGGCATTATATATTTTTCAAAGACCGAGTATTTAACGATTGTTGTACTCGATACCTTGGCTTGAAAGAAAGACCCCTATCGTTTCATCCTATTTGCTAGGTAGGTAGTAAATTCCCGAATGCCTACCTGCTTATATTTGTTCGACAATATGACAAGCTCATTTGACTTTTGTAAGGAATGTTTTTAAATTCTCTTCCGAAACTTCGGTTCGTATACGGATGTTGACCTACTTTAGAGTTTTGAAATAATGGAATCACTGAATAGTCACAAGTGTGTCAGTTGACAAACATCAACAAGACAAATTAGTATTTACGAGAAAATCGGATAATGATTATATGATACAGTGTTAAATTAGTTCTGGTCATTACTACGTGCGGTTAAACTGTAGTAATTACGGCATTATATATTTTTCAAATACCGAGTATTTAACGATTGTTGTACTCGATACCTTGGCTTGAAAGAAAGACCCCTATCGTTTCATCCCATTTGCTAGGTAGGTAGGAAATTCCCGAATGCCTACCTGCTTATATTTGTTCGACAATATGACAAGCTCATTTGACTTTTGTAAGGAATGTTTTTAAATTCTCTTCCGAAACTTCGGTTCGTATACGGATGTTGACGTACTTTAGAGTTTTGAAATAATGGAATCACTGAATAGTCACAAGTGTGTCAGTTGACAAACATCAACAAGACAAATTAGTATTTACGAGAAAATCGGATAATGATTATATAATAGAGTGTTAAATTAGTTCTGGTCATTACTACGTGCGGTTAAACTGTAGTATTTACGGCATTATATATTTTTCAAAGACCGAGTATTTAACTATTGTTGTACTCGACAACTTGGCTTGAAAGAATGACCCCTATCGTTTCATTCCATTTGCTAGGTTGGTAGGAAATTCCCGAACGCCTACCTGCTTATATTTGTTCGGCAAACTGACAAGCTCATTCGACTTTTGTAAGGAATGTTTTTAACTTCTCTTCCGGAACTTCGGTCCGTATACGGATGTTGACCTACTTTAGAGTTTTGAAATAATGGAATCACTGAATAGTCACAAGTGTGACAGTTGACAAACATAAACACGACAAATTAGCATTTACGAGAAAATCGGATAATGATTATATAATAGAGTGTTAAATTAGTTCTGGTCATTACTACGTGCGGTTAAACTGTAGTATTTACGGCATTATATATTTTTCAAAGACCGAGTATTTAACTATTGTTGTACTCGACAACTTGGCTTGAAAGAATGACCCCTATCGTTTCATCCCATTTGCTAGGTAGGTAGGAAATTCCCGAATGCCTACCTGCTTATATTTGTTCGACAATATGACAAGCTCATTTGACTTTTGTAAGGAATGTTTTTAAATTCTCTTCCGGAACTTCGGTTCGTATACGGATGTTGACCTACTTTAGAGTTTTGAAATAATGAAATCACTGAATAGTCACAAGTGTGACAGTTTACAAACATAAACACGACAAATTAGCATTTACGAGAAAATCGGATAATGATTATATAATAGAGTGTTAAATTAGTTCTGGTCATTACTACGTGCTGTTAAACTGTAGTATTTACGGCATTATATATTTTTCAAAGACCGAGTATTTAACGATTGTTGTACTCGACACCTTGGCTTAAGAGAAAGACCCGTATCGTTTCATCTCATTTGCTAGGTAGGTAGGAAATTCCCGAACGCCTACCTGCTTATATTTGTTCGACAATATGACAAGCTCATTTGACTTTTGTAAGGAATGTTTTAAAATTCTCTTCCGGAACTTCGGTTCGTATACGGATGTTGACCTACTTTAGAGTTTTGAAATAATGGAATCACTGAATAGTCACAAGTGCGACAGTTGACAGACATAAACACGACAAATTAGCATTTACGAGAAAATCGGATAATGATTATATAATAGAGTGTTAAATTAGTTCTGGTCATTACTACGTGCGGTTAAACTGTAGTATTTACGGCATTATATATTTTTCAAAGACCGAGTATTTAACGATTGTTGTACTCGACACCTTGGCTTGAAAGAAAGACCCGTATCGTTTCATCTCATTTGCTAGGTAGGTAGGAAATTCCCGAATGCCTACCTGCTTATATTTGTTCGACAATATGACAAGCTCATTTGACTTTTGTAAGGAATGTTTTTAAATTCTCTTCCGAAACTTCGGTTCGTATACGGATGTTGACGTACTTTAGAGTTTTGAAATAATGGAATCACTGAATAGTCACAAGTGTGTCAGTTGACAAACATCAACAAGACAAATTAGTATTTACGAGAAAATCGGATAATGATTATATAATAGAGTGTTAAATTAGTTCTGGTCATTACTACGTGCGGTTAAACTGTAGTATTTACGGCATTATATATTTTTCAAAGACCGAGTATTTAACTATTGTTGTACTCGACAACTTGGCTTGAAAGAATGACCCCTATCGTTTCATTCCATTTGCTAGGTTGGTAGGAAATTCCCGAACGCCTACCTGCTTATATTTGTTCGGCAAACTGACAAGCTCATTCGACTTTTGTAAGGAATGTTTTTAACTTCTCTTCCGGAACTTCGGTCCGTATACGGATGTTGACCTACTTTATAGTTTTGAAATAATGGAATCACTGAATAGTCACAAGTGTGACAGTTGACAAACATAAACACGATAAATTAGCATTTACGAGAAAATCGGATAATGATTATATAATAGAGTGTTAAATTAGCTCTGGTCATTACTACGTGCGGTTAAACTGTAGTATTTACGACATTGTATATTTTAAAATGGCTTTTTAACGAACGTTTTACTAGACATCTTGGCTTGAAAGAAAGACCCATATCGTTTCATCTCATTTGCTAGGTAGGTAGGAAATTCCCGAACGCCTACCTGCTTATATTTGTTCGGCAAACTGACAAGCTCATTCGACTTTTGTAAGGAATGTTTTTAACTTCTCTTCCGGAACTTCGGTCCGTATACGGATGTTGATCTACTTTAGAGTTTTGAAATAATGGAGACACTGAATAGTCACAAGTGTGACAGTTGACAAACATAAACACGACAAATTAGCATTTACGAGAAAATCGGATAATGATTATATAATAGAGTGTTAAATTAGTTCTGGTCATTACTACGTGCGGTTAAACTGTAGTATTTACGGCATTATATATTTTTCAAAGACCGAATATTTAACGATTGTTGTACTCGACACCTTGGCTTAAGAGAAAGACCCGTATCGTTTCATCTCATTTGCTAGGTAGGTAGGAAATTCCCGAACGCCTACCTGCTTATATTTGTTCGACAATATGACAAGCTCATTTGACTTTTGTAAGGAATGTTTTTAAATTCTCTTCCGGAACTTCGGTTCGTATACGGATGTTGACCTACTTTAGAGTTTTGAAATAATGGAATCACTGAATAGTCACAAGTGCGACAGTTGACAAACATAAAAACGACAAATTAGCATTTACGAGAAAATCGGATAATGATTATATAATAGAGTGTTAAATTAGTTCTGGTCATTACTACGTGCGGTTAAACTGTAGTATTTACGGCATTATATATTTTTCAAAGACCGAATATTTAACGATTGTTGTACTCGACATCTTGGCTTGAAAGAAAGACCCATATCGTTTCATCTCATTTGCTAGGTAGGTAGGAAATTCCCGAATGCTTACCTGCTTATTTTTGTTCGACAATATGACAAGCTCATTTGACTTTTGTAAGGAATGTTTTAAAATTCTCTTCCGGAACTTCGGTTCGTATACGGATGTTGACCTACTTTAGAGTTTTGAAATAATGGAATCACTGAATAGTCACAAGTGCGACAGTTGACAAACATAAACACGACAAATTAGTATTTACGAGAAAATCGGATAATGATTATATGATACAGTGTTAAATTAGTTCTGGTCATTACTACGTGCGGTTAAACTGTAGTAATTACGGCATTATATATTTTTCAAAGACCGAGTATTTAACGATTGTTGTACTCGATACCTTGGCTTGAAAGAAAGACCCCTATCGTTTCATCCCATTTGCTAGGTAGGTAGGAAATTCCCGAATGCCTACCTGCTTATATTTGTTCGACAATATGACAAGCTCATTTGACTTTTGTAAGGAATGTTTTTAAATTCTCTTCCGAAACTTCGGTTCGTATACGGATGTTGACCTACTTTAGAGTTTTGAAATAATGGAATCACTGAATAGTCACAAGTGTGTCAGTTGACAAACATCAACAAGACAAATTAGTATTTACGAGAAAATCGGATAATGATTATATAATAGAGTGTTAAATTAGTTCTGGTCATTACTACGTGCGGTTAAACTGTAGTATTTACGGCATTATATATTTTTCAAAGACCGAGTATTTAACTATTGTTGTACTCGACAACTTGGCTTGAAAGAATGACCCCTATCGTTTCATTCCATTTGCTAGGTTGGTAGGAAATTCCCGAACGCCTACCTGCTTATATTTGTTCGGCAAACTGACAAGCTCATTCGACTTTTGTAAGGAATGTTTTTAACTTCTCTTCCGGAACTTCGGTCCGTATACGGATGTTGACCTACTTTAGAGTTTTGAAATAATGGAATCACTGAATAGTCACAAGTGTGACAGTTGACAAACATAAACACGACAAATTAGCATTTACGAGAAAATCGGATAATGATTATATAATAGAGTGTTAAATTAGTTCTGGTCATTACTACGTGCGGTTAAACTGTAGTATTTACGGCATTATATATTTTTCAAATACCGAGTATTTAACGATTGTTGTACTCGACACCTTGGCTTGAAAGAAAGACCCGTATCATTTCATCCCATTTGCTAGGTAGGTAGGAAATTCCCGAATGCCTACCTGCTTTTATTTGTTCGACAATATGACAAGCTCATTTGAATTTTGTAAGGAATGTTTTTAAATTCTCTTCCGGAACTTCGTTTCGTATACTGATGTTGACCTACTTTAGAGTTTTGAAATAATGAAACCACTGAATAGTCACAAGAGTGACAGTTGACAAACATAATCACGACAAATTAGCATTTACGAGAAAATCGGATAATGATTATATAATAGAGTGTTAAATTAGTTCTGGTCATTACTACGTGCGGTTAAACTGTAGTATTTACGGCATTATATATTTTTCAAAGACCGAGTATTTAACGATTGTTGTACTCGACACCTTGGCTTGAAAGAAAGACCCGTATCGTTTCATCTCATTTGCTAGGTAGGTAGGAAATTCCCGAATGCCTACCTGCTTATATTTGTTCGACAATATGACAAGCTCATTTGACTTTTGTAAGGAATGTTTTTAAATTCTCTTCCGGAACTTCGGTTCGTATACGGATGTTGATCTACTTTAGAGTTTTGAAATAATGGAGACACTGAATAGTCACAAGTGTGACAGTTGACAAACATAAACACGACAAATTAGCATTTACGAGAAAATCGGATAATGATTATATAATAGAGTGTTAAATTAGTTCTGGTCATTACTACGTGCTGTTAAACTGTAGTATTTACGGCATTATATATTTTTCAAAGACCGAGTATTTAACGATTGTTGTACTCGACACCTTGGCTTAAGAGAAAGACCCGTATCGTTTCATCTCATTTGCTAGGTAGGTAGGAAATTCCCGAACGCCTACCTGCTTATATTTGTTCGACAATATGACAAGCTCATTTGAATTTTGTAAGGAATGTTTTTAAATTCTCTTCCGGAACTTCGTTTCGTATACTGATGTTGACCTACTTTAGAGTTTTGAAATAATGAAATCACTGAATAGTCACAAGTGTGACAGTTTACAAACATAAACACGACAAATTAGCATTTACGAGAAAATCGGATAATGATTATATAATAGAGTGTTAAATTAGTTCTGGTCATTACTACGTGCTGTTAAACTGTAGTATTTACGGCATTATATATTTTTCAAAGACCGAGTATTTAACGATTGTTGTACTCGATACCTTGGCTTGAAAGAAAGACCCCTATCGTTTCATCCCATTTGCTAGGTAGGTAGGAAATTCCCGAATGCCTACCTGCTTATATTTGTTCGACAATATGACAAGCTCATTTGACTTTTGTAAGGAATGTTTTTAAATTCTCTTCCGAAACTTCGGTTCGTATACGGATGTTGACCTACTTTAGAGTTTTGAAATAATGAAATCACTGAATAGTCACAAGTGTGACAGTTTACAAACATAAACACGACAAATTAGCATTTACGAGAAAATCGGATAATGACTATATGATACAGTGTTAAATTAGTTCTGGTCATTACTACGTGCGGTTAAACTGTAGTAATTACGGCATTATATATTTTTCAAATACCGAGTATTTAACGATTGTTGTACTCGATACCTTGGCTTGAAAGAAAGACCCCTATCGTTTCATCCCATTTGCTAGGTAGGTAGGAAATTCCCGAATGCCTACCTGCTTATATTTGTTCGACAATATGACAAGCTCATTCGACTTTTGTAAGGAATGTTTTTAACTTCTCTTCCGGAACTTCGGTCCGTATACGGATGTTGATCTACTTTAGAGTTTTGAAATAATGGAGACACTGAATAGTCCCAAGTGTAACAGTTGACAAACATAAACACGACAAATTAGCATTTACGAGAAAATCGGATAATGATTATATAATAGAGTGCTAAATTAGCTCCGGTCGTTACTACGTGCGGTTATACTGTAGTGTTTACGGCATTGTATATTTTTCAAAGACCGAGTATTTAACGATTTTTGTACTCGACACCTTAGCTTGGGAGGAAGACCCGTATCGTTTCATCTCATTTGCTGGGTAGGTAGGAAATTCCCGAATGCTTACCTGCTTATTTTTGTTCGACAATATGACAAGCTCATTTGACTTTTGTAAGGAATGTTTTAAAATTCTCTTCCGGAACTTCGGTTCGTATACGGATGTTGACCTACTTTAGAGTTTTGAAATAATGGAATCACTGAATAGTCACAAGTGCGACAGTTGACAAACATAAACACGACAAATTAGTATTTACGAGAAAATCGGATAATGATTATATGATACAGTGTTAAATTAGTTCTGGTCATTACTACGTGCGGTTAAACTGTAGTAATTACGGCATTATATATTTTTCAAAGACCGAGTATTTAACGATTGTTGTACTCGATACCTTGGCTTGAAAGAAAGACCCCTATCGTTTCATCCCATTTGCTAGGTAGGTAGGAAATTCCCGAATGCCTACCTGCTTATATTTGTTCGACAATATGACAAGCTGATTTGAATTTTGTAAGGAATGTTTTTAAAGTCTCTTCCGGAACTTCGTTTCGTATACTGATGTTGACCTACTTTAGAGTTTTGAAATAATGAAATCACTGAATAGTCACAAGTGTGACAGTTGACAAACATAAACACGACAAATTAGCATTTACGAGAAAATCGGATAATGATTATATAATAGAGTGTTAAATTAGTTCTGGTCATTACTACGTGCGGTTAAACTGTAGTATTTACGGCATTATATATTTTTCAAAGACCGAGTATTTAACGATTGTTGTACTCGACACCTTGGCTTGAAAGAAAGACCCGTATCGTTTCATCTCATTTGCTAGGTAGGTAGGAAATTCCCGAATGCTTACCTGCTTATTTTTGTTCGACAATATGACAAGCTCATTTGACTTTTGTAAGGAATGTTTTAAAATTCTCTTCCGGAACTTCGGTTCGTATACGGATGTTGACCTACTTTAGAGTTTTGAAATAATGGAATCACTGAATAGTCACAAGTGCGACAGTTGACAAACATAAACACGACAAATTAGCATTTACGAGAAAATCGGATAATGATTATATAATAGAGTGTTAAATTAGTTCTGGTCATTACTACGTGCGGTTAAACTGTAGTATTTACGGCATTATATATTTTTCAAAGACCGAATATTTAACGATTGTTGTACTCGACACCTTGGCTTAAGAGAAAGACCCGTATCGTTTCATCTCATTTGCTAGGTAGGTAGGAAATTCCCGAATGCCTACCTGCTTATATTTGTTCGACAATATGACAAGCTCATTTGACTTTTGTAAGGAATGTTTTTAAATTCTCTTCCGGAACTTCGGTTCGTATACGGATGTTGACCTACTTTAGAGTTTTGAAATAATGGAATCACTGAATAGTCACAAGTGCGACAGTTGACAAACATAAAAACGACAAATTAGCATTTACGAGAAAATCGGATAATGATTATATAATAGAGTGTTAAATTAGTTCTGGTCATTACTACGTGCGGTTAAACTGTAGTATTTACGGCATTATATATTTTTCAAAGACCGAATATTTAACGATTGTTGTACTCGACACCTTGGCTTAAGAGAAAGACCCGTATCGTTTCATCTCATTTGCTAGGTAGGTAGGAAATTCCCGAATGCCTACCTGCTTTTATTTGTTCGACAATATGACAAGCTCATTTGAATTTTGTAAGGAATGTTTTTAAATTCTCTTCCGGAACTTCGTTTCGTATACTGATGTTGACCTACTTTAGAGTTTTGAAATAATGAAATCACTGAATAGTCACAAGTGTGACAGTTGACAAACATAAACACGACAAATTAGCATTTACGAGAAAATCGGATAATGATTATATAATAGAGTGTTAAATTAGTTCTGGTCATTACTACGTGCGGTTAAACTGTAGTATTTACGGCATTATATATTTTTCAAAGACCGAATATTTAACGATTGTTGTACTCGACACCTTGGCTTAAGAGAAAGACCCGTATCGTTTCATCTCATTTGCTAGGTAGGTAGGAAATTCCCGAATGCCTACCTGCTTATATTTGTTCGACAATATGACAAGCTCATTTGACTTTTGTAAGGAATGTTTTTAAATTCTCTTCCGAAACTTCGGTTCGTATACGGATGTTGACCTACTTTAGAGTTTTGAAATAATGGAATCACTGAATAGTCACAAGTGTGACAGTTGACAAACATAAACACGACAAATTAGCATTTACGAGAAAATCGGATAATGATTATATAATAGAGTGTTAAATTAGTTCTGGTCATTACTACGTGCGGTTAAACTGTAGTATTTACGGCATTATATATTTTTCAAAGACCGAATATTTAACGATTGTTGTACTCGACACCTTGGCTTAAGAGAAAGACCCGTATCGTTTCATCTCATTTGCTAGGTAGGTAGGAAATTCCCGAATGCCTACCTGCTTTTATTTGTTCGACAATATGACAAGCTCATTTGAATTTTGTAAGGAATGTTTTTAAATTCTCTTCCGGAACTTCGTTTCGTATACTGATGTTGACCTACTTTAGAGTTTTGAAATAATGAAATCACTGAATAGTCACAAGTGTGACAGTTGACAAACATAAACACGACAAATTAGCATTTACGAGAAAATCGGATAATGATTATATAATAGAGTGTTAAATTAGTTCTGGTCATTACTACGTGCGGTTAAACTGTAGTATTTACGGCATTATATATTTTTCAAAGACCGAGTATTTAACGATTGTTGTACTCGACACCTTGGCTTAAGAGAAAGACCCGTATCGTTTCATCTCATTTGCTAGGTAGGTAGGAAATTCCCGAATGCCTACCTGCTTTTATTTGTTCGACAATATGACAAGCTCATTTGAATTTTGTAAGGAATGTTTTTAAATTCTCTTCCGGAACTTCGTTTCGTATACTGATTTTGACCTACTTTAGAGTTTTGAAATAATGAAATCACTGAATAGTCACAAGTGTGACAGTTGACAAACATAAACACGACAAATTAGCATTTACGAGAAAATCGGATAATGATTATATAATAGAGTGTTAAATTAGTTCTGGTCATTACTACGTGCGGTTAAACTGTAGTATTTACGGCATTATATATTTTTCAAAGACCGAATATTTAACGATTGTTGTACTCGACACCTTGGCTTAAGAGAAAGACCCGTATCGTTTCATCTCATTTGCTAGGTAGGTAGGAAATTCCCGAATGCCTACCTGCTTTTATTTGTTCGACAATATGACAAGCTCATTTGAATTTTGTAAGGAATGTTTTTAAATTCTCTTCCGGAACTTCGTTTCGTATACTGATGTTGACCTACTTTAGAGTTTTGAAATAATGAAATCACTGAATAGTCACAAGTGTGACAGTTGACAAACATAAACACGACAAATTAGCATTTACGAGAAAATCGGATAATGATTATATAATAGAGTGTTAAATTAGTTCTGGTCATTACTACGTGCTGTTAAACTGTAGTATTTACGGCATTATATATTTTTCAAAGACCGAGTATTTAACGATTGTTGTACTCGACACCTTGGCTTAAGAGAAAGACCCGTATCGTTTCATCTCATTTGCTAGGTAGGTAGGAAATTCCCGAATGCCTACCTGCTTTTATTTGTTCGACAATATGACAAGCTCATTTGAATTTTGTAAGGAATGTTTTTAAATTCTCTTCCGGAACTTCGGTTCGTATACGGATGTTGATCTACTTTAGAGTTTTGAAATAATGGAGACACTGAATAGTTACAAGTGTGACAGTTGACAAACATAAACACGACAAATTAGCATTTACGAGAAAATCGGATAATGATTATATAATAGAGTGTTAAATTAGTTCTGGTCATTACTACGTGCGGTTAAACTGTAGTATTTACGGCATTATATATTTTTCAAAGACCGAGTATTTAACGATTGTTGTACTCGACACCTTGGCTTGAAAGAAAGACCCGTATCGTTTTATATCATTTGCTGGGTAGGTAGGAAATTCCCGAACGCCTACCTGCTTATATTTGTTCTGCAAACTGACAAGCTCATTTGACTGTTGTAAGGAATGTTTTTAAATTCTCTTCCGGAACTTCGTTTCGTATACTGATGTTGACCTACTTTATAGTTTTGAAAAAATGGAGTCACTGAATACTCACAAGTGTGACAGTTGACAAACATAAATACGACAAATTAGTATTTACGAGAAAACCGGATAATTATTATATAATAGAGTGTCAAATCAAATCTATTCATTACTAAGTGGGGTTGAACTAGAGTCTATACGGTATTGTATATTTTAAAATGACTTTTTAACGATTGTTATACTCGACACCTTACCTTGGTAGGAAGACCCGTATCATATCTCTTTTGCTAGGTAGGTGGGAAATTCCCGAATGCTTACCTGCTTATATTTGTACGGCAAAATGACATGCTCATTTGACTTTTGTAAGGAATGTTTTTTCATTCTGTCCGGAAACGTCGGTTCACCTAGAGTCTCTACGGTATTGTATATTTTAAAATGCTTTGCATATTTGGAATGACCAAGTATTTACCGAAGGTTGTACTAGACACCTTAGCTTGGAAGGAAGACCCGTATCATTTCATCTTATTTGCTAGGTAGGTAGGAAATTCCCGAATGCTTACCTGCTTATATTAGGACGGCAAATTGACATGCTCATTTGACTTTTGTAAGGAATGTTTTTTAATTCTGTCCCGGAACCTCGGTTGACATACTTTAATTTTGAAAATACGGAGACATTGAATAGTCACAAATGTGACAGTTTCACAAAAATGACATGCTCATTTGACCTTTGTAAGGAATGTTTTTAAATTGTGTTCCTGAACTTCGGTTCGTATACTGAGGTTGACCTACTTTATAGTTTTGAAAAAATGGAGGCACTGAATATTCACAAGTGTGACAGTTGACAAACATAAACAGGACAAATTAGTATTTACGAGTAAATCGGATAATGATTATATAATAGAGTGTTAAATTGGGCGGGTACCAATTGGACACGAAGTAATTTTGACACCGTCCCGATGGCAAACAGGATGGTGACACGATTTAATGTCCGCGACAAAATATCCGCGGATAAAATATCCGCACGACAAAATATCCGCACGACAAAATATTCGTGCGACAAAATATGTGCAACAACATATACGTGGACAGAATATCCGCGATAAAAATATATGGGTCTGGAACCTGGTCTCATATTCTTTAACGCAAAACCTCATTTAAACTATAGTAGTAAAGTCCGCAAAATGACGAATACATATTTAAATTTTGTATGACTAAAGAAGGTCCGCGAAATGGAGGGACGGCAATTTTATATATATATATATATATATATATATATATATATATATATATATCCATCTGAAAAAATGATAGTTACGGGACTAATCAAAAGATATATAGAATATCCTGGAACTACGCGGTTCACATACTTATATTCGTCTGAGGATTTTTTGTCGCGCGGATATTTTGTCTGCGGATATTTTGTCCGCGGATATTTTGTCCGCGGATATTTTGTCGCGCGGATATTTTGTCGCGGATATTTCGTCGCGGATATTTTGTCCGCGGATATTAAGTCGTGTAACCCACAGGATATTGGACACCCATCGTTTCTCCACGGCTCATACGTACACGAGATCTATTGCATACGTTCCCATTTAGACACAGTCCTGTTTGAACAGGAGATATATTGCACACGGTCCGATTAGACACGTTCCCGTTTGGCCACGAGATCTATTTGACACAGTCCCGATTGGACACCAGATCTATTTGTCGTAGTCCCGATTGGGCACGAGATCTATTAGACGCAATTCCGGTAATTTTTTATCAAAATTTCGGCAGCGTAACTCATTATTTTTGCCAAAAACTGTTATATATGTCATTATGTAACAAATGTTATGCTGAACCGAAAGGTTACCTCATTATTTTCATTTGACCAATAGATGATAGTGTAAGAGTTTTAAAAATTGCAACATGTTACCACAATATAGTTACTTTTGTTTTGCAATATATTTACGTTGTGTTAACTTTAAGTACAAAGGAATGTTTTTTTAACATAATATTGATTATATAATAATAATAATAATAAACGAAAGAAGATAGTTAATGGAATCATTTTATAATAATAAAACGAGTAATTACAAAACTAATATTACGATGTGAGTTTTGAAAAATATTAACAATGTGTGCGGTCTTAACGAAGTACAAATAAATGCCTTCGCCACATCATACTTAAATCTCAGTCTGCCTAATTTTATGCTACCCGACTTATATGATGACGAGATTTTCAATCATGTCATTTCGATTTCTATTATACGAATCTTCTCGAAGCTTTGTTTTCTAAATTATGGGCGAAAAATGATAACATTCAACCGTCCTTACGATTAACTTAAACTGTGAGCAAAAATTTCATTAAGAAATATTAAAAATTAAGCCAATATCGTGCTAACACGGACCATAGAAAAATGGATACATACATAAACATACGCAAACATTTAAAAAAAATAGATTTTTTTTGACAATTTATATTTTTTTCGTAATTTATATTAATTTATATTTGTTCCATTTTTTGTAGTAAATTCTTTTGTTTTTTACTTCTTATTATTTGCTACTACGTACGAAATTGTGAGGGAATATAAATACAAGGATAATGGACAATAAATACAAGGGGAAATTAGAAATGCATGAAGTGCAGGATAAATTGTTTAGAGAATAATAATTTTGTTTCTTGATATATTAATTATGTGCATGATGACAAAAACCTACCTAGCGGACAACTTACCTTTAACAGCGCTAAAAAATTCCATCACGTACACCTACGTTTAAAAGTTCTATACACTTGCCCACGTAATAACGTAACGGTATTAAGACCTGTTGTGTAATTCCAACTCCTCTATTATTTCACTTATGTCACAGAACAAGGAGATCTACGTAAAAAATAGGTATAGACGAAAAAGATATCTCTAATATATCTCGTATTTCAACGGGACTGCGTCTAATAGATCACGTGTGCAATCGGGACTGTGTCAAATAGATCTGGTGTCCAATTGGTACTGTGTCAAATAGATCTGGTGTCCAATGGAGACTGTCAAATAGATCTCGTGTCCAATTGGGACTGCGTCAAATAGATCTGGTGTCCAACCGAGACTGTGTCAAATAGATCTCGTGTTCAATCGGGACTGTGGCTAATAGATCTCGTCAAAGGGGACCGTGTTCAAACAAGACCGTGTTCAAACGGGACCGTGTTCGAACGGGACCATGTTCAATAAACTTCGTGTCGAAATGGGAACGTGTGCAACCGATCTCGTGCACGTATGAGCCGTGGAGAAACGACCGGTGTCCAATATCCTGTGTGCAATCGGGACGGTGTCAAAATTACTTCGTGTCCAATTGGTACCCGCCCCATAAACAGGACAAATTAATATTTACGAGAAAACCGGATAATGATTATACAGGGTGTCCGAAAAGTATGGAAACACTCAAATATCTCGGAAAATCGACATCGAATCGAAAAAGTAAAAATACACGTATTCAATGGTTTCAAGAGAGCTATCCAGTGACACCTAACACAACCCCCCACCCCCACCCGCTGGGGGTGATAGAGGGGGTAACTTAAAAATTTTAAATGGGAACCCCCAATTTTTATTGCAGATTTTGCTTCCTCAGAAAAAGTTACGTAAATTTTGCCTACCATTATAATTGTTTTTGTTGACAGATGGCGCTGTAATCAACGAAATTAAAAAATTATTCTAAAAAGTTTTAAAAATCTCGCGAAAAACACAACGGATCAAAAAAGTAAAAACACACGTATTCAATGGTTTCAAGAGAGCTATCCAGTGACACCTAACACAACCCCCCACCCCCACCCGCTGGGGGTGATAGAGGGGGTAACTTCAAAATTTTAAATGGGAACCCCCAATTTTTATTGCAGATTTTGCTTCCTCAGAAAAAGTTACGTAAATTTTGCCTACCATTATAATTGTTTTTGTTGACAGATGGCGCTGTAATCAACGAAATTAAAAAATTATTCTAAAAAGTTTTAAAAATCTCGCGAAAAACACAACGGATCAAAAAAGTAAAAACACACGTATTTAATGGTTTCAAGAGAGCTATCCAGTGACACCTAACACGACCCCCCACCCCCACAGGCTGGGGGTGATGGAGGGGGAAACTTAAAAATTTTAAATGGGAACTCCAAATTTTTATTGCAGATTTCTCTTCTTCAGAAAAAGTTACGTAAATTTTACCTATTATAATTATTTTTGTTAACAGATGGAGCTGCAATCTGCGAAATTAAAAAATTACTAAAAAATATTTAACTTGACGTACATGGAATAGCATACCACGTTTTCAGAATTTTAAATAACGTCTTTTGCCTTTAAATATTTCTAGTTTACCGATTCTCACCGCGAGGAGGTAGACGATTTTGAGAATCTTCTGTTTTACTTTTTTTTTTATTTGATTTCTGTTTTTTACCTTTTTTTTATTCTTCACTATTAAATTTTTTTATGTTTTTTTTTAATGTATTTGCTTACCTTTTCTTCCAGATATTAAAATTCTTTATTCGCTCCCCCCTTGTAATTGTGCATACAAAGTTTTTGACAGAAAAATGAAGAATCGACATCCTTATTCTACGAGGAAGTGAATGTCGTGTATCCGAATAGCGTAAATGGTGACCAAATCCGCATATGGTGTTATGGCTTTCTTGCATGACTGTGATTTTGTATACTTGTGTGAAAGTACTGTAGGTGTCGCTTAGGAAAACCCATTGCATACACTCGGTCGATTTTTTCAACTGCCAGTGTTACAGAGAAAGTAGTCAATAATCGAACATCGTCAGCGTCCAAATCAAAACAGCACGTCTTAGTATTAGTTAAGCTCTATTGTTTGAATGAGTCAAGGTCTCGGTTATTTTTCAGCTTTGTGAAAATTACACATGCGAGCGTCACTCTTGTCGAAAACTTGGTCAAATTCGTACCGCAAAAAATCGCAATTCTCTTCGTTCTCGCTATTTGATACTTAATGTAATGTTTCTCTAACATTTGAATTTCTTCTAATTTTTTATATTTCTTTTATTTCTTCATTCTTTGCTTCATATTTCTTCCATTTCGATACATTCTGTATTCTGCCTCCTGTTGTAATTTGGCATACTATGTCTTTGACACAAAAAGAAAGGATCGAAATCCTTATTCTGCGAGGATGCGGCGATAAAAAAAGAACATACGAACAAGTCGTCCGCCAATTTAATGATACCCATCCTGATCGTCTACCTATTTGCAAATCAACTGTTTGTAAGACTGTTTCTCGGTTTCAAGATACTGGCTCTGTCAATGATCGACCAAAATCAGGAAGACCAAAAACGTCCACGAACGAAGACAACAGTTTAGCGGTCTGTGCAAGTGTCGTTGAGGACGTCCATACTTCGGTAAGAAAGATTGCGCAAGCCACTGGTATCGGCAAATCGTCTGTCCATGAAATATTAAAAGCAAATAAGTTCCATCCATATAAAATAAAATATGTACAAGAACTTTCGGAAGATGACTTCGATCGGAGATTAGAATTTTGTGAGGAAATGATGAGACGTTGTGACGAAAATGAATTATTTCCTTTCTGGATATGCTTCTCTGATGAAGCTACGTTTCAGTTGAGTGGAGAAGTTAATAGGCACAACCTACGATATTGGTCGGACGAAAATCCTCATTGGATGAGAGATACTCACACACAACATCCACAGAAAATCAATGTTTGGGCTGGCATTTTGTGCAATCAAATTGTTGGGCCTTTCTTCGTTGAAGAGAATTTCACGGCTGAAAGGTACTGTAATTTGTTAAATAACCAGATTATACCGGCAATACGAAATATTGCTGGTATAGCGTTTGATAATGTCTGGTTTCAACAGGATGGAGCTCCTTGTCATTTTGGTTTGATTGTACGCAATCTATTAAATAATATTTTCCCCCGACGTTGGATTGGTAGGAGGGGTTCGATCGAGTGGCCACCGAGGTCACCTGATCTAACTCCTCTGGACTATTTTTACTGGGGTTTCTTGAAGAACAAGGTCTACGAAACGAAACCAAAAGACATTGATGAGTTGAAAGAAAAAATAATTCAAGGTTCTAATACAGTATCTCAAGAAATGCTGCAAAAAGTTTATGATAACTTCTATGCACGATTGGGATATTGTCAAGTTGCTGAAGGACTTCAATTCGAACATCTTATAAATTAGTGGGCATAGACATGTTAAAAATCCAGTAAAGAAAATAGAAGCGAAGGAAAATTTAAACTTTAAAATAGAAAAAAAATTAAAAAAATAAAAAAAAAACAAATAAAAGGTAAAAACAAAAAAAAAAGATTCTCAAAATCGTCTACCTCCTCGCGGTAAGAATCGGTGAACTTTGAAATATTTAAAGGCAAAAGACGTCATTTAAAATTTTGGAAACGTGGTCCGCTATTCCAGGTACGTGGTTCGCTGATTGCAGCTCCATCTGTTAACAAAAATAATTATAATAGGTAAAATTTACGTAACTTTTTCTGAAGAAGAGAAATCTGCAATAAAATTTGGGAGTTCCCATTTAAAATTTTTAAGTTTCCCCCTCCATCACCCCCAGCCTGTGGGGGTGGGGGGTCGTGTTAGGTGTCACTGGATAGCTCTCTTGAAACCATTAAATACGTGTGTTTTTACTTTTTTGATCCGTTGTGTTTTTCGCGAGATTTTTAAAACTTTTTAGAATAATTTTTTAATTTCGTTGATTACAGCGCCATCTGTCAACAAAAACAATTATAATGGTAGGCAAAATTTACGTAACTTTTTCTGAGGAAGCAAAATCTGCAATAAAAATTGGGGGTTCCCATTTAAAATTTTTAAGTTACCCCCTCTATCACCCCCAGCGGGTGGGGGTGGGGGGTTGTGTTAGGTGTCACTGGATAGCTCTCTTGAAACCATTGAATACGTGTATTTTTACTTTTACGATTCGATGTCGATTTTCCGAGATATTTGAGTGTTTCCATACTTTTCGGACACCCTGTATAATAAGTGTTAAATTAGCTCTCGTCATTACTACGTGCGGTTAAACTGTAGTATTTATGGCATTGTATATTTTTCAAAGACCGAGTATTTAACTATTGTTATACTCGACACCTTGGCTTGAAAGAAAGACCCGTATCGTTGCATCTTATTTGCTAGGTAGGTAGGAAATTCCCGAATGCTTACCTGCTCATATGTCTACGGCAAAATGATATGCTCTTTTGACTTTTGTAAGGAATGTTTTTTTTTGCACGTCCGTGCGTAAAGTTCGTGCGTAAAGTGCCTTTTTCTTAAAAGCAGTGATGCCAATTTAGGGGGATTTGGGCGATGGTGATAGAACGTTTACCTACTGTAATGCTTGTGTAAGCTTCTCCCACTATCGTACAAAATCCCCATAAACTGATACACTGAACTCTCCCGCCCCAAACGCGCACCAATCGTACACTGTGTCAGGAGCGTAAATATATTCTATGAGACAACAAATTATTCACATTATTTTCATTTGTGAGCGAGAGGCTCCGCCCCTGAAACCCCCGTCATTCTAGTTAACGTTTACATATAATTTTTTTCAATTCCTGGAACATAAATAGATGTTACTTCGTAAATAAATTTACACTATCATAAACAATAACAAAAGAAGCAATAATATGTCTTTGTAAATAAATATAATAATGACAAAGAATATAGAGTAGAAAATTCTCTACAAAAAAGGTTGTATACATTTTTTTCGTTAATCCAATGCTAACGCTGCAAATGAGCGATGAAAGTGCCCATAATGTGTTTCAGCAAGTTGTACGTTGGTAAAGTAGGTGTCCTTTAGAAAATTAAATCAATCAATATCGAAAGTCATAGGAAGTGAACCCGGCTTTTTGATGAATGTCCTTAGTTCATCTCTACCTGCGTGGTTGGAGGTTAGGCTAGTATAAAAATGGGGGGTCTGGGGGACGGAGCCCCCAGCTCGCAAGCGCTGCCATATGTTCACGCATTACTTTTCATGACGAAAATAGTATAATGTGAAGCCCTCTCTGGCTCCCCCCCCCCCTTTTTATTCTACCCTAACCTCCAACCATGATGATATACCTGGCGAAAAAATCAAATTGAAAAGGAATGACTTTCATTCCGTCTTAGTCCGTTTCATGCCGTAATCTGTCCCCTAACCAATCCTGGCCATTCTTGTCGAAACTGAAAATGATATTTCGGCATGACTCCGGATTCGTTAGGATTGAACTCACGGAATGAAACGGATTGCAGATCGAGTGAGAATAACCGAAGACTCGTTCGGATTGAAATGGAGGAATGAAACGGATTGCAAATATGATTCGGAATGACTCTGGATTCGTTCGAATCGAGGAATGGAACGGTTTACATTTGTGTCTTGGAATGACCGAGGATGAAAACGGATAGAATTTTCCTGTATGGCATGGCTTGGAACGGAATGACAAAGTGATCCGGATTAAATTCGGATTAAACAGGGGACAGATTCCGGATAGTCTCGGATAGCACCGGTTTCGGTCGGATTAAATTCCTATCCGGAACTTTCGCCAGGGATGTATGGTGAAGGTAAAAGTAGGAGAATCGTGTGCGATGCCGGAAGATAATGGATTCTCCCGTATGAGGATTAGGGTGACCGGAATTTATTTCCCTGGAAAAAATTCCCCGGAATTAATTTCCCCGTAAAAATTCCCCCGGAAAAAATTTCCCCGCATATCGAAGGGTCTTACGAAGAGGATGCATTTCAAAATTTATTGTTAAAAATGGTTCATTTTTGGGTTAATTTATAGCGATTTTTATAAAGTCCGCGAAGTAGCTCTCCTAGTGCGTACATCAATTACCCACGCATTAACGACTTTTTAAGCAGGTTAAGGGGGGGGGGAGGTTCATTACAGGTTAGGTTAGGATAGTTTTTTGGGGGGGTCTGGGGGGGGGGCGAAGCCCCCCCAGTGAACTCATCAATCATCCACGCATTAACACTTTTAGGCAGGTTAGGGGGGGGGAGGGCGAGGTTCATTACAAGTTAGGTTAGGATAGTTATTCCAGGGGAATTTATTCCGGGGAAATTTATTCCGGGGAAATTTATTCCGGGGAAATTTTTTCCAGGGGAAATTTTTTCCAGGGGAAATTTTTTCCGGGGAAATTTTTTCCGGGGAATTATTTCCGGGGGAATAAAGTCCGGGAACCAGGATTAGGACGCTTTCGTCGCTCATTTGCAGCCTTACCATTAGAATAACGAAAAAAATGTATACAACCTGTTTTGCAGAAAATTTTCCGCTCTATGTTATTTGTTATAAACAATCTTTATCTGTTTTTGTTTGAAATGAATACAAAAAACTAAAAAAAAACACGTTGTTTGACTGTTTTTTCAAAATAGCGGCGAAGATATTTCAAAGCACCGAATTTTATCATCATATTCGTTTTCAGAAGAGAAAAATACATCGAAATGGTGTAAAATAAATTTTTTTTACGAGGATGCCCGTTTTCCGAAGATTTACCATATTTTTTTTCAAATGACTCAATTGGGTTTGTCTGCCTATAGTCGCAGAATCCCTATAATACTGAAAAATAAAAAAAAAAACAAACGCACCTGGCAGTAACTTAGTGACTTCTAGTGAATACTGACTGTCTAGATAAAACGAACGACTTTCGACTGGAATCACACCTTTACATGTTCCTAGGCTGCGCTCTCAGCTGTACAATCGAGAGAAGGATGCACTTCTTACAAATATTGGGCAAACATGGCCGCATAATTGAAAACGTTCTACTAGTGACGTCTGTGAAAACGTCAACTGCGATTCACTTTATTTGTTTATATGAATCGTTAAGTTTGCTGTTGTGTGAAACAAATTGGTCGGGAAATTGTGGACAATGCAAAGAATATAGTGTTCAACGCTGTCAAAATCCAAAATCTGTAAAAATGGCACCACCCCGAACAGTTCTGATGTCATGTGGCAGTTATAACCCTCCTACAAATATGCACTTGCGAATGTTTGGTAAGTATTCTTTCGTACGTATTCTTAAATTCAAATTGTCTCAAGTTTCATCTTGGTACTTTATGCATACACTCTGTATGTAAGTCATGATTTTACATACATATTCGCATCCAAATATTAATGTGTTATACTGGCTAGTAGATCCAGTTAAATCAATGATCTTGCATGATCAATTTTGGGTTTTAATTTATAATAAAGCAGTGATTGCTTTAAAATAACTGAAAATTCAATTTAAACCGTTGTTCATAATATACATATAATTGGGATATAATTGTTAATTTTTAATTAATTTAATGTGCTATGTCGATTTATTTATCTATTTTGCTAATTTAGTATTCAATAAAGTATAGATCAATATTAAGACTAATATTATTTTTACAAAGAAAACTGATATTATATTTCCAATTTTATAATAGCTATTTATAAATATCAACATTTATTTTTAAAAACCCAATATTTCTTTACTACAAACGTTTATAAATATCAATATAAGAATTTCTTGAATGTGACTATTATATTTTACTGTAATTCTGTAATATGCAATATGAAATAGAAATGTCAGAGCTTATTAATATTTGTAAATTGTAGTAAAACATTTTTTCAGACGTATAACTAATTGAGAACCTATAAAATACGGATAATGAATTATTATATACAAGTGATACAAAAAAATTTACAACATTAGTATTTTTTCTTAGAAAAATAATATAAATTTTATAAAGAATAAACTTTATACATCTTTTTATTATTATTTTTATGTTACATTTTATTTCTTAAGAGAGTTATAAATTTAAGCTATTTTTCTGTGCCCAATTTGCAAAACAATGAGTAATGAATATATTTTAACTTCAAAAATGTTATAAGTTTACTGAGAAGATTAATTATTATCGATTGTTTCTTATGTGTTTATATGCTCTTTTTATAAAATAGTTTTTTTTCTGTAAATTAATATTACATAAATAAGAAAACAATTCATATCGCATAATTCCTTTTATACAAAAAAATATAAGAATTAAAAAATTGTATTTTTTTTTTTATTTTTATTTTCTACGGCCTAAAGGCCTTTTACAAATTAAGAATAAAAAAAATAAAATAATTTATTGTATTGTATTGATAATATATTAATAACTGAAAATATACGCTGGTGAAAATTTCAGTAAAATCATATGAGATTTTTATAATTTCTTTAATATCTTAGAGGAATCTAGATGATTGTAATTCATTTTCTCATATTATTATTATTTCTTATAATTACATGAGAAATCACATGAAAAGTTTCCCAGATCGACTGATATTTTAAAAATCTCATATGATTTATCATATGATATTACGAACATTTTCAGTAGGGTAGGTATATGGTGCCTTTTATGCCCTACGATTAGATGCTGATAATAATTTATTGAGACAAAGGACGTTGAACGTAATAAGTAAAAAATTTTAGATCCATGTAATTCTTATACAGTGGTCCCCCTCTTATCCGATCCTCGGTATATCCAATAGTCCTCAGTTATCCGAAACTCGCTTCCTTCACTTAGCCGATATTTTTCTTAGTTGTAACAGTCGTATCCTCAAGTAAGACCCTTATCAGATAAGTGAAGGAGCCGCCATCTTGTCGGTCCCAAGTTGTATCGGATAAGAGAGGGACCACTGTAGGATTATAAACGTAATAATACAAACCGTTGTAATAGGGGCGACAACAGTAATACTCATGATTGCCCTAGTAAAGAAGCAATAAATGTAGTCAACTCTATAATTATTAAGTTGATTTTCTTTTATAGAATCTCTAAAAAAATATATATAATTTTTAAATAGTGATGCTTACAATATCTACCAAATCAGAAATGTGCCTAATACGTAGAAATCTTCCATGAATCCAAACTCTATTTCAATTTCATCAGTTTTTATAAAGATTCTCTAAAATTAAATATCAAATATTAATAAATTAGTACTCATTACTTACAATGTAGTCTATCGTGAAATGATATCTCAACACGTAATGAGATAATTGTTTTAAACATGTTTAAAAATCTACAAATTGTCTTATGTGAGTAAAATGAGAAAATTTTACAAATTTAACAAATAAATCATTTTTGTATTATTGTTTTTTACTAAAATGTGTACTTTTTTATATTGTTAAGTGGTCACAAATATATTCGAAGTAGGTATACGAATTCTTTATAATATTTGTAGATGGATAATGAACGAGTTTTATTTTTATTATAAATATCAATTTGCTTATTTTGAAATAGTTTTAAATGATTTTTATTTTTATTCTTTTTTGTTCTGGAATTGTTTAACAATATCACCTTAAAAGTAATGTTGAGGAAATATGGTTGAAATAGTTTGACAAATTCTATCTTTAGCTAAATTTCATATACTTCGTAGTAGAAAGGAAGAATCCAACCGACAAGAATTCAAATTCAGAGTAATAAATATAGATTATTTTCTAGTCTTTAATGACATCATGATTACAACAAAATTTATAACTATAGTTCTGATTTCAATTGTTCATATATTCTTTTGATGGTATAAATATGTAACATTTTTACGCATACATCAAAAATGGATCTCATTTTTTTTTTGTGATCTCACAAAGAAAACTAATCGATCTGTAATATCTATTTGTTTCACATCACTATATCTGCATTTTAAAAATATGGGTATGAGTTTACGCTTCATAAATCCATAAGTTTAGTTTTATTACAAATCATTTCTTACAGAAATTGGAAGGGATCATTTACACAAACTCGGAACTCACACAGTAGTTGGTGGAATTATATCACCAGTTCACGATAGTTATTCTAAAACAGAATTAGCCTCCATGAGCTATAGGTGTGAAATGGTGAAATTGGCCCTTCAAAATAATGACTGGATTAAACTTAGTACATGGGAAACACGACAATATTCATGGACGAGAACGAGGATGTCCCTTCAGCATCATCAGAATCTCCTAAACTCCATTATGCTAGAAAATTATGACACAAAAATAGACATTGATCCAATGGATGTAGAATGGATACCACAGAATGTCAGAAATAGTAGTGATACATCACCAATAGACATCAAGTTATTATGTGGTGGTGACTTGTTAGAAAGTTTTGCCACACCAGGTCTTTGGGCAGAAGAAGATGTGAGTTTTATTCAATTGTATATTGTGTTTTAATTCGGATTGATATTATACAAAATTTTGATAAAATACCTGATAGAATAGTAACACAAGTATACATACCAAACAAAAACACGATTCGCAGGTTCTAGAAATAAATTAAAGTAAAACTACTCATCAAAATCCAGGAATGTAATGATTAATATTGCATTCATCGGATTTGAAAAGCATTGATTTTTAAGTTGTATGTACTAAAATTCTAGAACACTAGAATTCGTCAAAACATTCCAGCGTTGATGCATAGAGTGCGAATTCAGTTAGTTATAAGTAAATTAGCTTATTTAGATCTGCGAATGTGGTCTAATATGTTTTTGTTTACTGTATTAACCCATTAACGCCTGAAATGACAATTTTTATACTTCATTTTCAATAAAGTATTTCGTATCAAAATCAAAGTTGAAAACAATTGAGAGGTACGTATCCTACTGTTTTCGAGGTCGCTCTTCAACATACCAAGGTCAAAATTGAGTTTCAGCCATCAGAAATTCCAACATGGCGCCGAATATGAAAAAAATTTCAAAAAAATTGGGAATTTTTTATTCTTATCAATTTTTTTCGAGCTATTAGAATATTGGAATTTTATTGAAACCTTGCATAATGGTGCATAAAATAGTTGAATTTTAAGAAAAAAATGTTACTTTTATACCCTACATCATTCTAACGACCTCAAAATGGCGTCAACAATGAAAATTTCTTTGAGAAACTTCTGGACGCTCTAACTCAAAAACTACGAATTTTGTACAAAAAATGCCTGGAATGAAAGTTCTTAAAATTCATCAAGCGATATAGTGGCTTTTTTTTTTTTAATTTTTTGATAACATTTTGAGAAATTTTTTTTCAACATTTTTTTCAAAATTGTAATTTATTTGCAAAAAATTCTGAAAAAAATTTAGTGTATTCTCCGATGAATTCTAATGGTTATTTGTTCTTTGCAATTTTTTCGAAAAGTTGATAGTTTTCGAGGAAATGAATTTCAAATATTATAGTTTAGGATTTTTTCCCCCCAAAAACTATTAACTTTTGGTAAAAATTGCAAAGAACAAAAAACTCGTAGAATTCATAAGTGAATACACCAAATTTTTTTCAGAATTTTTCATAAATGAATTATAATTTTGAAAAAAATGTTGAAACAAAATTTCTCAAAATGTCATCACAAAAATCTGAAAAAATTCCACTATATTTCTCGATTAATTCTAAGAACTTTTCATTCTTAGCATTTTTTTTATAACAGTACGTAGTTTTTGAGTTAGAACGTTCAGAAATTTTTCAAAGAAATTTTCATTGTTGACGCCATTTTGAGGTCGTTACAATGATGTGGGGTATAAAAGTATAATTTTTTCTTAAAATTGCACTGTTTTATGCACCATTATGCACGGTTCCAATAGAATTCCAATATTCTAATAGCTCGAAAAAAATTGATAGGAATAAATAATTCACAATTTTTTGGAATTTTTTTTAAATTTCGGCGCCATATTGAAATTCTTGATGGCTGAAACTCAATTTTGACCTCGGAATCTTGAAGAGCGACCTTGAAAACAATAGGATATGCGCCTTTCAATTGTTTTCAACTTCGATTTTGATATGAAATACTTGATTGATAATGAAGTATAAAAAATGCCATTTCAGACGTTAATGGGTTAAACAAGTATTTGTATAATTTATTTACAAGTATTTGTATAATTTATATTATATTCATGTTATAATTATTTTTATCATTGGAGTAGATTTTAAAATGATATCTTATTTATTTCATTCTTCACAATATCTAAGGAAAGAGATATTCACAAACAATTTCCAGCATTTCCATGTTAACAAAATATCCCTACTTGCTTTAAAGATTTAGCTGTTAAAAATATTTTCCTATTTTCTGTTGATTGTCAAAGTGCATTTCTTAAAAAATAAAGAATAGAATTATATAACAAAAGTTCAGTCCTCTTGAAATGTTTACAGGTATTCACTGATTGTCTTTTATTTGATGAAGTTTATTTTTTAAAATTCTTAAAATCCATAGCAAAATTTGAGAAATAAACTTCAGCAACTGAAAGAAAAACAAAAAATTTATACTATATAGTTTCACATCGATATTCTGAACATGTATGCACAAATTTGCATCTAAATTAATAACATGCATTATTCATTTGTGGTCCAATTATGTGTAGTAGTTATTTTACGTTTTCTAGATCAGTTAGTGGCTGGTTTTCGAAAAAAGTTGAATTCAACCTTATTGAGTTGATAATTTTTTTTTTCAGCTTATTATTGTATTTTTTAGCTCAATTCTTAATTTCTGTCTTGTTTATTAAAAGTATTACACTGGTCCTCTACTATTTCCAGTTTGAATTAAATATAAAGATAACAAATTTCAAATTCTCATTATAGACTATCAGCGTACTGAAACCAATGAAACGAACATAAATATCTTATACTTATTAGAAAATACATCATTCCCGCACAGCAATCTTTCCCTTGTCAAAAAATATTATGAGGGAATGACAAAATGAAACAAAATTGCCAGAAGCTTATGAACATAATCTTACTTTCTTACGAATTGTGTACAGTACTTTATTACTATTGGAAACAAATACAAATATGCTGTGTTTATGAAATACAAAAGTGCTTGCTGTTTGATTACATTACATGAGGGAATGAGTTTAAAAAATGTAATATTCAAAAAAATTGTTGTCAAATTAGTTTCAAGAAAACATATCTTCTTCAACCGCCTGCTATAGTGTATGTTGTCAAGGCTAACGTCGTAAAGACTAACGTTGCCAACTAAAAAAATATGCAGTGGAGCTTGATAAACCTGTAAATTTTGGTCCAATCACACTGTTTCAAAACGGTGAGGGAATGATCGATTTTAATATTTAAAAATATTTCCAATCGCATTTTTGAAACTATAAACTCTTGACGCTACAGTCAATACTATCCGATATGAGTAAAAAATAAGGTAATAAATAATATGTAAGGACTTTTACGATTAAAGTTAATGATTCTCTTCGAATTTAGCAGTTGGGACATAGTGAGGGAATGATTTTCATGGTATTTTCTTGAATATATCTTTTTTTGATTTATCTTATGAACAATAAATTTTTTTCATAAATTTGTACGTTTAGTACAGTAATTTAATTAATAAAAAAAACTTTTCATGATTAACAATCCTGGGTTGTAAAAATCATTAAGGACATCAATTTCGATTTTTTTTGAGAATCAGCCTAGTATATAATAATACAAACATTCTTTCTCTTTGTATTTAAAATTTAAAATTCGAAATGTCCTTTTTAGTCCTTATATTATATGCTTTTTTACAGATTGCAGCAATCGTTGGGCAACATGGGTTAGTAGTAATTACGAGAGAAGGTTCAAATCCAAATAAATTTATATATGACTCGGATGTCCTTACGAAGTACATGGTAATTATTATAAATAACAATTTCAGATGAATAGTGTGCATGCAATGATTTCCACTAATAATGATTGCATGATTTGAAAAAAGTAGTTTGTGGATTTTTGGGATTTAAATGAAGTTCACTACTATTGACAAGAAAATTCGAATATAATTATTGTTATTACTATGCAGTAGGACCTTTCTTATTCGAACCTCTCTTATTCTAATTCCCTTCCAATTCTAATTGTCCAGCCTCTCTTATTCTAATCATTCCCCCCAAAGTCTTCTCCCACTATCACACGAAAAGTCAACGAAAAATATTGTCCACGAATCACAAGCTCGCAAGCAAAGCTAGTGGGGGTAAGGGGAAAATTACAATAAGAGAGGTCGGCGCCATCTTGAAAAACTTTACTAATTAGAATAAGAGATAACTACTGTACATCTTTATTGACATAACCAGTTAATACTATTTTATTTATTCGTTTTATTTGTTTTATTGTAGCACAATATACATATCGTCACTGAATGGATTCCAAATGAAGTAAGCTCAACCCGAATACGAAGGGCACTTAGACGAGGAGAAAGCGTTAAATATCTTGTACAGGATGCAGTTATTGATTATATTTACGACCATGGAATTTACAACGCGAAGAAAACTTCGATAATGTGAGTCCAAATGGTCATGTATAGCTACCTCAGTTAATCAAGAAATGATAGTTGTAGTCTCTTGGTACTATAACACCTGAGCCAAATTTATATAATTTTTTTAGTACAGAATCATACACATATTTTCCGCAATGTGTAAAACTATTTTAGAGAAATGTTTATATGGAAGGAATTGAAGCTGGTAATTCAGTTCCTAACAACTATACGCATAATTTACATTTTTTTATAAATAAAGACTTACCGGTTAGCGTTCGACTGAACTTAAATTGGATAATAAGCTGTTTGTTGGTGAAAAGATAGCGTTCATGAATGAATTTGTAAAACTATTTTTGAGTATGGCAGTTTTATCGTTATTTAGTTTTTAGAATTTTTTATATGCCGTGGAATTTCAATGTAATTATATTAGAAACCAAAGTTTTTAGTGGATGGAGTTTCGATTACCATTCGAATTGTTATTTCCAACTTTTAGTTTTGTTATTCCAATGTAAACGGAGATATTTCCCTTAAACTTAATACCTCAAATTACAAGAGATCGTATTTTTATACGCGTGCGTGCGCAAGTTCCATGCGCAATGTAAAATGTTTATTAATGTAAGGTAATTACACACTTTATGTGTAAATTAAACAGTTGTACTTAAAATGAAAGAAACGCCTTTTCCTATTATTTCTTGTATAATATTCTCGTATTTTCATCTACATGTTATTCAATAATTTATGCATTATACCAGTGTATTAATTATAGTTTTTTAAGTTAATTCTTATTCTATCAAGCTTCTTTACTATGTTTAGTATATGTTATTCTCATGTTGAAAAGAGATGAGGGTCTCCGCAAACTGTTTTCAAAACATTATTTTAAATGTGGATAATTTTCTTCAAAACTGTATATGTACTTATACATTTGTAATGTCTATAATAGCCAAGGACATTTCCTTATGGGACATTCCACTTCAAATCAGCAACTATTTTTTCACACAATTTTTAATTTTAGTTTTATCATTTGCCTATTGTTAGTACATGCAAAAAAAGTATTCTTGACCGTATAAAATATTTTAAAATCGACTGTAGTAAGAGTTGTGAGGATATTTAGAAAAATATAATTTTCTGTTGTGGCAATGTTTAATTTATTTAAGCGAAAAGTATCAGGAATGAAAATTATTGTTTTTCGATGCCCTTTCTCGTGAAAATATCCGCTTTTATGTATTGTTACAGGATGAGATTAAAAAATCGTTTTAGAGTTTTTTAATTTACATTTTTCAAAGGAAGGAAGGACCCCTTTTAAATTAAAATTTTTAAATTAAATTGAAATTTTGGCTCGGAATCGGTTTACAATAAAAACAGCGACCTGAGAAATTGTAAATAAATAGAAGTCCCCTGATTAACGTATAAACTGCATAACATAGGGGACTTATTTTATTCAAATTCAACTTCGATAATCTCGCTCAATTTTGGTCGAAATGAAACATTTTTTGTTTCATTTTAAAGGTAATTCAATGCTTTACAAGATGCATTTTTCAAAATCATAGCAGTTTTAAATTCTTCAGTAAATCTGATATTATTACGGAAAACGTATTTGAGACTTTGGAATAAGATGCTACAACAGAAAATTACATTTTACTAAAAATCCTCACAACTCTTTCTACAGTCGATTGCAAAATGTTTTTTAAAAGGTCTAGAATACTTCATTTGCATGTACTAACAATACACAAATGATAAAACTAACATTAAAAATTGTTTGAAAAAAGTCTCTTTTTTTAATTTATATTTATTTCTAAATATGCCTGAAATATCACAGCGCACTAAAGGACCGAAATTTTGTTTTGTTTTAATTGAAAGTCGAAAAATGCACTTTTGTAGAAAATTACCCACGTAGGAAAAGTAATTTCTTGATCGATTTCGGACTTTTTGCATGTTTTAATCCTTAATTTACATTTTTATACATTTTATTACAGTATCTACTTTTTTCAACTTTAAATATACAATTTTGTTCATTTTAGAAAGTAGATGTATTGCCTTGAGGTGCTTTTCAAGTTTATGTAGATATTTACTGTTAAACATAAAGACTATAGAGAAATCCCTATAAAAGTCAAATTTTAGTTCAATCATTCGCCCAAATTTTATATCAAAAGTAACATTTTGCGGAGAATGAGAGATATACATATATTTAAACAAATTTCTTTAGGAATGTGTAATTTTTGTGGTGTGGTAGGTATTTTTATAGTTTAATTTCGTTCGTGGGAAAAACGATTTTGGGTTTAGAAATGATGAAAGTCACGAAAAGGCAACGTGCACCGAAAATGACAAAATCGAGAAAAGTATATTACGTTGGATCCCTCTAAATTTGCAAAAAAAATATTTAAACAATTTTAATAATAAAATAAATTAACAAAATTGGTCATCTTTAGAGACGTTTATGAATGTATAAATAATTTCATTTTGTTCATTTCTAATTGCTCACGGAAAAGGTGAAGAACGCTCTTGAAAGAAAATGTTCTCTTAGTTCAGAAAATTAATTTGTAGGAAAAGTAATTTTGTTTAAAAAAAACTTTAAAAAAATTTGAAGTGTTCAAAAAAAGACATTTTGATTAAAATTAATCTCTACCATTTTGCTAGGGTTAATCAGCAACGAGCAAATCATCGTTTTATGGTAGCTCTGCTTTGTTCGAGTGACCAATCAGAAACGAATAAAATTAAAAAAATTTGTGTTGTATGAATAATGACGTCACTATCAATCACAACCGTTTCTATATATTACAATATTTTGAAATTTCAATACTTTACTTTGATAACTTATCACTATAACAACTTTTCTTTCATATTTTTTTTAACTCACTGGAATCTAAATCAACCCAACAAACGAAAAAGAATAAGATAGAATTCAGAAATTACGTTTCCAATTTGAATTCGGAAAAATTCGATTTAATGCGTCGGCTTGATTACATATATATTTTTTTTATTATAAAGAATAAAGAAAAATAAATGTTACGTCCATGACATGCATTGTTTACCTTCACGTATATTATTATTACTTAGTTTCGAAGAAATTGATTATATTTTAGTTCGTGTTTTCATGTAAAAAACTGTTAGTCGTAGTTTTTTAGGTTATGTTTATGTTCTATTCACGTATTACATCCGATTAGAGCGAAAGAATTTCAATGAAAATGGTCAAGAAACCGAAATAAATCGCATTTAATTCGTTTTAATTCTTTTTCGCTTGTAGGGAATACATATATTTTTTCTTTTTAATTTGTAATTCATTTTTAATTTATAATTTAATACATATATTCTTTCTTTATAAGTAACACGTTCCCCACAAAATATTTGATAGAAAAACGACAGAAAATATCAGTATATATATTTATTCTGACAAACACCATTATTTCAAGTGAGTGCTCAGTCCATTTAATTACGCAAATTTTATTTTGGTTTGACCTGGTATAACATTTTGAGGATCTAATTCAAGGCCTATAAATAAGAAATAATAAAGAATAAAAAGAAATGACAATAAAAATATACAATAACTTTTTGAAGTTTTCTTTTAGCTAAAATGTCTAAGGTAGATCTTGTTCAGGAATAGCTTTGATAACAATTTAAATTATGAAATTGTAAGCACCGCTCGTTTAAAAATATTTTCCTTTTTCCCTGGCACACTAAAAGATTTTGTTTAAGGACCTTTGACAACTATTATATAAACAATTCTTTCACAGGACATATTCATATTAAAGTACAGTATTAGCTTCGGAGATCTGTATTCAATTGAATAAAAAAAGATATTGTGGACATTTTATTAAAAAACAGAAAGAGTAAAAAAAATCTTACTGCCGATCTAAAAGATCAAAAGTTACAAGTTCTATTTAAACTTTTTGATGGTTCTACATTTGTCTTCTTTTTTCAAAGGTATATTGACATAACAAATAGGTTTAGATAGTGTGCTAAACATCTGAGTTTCATATTAATACTATTATTATTATGAATTTAACATCACCGAAAGAATAGATTTATTTATGACCTGTTTAGGTTATCCAATTCTTTAGAATAATTCAAATCTTGCAAATTTAACTAACTGCGTTATTTCAATGTAAATTTAATGTAAATAAATAGCATTCTACTGAATGTGTACATTGATACCACTAAGAATAAGTTTATTAACTGTACTTATTGAGTATATAAGGAAACCAAACCAACACCTGTAAGTGTAAATTATACAAGTATTAGACGTGTATCGCTTTGAATTACATTTTTATTTTAAAATTATATTTCCAATCCGTATGAAAAAGAACTTTGAATATTATGTACCTGTCCTTCATTCCAATTTAAAAGTGTGTGAAACAAACACTCCAGGTAAATTATATAATGCTATATGAAAAATGAAATTCCGTGTAATCAGGTAATGTTACAGGAAAACTGGATGCATCTAAATGTTACAAATTTCTGTTCCAACAATTACAACAGAATGCAATTACATCTAGTATTATTATTAGCTCGAATAAATGATGCACTTCATATTTATCTTTTTTACGCTAAATTTGGTAATAGATTTTCTAAACTTGTAAATCAAAATTGTTCTTCATAATATGATAAAATAATTTTGTACAATATCATTAAATGCATTCATCTCAGTTACAATTGTTTTCTTTTCATGCTGCCTTCTTCTTGGATACAAAAGTAAGTTGGGAATCGTTTTAAGCAGTGATAAGAATGATAATGATGATTCGGCGCACGAAAATAATTTTTCTACAATATATATCGATTTGAATACGAGTCCTGTAACTCCAGACGAAAATGAATCGACCAACACACATGCACTTGCTACGATTTCAAAAATTGACGAATGGGAGTGCCAAACTTTGCCTCAGTTCCCTAATTCGGGGCGTGAGGTCGCCAGATTTTTTTATAAAGACGACTCACGAGAATACCGAAATGTTAACGATGTTTCATCTGCATGTGACTTTCATATCTCAATAGAAAAATTATATCCAAATATATTAAGTGACAATATTTTTAGTTTCTCATTACCGAAGAGCTTTGTCGAGGACATTTCTAATAAAGCGATTAACAATTTCAATATTGACATCTCCGACGGAGATGACGCTGCATTTAATAATCAGCAACTAGAACAAGTAATTATGACCAAGAAGAAACGTGAAATTGTGAATTATGAATATATCGTAAATATTCCTGACAGTATCAGACATAAAAGATGCGTTTCATTTACAATTTTCGACGGAGACACAGGTATCACGCGTTTCATTTCCATTAGTCAAGAAAATAATCAGCGCGAGAGTTCTTATATTTATAACACTGGTCTGCCATCACTAGAGTTCATATCGAACAATGGGCAAAATAATTGTAATAACAATTGTTCAACATATATCACCTTTCAAATTAAGGAATCAGAAATGTTAGACTGTCTACAAAAACTTCATATTTGTTTTAATACTTCTTTTGTGTTACGAGATATGGACATCAGGTTATGCAATGAATACATAAAGACTTTGATAAATTCTGAACATTTCAAAAGAAAGATACAGAAGGAATTGAAAATGGGTGTTGTTTCTCCGGAAACTTGTGATTCTTCCCAATCCAAAATATCTGAAATAAAGTCTCGGGAGGTACAAACTACTAAACAATACCCTGAAAATGACCTGAGTTATGTGAAGATATTACGATTGAATGATTTCTCAAAAAAATATAAAGTAAATCAATACCCCTCTGGTAATGTTTCTCAAGACGATACTCTGTTAGCCATTAGAAAAGTATATGAACCTTCGGCAAAAAAGTCGAAAAGTTTTGAATTCATAAGGTATGGTGTAACCAAGTACGGCTTGCCTTCCGAAGTATCTGATGTTTTTTACGTCAATTCAAGAAATACAAAGTCTGATAGTAAGTTACAGTTTGCACCAGTTCAAGATGTCGATGAATCGTGTTTGGTTTGTTCTACCACTGATCAGTCTGGTACAGAAACTTCTGAAACCCTGCAGTCGGATTCAAGTTCTACAACGGAAGAATCTTCGGAATGCAATATTTGCAACTCCTTAAACTTTTCTGAAATGAATGATGCGTTCCAATCGAACGTGATTTTAGAGGATGATTCTACGAGTAAAGTGTGCGAAGTTTGCGGTGAACCAGCTGCTGAAATGCAGCCTGAGATTCAACGAACGCGCTTTCAGCGATCAACTGAAACGATAGCTACCCAATCGCTAATATTCCCTTTTAATTTGCCAGAATCAAGAGCAGAAGTTGATGTGTAATGAGACTTATATAGTTTCTTACACAGATCTAACGTCTCGTGATGAACAATTTGTGCCAAATGTTTTCTATTCTATAATCCTAGATCAGATGACAGATTCGTTTTGAAGTCTTAAGATACTATTCTATCTGTAATAAATGATTCTATTATCAAATATTACGCGTAAAAATAACAAAGTTTTAGAAATGGTCAAATAATGAATAGTATATTTCTACACCAGGCCAAATGGAAGTTTGACTCACTGCGATTTACCTAAATGATGAGAAAATCATTCACGGTGGTTGAATGAAAATGTACCAATATTCGAGAAACGTAGAATTATCGGAAATTGTACCGGGAATCTAAATTTTCTAGTCTGAAAATCGTAGCTGATCCCGTTTTCGAAATAAAAGTATATGGGCAAATCCACAGAACTTTTGAACTCAGGTGTACGTAAGAGAAAAGGAAATTTATATTTATATTAGAATAAATGTTCGGTGTAAAATAAGTAAAATATTAGTAAATATTGGTGCTTATAAAGTATTAGCCCTATAGCTGAGATTTTGAAGTGATTTTAAGAGGCCAAATGGACGTAAATTGACAAATTTGACGTGTACATTGCTTAAAAATGTCTGTTCTTAACAGTTTTTGTTGGACGCCGTGACGGTTTCGAACTAAATCGGATTGAATTAGATTCTTTATTTAATTATACAACTTTTCTTTATTGAGAAATTCGTGTTCTACTTTTCAGAAGGATGTTACTGTACCGTAAAATGTGTAATAACATTTTTGTATTTTTTAAATTTGTTCAAAGTTAAAAGCTTTAAAAGCACGCCGTCTTTTTTAATTAAAAACTATAAACCTCGGGTCGCTTGGGCAGCAAACCTCCTGCTCAGGAACCGCGCACTTTGAAATGAGAGCACTTCAACTTTAGGTTGTCGAAACGTAACTAAAAAAAAAAACAGTTTTTCCTACAGCACATCAACAATGTCATCTTTGGGCGCGTAAAATGGCTATTTTATGCTTTGTTTTCAGGGCGTAAAACGACGAATGTATGAATCATATTTGTATAATTTTTATGAGTCATAAGTGTAAAAAATGACAACTTTTCACACTTACTGAATCAAATAGTATATTGTGTATCTAGGGCGGAAAGGCATGTATTACGGCGCGGGCGATACTACAGCTTGAGTCGTAGGCAAAGACGAGGCGAGCCGAAGGCAAGCCGAGTCATGCCGTAGACGAGGGATTCAGCATCGCCCGAGCGTGTAATGCATTTCCGCCCGTGGTACACGCGATACTTTTTGTCACACCTGTCGACAAAAATGCCACCATACTGGGGGGCTGTAATGAGAACAGCGGGCGGTAAAAATTGAAAAACGCCCGTGCGCATGCGCAGTTGCGTCCTCGGCCATAAATTGCAACTTTCCGTTCGCTTAACCTGCACGGAAAGGTGGCAGTTTTGTGCAGGTGTGACAAAAAAATTATTTTGGCATCACGGGCATAAAAGTAATTTTACTTACCTCTAACGAAAATAACTATTAGTTCTCAGTTTTGATTTCAAGAATATTTTCAATGCTGTTAAATATAAGGTGTTGCCTGCTGACTATATTTTTATTATTAAGTACATATAATTACTATATACATAATTATTGTTTGCTATGTTTGGAAAGTAATGAATCAATAGTTATTTTCGTAAGGTGGGCGTAAAGTCGCACTTTACGCCCCACGTGCGAACATTATTTTTCATCACATGTAGGCGGAAAGACGCTTCCATATTAGGAAAAGCATTAATATTTAAATTTTAGATTAAAATAGAAAAAAATATTTAAACTAGAATAAACTATAATACTAAATTTGAACTAGATTACATAATAAATAATTTTTTATTGTATTACAAATACATTGTATTTTTTTATATTAATAATTAATTAATTCAATTATTGAAATGAAGATTGAACGTATATGTTTTCGATGTGTCGTTATTATTAACGGTTGCATTGTTGACATTTTCACTGTTGTTTGCTGGCATTGTTTTTTTTTTTGTTTTACGGGAATTTCATCCGAATTTCCTATTGATTCTCATATAAACATATGAGTTATTGTTTACAGTAATGGAGAGAGTCTTAGTTGTCCAAGTGAGAGGGGAATATTTGTTTATTCACAACAAAAGGCACATTTCCCCGGATTTTTCACTTTACTAGTGGGCGAAATAGTTATTTTTATATCAAGGGCGTAAAATAGAGTTTAACGCCTCGACAATAGAACCCGAGAGACGGCAAAGCCGGCTCGAGGTTCACGAGGGTGAAAAGTCTACGCCTGAGATTCAAACATTGTTTTTTGATGCAGTAGGCGTAAAATTTTTTACGCCTCGATTTTGCGGACCTAAAATGCCAATTTCACGCCTCCGTGGGCGGAAAATTTATTTTACGCCCGAGAAGGCGTGAAATAGGGGTTTTACGCCTGCAAATGAGGGCGTAAAATTACTATTTTACGCCTACTGCATCAAAAAATATATTTCCCTGTGTTTGCACTGATACAAAATTGTAAAAGTCCTTCGTACCGATTTGTGATGAAACAAACATCTGTAATATTTGTAAATAATACATTTATAGCGACGTTTGGAACATTCTACCAGTGTTCGTTTACAACATGGGTTATGAGTAAATAGGGCAATTTATTAAAAAACTTTATTTCTTAACCCTCTGTACATAACGCCATCCCTTAAAATTAAGTTACAAGGATGGTTTGTCATTCTAAATTGACCGAATAAACACATGTACCATAGGAAAGAGGTATGCTGTAAGGTAAACAAAAAATCCCTTTTTTTTACAAAAATGAAAAGTTGTGTGGATTTGCAGATATATACGTTTATTTCGAAAACTGGATCAGCTACGATTTTCGGACTAGAAAATTTTGATTCCTCGGACAATTCCCGATAATTATACGTTTTCCGAATATTGGTACATTTTCATTTTACCCGCCCCTGCTGGAAAACCACTGTGGCATTTGCTCGAATTATTCCATTCTTACAGGCCGAAATATATTTTTTTGCGTAATCTACATACTTCCACGGGTAATAGTTTTAAACATCGATATATGTTTTGCATTAATACCGCTCATGTACACCACTGTTTTTCGCACATTGTTATATGCGAGTTAGTATTAAGAAAAACATTTTTTCTGAACCTTCCATAATTATATTAATTGAACTTTATATTCGTGTTAAAGTATTTCATCGTATATATTTTTTGAAACAATCTTAAAAAGTAAAGTGAATAACGTGTTAATATTCTTATTATGCTTTTCAAATGTGTATACTTTTATAGACATACACATATCTCTTCCTCATTCAGGCATGCGTGCCTGCCTGTTGTTTATAATTATTTTTAAGAAGTGAACTGCATATTTTTACATTAAATCGTAAGTTATTATTATCACGCGAATTTTAAAAGGCTAGCCAGAATAAACTATTACTAAATTATACTGTAAAAACTAACTACTTTTATGGATTATGGATCGCTGAATTATTTTATATGAATTTTACTTATTCTTTAGATTAAAATCACGTCTAAGCAAAATACTTGATATATTTGATAATTTATGTAGTGTTAATGCTTGATAGATTAATAGAATCTAATCAGTAATATACGCTTATTAGACGTTACGAAAGTATTCATCGAAATATGTTATAGAGAATGCAGTTCTATTAATCGCTTATTATAAGTCACTTAGGTCTTCCGTACTGATAAAGTTGCGTAAATATTAGATAGTATTGTGTAAATGAAATAATTATACTGTGGTCATAATTTCAAACAGAAATTAATGGTATAAAATGGCATCCATCTTTTCAATATTTTTTATCAATAGATATAGAGTACGGCTTACGTGATTGCGGTTAATTGAACTTCGCAAATTGCATAAATTTGGTCACAGAACCGATAGTTTACCTTAATAAGTCTTTGCAGGATTTCTTGTAAGTAAAGACATCGACTCGAGAAAGTATAATTATTAGAATTGCGCCATTAAATTCCTATTACTGCATGAACATATCTCAATTATTAATACTGTAAATTCCGTGCGGGGCTAGATATAGAGCTGATTGGTTCCGATAATATATGAAACCAAAGAAAAGTAATGGTTAAATAAAGAACAAAAATGTTAGTATCAGAGGAGTAGTTTGATTAGAAAAGAATTATTTCGGGTATTAAAAAACGATATTATGAAGTTAGAAAAACTCATATGGCACGTAATATTGCATCCTCAATTAAGATAATCATCGTAGACAGCATTTAAAAAGAGAACTAAGTGGCTACAAGAATCAACACAAATTAATTTATTAAATGTTCTGTACACCCTTTTGAATACCAAAGTGCCGCATTGTTACTTATTGAGAATTAATAGCTACAGAGAACTTTTTGCTTGCCTGAATTTGGACTCGTAATTACCGTAATGACGTTCAATCCAAAACCCAAAATAACGACTCGAAATCACAGTTTTTATGAATAGCTGTGTGTCGATTGTTGACCAGTGCTACCACTGGTTAAATGAGTTAAAGTTTCGGGAGGACAGTAGCTAGATCAAAATACGATAGTAGAATTGCCAGAACATGATTATAAAATTGATTTTTACATGTAGTTCAATTACCTATGAAAAGACCAAAGCCGATTCACAATCATAACTTTACTTACAAATCCCTCGGAACCAGTTCATAATAATTTTTAGAAATCATGTCCGCATAAGACCTGTGAGAGTGGCGAGTGAGCATTGTGTATATTTTTGTGAAACTGCTTCTTATGTAAATCTCATGCTGTTAAATGTGACATTTGTTTAAAAAATCACATTATTTAGAATAACATGTTTTGCTAACGTTACTATGAAATCATTAGAATTACATCGACCATGAATTTGGGTCAAATATGCGGATACCAAGTTTAATAGCACAATACTTCGTTTTAGGAATTATCGAAGACTTTGCTGTGATTATATCTACGTGAGTGATGGGTGATTTCAATTATAGGTAGCGGTAGAAAAGTTAAGCGATTGCTACTTGTAGATCCTAATGACATTTTAGCGGTTGTGAGGGACATGAAGACTTTCAAGATTTCAAGCGAAATTTTATAAATTAATTGCTTACGAACTAAATTATGTAACGACAATCTGTTAAACCTGTATAGAAATAGTTTTTACAATAGTATAAGATTGCCGCCTAGTGCTGCAAATAGTTCTTCCATGACAAGACAATGAGACATAGCAAAATAATAGTTCATTAAAGAATTGGCACGTTATGTGCGTAGTAAAGCATTTAATACATGGTGTCTTCAAACGTTGATTTTTAAAAAATTTTTGCACGTGATGCGAAATTTGCACTGGCAATAATTAGTTTACAGGCTTTATTTGATTCCTAGTAATTGTCAAGTATGGAATTTATAGCGCATCTTCTGTTAGGTATTTAGTGTTACGAAAAGTTTCATATTCAAGTCGAAGCTGAATTAAAGAGCTACTAAAAATTGTCGATTACGACTGTTCCTAAATTGAAATATTTAAAGCTCAAATATATTTAAAAAAAAATTACACGGTGTTTTTATGTAGAAGTTATATATAATAAAAATATTAATAAGGGTTCGGCTTTGTCCTACCCTATTTACAACCTCACAGATAGAGCTCTAAAATTAAGTGATAAGAAATTCCATAATAACAATATTCACAAAATCAAACAATATTTACGAGATAACGATTACCCGAAGTCAATGATTGACAAATATATTACAAGACGAATCCACATGCACAATGCACAAACACAAGAGGCTAACACAGAAAATAGAAGAAATCAACTCAAATATTTACAAATACCATATACAAAACATATATATGAATCAATTGAAAACTCTTTTCGCAACACTAACATCAAGATCGTACCATCTCTAAGTAACAACCTATCCGCAATAATACAAAAAGGTAAAGACAAATTACAAAAGATGGATACACACAACACCGTGTATTGCATAAAATGGATGGATTGCGATGCATCATATGTGGGAGAAAGTAAACGAACATTAAAAACTAGAATAAACGAACATCAACGCAATATCAATAGACCTTCTCAAACAAACACAGTAATCACAGAACATAGAATCCAAACACTACATAATTTTGACTGGGATAACACAAAAATACTGGATATCGAAAATAAATTTCACAATAGACGTATATCGGAAATGATTAACATCAAATTACAAAAAGCTCCACTCAACAAAATTGAAGATACCCAAAGTTTACACACCGCATATGAACGCATCATTACACAAATGAAACGGTCAGGAACCTCCACACCATAGGAAAACAGGAAACATAAAAAGCGGCAACACAACAGGACGCTCCACAGTAACCTCTTGAAAATGAACGCAAGTCGTTCGAAACGCCGAGGAAAATCAACAGCAACCAACTTTGTAGGACAAAGCCGAACCCTTATTAATATTTTTATTTAAAAAAAATGTTTGTAATAGTGAAACAGTTGGCGATGTTATCCACAAAATGTATTCTTGCGAATTCTCTGTCTTTATATTGTTAGCTATTTATATAACTAATTTAACTCGTCCCTGTAAAAGTGTCCTATATTAGTAATTCATTGCGAATTCTTTCTAAAACATATGCGTTTATTGAAAATCTGGTGTCGGTTGTGAATTTGATTAAAATAGAGTCGGTAGCCCCTTAAAGGGATTGATATTTGTTTCTGTGCAAGGCAAATCAAGTCTTGCAAAAACTGGAGACACCATTGCAAATGCCTACAATGCATATTTGCTAAAAATGCGCCTTTTTTACCCGCATTTCAAATGGCGCTTTCGTGTGTCGATAAAGCAGATACGTAACTAAAATATGCAAAATATCGTCTACAATTCAAAGTAAAAAGTGAGATGGGCACATGGGTAATGAAAGGTGAGAATATACCATGAAAAAGTAAAAAAAAAATGGTATAAAATCTCTGATGAATGTATTCTAATTCAACGTCTCGTCTACGTTACCGACACAAACATGATTTTATGTATTATTTTATATTAGCTAAGGATAGTATATCTAAGCATGTTAGAGCAGGAATAGGTATCTTCATTTTCGAACGAAGGAGTTTATAAACTCGAAATGTATAAGCATATGTAGAAACAAATATCTATATATGACGGATACGTTAATATTTTTCTTAACGATAAAATTGTATGAATAAATGAATAAATTTGGATTTTTCCGATGAATTCGTTTTAAATAATTATAATAGAACATGCGCAACTACTTATTAATTTTTATCATTTAGAATTTAACCCTTTTGATGAGTTTTATATTTCTTTCTTAATCTTTACGATAGCGAGTCTCTTATTCATTTCTTTTTATCTATGATTAGTGAACCACATCTGTGTTTTGAATAATTATCTCATATTTTCTGCAATATTTTGTTAAAAATTTAAGCATCGAATTTCTATAATGGACATCAAAAGTCGTAGCAAAAACGTTTCAGTGTGTTTTATTTCATTTGACTATTCAATAATTAGTTAAGAATAACGAGAAGAGTAATTAGCACCACATGCTTAAATACAAAAAATTTTCATTTTCTTGAAAAATAATTAAATATAATACATGCACGTTTAATGGTAATAATTTCTTGGTGAAGTTCTGATTTGCATGTTATGTGTATGCTTTCAGGGAACAATATGACCTGCATGCCTACTGTAAGCCAAATCGCTGGCTATCTTCACGATGTTCATCTTATACCCATTCATAGCAGTCCCTGTCTCTCTTCTAAATACGCTTACTACTTTACAAACAATAATAACGATCACAATTCTAGTTCACAATCTTTCACGATGTTGAATAGAACTCAGGAAAATGCTCAACATGCTAACATTAATCAGAAAGTCCATAACTTGAACGAAGGTGACAAGAAGAAACCGGACACAAAGCGCCAAAAACCTCACAAAACAGGTCATCGCTCTGAAAGCATAAATCTTTCCTTCAAGATACAAATTTAGTATTATATGTATATAGATTATACAGTTTTATTTAATTCGAATTACGTTTTAGGCTTGCCAATTTAGCATAATAGGATAGACATTTGATACTTGGCTGTAACATGGTTCCAAACGTGTTACTCTATGTGTACTTAGTTTTCGTAGTTGTTTATTTAATAGTTTAATTTGAAGGTATTTATTTTCTTTGTAAATTAAATAAACATTAAATTCTTTCCATACTTCCTAAAATGATACATGTATTTCACATACGCAGACACCTTTACGTACTTCCTATATACTGAAGATCCTAATAATGATTAAGATCATCTCCAAATTAATGTTAAATTTTTCGAATTCCAATTATTCGCAGTAATGTAATAGCTTGAGTGCTCTAATTCCGGTCGACAGGCGACCATCAACCTCATCATGTGCATGGCCACTCAACTTCTAGCACGAACTCAAGAGTCGGTAATACATTTTTATGAATATTTTCAAGTTTATTTCCATCTCAATTTTGCTGCTCCGCTACGTTTTTGAGCACATCCAGCTTCTTCCGACATTCTATTCACTTTTTTATCCTATTGAAATAAAATGTTCGAAATACCGTCCAAAATGACGTTTTTTTTTTAATTTATTACAAAAAAAAAACTATTTTAATTTAACAATGGAGAGAGTAACGTGATTTTGAACACCTTTTGTTTCGTTAGATTACGTTACATAGTCAGATGCAATATGCGACGATACAGATCCATGAGCATGCACACATTGCATTATGTACCTAAAATAGTACATTTCGATACATGTGCGTAAAATAGGATTTTACGCACCGTTTTTTAACATATGATTAGATAGGCCGGTGCGTAAAATCGAATTCTTACGCACGCGTGTCGAACCGTATTTTTTGACATACTATGCGGAAAATTTCTGCCGCGTTTTTTGTGTGTCAAATACGAGGTTGCATAAAATCGTATTGCATAAAGGTGCGTAAAATCGTACTTTAATAATATAATAAAATCAAATTTTACGCATACGTATGTCAAAAATACATTGATTTTAGAACATCGACTTGTGGGAAGTGGTGAAATATTTAATAGAGCTCGTTTACCAGTTTCAACTTTTTAATTCTAATCATTTACAGTTATAAATAGTTTTCTACATCTATAATTTACTGTTAGAAAATATATAAACATTTAGAAAATATATAATATGTAATACAAAGAAAATTACATTTATTTTGATACTTTGCTAATATATTATTATAAATATACAAAATATATATCTGAGCGGTATTAACAAATATTTTTATTGTAGTAGTATAACTAATTTCATATACTAAGTTATGTTAAGTTTTCAAAACATAAATATAATCTATTAAGTAAAGCACCATTTCATGTTAAAAAAAGATAGAGCCCAACGGGCACGAAGAACCCAAATGTTTCTAAAACGTTTTTAGAATGTTCCAGAAACGTTCCTAAAACGTTTTATGTCTGCAACATGGATGAAACGTTTATAAAACGTTCCGTAAAAGTTGCAGATATAAAACGTTTTAGGAACATTTCTGGAACATTCTAAAAACGTTTTAGAAACATTTGGGTTCTTCGTGCCCGTTGGGAGGGTTCGATTTCTAGTTATGTTAATGGCAAGCTATTTTCGAAATTGTGAGCTTGAGTTTTAACATAAATTACTCTCTGATGATTGTTTGCCAATTCGATAAATCTGATGAACTTGTGGTTTACTTTTAGTGATTACTTTTAGACTTATATGTTATCCAGGCTCTATGTTACGAATAATAAGATTCCTTTGCCACTGTTGAAAGTTGTTCGTATATAGCTTGGCCTGTTTCCTTTAACAGTGATGTAAAATGACCACACTTAATCTGAAGTAATACGTGAGGATGGTCAAATTCCTGAAATCATTTTAATTGTTTAATATTATCTTTTAAATGCTGAACTAGTTATCTCATCATAAACAATATATACTAATCAATATTATGTATACATTTGATAAATGTAACATTTAAAATGTAAAATTCTCGACCGCTTGTATTTAAACATATTGTGCGTATACTTGGTGTGACGGTCCGTATATTAAATGTAGAAAAAGTAAACAAGTAGAAAAAACCGTAAACAGACGAATTGCGATGGCAATATGCGTCTGGCGCTTTGATAATAGATCTTCTTATGTGTTAAATTTTTGACTCACTAACTTTTAGATATTGAATTAATATAATAAGTATCCCTCTTGCGCTAATAATTTAAAAGTAATAAGTCAAAAATTTAACACATAAGAAGATCTATTATCCTTTTTTCTACTTGTTTACTTTTTTTACATTTAATATACTGTTACGATTTCTTACTGTTACGAATTTTCTTCGGTAATTGGAATCGATTTTATTAAGGTCCGGGATACCACTTATTCCTCTACAGGAATTCGCAAATGCATTGGATTAGGAATATGGGTTAACTATACGCGAATCACTTGTCTAAGACTCACCAGCACTTTCATCAAATTAAACATTGCCTTTTTTTTATTATTAAAAGTTTTTACACGGCCACATCGGGACTCACCGTAATATAAAACTATAATAACTGACAGTTAGAAATAATTAATAATTATGCTTGAGCGACTTGATCTCGTCGTAGTCAGAGCTTAACTAATTTGACAGTTAACAGTTCAAAACTATCGATGGTTCATACGCTAACATATACATAATCACGATACCCGCACAATACAAAATTCGGAAGGTTTCGGCATCAATCGTACTTATAATCAAATCCTTCTTATATGCACATATACAAACATCACATACACCTATGAATATAGATTATACATTTAACTAATATAAAATATAATTACTTTAAATTACATTGGAATGGAATAAATCCACAGTACTATTTAGTATTAATTATCCCAATGTAATGCATTTCAATGTTTACTTCTATCCTTTATTAAAAATCAAATTATTAAATAAAGTCTTATACAATTATTAAATACAGAAATTGAAATAATATAATTCCGAGAATCGCAGTCCGCAATCGAGCCGCATGCATGTGTTGGTGTGTTGTTATGAACTAATCAGCATTTAATAAATCTCAACATATAATATATACAACTTAAATTTTTAGACGGATCATAACAATATGGACCGTCACACCAAGTATACGCACAATATGTTTAAATATATACTAATATTTGGCCTTTGAAACATTGAATTCGTGCAAAAGATATAAAGGAAAACGGGGGTCTCCAATACTTTAATGATATTTTTACCTATACTCGTGAGTAGTCTGCTTTTTGTGTAGTAGTGGAACAAATAGACCGAAATATGAAACCACGCAATGCACATATAAAATACTCATGTGTATACAGCACTCGCGTAATGATTTTAACCATAACACTAATATTAGTATTTTATATGAAATAATTATATTACGATTTCTCGGAAGGGAGACTAACGAATTCGCGAATCCTCCTATGACACCGTGGAATAACCACTCGAATGCTTTCTCGAAATGAAACTAGGATTCTGAGATACTTCAAAGAAGTGGTCCTCAACTGTATTGTACACATGAGAATAGCAGTCTAAGTTTTTAAACCAAAAGAATGGTACGAATTCCTTTGGGTTTTGAGGTGTTCATGAGCCCGTAATCAAATTACATTATCTCGGCGTGATGGTCGTGCGGGCTAAGGCGTCAAGTCTTAGTCCGTCCGAACTGAACGTCACGAAGGTCCCGAGTTCGAATCCCCGTCCGTGCAATTTTCTCTGCTTATGTCCAGTGTGGAATAACCGGGGAACCTTGCTGGGCGAAGGTACGAATTTGGGACCGCTGCCGACCCCCTCGGCAGTTATCGGTACCGTCAGCGTCTTATCCGCGGTCGGTACGTCGTGGGTCTTATCTCGGATAAAGAGGGGATAAGCCCCGCGTCGTACTCGCTAAGGCACAGACCGCCGAATCTGCTGGTGGTACCGATATTGGGGTAGGGGGGACTGGCTCTGAGTGGGTGTTGTGTGTGCCTATAGTTTCTGTCTTGTACTGTCTGTCTCTGTCCTGTACCTCTCCACCCGAGAGCCGACCCGCAAATAGACATATTCGTCATTAACGAGGGGGAAAATTTCCTGTCCTTTGTCCTTTGTCCTTCGTCCTTTGTCCTTTGTAATCAAATTACATCAAGCCGACTCTTCTACAAGACAGTCGGGGTGTCATTTTAGGACAACAGACTGGATTTTTGTCAGGATCGTGTTGCTCTTAGGTATACATCGATTAATTGCTGATGATGACAATCCTAGATGGGCGACTTTTAGGCAGTCTTGTAGGAGTTTCGACAAGTATTATGGAAGGATGGAGCTATAGAGATAATTCATAGTGCCTTTTAATACAACTTTAGAAAAGTGCTATTATTTAGAGCTACCAGCAAGAACATATCTCATTACAACATAAACTCTAATGGAGGAGAAGTACACTGTTAGAAATGTTTGGAAAATTCTGATAATTTTATGTTATTGGATTTATGAATCGGGTCGCTGAATCCGAGTCCGGTGTTCATTTGTCTTCATAAGGTCTAGGTCAAGGACAAGTGTAAATGAAAGGTAGATAATCAATTTAATATCAAAGTGAACTAGAGTCAAGATCATTTTCAAAGTTAAAATTGGTAATTAGTATGATATCAATTTAATCTAGTATTTCCTTATGTTTTTGAGAAAGCTCAATGCAAATACAGTATCTCGCCACTAGATGAGATCTATTAAATACTATCAAATTGTAAATTTAAAACAATTAAAGTATTTATGTAATAAGGTAAGCTTTAAACCAAAAATGTTTTAAATCACTATACCTTTCAAATTGATTTTCTACATTTAACTTTCAATTATCTTTGACCTAAACTGGATTAGTACAAACAAACGCCGGATTCTGATTCAGCGGCCTAAAATACATTCAGGTAATATGGTCTTTTCTTTCCGTTTCTTGAAGGGCTGTGTAATTAATATATCGTTTCTCACATTTCTTTATTGAAAGCATTATACAGGGTGATCCAAAAGTCACGGAACACCAAAATATCTTAGCAAGAGGACATTTTCGCGGAACATATTTTAGACAAAAGTTTAAGAATTTTTCCCTGGGTATTTAATGGCGACATTGGATTTGACCTTGCACAAGACCTTGAAGGTTATTTCAAGGTCAAGTTTGTTTTTTTAAATGGAAACCCCTATTTTTTCTCACGGATTCGGAAAGAGCACAACATTTTACATCCGAATATGATATGATCGATTTTTCCGGCAAGGTCATTTCAAGATCAAACTGAAAAGTCCCGGAACTGCGAATTAACTCAGCGGGAGTGCATTTTCGGGGAAAATGTTTCAGACAAAAGTTAAAGGATTTTTCTCTGGCTATTTAATGGTACCATTGAATTTGACCTGGAACATGACCTTGAAGGTTATTTTGAGGTCAAGTTTATTTTTTTAAATGAAAACCCCTGTAACCTTGCCGGAAAAATCGACCATATTATATTCGGAAGTAAAATTTTGTGCTCTTTCCGAATTCGAGAGAAGAAATAGGGGTTTCCATTTAAAAAAACAAACTTAACTTTGAAATAACCTTCAAGGTCAAATTCAATATCGCCATCAAATAGTCAGGGAAAACCCCTTCAACTTTTGTCTGAAACGTTTTCCCAAAAAATGCACTCCCGCTGAGTTAATTCGCAGTTCCGGGAGTTTTAAGTTTGACCTTGAAATAACCTTGCCGGAAAAATTGACCATATCATATTCGGGCGTAAATTTTTTTGCTCTTTCCGAATCCGTGAGAAAAATAGGGGTTTCCATTTAAAAAAAAACCTTTCAACTTTTGTCTGAAACATTTTTCCCGAAAATGACCTCTCGCTGAAATATTTTGGTGTTCCGGGACTTTTGGATCACCTTGTATATATCTGTATAAACGATTCAATTATCAAATAAGGCGCTTGATTAAGAAAACAAATTTACATACGATTACTAAATACAGTACAGTTTAATCACTGCTTTAATCAATACTTACAACTATATGCCCTTTATCCATCACCAATACTTTATCACTATCCATTATTGTATTTAATCGGTGGGCTACGGTAAGAACGGTGCAAGACGCAAATTTGGTACGAATGGTGCGTTGTATTAATGCATCAGTTTGAGGATCTACGTTCGCTGTCGCTTCGTCCAACATCAATATGCGGTTGCTTCTTAAAATCGCTCTTGCTAAGCAGACCAATTGTCGTTGTCCAACGCTGTAATTACTACCTCTGTCTAAAATTCGTGAATTTAAACCAGCCCCAGTAGACAATACTGCTTCTTTTAATTCAACCTGAAAACATAAATGGTAGCAGTATGAGCATAACAACACTTCTTGGATATCGGACTACTTTTATTATAAAGGGTTCTAATTTAGATAAACAAAATGCAACAAATAATTTGTATTAAAATGATAAAACTACCTAAATTTCAAGAAATTCATTGGTTTTATAATACCTCATTTAAAACTTCCCACAAAGTCGCATCAGAGAATTCATCAAATGGATCCAGATTGCGCTTAATAGTGCCTGAGAATAACACGGGATCTTGAGGAATTATAGATATATTACTTCTTAAAATTGGTAGAGCAATTCTCCCTGTATCAATCCCATCAATTTTGATAACGCCTTCGATATTCGCCAATCTGAATAGAGCTGTAATCAGTGACGACTTTCCAGCACCGGTTCTACCAACGATACCAATCTACAATATAATTTTGTATTTATGGATTGTTCATTGATATATTATATATATATTCAATAAGGATGACAACTCTACAAAGGGTTAATGTTTATTTCATCACAAGTGAAATACGAGCTCGTATATTACATTAGCTTTAAGTCACGTTTAAATAGACATATTATTTATTTGGAATATGATTTGGGTACGATTAGAAGGTATTTCTTTTTGTACTCTCTTAAAGAAATAATCGATTAATACAAATCGTTTAATATGTCCATATCCGTCAATTATTCTAATTCAAAATAAATAAACAAAAAATTAAATGTTCATAAAAATAAAGGGGTTGTAAATCTATGTCCCTATTTACCTTTTCGGAAGGTCGAATGTAAAAGTTCAAGCCTTTTAAAACTGGTGAATATTTTTCCGAGTATTTCAGATAAACATCTTTAAATTCAATTGAACCGTTTTTTGGCCAATCAGAAGGTGGTTCTATAAGAGTCAGCTTCATATCATCATTCATTCTTGTATTATTTTCTTTTTTCTTCTTTTCTTTGTACTCTAGGTTAGGTTCTGGTGAAAGTTGTGCATACTCAAGAACACGTTCAACGGACATCATTTGATTTGGGACCTCCGCGCTTTGACGCATTCCCCACTGAATAACTCCAGTTAGTGCCATTATTTGAGTAATGGTTAGACCAACTTGTCCTCCAGAAAATTCTGCAAATGTTGAAAATGGTCAAACTTCGTGAAATTTTAATGTCTAACGTAAGGAAATTCATGATGTCGTTTTTAGACATAATCGTTCTGTAGGTATTAACCCTACTTCGAAGTAATTTATTAAAATAAAGAATATTTGAGTTTCTTTTGCTGCTTCTTTTACTTTAGCTAATTGTTCACGAATACTGTATTTTTAACAATTACAGAGTAATTTGAAAAATTCTTTTTAGCCCTATTACCACCGCGTCATGGTATGATAGAATCTCAGGGAAATCAGAAAGATTTTTTTCACACTCTGAAAGCAAAATCCTATTTTGCTCCCTGTATTGTGGGAATAAAATAAATATATCCAGGAGCAAATCGTATATTTCTCACTATGGAAAAAAAAATAAACAAGTCCTCCTTACGTGAATAAGTGTCACTCCAACCGAAGTCGAGGCTGGCAAGCACGCGGAGAATGCTTGTCTGCTTCTCTTCCCGAGGGTTGAATGCGATTTTTCTGCTTAATGCACTGAAAGTGAGCATTCGGTGCATGTGGGAATTTGTCACCTCGTATTTATTAACCGAGCCTTACCCGCCTGTATGGCTTTAAGGCTCGGGCCTCATGGCGCGGATACATCCGAAGCAGCGTGTGACTCCTTCTTCCGGCATTCTCTACCAATCTATCTCAAAGCGGCAAGTCTCTCGAGCTCTTCGGTGAGGAGAGGACCTTTTTAATCCCTACGACACTCTGCAGGATCGCATCCGAGTTGCATTGTCACTCACACATCAGAGCAAGCGAAACCTTTCAGATACGGGGAGAGTCCCTCCAGTCCTTCAGAATGTACCTAACCCAGCATGAGGGCTGTTGAAACTACGACCCACGCGAGTCCAACACTAATGGCTGAGGGGGTCCCCCGGCTTGGAACAGCCCCCCCGAGTACCATTTAATATGACCTGGTGAGACATTGCGAGGGCTGGCCATAATTCGAACAACAGCCTTCCACCAGTTGCGTACTTACCTACACGGGATTGGTCTCCCAACTCGGCGGAATGCGGGGTCGCCAGCTCTCGAAGGGCCGAAGCCCTCCCCTACATGCTTGCTCACGGTGCGCCCGCTGAGCGGGATGCCACTTTTCTGTGGCCCCCGAATTTGGGGAGCTCACAGTTTTGGCGCACTAAAAAGGGCGCCCTCACACTGACGCCGGTCTGCTCAGTATTGCGCTCTGAAAAGGGCACTCCTCATGACCTCCACCGTGCCGGAGGCCATGCTTGATTTGCGGCTTCGGATCCCCGGTCCAGGGCACTTGTCTCGGGTCTCTCGGGGCTGACCACGTGCCCGTAGCCTGCCGTCCATCGTCCCTCTGGGGGAGGTGCATGTGGGAAAAAAATACGTTTTCTTCCGACCGCGTCAGAATGTCCGATTCTATGCCTGGAACGCGGGACAAAAGTTGCTGATTCCTACCGGGCGCCAGCGCGCATGCGCACTTCTTTCTCATTACTCCCTAGGGATGGAAAGTGCCGTTAGCGGAAGTATGCGGTTGGGAGAAAATAGCTTATGCCACTTGAAGCATAATATACTATTCTCACACTCTGAGCGCATTCTCGCCCTAGGAACCAAAATAAATTTCTCACACTCCGAGCTCCAAACACTGTTTTGCTCCTTATATCGCGGGAGCAAAATAGTACGCTCCCGTATGAGAAAATAATACATGCAACAAGGGAGAAAGGGTGTTTTCTCGATTCCCGCTCAGGAATCCCGCGCTTTCGTCATTTAAAGCATAATATACTATTTCTCCTGACCGCGTCGGAATGTCCGTATTCCATGCCTGGAACGTGGGCCGAAAGTCGATTCCGCCCGGGCGCCATGGCGCATGCGCACTTCGTGCCACCAGCATGAGTAATGGATGGGGTCGGGAGAAAAATAGCTTATGCCACACGGGAGGCAAGCGCGCGCACCTCGCAGGAGTGCTGCCCTCGTCGGCAAACACCTACTATGCTCCCTAGTTCCACAATGTATTATTCTCGCACACTGAGTATAAAATGCTATTTTGCTCCCTATATCGCGGGAGAAAAGTAGCACGCTCTTGTATGAGAAAATTGTATGTACAACAAGGGAGAATAGGTGTTTATATAGTAGGCTCATACGAATTCCCTAGTTTACTCCTTAGCCGAATAATTTATTATTCTCATCGTATCGTGGACGACAATACATGTATCACACTGTCATTGAACATTGAAAAATTGTTAGGACATTTGTTAAAAATGTTTCCGCGGACAAAATATCCGCGGCAAATTCGTGCTGTAGGTACCTGTAGGTAGCCTATAGGCCTCTCCTCCCGCTCCACAATACTATCCTAAAACAACCCTTCAGAATATGCATAAAATGCCATTGTTACTTTTGTGACTGTACATCCGTGTCACATATGTACCTAGAAGGCAAGAAAAAACTTACGAGTCAGGAATTGCACCCCTAGTTTCTCGCAGATATTTTGTCGCACAGTTAAAATTGTCATCGGGTATTCTGTCGCGGATATTTTATCGGGAACATTTTATCAGTGGATATTAAAGTCGTGTGACCGAAATCACTATAATCATCATCAGACGCATTTCATGTGAAATCACAGCGTGATTACATGATGAGAAGCAATAGGAATCGCATTACGTGACGTCCGTGAGTTCTTTCCTGAGTTTATATCCATACACTCACGAGTGAATCCATTGTGAGTTCATCACGACGACATTTTGTTATCTGAGTATTATGAATAGAATAACATAGAGTATGATATGACTAATAATCTGCCAAATAAAAAACATTACAAATAATTATCAACACTCGTAATAAAATAACAACATTTTCATAAGTGCTCATATTCAGGCCGAGGGGCATACTTCTCAAATTCTAAAAGGAAATAACATTATTCTACCTTCAATTTAGATAGGTATTTGGACTAAACGAAATATTGAGGAAGGATTAGATCTAAATATGATGTACACGCGAACCTTCAAATGTTTCAACAGATTATTGTTTCTTTGAACAAGTTTAATGTAAATAAATATTTTTTAAAAGTTTATTTATTTAGATCGCGATACATAAAATTAATAATGCCTACTTTTGATTGTATCAATAGATTTTATACTCACGTTCTTTTAACAGAAGAAAAGTGAATGTTACCACTGTTGTAAATATGAAACAAAATACATCCAAAGAAAAACTGAACGCAGTACTTGTAGCTATAAACATGTACCACGTGGAACTGTGAATATCTTGCAATTTGTCAAATTCGTGCATCAAAATATTCTGTGCCTGGTACGCGCGTATTGTTGATAACCCAACAAGCGTAGCGTTTAGATGGGTAAATACCGGCGATCGAGCTGCAATTAAAATACATATCAGTGATTGGGTATATTGTAAATTTTAGAGTTGAGCAATACTTTCTTCTACACCTGTGGAATAGTTCTTACAAAAAATGTTATTAAGCTAAATATACATATAGTGTATTGTTTTATAGTAAGATTAAAAAAGCTTACTCATTCCTTCCAAGCGTTTAATGTTTTTACTCGTCTTAAGATAAACTTTTCGAATCCAATAAAAGACAACGACGATTAATAATATAGGAATTATGAAAATCGGACTAATGATGCATGCAACTACCAATGAGCCGATCATAACAAGAATAAATTGTCCAGCATCCAACATTGCTTTTGGGAGCAGTTCGTCAATTGTACCCATATCTTTGGAAAATCTGTTGAGAATCCTACCGCTTGAATTTGTTTCAAAGAATCTCATTCCCGTTTTTATTAATCCTGCAAATACCATGTCATAGAGACGTTGGCTGCTACTCATGCATACCGCATAGAAAACAAATGATCTTGTAATTCCCACAACAAACAGTGATATTATAATTCCAGTATATATGTACAGATGGGTTTGCATGAGAGGAAAGTCCTTATTTCCGTCAGCACTATCGCCGGAATCACCGTTGGAGATAGATGAATTTATTGTTGCGTTATAGTAGCGGGATTCTTCAGCCGTGACTCTGAAATAAAAATACATATAATATATTATTTTACTTTTTGTATTTTTGGTAATTAAGCTACTTTTCAGATGTGATTGGTTTACGTAGCATATGTATAAAGTTATTGTAGTAATAAACGTCATTTTTATTTTTCACAAAAGAATAACATCGATCGAAAATGTCACATTTGGTTATATTTTAAAGGAGTTCAAGAAATACCCCGGAGTCGAACTCATTGTAGTTCCAAAAGATAGTAAATTACATTAAAAAAGAAATATATTCCTAATGATACCAGGAAAGTTTTTTCACTGGTAGAAAATGCGGACATTTTTTTTCCACTTGTTTTGGTCTCTGGTGTAAGTAACGCAGCGAAAAAACCGTTAGAAGCAAGCTTCATTCGTTACGTCGCGTCGACGAGGTCTGAGGTAACGGTATAATTTATGTATTAATGAATGATTCTTACAAAATAGGAATGAAGAGATCGTTGATGCTGGCTAAACATTGTGTTATTATAAACAGGATAGCCAAGGTGAAAATCACCAAACAATTTGTTCCTGCATGGAAATATTTAGTATAAATAGATCCCTTAATAACTCCTCGAGAAGTTCCTTCCATGAAATTATTTGAATTTCGTAACTCATCTTGGATGTCAGCATTTTCATCAGTATCTTCTGACGTGTGACTCTATATTAAAATAGAACTATGAAATCTTATTAATATTACATTACTTAATCTATTTTGAATTAGCGTAACAGATGCACATTTTAGATATAATTATGAGATCTTAAATTGCATTTTATATTAGCATTTAAAGTTCAATAATTAGAGGGAGTGAAGGTCTTGTTTCATTAAAACGTGTTTCATTAAAAATGATTTTTCATTTTATTTTTACTTATTTTTATTGCTATCCAATAAAAAATACGAATTTGTTCAATCCCATGCTATCCTCAAAATCTATGCAAATTTCTTGAATTGACCATTCTTGTAAAATAAGAATTAAAAATATTACGTTTAATCGTACAAATCGGTAGAAGGAATTATTTTATGACGTGTTATTTCATTAGGCAGGGTTTCATAATATTTGACTATAATTATTTACTAATAATCATATTCATGTGAATCAGATATGTATTATCATTGAATGTTATATTTCTAGTAGTTGCGTCTTTTTTTACATTCAAAAGGTAATATACCAGGTAAAAAATAACATATAAAAAATTGAAATTGTTTCGGCACATTTTAAGTAGACTGTTAAATCTCTTTGAAATCATCATAATGATTATAAAAGTATTACATACATACAAATAAACTTTTTTGTTGTATATCATGAACATGATAATGACACCAATCTGCCGTCTGTCATCGGGACACCTATGTATTTGTTTACAAGTGTCTAATAATACCAAAGCTCAGGTGGTTCAGATTCCACCTTCATAAACTGCAGGTCCCGTCGCGATTTAGCCCATATGGGTTCACAAAAGTCGATGTAAAATAATATTACAGAAAAATAATGACACTAAGATCAATATACTAGACAATAAGGTGCCTCGATTACTTTTCATATATGTGTTATACCCGTATTTTATGAACTACGTAAAGTAAACGAAATATAATTTACTGTGTTACTGGTTGATGAACATCGTCGGTTTATCACTACTGACTTTTCGCCAAGGGTTACATCACTTTTTTCTTCCTCAGTTTCTTCTGCTATCAGGTTGCGGTACTCAGGGCGAGAACTTAACAATTCATAGTAATCTCTATAAACTTGCAGCTTTCCTTGTTCCAATAACATAATGGCTTCACAATTTTTAATATATTGTAATTGATGAGTCGCAAGAATTCGAGTTTTGTCGGCTAAATGTTTTAATAGGCACTCTTCAAATAAATGCTTGCCAACATGAGCATCGACCTAATTGAAACAAATATTAAGAGTTCCTTATAAATCTAGTATGTGAGCAATGGATGTAAGATTATACCAGCATACTGGGAGACTTGCTTATAATGGTGACTGTGTTATGCGTACCCGCTTTATACGATCTATTGTTTAATAGGACATATAATTAAATATTTGTGCATCAAGTCTATTTTCTGATAGAATCCCTGTAATATATGTTTAGTCTTTAATAAACTTTGTCACGTGGTTCATTTTTCACTAAATAATTTAAAGAAATGTGAATGAACATGAAAGGAGCAAGATGGCGATAGATGGATTTTTTTGTTATTTTGAATTTTATGTAAACTTGATTAATCAACATCGAACGTACAATGGACGCATGTTAAGTCGTATTTTGAAAATCATATAATATATTTCTAACACCATTAGGTGTTCCGTTCTCTTCTCTGGCTCATGTAAATTCCAATGTAGACTGGACTTATTTTGAATGTGCTTATAAGTTTTACGTGCAAATAATCTGAACACGTGAGTGATGGTAAATTCTAGGAGTATGTGTAGTTTCCCTACTGGATGTACATTGGGGAGCGTACGCACTGGATCAATAATTCCATATTTGAATCATTAATCATCTCTCAAATACTCTTAAACGATTGTTACCGTATGTGATTTATATTATTGTTAATATGAATTTTCTTGAAAGACTATATATAAAAAACTTACAGCGCTAAGTGGGTCATCCAATAAATAAATGTCCGCCTGCCTGTAGACTGCTCTTGCGAGGCTAATTCTGGCCCTTTGACCTCCAGATAACGAGCTCCCTCTTTCGCCAACAATTGTCTGATCATTATTTGGTAACTGGTTGAAGTCCTTCAGGAGAGCACATGCTTTAACGACTTTGTGATATCGTTGTCGATCATAATTTTCGCCAAACAATATGTTTTGTCTAATAGTAGCTCCAAATACCCAAGAGTCTTGAGGAGCGTAACTTAAATCCCCGTTGACTTTCACATTTCCTTGATTAACGTTGAGCTCGCCGAGAATAGCAGAAAATATAGAACTTTTTCCGGCACCTACCATTCCAATAACAACGTATAATTTTCCTTTTTCTAGCTGGAAATTCAAGTTGTCTAATGTATTTTCTGTGCATTCATCATCCCATTTTGCAGAAAGAGATTCCATTTTAACGGCCCATGATATATTTTTCACAGTAGAAGTTTTGAGATGATCATTATCATTTGCCGCTATACGCTGCGTTCTTTGATCAGTTTCATCGTCAGCATCAATAAATGGAAAATCTTTCTGAAAAAAGTCGTTGGTAGTTGTTTCCAAGTCTCCAATTAGATCTTCATTGTGAGCTTGCTCAGTAACGTTTATTACAATCCCTTCATGAAATTCATTATTTTGTAGAAATGCTTGAAGTCTTCGTATAGCTACCAAACATTCTGCAATTTCTGCAAACCCGCGCACAAACATACTGGACATTGTATGTGCTAAAATATTAAAGTATGAGGCAAAGACAAAAACTTTTTCGGCGGTTAACTGCTGATGGAACATCAACATAGATACTAATGTGCAGTACACAGCCATTCGTGTAGTGAAGAGATTGAAGGTCATATAAATACCTCGTATATACGAACTTTTGCGAACAACACGAAGTTCGAGTTTCCGTGACATTTCAACTAAAGCACAAAAAGGTTTCTCCCACGCATACATTTTTATCACCTGAACGCCTGAAATGATCTCATCCATCAATCTGATTCTCTCATCAGTTCTTAGAGCGGTTTGAAGCCGAAACTTCGATGATAATTTTCCTGCGTACGCTACAAGTTATATATATTATATTATCTTCAACTTCCATATTATAATTAATATATTTTTTCTAAAGCTTGCCAATACAAATTGTAACGTATTGTAGCACACTATACGTATGTATCAGTCCGGCAAGGCGCTGTGCAAAAGTGTGGGTGCTCTCGTTGAGACACCTCCCGTGTAAGGGAACAGAGTAATAATTTTTAAAAAGTCATATTTGTCTCTATTTTGTAAATGCTACTTGTCAGGTGGAGTAAAAAACAAAATTTTGGCCTACGATTCTGGTATTCTGTGCACCAGTGTTTGAATAGAAAACTAAAATTTTAATTCCGTGAAAAAAAAAAGATTATAATTTAAATAAATATTTTCACAATAAGGCTCTTACCTAAATGTCCAATTCCGTTTTTTTTAAATATATGTTGAAATATATGTCATTTAAAGACAGTTGGCACAAATAGTCAATTAATTGATTACATATTTATCTCGTAACAATTAATTAAAAACGGTGAACTTTCGAATAATTTTAAATCTTCTGAAAACGATTGGCTGACGCGGCGGTGACGTCACGATACTACTCTTTTTGAATTCATAGGCAATCATTGCATGATCCGTTTATTTAAACGTTAATTAACGGCTAATTGCGACGTGTTAAGCAAAATTATGGATGTGGGATTGGTAAAAGCGGATTCCACAAATCTAAATTTGATAGTAGTATATTACAAAAGTAGATATATTTATGGTGTATGAATTTTTAAAAGGCGATGAAAGATTTAATTTAGGAGAAACCAGTGGAGTAAAAGCCTCAAAGTAAGTAAATATTTTATAATAACTAATAAGAAATTATACAAGTTCGACGTACTTGTTAATTAATATAAATTATTTTGATGTTTTATAATTTGTCATTAACAATGTTATTAAAAATTGAAGGTCTGCTCGTGAAAGCTATGGTGATTCTGCTATAGGTTATGTTTGTCTCTGAAGAGAAGGTACTTTATGCACTTTGAAGGCAAAGATATGTCTAGAGCATAAAATTCGAGGCAAGAGTTACAATGTAACACTGGTTATAAATGAAGAGGACAATGTCGTTAAGGATGTCCAGTGTCATGACTGCGCAGCATCTTCAGGTACGATTAACTATCGACTGACTATAATATCTGAAGAGATATCAAAATTGGGAATGGTGACAGTATATTTTTATATTTATTCATATAAAACTGCATTTATATAAAAACATGATGCAAAAATTTTGTTATAGCATTCGACAAAGTTCATTACTTATATAGGAAATTTTGGATTTGATTGAAAGTCAATGAAATTTTCTAAAATTAATATTTTCTATTTTCTTATTGTATTGAATAATAACTACTTTTATTATACATATATATAAGTAATATGGACGCTTAAGCAAGCTCTCGTAGCTTCTGTCTATGATCATGGAAAGTATCGGTTGTGATGAAAATCTTGACAGCGAATGGGTAAACTGCTTTTAGGATAATATACTGTCACTTCATATTTAATAATAAATAATTTCAATAATTAAAATATGTTCATAATGTTTCAGGAGGATGTAAGCATACAGTCGCTTTTCTCATGTGGGCTCACCGGCGTACTGAAAGTCCTTCGCCAACCGAAGTGGAATGCTACTGGAAGAAAACAGCATTGGCCAATGCAGGAACAGGCAGCAAATGCATTACCACTTCAGAAATATCCGGTAACAGTAGTAATGAATCTGTCAGTTTACCAGATAATTTTCTATTTTTGCAGACAGTTTTGCAGACGGCTCAAGAAAAAAAATTAGTTAGTGCCTTGACTAGGCATAATACCATTGCTGATGATATAACAAATTCACTGAGTGTTCATCAGCTCATACATTCATTTGTTGCTTCTAATAGACCTTCAATGCTACCTGATGAGTTCTTAGAATATGCATCAGAACAGATTAAATGTACATTCCTTGAAGCCGAGCTGCAAACAAGAGATCAGTATAAAAAGACTCTATGGGATGAGTTAAGGTACGGAAGGATAACTGCTTCAAAGGTTTACGAAGCTGCTCACTGTCGGACTGAAAGTGGTTCTTTGTTTCGACAATGCATCGGAGCCACTAAAGTTTATGATACACTTCCTATGCAACGAGGACGGTTACTAGAAGAAGAAGTGCTGTCAGTCGTTCAGAAGAAATTAAAAACCAAATTTAAAAAAAGTGGGCTTATGTTATCACCACAATTTCCTGTACTTGGAGCATCGCCTGATGCTATAACAGATGATTTTGTTGTAGAAGTAAAGTGCCCAAGTTCTACAAAAACAGGAAAAAATTTCTTGCAGAATGGAAGAATTAATGAGAAATGTATGGCTCAAATACATCTACAAATGTTTTTAGCCAATAAAAAGAAGGGATTATTTTGTGTGGCTGATCCCGACTTTGAAAAAAATAAAAATGTCAAGATCCTATGGATTGAACTAAATGAAGAATATATTAATCAATTAATAGAATTAGCTGTTGAATTTTGGAAAAAGAATATATATCCTGTATTAATAGAATCTGCAAATATATAAATATTCGTATTATACATTTGTTTCATTACACAATAACACAAATAAATGGCTATCACCTTTTCTGCGACTTGTATATGAATAGGTCCATGCAAAAAGGGCACTAAGTCCATTTAGATAATTGTTGGGAAAACGCAAAAAACTGATTTATTTTTCTTACAGAATGAAAAATACAAATATTATTTAATAGAAATGTCGTTTTTACGCACTTACAATAGTACAAATATCGTTCTATGCTTAAAGTTAAAGAGGATTTTCAATAATTATAAAAAATATCAGTGGACTTAGGTCCCTTTTTGCATGAATCACGAGTAACATGAAAAAAAAGTAATAATTTTATAACACAGCTATCTAATTTATTTGCAAAAGTATAATGCAATGTAAAATTACATTTTGCGGTGTATTAAGAACTAAATTCATTATCTTTTTCATCAGTAACAGTAGGCCATTAGACCAGGGAATTGTAGAAACCTAGATATTAATCTGGTATATATTGTTGTAATTTTAACCGACGGTTGTTAATTAATCGACGTTAAATTATAACAGTTCCGAAAGATTATTGTTATTTGTAAATACAATAAGTATGTGTGTAATAATCAGTAAACAAATCTCTCTTAATATGAATAAGTTTGAATTATTCATATTTAATATTTCAATATTAAACATTGTGGAAACATGATTTTCGTATATGTTAACATAACTATATTTACCAATATGGATAGTACACAAAACTGGTACTGTATTTGTTGTTCACCAGTGTAGTTGTAACTATTACAACTACAACACGTATCCTACAACATATCTTACTTGACAATTTATAGTGGTAAAGTATACGACATGTATTTATTGGCACATATTTTACCGCAACAAGTAGTATTAAATACTATCTTTTACTACATTTTTTTCTCAGTGTAAATAATACGCGATATAAAACAATGTCACTTCCAATTTATGCAAAAAGGGATCTAAGTCCTGGACTTAGGGCCCTTTTGGCATAAATCGGATATCAGGAAATGAAGATTAATAATTTTAATAAGTGCCAAATGAAAGACCGGAGCCTCAAAAGTTAGAATTTATCATTATCTCAATTTACCGAAAAATGGACTTAGTGCCCTTTTTGCATGGACCGATTCATATGCATTTGTGTATTAAAAACGGAGCAAACTAGTACCGTGATGTCATCGTTCTTTCGGGAGAGATCGGTTGTTTCCGGACCGTTTTCGAAAAATTTGAATTAACTGTACTTTTTAATTGCAATTTGACGCTGGTTTTTATATGTAAAAAATTTGAAACAAAATCTAGTGCTATAATATTCAACTTTCTATCGTTTTAAAGTATTTTTAAAATATGGGTAAAAGCCTTATTCTTGACAATTTTTACCGAATTTGGCGCCATATTGGAACTCCAGCAGGTTAAAACACAATTTTGACATCGGAATCTCGAAGGGCGACCTCGAAAATATTGAAATATGGACTGATATCGAATTTGTACCAAGATCGTTATGAAAATAATCCATCAAATAGAAAACAATGCCAAAATTCTGGGCGTCAACGATTCGGACATATTTAAAAATGGCGCAAGTTGGCGCAACATTTTAGAATTGGAAAATGTACATGTGTGGGTCCTCTAAAAGATATCCATGCTCCCGAAAAACCGCGATTTCTTTTTATGGAGTTGAATTATTCAGAGGTATATAGCGCTTAAAACCAATATGCAATAACACTTAAATTTACTGACATTCTTGACATATTTTTACAAAGTGCACAACATTTTTTTTCATAAATGATTAAATGTACTAGTTATCAGAAACATGTCTACGACACGTAGAACAAGGTTTTGTATTTTTTGACAAACTTCCAAAATGAGGTTTTGCCCGTATATCTCGATCTCCGAACAGTGCTGTGCGTTATCCCAAACTTTTCACAGGTGGCTCGACCGCACACGTCCTTGCCTCGGAATGACACCCCTTGGCAATGGGGGGATGATGAGAAAAAGGCATTCCAGATACTTAAAGATAGCCTTACTTGTGCGCCAATGCTAGCCTGTCCGGATTTACTAAAGAGTTCTGTCTTCAGATCGATGCCTCCGATTTTGGTCTCGGATGCGAACTCACCCAGGTGCACGACGACGGAGAAAAAGTGATTGCCTACAGGTCCCGCTTGCTGCATGGCGCTGAAAAGAACTATAGCGCTACAGAAAAAGAGTGTCTGGCTGTTGTGTGGGAGTGCGTAAAATGCGCCCGTAATTAGAAGGGGCCAGTTTACGGTTGTTACCGATCATCAGGCACTAACATGATTGGGAACACAACCGATTTAGACATCTCCTCTAGCACCGCCTACTGAGATCGCGTGAAAGAAGGGCAGATCGAAGCGCTACCCATCGGCGACAGCCGACCAGGCTTGCGTCCGCGTCCCGACAAGACCGTGCCGGCCGCCGACAAATGCCGATTCGCAGGGCAACCACGGACCGCGCTGTCTTCGAATCAGGAGCATCGTGAATGCCTACCATTTGCGTGTACGCATCTTACCGGGAGCCCCACTTCCACATCCGTGCGACACTGTATGCCGACCACGCCGGTAACATCCGCAGGAATGCAGAGCAATAATAATTGCACTGAAGCCAACAAAGACACGACCGGCCAGGAAGCCATTCGCAGTGTCTTCACGCAATCGTCCACACCGAGTGGATCCGCTGCCTCCGAAGCCAACCGCGCAGCCAGCAGCCACTACTCAGGCACCAGCGTACATGGTCCGACAACCGGGACTAAACAACGCATACCAAATTCCGCTCCGCGCCGAGACCGCGACACCGCCCGCGGTACTTTCTCTGTCAGCCCCCGATTTAGACATTACCAGGGTGCCGAACTTGGCGACGCTGAAAAAGTAGTTGTCACTCAGGTCCGACGTTACCCAGGAACCTGTCGTAGCCCCTCCATCGGAAAGCAGCAGTCGCCACAGCGCCAGTCGCCACAGCAGCAGCAGCAACAGCAGGAGCAGCAGCACATGCAGCAGTTCGTCCGACAAAGAGGGTCCCCGACAAAATCGTCTATAGCAGCGTCATTTCCGGTTGAGACGCCATCGGTGCCGCCACCGGTGCATACAATACTGGTAGGACACCCCCGTCAAGGGGCCTGTTATGGTGGGCAGACGAGTCACCCACACTGATGCCACCAACGACACTGATCGTGACTCCACCAGTCTCGCCGCCAGACTCAGGGCTCCTTCACATGGAGCGGTTTCGAGCCGCGGATCGCGGTTCGCGGAAGGGCGGCGGATTGATTTTCAACCAATCACAGAAGATCAGCAGTTTTCGGCAATACGCTCCGCCGAATCTCAATTCCCGGGTTCACATGGAGCGGATTTTAGGCGGAATACGCCACGTATAACCAATAACAATACAGATTTCATGTGGCACGTCGTCAATTTTAAATTTCTTGAGCTCCATGTGAACCCCGGAATTGAGATTCGGCGGAGCGTATTGCCGAAAACCGCTGATCTTCTGTGATTTCTTGAAAATCAATCCGCCGCCCTTCCGCGAACCGCGATCCGCGGCTCGAAACCGCTCCATGTGAAGGAGCCCAGGCCAGACTCCGTTGACTCGCCGGATACAATTTGGGTCCAGATGGAACCAGACCATGGTATAATAAGTATAGAGGTATAGCAACTTGGTGGTTCCGCAGAAGCAACCAATCAGCGTTGATCTACATTGGTCTTTCCCCGTCCTCAATATGCGCCTTGCTATACCTCTTTTCAGACCGCATAGCAGTGCCGGCACATGTTCCAACGAAGGTCCGTCACTGGAAACATCGAACCAGTAACGATTCCTACCTAGCCCGATGGGACGTAGCAGGCCGTATAAAGAGCGTGACCTTCCGAGAAAGACATGAACCGACCGACTCACTCCGATAGTGCTAATCCTTCCGACCGTTACCCAAGAGGGGAGTACCCATAATCTTTCCGACTGTTACACAAGAGGGGACTACCGCTAATCCTTCCGATTGTTACCCGAGAGGGGAGTACCCCTAATCTGTTCGACCGTTCCCCGATAGGGGAGTACCCCTAATCCGTCCGACCGTTACCCGAGAGGGGAATACTCTATCGCCGTAATCGAGAAGGGAGGACCCCTACTCCATCCGCCATCGTCCAATCCGGGAGACTCCCATCCTGTCTGCGTGCTTCACCTATTATTCCGTACGACGTAATTAATTATCGCGCAGGCTCAAGCTCGAATGTGTCACTGGAGACAATAAATAAACGTGATTGTGTGTAATCTCGAGTCATTTCTTCATCCTTTCCCTCTGGCCACTAAATCTGCTCGTTGTTCGGCCCTGGACAGACCGACAGAGTGGGGCAAGATGCAGCAGGCGTCGAAGGACGAAAAACTACCGTTACAAGTTGTCGCGAAATAAGTGAGTTTTATACAGACGTCAACGAACACGGTCATACACGATAAGATTACATTCTGATCAATGCACCTGAATAGTTTAGTAAAATCGTTACCAGAACATGTTCTGACCTGTATAGGTGAGTCCCTACCTCTAGATCCTTGACTAAATTCGCATAATTTAGCGGTACTAACACTAAGTCGGCGCACCTAAATTCGTTTGGACCTAATACGTTGTAGTACGTCGAACGGTCACTAACGGTTCGACCGTTCACCACAATTAAGCAGTTCGAACAAATAAAATGTAACGGAGATTTCTGCGTGTGCAATGCATGCCATAAAATGCGCGTTATGAAGTTTCGATCCCACAAGGAGGATTCGTCAACAGTTCTTGCATCGAAGTCACCGCCGGTTACAAGAAATGATTCTGAATATAATAACTGGAGCGAATCAATGACGCTCTGAATGACCAATAGATCAGATACAATACTGTACGTCAGACTGAAATATACGTCATATAAGCACGACAAAAAATGGGAAAAGGCTGTCGAACGTAGACAGTGTAACAAAATTTGAGAAAAATAAGAGTCTCTAGTATGCATAATACAATAGTCACAGTGCAGTAATAGTTACCATATCTATTTTACGTGCTGATAAATGAAATTGGGTGGTTAATGATAGAGGAATTTTAAATAATTGAATAATTTCGATCGTTACACGACACCTGCATTCAAATCTTAATCCGGAGGGAAAGCGACTATTTATTATATTATAATATGTTGGAACAATGACAAAAGGCAGCTATAATATATGTGTGGACATATGGATATGGATTATTGAAGGTATAATATAATTAAAATAGCAGACCTTTCTGTAAATAAGTGAGCATACTGCGATTCTTATTCGCCCACCGACGTGAAATGCACCGAATAAGGCTTGGTTCAGTGTTATCACGTTAATTATAGTTGCTATACAAATCCCAGCACCATAGTACATTGCTGTGTTGTAGCTTGTACTCAGATTGTTCGGCTTAAAATACTGTAATAGTCCGCCTAATAGCACAGGAATTCCTAATCTAGAAAATAAAGGTATATTTAAAATTTTGACTTTATTCATGTTATAAATACTATCACAATGATATACACTTATTGATAACGGAAATTATGCGAAGAAGCGGAGGTATCTCAGCGTGAAAGAAACGCTATTTTTATACCAGAGACGAAACGGTTATTTTCGTATCGAGAGAGTAAAATCAACTCTTATATCTGGAGACGATCCTCGTGCTCGAGCCTTCTCGAGGATATCGGTGATCGCCTCGGGATAGAGAAGTTATCTACACCTACGATATACTGTAAAAATCCTACCAAAACACATCCAGCACACGCACATTAATTCTTCACAATGTAGATCTATATACAGTGATGGCAAAAATTCCGGGATTTTCCCTTGTATCTATTTTAAATTTCCCTTCGTTTGTCAGCAATTGTAATTGATATAATAAAGGGGGTATTCCACGCGAAATCTACAAGCCCGTGACCCTCCCGACTCCAGATTTTTATGGCAATTTTTTCTATGGTTTCTCCATCGAAACAAAGTACTCTCAAATTTGTTAGAATTTTTCTACGGTTTTTTTTAATGACCTTGAAAGTGTAATGTCATATGTTGTAGCCTCGTTTTTAATACAACACCATTCCGTTTGCAATTATTTAAGTATACAGGGTGGCCGATTTATCTGAAGCCATCGAAATATCTCGAGAACTATGCACAGAATCAAAAAAGTTGTCGGATGAAAGTTGTTCGACACGAAGGGGGGCATCCAGTGATAATTAAATTTACCCCCTCCCCCATCCCCTGGGGGTGGAGTGGGGGCAAAAACAATAAAACTTAAATAGGAACCCCCAGTTTTTATTGCAGATTTGGATTCTCCGGAAAAAAGTACACCAATTTGACCTAGGAGCTATTGCATTTTGGTTCACAGGTGGCGCTGTAATCGATAAAAATCCAAATTTATCTGAAGACATTGAAATACCTCGAGAACTATGCACAGAATCAAAAAAGTTGTCGGATGAAAGTTGTTCGACACGAAGGGGGGCATCCAGGGGGCAAATAGGGACAATTTGATCCCTTTATGAAAATTTAATATTAAAAATTCTAATATTAGAATTTTTAATATTAGAATTTAGTAATATCAATTGCGAAAATTGTTATTCTGAATATGAAATGTTAATAATGTCCATTCGAAAAATTAAGATTATGAATAATTGATATTCCTCATATTAAAAATCAAAACTGATTACATAAAAATTGTGCATACAATATGGAAGCAATTTTATAAATAAGTTTTCTACCTTCAATAAAATTACATTTTAGGTTTTAAATTCATTATTTAATAAACAAAAAGAGGACATCACGCAATCCATTAAAAAACGCGTCATGTCCATTCACTCAGCTCATTCATTCTCTCTCTGTATGTTTTTTCCGAAATGAGAATAAATAAGCTGAGCATTGACGGTCAAACCAGCTTCTATTAAACAAAACGAAACTCTTACTTCATTTGGGGATTTCGTCGCCATCTACCGGACCCCGAGAGAACTCACGTGGTTTCATACATCGCTTGCATTTCGGCCATCACCGGCGCCGGTTCTGCTACATAACGCTAGAGGGCGACATAACTCGAAAATAAAGTAGCATATCATTTTATACAAAAGTTGAGTCACACGTAACCAGTTCACCTACATTTTTCTCTACTTTCCTGAAGGGAAGTAAATGGATATCGCGACTTTCTAATCCCCATATTAAAATTTAGTATTCACGGTCTCTCAGTATAAGACTGTTTTTGAAGTCCATTGTATTGGTAGTAATTCGGTCGGAGGTCACTTTGCTTTTAGAATAACAACTTTCCGTTTACGTGACTATTTTTTGTCTACCCTTCATTGCTTAAATCGAATTGCAAGTTAAAAATGAATCCTGCTACAGTTCCCGAAAAAATCGAAATGATTCTTATTTATGGTGAATGTAAGAGGAATATTGACGATGCTGTTGCGTTGTATGCTGAGCGTTTTCCAGATAATGCTCGCTCGCGTTCTTTTTTTTACAAAGTTGTGAATGCCTTTCACTCTGATGGCAGCGTACAAATGAAAAAAGGAAGCGAAGATTAACAGTTACAGGAGAAGCTAACGAAGTAGCTGTACTAGCAGCTATTCACCAAAATCCACATGTAAGCACACGACAATTACATCGCGATTCCGGCATTTCCAGAGACAGTATTCAAAGAATATTGCATCGTCATAAGTTTCACCCATATCACATTTCACTGCACCAGGAACTAGATGGCGATGATTTTCATAACCGCGTGGTGTTTTGTGAATGGGCATTTCAAAAAATGCAAACGAACCACAATTTCTTTGCTAATGTATTATTTTCAGATGAATCTACATTCACGAACCATGGTGGCGTCAATAGGCATAATATGCATTATTGGAGCATAGAAAATCCCCATTGGTTACGACAAGTTAATCATCAACGTCCTTGGTCAGTGAACGTTTGGTGTGGAATCATAGGAAATAAACTCATTGGTCCTTATTTCATTGAAGGTAATTTGAATGGAACAAAATATCGAGATTTCCTAGAACAAGAAGTACCATTACTACTTGAGGATGTTGCTATGGACGTCAGACGGACAATGTGGTTTCAGCATGATGGTTGCCCAGCACATTTTTCAAGAGTAGCAAGGGAAATAATAGACCGTGATTACAATGGAAGGTGGATTGTGGTTACCTAAAATGTAAGGTTTATGAACAAGTACCAACGACTCGTGAAAACATGGTGGAACGCATAAGAACTGCTTGCGCAGAAATTTCTGCAGATATGATTCTATCATGTATAAAGTCATTTGAAGAAAGAATAAATAAATGCATTGAAGTGGAAGGGCAACATTTCGAACACTTACTCAAGTAAGTGAACAGTGAGACAGTGAGAGGCAAGGGGACTCACGTAAAACAAGCACCCCAAAGGGAACAGAAAAATACTACGTCCACGTCGTTGTTCCTGGGTAACGCTAAATGTATTTTTTCCCGGCTTTGTTAGAATGACCGTATTCCATATCCGCTACGCGGGCGAAAATTGTCAATATTGGAGAATCCAAATCTGCAATAAAAACTGGGGGTTCCTATTTAAGTTTTATTGTTTTTGCCCCCACTCCACCCCCAGGGGATGGGGGAGGGGGTAAATTTCATTATTACTGGATGCCCCCCTTCGTGACGAACAACTTTCATCCGACAACTTTTTTGATTCTGTGCATAGTTCTCGAGGTATTTCAATGTCTTCGGATAAATTTGGATTTTTATCGATTACAGCGCCACCTGTGAACCAAAATGCAATAGCTCCTAGGTCAAATTCGTGTACTTTTTTCCGGAGAATCCAAATCTGCAATAAAAAATGGGGGTTCCTATTTAAGTTTTATTGTTTTTGCCCCCACTCCACCTCCAGGGGATGGGGGAGGGGGTAAATTTAATTATCACTGGATGCCCCCCTTCGTGTCGAACAACTTTCATCGGACAACTTTTTTGATTCTGTGCATAGTTCTCGAGATATTTCGATGTCTTCAGATAAATCGGCCACCCTGTATATAGGCCATTCCACGTCAAATCGACCAACCTGTGATGTTTCTTTTTAATTACCAAAATTCAGAAAATTTCCAAAAAATCCAACAAATTTTTTGATCATTTTTCCAATATGGTAAAATTGATGAGTCGGTATTTGAGGCCCAAATTCGGTGAAAAAAAATCGCACAAATTAAATTTGAATTAAAATTATGATTTCTTGTAACAACTATAGAATCTATACATTATATTAATGGGAAAGAAATAAAGAATAACAAAATTGAATATTTATACGAAGTATTCTCAGGTTTTTGGGAAGACTTAGTACTTGAACCAATTTTTTAAATTTTCAACATTTTTTTTCGATTTATTTTTCAATTTTTACAGAAATTTCCACCCAATTTAGACATCAAATGACCTGCCCATCAAATTTTTTACATCAGAAAAATTTTCAACAAATTTGTTGCATTTTTTTTCGAAATTTTGTGAATTTTCGCAGAATTGTCGGAATAGGCGTTTTTTGTTACACTTTCAAGGTCATTAAAAAAAAATAACGTCAAAAAAATCTAAAAAAAAAATTTGAAAGTACTTTTTTCGATGGAGAAATCATACAAAAAAAATGCCATAAAAATCTGAAGACGCGGGGGTCTCGGGCTTGTAGATTTGGCGTGGAATACCCCCTATATTATAGCAATTACAATCACTGACGAACGGAGGGAAATTGCTTCTTAAAATAGATACATTGATGAACAAAATAGACCTAATACAAAATTTGTTCATACTAAATTCGCTTCAAGCGGACTTTAACACGTTTTTTGGCCGTTTGGCACCGCAGTGCGCCGTCTCCCCGATTCTGAGTTTTTTTTGAATATTGATGGTTTTCAAAATATTTGGCCGTTCCCGGACTTTTTACTTTCACTGCGTACGTGACATATTACAGGGTATCCAAGAATTCACCAACAATATTTCAGGAGGTGATTCTTCGTCATATTTCATGCCGAAAAGTCGTTTACAAAAATTGGATCTGAGGTTCAGAATTTGAGTGACGAATCATTAAAGTTAGGGGAAAATAGTATTCCGTAAAATCTTACGGTCGTGTGTCGAACATTATTTTTCGGTACTGTAAGCTGTAAAAATTCGATTTCGCGTACTGCATTTAGTCCGTATGGGTTATGTTTTTGAGAGCGCAGATTCATGTTACACGTGATCTATGAAATTTCATTGTACGGACCCGAGGATAGGCCGTAAAATAAAATTTTGCACCTATAGAACCGAATATTACTTTTTTTTTTGCAATAACTCTAACTTTTTATCTTATTGCAATGAACAGGGGCTCATTCTCAAGCTGTATTTAAGTCGTACAATTCATTCTTGAGAATGTGAGACCTGCAATGATAGTTAACGAAATGTCATATTAGATCAAGTTATAGAGTTCAAAAAGATGAAGAATAATTGGCCCCCTTAAACCTCAAACGTTCAATTTCGATAAAAAACGAGTCCGCAGGAATACTATTAATGCCGTAGAAAGGACGAAACATGCGCTTGGTGCTGACAGTGCAGGCTTGTCACCAATTCTACGACATTAACACCGGTCCAGTGGATTAAATTTTTATCGAAATTGAACGAATGAGGGGGTAAATACTTTGTCTTTTCTAGCTCTACAACTTCTTCCAGTATAACGTTTTATTAGCGATTTAGTGAAGTGAGTTAGATGCAAAAACCCGCAAAATTGGCTCTTTTCACCATTTGTAGGCCATAACTTTAGAAATATTCATCGTAGGTCAAATGTTCTTAGGAATGTATCCCAGGTTTAAAAAAGAGCTTGCAAATGGGTTCTCACTTAAAAGAGAAATAACTTAAAAGAATCCCGAGTTATTGCAAAAAAGTATTTTTTTTCTAAACTGTATGGCTCTTCACTCAAATTCTGAGCCTCGTATCCTATTTTGGGAAAAAATTATTTTTCTCCCGACCGCGTCGGAATGTCCGTATTCCATGCCTGAAACGCGGGACGAAAGTTACCGTTTCCGCCCGGGCGCCAGTGCGTACGCGCACTTCGTTCCATTACTTTCTAGGGACGGAAAGTGCCACCAGCGGGAGTAATGGATGGGGTCGGGAGAAAAATACCGTATGCCACACGGGCGGCAAGCGCGCGCTTTCCTCCCTTGAAGCATAATATACTATTGTTTAAAATATCAAGGAGAGTTGTGACGGTGTCACGTATTGGATACGCCACTACACACTCCCTACCTAAAAACACATCCATTTCCGTTTAAAAAGAAAAGCGAATCCCTTCGCGCACTTTCCCAAAATTCCTTCGGCCCGTCCCGTTCCCGATATTATTCTCCCGCACAACCAAACTACTTCCATCGACGCTTTCACGCGACTCGCGGGCATCGACGTTCGCCATCGAGGGATCGTCACCCGTGTTGCGCAGTTCATTCCACGCGCAGGTATTAATCGATATCGATTCAATGTCGATTATCGATTTGCACACGTACGATTATCGGTGCAGTAAACCATTTCGGATCACCGCGCATATATCGAAGCGACACATTGGAACACAAGGTCTTTACGCGGTTCACAAAGTTGCGCATGATCCCAAACAAGACAGTTGCACCTCTAGCGCCACCTCCCGAGCAGCGACCCCTACTTCCCCCGAGTTCAGCGTCACATTGCGCATCTCCCATCCTTGTTGATCCACTTAACTGAACATCGCTTCATCCTTATCCCCACCTAGACCCCTGCTTGTGCGCATTCCTTTTCCCAGCGACCTCTATACTTTTGTGGCCCCCTATAGTTTCCCGCTTGTGAAAGGTAACTCCACTTCCCTTTCCCATTGGTCCCTTTTTAAATTATAACCGAATGGTGCAAGGTGGTGGGGTATCCAAGGTACGAGGAAAGGAAGCGGAAAATCAACGGCACTTTTGGAAAACTGTCCGAAGCCTCCGGGTGTATCCAAATTTTTTTTTTGAGCGATTCTAACAAAATAAGCGATAGTTAAATAGCGTAAATTGTTAGCAATTTTAGTGAATGAGTGATATCCGCGGATTAAATAAGAACTTTGCGTGCGATCCTTTGGGTTTGAGGATTATTCCAGCCAACCCGTGCGAGTAATATAAGTACCCGTGTATGCCCTTCAGGCAATCATTAAGAAGCCGCGATTGCGTCGGCGGAACCCGCGTTACTGTTGGAACAAATTTATAGCGTGCGAAACATTATATTTTTTTCTTCTAATTTTGTAATTTTTTTCAAATCTGCGAATAAAAATTACTGGCATCCCAGTCTTGTTGGGATATTAATTATTGAAATTAATTCATCCCTTACAAATGGCATCCCTGGTGGGGAACCGAAAATAACGTTTTTCTTGTTTATGAAAAAGTGAAAGTTAATATTGCGTTTCGTGGAAAATAATATTCGTAAGCATACATCCACCGTTGTGAAAAATTTAATTTGAAAGGCTCGCCTGAAGTGATTACGCGATTTTATTTACTCCGGTGTCCGCGAATTCTCCAAACTTGGAATAAGTAATTAGTAGATAAGAAATAAGTTAGGAAATATTCAAATTGATATTTTGATTTTTCGCTTTCTTCCTTTGTTCCCCATTTTTATTGTTCCTTTCCCAATATTGATTGAATTTAATTTAATTTTTATTATTTTATAAATAAAGTGTATGTATGTATTAATCCGTTTCTTTCAGCACCCAAAATAGAACGTGACAGTTGGACGAGATAAAAGTACCTCGCTTTCAGTCACTCCCTCATCCGACTGCCCCTCGGTAAAGACCCATACAATTTTATTTAGATTTTTAACATTTTTTTTTTATCTTTTATAGGTATTAGTTATTTTTGATTTTTGATTTTTGTTTATGAATGGATTATTATTAGTGATAACTATTAATTATATTATTTAATAATAATAATTTTTTTATGTGGGTGAAAAGTGTGTCATTTCCGATTTAATAAACTAGTTGTCAGCCAAGGTCTCTTTAGGGCGAATTATTAATTATTGCCTTTTCTTTTATTGGGAATTTCTACATTTTTAATTAATAATTTTTTTTTGAGTCGCCAGGTAGTATCCTTTGTTGTATTTACTCCGTCGCCCCTCACCCTTAATTTGCTACGGGTTCAATTTATTTTTTTTATTATTTTGTTTTATTATTTGAATTTTTTTTTCATTGATAGGTGGATAAGTATTTATTTATCACCATGTATAGAACCCCACCTCCCGGTTCCAAACCGGATGTTCCGGTTACATCCATGTCAGGACAAAGTTCCACCACCGCTTCCCTTACGGTGTCAGACGTTGCAACAATTACCACTGCTCCTTCATTAGTATCGGTAACCGCCACGACCCCATCGGTAACGGTTGACACTAGTCTGTCACAACCAGTGGTGAGTATTCGCGACGTACGCGAGTTAATGATGTTATGTGATCGGGCATCCATCGCGATTAGTGGAACGGTGTATGAACTCAGAGATCGTCTAATACGATCTCAAGTATTACGCCGTTATCCGGGAACTTTGATTGAGTGGAATCCCCTAATTGATGAACGTGGTGAAGGTCCTCCTTTTACCCTGTTGTTAGCCATCGAAGATGACATTATAGGAGACACCCTCCATAACCTGACCATTTTCCCTACAAGAGGTATTCCCCGCACTACCGTACCCTCCACATTGCATATGTCCCCTCCTCTCGGGAATTTAGCGCCTATTATAGAGCTACCAGTTACTTCGGTCGGAATTTCATCAGCCAGGAATCATCCCCTTTTTCCTTCGGACCAGTCCCGTAATTATTATCGTGATCCCATTTCATTTAATGAGGAAAGCACTGTGGGTCCTCTACCGGATTTGTCGCATACTAGATTGCCATCCCAACCATCTTCGCTTAATAGCAATTCTATTCCTTTTCCCCCACCTTCCCAGCCGACGATGACTTCTTTTTACACCCATTCTATTTCCCAACCAAATAATATCCCTCCTCCAGTAACTACTTCGACAACCTATCCTACGTATACCCCTCCACCCGTGCCTGTTCCCCCTCCTACGAGTCAATCTCCTCCTCCACCTGCTCCCCCACAATCTACTCCTCATCCAAATCCGCCTCCGTTTACTTCTCAGCTCCCTAATCGAGCTCCGGGTTCAGCTCGTCCCCCACCTTTAAATAGTTGGCACTATCCTTTCCAACCTCAGTACGCAGGTAGTGTATACCCCTCACCGCCTACTAGGCCATTCGCCCAGCCTCCTCGTACCTCCTCTGTACATTTCCCTCGTGATCTTAACTATAACCTGACCGAATCGGATCCTCAATATGACAGTACCCGTAATGTTCCCTTAAGTTCCGTAGAGGATCGCCGAGCCCCTCCTCCTCCAATTTGGTGGCTAGGTAATCCGCCCTCGTTAACAGCATGGTCTGCTGGACCCCCTCCTCCTCCCGCATGGACAAATAACCCCTCGAATTCTCAGTATCATCCTGCTTATAACCCTATACCTATTGATAACCCTCATCCTTCGTGGTACCATGCTACTGCGCCTTCAGTACGACCCTTCGGATATGCTGAGGCTTCTTATTTAGGGAACAAGCCGGCAATTGACCATTGGCGGAGTCATGGCCCGAAGTTTTCGGGCGAGGAAAATGAGGATGCCGAGGATTTCCTGCTCAAATTATATGAGTATGGAATGACTCGCAGCCTCAGCGAGGATGAAATGCTTCGTGCTTTGCCGGAAGCATTTCGTGGCGCTGCTCTCCACTGGTATCGAGTGGAAAGAGCCAGTTGGATTACCATGACTCAGCTTGTTGCGTATTTCCGAGAGGCTTTTGGACAGCGCCATTTACAAGCGAGTATAAAACGCGATATTTCACTCCGTACCCAAGGTCCCAATGAATCGATTCGTGATTTCTTAGTTTCTCTGCGTTGTTTATTTAATATGCTGAATCCCCCTCTTTCCCTTTCAGATCAATTAGATATCGCGTGTCAGAATTTGCGTCCCGAATTTACCGAACATGTCGAACGTGATTTATTACGAGACTTTACCGATTTACTTCACACGTCTGTCGTAATCATGAAGCCAGTATTTATCGCGAGAAGACGTATAGACCCCCACCCTCAGCAGCCCATTCAGCTTTCCCCGCATTCGCTTATGTCCCAAAGAAAGGAAGACCCAAAGAGAAATTAGCCGCAGCTAAACTAGTCCCCGACAATAAACCCTTACCTTTTACCCCTTCTCCTCCGAATACTCCTTTAACTCCTCCTCCAAAAGCTCGAGTTTCTTTTTCTATCCGTACCCCTGAATCATCGTATCAGCATCCGAAATACCCTTCGAATACCCTCTCCTCGACCCCTAGATATACCCACCCATCTGCAAGTCCACCCAAACGATACTCCGACGTTGTATCTTCTCCCCCACGGAACCAACGCCGGATTCCCTCATCCCACCCTACTACCACCACTGCTCCTAAGATTCCTTCTCTATTAGATGTAGCCCCTCGAAATCGACCATTTCAATTCACCCTGAGTCCTAGTAAAGCCCGGTGTTTTAATTGTAAACAACCTGGCCACTTATATAGGGAATGCCCCCACCCCTTGGGATTCTTTTGTCGCGTTTGTGGGTGGCCAGGTTGTACATCAGACAACTGCCCAAAATATGCCAAAATAAGATCGAAAAACCAATAATGGGGGGGGGGGGGGGGAGAGAATTCTCATCGGCCTTCCCACAACCATCGGTATTCCCTTACCAAGTACCTATTGTTCCACCGTGGAGTGCCCAGTTAAGTTCAAATAATACCCACCCCCGAGGTTTTTTAAGGCATACAAGTTCTTCTCGATCAACCGGGAATTCAGCGAAATCCCCGATTCGATTAGATCCCCGGTATTTCTTATGGCTTAGTATTGACGAAACTCCCATGAAAGCGTTAGTGGATTCTGGAGCGACCCGAAGTTTCTTGGATCAGGATAATATGGCCTCAGTATCCTCTTTTGTCCAGCAAATTAATGAAAGGGTCATGGTTGCTATCGGAAATGTCTTGCCTCTAGCAGGGTTGGTCCATCTCCAAATGGAGCTGGACGGAGCACTACATCTCATGCCGATGAGATTAGCCCCAATTAATTATCCATGCGTATTAGGCATGGACTTTCTAAACCTTTTTAATATTGAAATTGATTATGGGGAGCATCGATGGCGGAGTCGTCACGGTGCATGGCATCCGTTTTGTGCCCCACGTATTCCTGTTCGCGCATATATGATGGAAAAGTGCGCTGGTTTAGCGGAGCCCTCTACCGAAGCTTCGCGCCACCTCCGGAAGGTATTAGATAAATACATTATCCCCTCCTCATCCCCAGTTCTGCCTATGACCCACCTAACCCAACATTCAATTGACGTAGGATATAATTTCCCCATTAGACAAAAAGCCCGCAATCTTTCTCCCTATATGCTGAAAATTACCCAAGAGGAAGTAGATAAGATGATAAATGAAGATATAATAGAGAAATCAAACAATCCCTGGATGAGTAACCCCGTCATTGTCCCTAAGTCTAATGGTAACCATAGGTTTTGCATAGATTTTAGAGATGTGAATAAGATAACCGTAAAGATGCGGACCCCATTCCCAATATGGATAGAATTCTAGCTGGGCTGAGACGGGCAAGATTCGTGTCCAAGTTGGATCTTTGCTGTTCCTGGTCGTGGCTTTTCCATTTTAAGAGAATGCCCTTTGGTTTATCCAATGCCCCTGCCACTTTTCAAAGACTTATGGACCAGTTAATAGACCCTGCACGGGAACCCCATGTATTTGCATATTTAGACGATTTAATTATAGCCACGGAAACCGAATCCGACCACTTACATTATTTGGAATTAGTTTTACAAGCCTTCACCAAGGCTGGATTAGATATTAACAGAGAGAAAAGTGAATTTTTCTGCCCGGAAGTTAAATACCTCGGTTACGTCATAGGCCGAGGTGGACTGAAAGTAGACCCCGATAAGATATCCCCTATTCTTGACTACCCTCCCCCTACCACCGTGAAACAACTAAGAAGGTTCCTCGGTATGGTAGGGTGGTATGCCCGTTTTCTCCCCTATTTATCTAGAGACCGTGCCCCCCTTTCCCAATCGTTAACGAAAAATGCTCCTTGGATTTGGGGTCCGGAGCAACAGGACGCTTTTGAGACTCTCCGTAATTCCCTGACTAGTACTCCTATTTTAATTAGACCGGACTTCAATCTTCCGTTTACAGTACAGACAGACGCTAGTGATTTTGCACTGGGCGCTGTACTTACGCAGGAAATTGATGGTCAGGAACACCCTGTAGTTTTCGCGAGTAGATTGCTCACAAAGCCGGAGCGGAAGTATTCCGTCACGGAAAAAGAATGTTTGGGAGTTCTATGGGCAGTTCGTAAATTTAGACCCTATATAGAAGGTACCCATATTACAGTTTTTACGGATCACAATAGCCTTACCTGGTTAACCCTTTAACGCTCATATGGCCACAATTTTAACGTCAACTTCAAGCTCGTGCCTTTCAATTATAACCCGTGTTAAAAAAATGTTGGGATACCTATTCTTGTGTAAAAAAGTCTCATCTTTCGAATGGCATAGCCAAATTTATCAATAAATGACCGCAAAATGTTTTTTTTTAACAATAAACAAAAAAAAAACGCTGATTTTCGATTTGTGTTTTTTTTAAAGGAATTTTTTTAACTATGTGGCCGGCACTTAAGAACATTCTAACCCATCAGGATGCGGGACCCGAAAGTTGTACTTCCAAAATATATTTTTAGATACTTTGATTTTTATTGTTAACCGATCCAAAATGGCGCCCGAATGCCCGAAATTATTGCAAAATCACAGTAATATGCACTTTTGAGGTCTGATCTAAGTTTTAGCAAGCAAAATAACTTTTGTAAATTTTATGCCAACAGATTGGATGCATATTAGCAAAATTAGCTCATACAATTGATTTTCAAGATGGCGGCCGCGATGAGTCAGCTAAAATAACGTATTTACACAACTTTATAACCACTGTATAGTCTTCAAACCTCTTTGTTCAATAGTTTTATGAACTCTCAGGATCATTAGATCTAAATTCATTATTAGCTTATCAAAATTCAAAAAGGCGGATCCAATATGGCGGACCGCAAACTCAAAAATAGCGATTCATGAAAAATAAAAAATACTACCGTATTCTACGTGAAATTTGGAATAAAAATACTTGTATTCATTTTCTCGCTCAGAGCAGCCGCTCCCAAGTAAAAAATAATCAAACCATCAAAATCGAAAATTCACCTCCAAACTTTGCAATCACGCTTTTAGACGAATGTACATTGGCTTTTCGATGGCGATCACGCGTTCTTTGCCTCTGATTTATTCGTGTTCACCAGAGTTGCCCGATTCTCACCACGGGGAGGTGAACGCTTTAGAGAATCATATTTTTTTTGTATTTTTTTGTATTTTTTGTATATTTTTTTTTGTGTATTTGTATTTTTTGTATTTTTTTTTTAGTTTTTGTATTGTTTTGTATTTTTTGTATTTGTTTGTATCTTTTTTATTTTATAAATTTGGTTTAGATTTTCTAATTGTTAGTTTCTTATCTTCCTTCCATTTGAGGATGAGCCGTCTTGAAGCATGTACCACAATAATACATAGAAAACGGATGAAAACATGCATTGTAAGCATCGGGCGATGATTGATTTCCTTTTGCTCGGACCACTCACGCCCTCGCTGCAATGCCTCCGTTTCCGCCCTAGATACGTAATATACTATTTGACATGAGAACGGCGGCTCTGAGTGAGGAAGTAAATAAGTATTATTGTGGTACATGCTACAGACGGCTCGTCCTCGAATAGAAGCAGTAAAAATTAGAAAACCTAAGAAAAAATTTTATAAATAAAAAATTTTTTTGTTTAGAAATACAAAACCCACAAAAACAATACAAAAAATATGATTCTCAAAAGCGTTCACCTCCCCGTGGTAAGAATCGGGCAACTCTGGTGAACACGAATAAATCAGAGGCAAAGAACGCGTGATCGCCATCGAAAAGCCATTGTACATTCGTCTAAAAGCGTGATTGCAAAGTTTGGAGGTGAATTTTCGATTTTGATGTTTTGATAATTTTTTACTTGGGAACGGCTACTCTGGGCAAGAAAATGAATACAAGTATTTTTATTCCAAATTTCACGTAGAATACGGTAGTATTTTTTATTTTTCATGAATCGCTATTTTTGAGTTTGCGGTCCGCCATATTGGATCCGCCTTTCTGAATTTTGATAAGCTAATAATGAATTTAGATCTAATGATCCTGAGAGTTCATAAAACTATTGAACAAAGAGGTTTGAAGACTATACAGTGGTTATAAAGCTGTGTAAATACGTTATTTTAGCTGACTCATCGCGGCCGCCATCTTGAAAATCAATTGTATGAGCTAATTATGCTAATATGCATCCAAACTGTTGGCATAAAATTTACAAAAGTTATTTTGCTTGCTAAAACTTAGATTAGACCTCAAAAGTGCATATTACTGTGATTTTGCAATAATTTCGGGCATTCGGGCGCCATTTTGGATCGGTTAACAATAAAAATCAAAGTATCTAAAAATATATTTTGGAAGTACAACTTTCGGGTCCCGCATCCTGATGAGTTAGAATGTTCTTAAGTGCCGGCAACATAGTCAAAAAAATTCCTTTAAAAAAAACACAAATCGAAAATCAGCGTTTTTTTTTTATTGTTAAAAAAAAAAACATTTTGCGGTCATTTATTGATAAATTTGGCTATGCCATTCGAAAGATGAGACTTTTTCACACAAGAATATGTATCCCAATATTTTTTGCACACGGGTTATAATTGAAAGGCACGAGCTTGAGTTGACGTTAAAATTGTGGCCATATGAGCGTTAAAGGGTTAAGGAATCTAAAAGATCCCACTGGTAGATTAGGACGGTGGGCATTATCTATGCAGGCTATCAAAATGGATATTAAGCATCGAGAAGGAGCATTTAATGTCGCTCCTGACGCCCTTTCAAGGATGTATGAAGGCCACGAATTAGCTGAGGTGAATACTCTCCCCATAAACCCTGATCCCTGGTATGAGGAGAAATTGAAGAATGTTCGTGAGTTTCCTTTCAAGTATCCCCGGTGGAAGATAGTAAATGAAACGTTGTATTATTACCGTCCCCATTCTGTTATAGAGGAAATTAGTGTTACCCCTGGAAGATCGATCCCGTGCCCTGTATGAATCTCATGATTGCTCACAAGCCGGTCATCTTGGCGTAGATAAAACATACAATCGGGTGATCCAAAGATTCCTGAGCCATGATGGTCTCGTCCGTGTTCATGCGCGCGCGGCTGCGCAGTTCATTCCACGCGCAGGTATTAATCGATATCGATTTGCACATGTACGATTATTGGTGCAGTAAACCATTTCGGATCACTGCGCATATATCGAAGCGACACATTGGAACACAAGGTCTTTACGCGGTTCACAAAGTTGCGCATGATCCCAAACAAGACCGTTGCACCTCTAGCGCCACCTCCCGAGCAGCGACCCCTACTTCCCCCGAGTTCAGCGCCACATTGCGCATCTCCCATCCTTGTTGATCCACTTAACTGACCATCGCTTCATCCTTACCCCCACCTAGACCCCTGCTTGTGCGCATTCCTTTTCCCAGCGACCTCTATACTTTTGTGGCCCCCTATAGTTTCCCGCTTGTGAAAGGTAACTCCACTTCCCTTTCCGATTGGTCCCTTTTTAAATTATAACCGAATGGTGCAAGGTGGTGGGGTATCCAAGGTACGAGGAAAGAAATCGGAAAATCAACGGCACTTTTGGAAAACTGTCCGAAGCCTCCGGGTGTATCCAAATTTTTTTTTGAGCGATTCTAACAAAATAAGCGATAGTTAAATAGCGTAAATTGTTAGCAATTTTAGTGATTGAGTGATATCCGCAGATTAAATAAGAACTTTGCGTGCGATCCTTTGGGTTTGTGGAATATTCCAGCCAACCCGTGCGAGTAATGTAAGTACCTGTGTATGCCCTTCAGGCAATCGTTAAGAAGCCGCGATTGCGTGGGCGGAACCCGCGTTACTGTTGGAACAAATTTATAGCGTGCGAAACATTATATTACTTCGACCCAGACTAAGTCTGGACGAAGTATTGAATTTGGTCACTTCGGGCAAAAAATTACCCTATAGTTTTTCATCAAATGTCGACGTTTCAGATCCTAAGGAACCCAAAGCAACAATAAAAAAATTGGTGTCCGTTACGTTGTACGTCCGTCCGTCCGTGGGCAAAATTTTGTATACGCGATATCTCGCGACTGGCAGGGCGAATTTATAAAGTACAAACGGATTTGGGTTTCTCCTGGCCAAACTTAGATCTGATTAGTTTTTGGAGACAATGCATACTAGATTATGGGGAGGTTTAACAAAAAAACGCTCAAAAAACACGTTTTTCCATTTTTTAACAAAAAATACAAATCGTACAAAAAAATGTTTCAAACAAAAAATATAGAACATCGAATTCTCTACAAAAAAGGTTGTATTCATTTCTTCGTGAAATCAACGATAATGCCGTAAAAAGCAAATTAACATGAAATTAACATAAATTGTACATACACATATACAATGCATATATATGTATATTATATACATTACATGAAAAACAGAGACACAGAGGAAGCAGGGGAGTGAGGCGGGTATCAGGGGGGGGGGGGCTAACTTTAAAAATTTGATTAAATTTTATTTTAGTATAAAAATTTGATTAATTTTTGTTTTTTAAGGATCAGTCTGAACAAGACGTGCTCATTTATCAGTGCTTCGGCTGATCTGCGGTCGGGGTCGAAGTTTTGAAAATGCTCATTTTCAATTTTAATATAGGGTGAATATGCCAATTAATGGACGACTACCAATGAATGGACGATTTTCTACATATTTCTATTTCTTATGAATGTATGATGCACAACATGCAACAAAATACATATTTTTATGTTCTTTGAACATTCAAAACAATATTTACAGTATTATGGATCTTCCAGTGTTTATTATTTTTTAAAATCAAAGCAAAGTTTTAAAGCCATCCAATGCTGGTACTGAAAACGTCCCATTTGATTTAACCCGTCTATTCATTGGGGTTTAGTGGATTTTTTCACAAACGTATGAAGACGAGGTTAATAATTAAATAAAATCAAAGGTTGAACTGCACGGTCATAAAGAGCAGAGTTTAACGTTTCTAATGGTGGTATCATAATTAAATTTTCATAAAAGAATTCAAAAGTTACAATCGATCAAAGTGTGAAAAATGCTTAACCGTCCATTCATTGGCATATTCACCCTATTTAAGGAACAAGATATTGTTACAATATATGTATAGAAACTACTCGAACCTAACGATGCTAGAACTACCCTCTGCCGCCTTCTTTCCTGGCAGTTTCAAAATGGGAATATTCCCGGAAACATCAGCCTTTCGTCAGGGAAATGCAATACAAATTTAGCCAAAATTGTAGGCATCCGGGTCGAAGGTATCTAGTTTTTTTCTTCTAATTTTGTAATTTTTTTCAAATCTGCGAATAAAAATTACTGGCATCCCAGTCTTGTTGGGAAATTAATTATTGAAATTAATTCATTCCTTACAGAGTAACCTCCCGAATTATTACCGTTACAAAAATCAATGCATGTATATTAAATGTATATATTTCATGGCATTTTTAACAGCGTGCGAACATAAGGTCTCGTCATACTGGGTGCAAATTTCAAGTTTTTAAACGCACTTTACACACAATTGCAAATAAATATTGTTCTACACATGTGCGTAAGCGCGTTTGTACCAATGTGAATGTGGGCCTCTCCTTTGGCTCTACTTAAATTGAATATTTCACATATCAAAAGTATGTATCAACAGTAGAGAATTGTACATTCTAAATATCGTAATATTTAATTTTTGTGTAATATATGAACCAGGATACGTTCACGCGTCAATTACTTTAGTCGTGTTCATATTCAATTCTGTATTTTTTTTTTTGTAAATTCTATGAAGTTTAATCAAAATTTTGTTTTGAATTTATTCAAAGCATACCTCAAAATAAATTCGTTGAAAAATTGAATGCACCCGAGGATAAAATATTCCCACAAAAATGCACGAAAAATAGTTTTTAATAAACTCGGTTTCGTTCCATGACGTTTCGCATTTTCCAAATCGATAAGCCATCGCCTGAAAATAATTCGTTATGCATTCATTAATTATATTAATAGACTAAACTAAGACTTTAAATGAAAAAGGAACTTAATCAATGCCTAAAAATGCGGGTACTGTAATATGTAGTTTTAATTATTATATATATATATATATACAGGGTCATCGAAAAGTATCGGACCCCCCTAATATCTTCAGTTTGAATGCACTTAGGAGAAAATGTCCAATAGCAAAGTTGTATGGTTTCAAGCGGGGAGTAAGATGATGACCTTGACTTTGACCTTGACCATGTCCTTCAAGGTCATTTCAAGGTGAATCTTATTTTTTTAAATAGAACCCCCTACATTTTATTGCATATTCTTATAGCTTATCTCGAGAGCTTTCCAAAACACTATAATAAAATATTTTTTTATTAAGTACTTTTTGAGTTATAAAGGTTTTTTTCCAAAGACATTTTTCCAAAATGCATTCTTACAGAAAATATTAGGGGGATCCGATTAATGTATTTTCTTTAAACCAATTAATTGGTCTCATTATTCCGCGCACAAAAGTATTAAGGTTATGATTACTGAAAACTAAATAATATTTTACAAGATATTCTACATTTTGTGTCAAAAAATTGTTAACTTCAAACCTTTATAACTCAAAAAGTACTTAATAAAAAAATATTTTATTATAGTGTTTTAGAAAGCTCTCGAGATAAGCTATAAGAATATGCAATAAAATGTAGGGGGTTCTATTTAAAAAAATAAGATTGACCTAGAAATGACCTTGAAGGACATGGTCAAGGTCAAAGTCAAGGTCATCATCTTACTCCCCGCTTGAAACCATACACCTTTGCTATTGGACATTTTCTCCTAAGTGCATTCTAACTGAAGATATTAGGGGGGTCCGATACTTTTCGATGACCCTGTATATCGACTCCTAAAAAACTTATAGAATTAATTTATATTTGTCCAAGAATGTTCCGAAATAGTTTCTTGTTGATTTTATTACTCGAAACTAAAATTCTCAAAAGAAATTTTATTGTATATTTTTAAAAGATGACATGTAGCCCAATTAACTCTATTTGAAAGATAATTGATGCAGTAATTTTAATTCCGGGATTTTCGCATAAATATGTACTTTGTTGATAGAACACATTCGAACCAACACCACCATTAAAATAGTATATTCCAGAAACGATACTATTGCTGTATATTTTAGATGCATTAACCTTTAGACTGCCGCGATGTAGAAGAGCATATCGCCCTCAGAAAACTGGTATTTAAGGATACCTCATATCATTGATTGATCATACACAAAGTGTAGATCATGAGGTGCGTCAATATATTGATTCTCCGGCAGGGAACGGAACTGCTAATGTTAAAAAAAATTTCAATTTTTAAACAATCCATTTTTAATAGTAGAAAACGCTTCTTTCTTTATGAGAACATTATATAAGTTAAATTTGTAGATTTAATTAGGGTGTACTTCCGAAAACGCCCCCCAACCGATTTTAATGTACATTGCTTTACTTACGTATTTTGGGGTGCTGATTACGGAAATGATAATGAAAATTGGCGCAAATTTTATTTTCATGGTGAAAACCTTAAAAAACCACCATAATTTATGGTTTTTTGCAATTATCTCATAAAATTCTCGAAATTTCGAAAAATTCTTCCAATAAAAGTTGTAGATTTGATCGAAATACACATTTTATGTTGTATGCATTTGCCCGCCAAAATCGATAGTTTATGAGAAAAATCGAAAAAACGATAAAACACCATGAAAACGATCAATTATAACATGAATTCCACGTAGCGATACGCATATGCTTTTGGGAATTGTCAGGGATAGGTAGAGTTCTGACTGGTTAGGTTAAATTAATTTTAGGGCAACCATATGCTTTTAGGCATTGTTAGGGCTAGGCAGACTTTAGATTAGGTTAGTTTTTTGGGCACCCATATGCTTTAACGCATTATTAGGGCTAGGTAGAGTTCTGACTGGTTACGTTAGGTTAATTTTAGGGCACGCATATGCTTTTAGGCATTGTTAGGGCTAGGCAGAGTTCTGACTGGTTAAGTTGGGTTAGTTTAAGGGCACGCATATGCTTTTAGGCATTATTATGCCACCGTCACAAGCACGTATGACAACTTCGCGTTAACGGGAGCCGTGGCGTTGCCATTTCTCTGCTTCCACTATTTCACTATACGAATTTTGACCTAATTGTGTTTTGTAGTTTTTTTTATTTTTCTCAAAAACTATCGATTTTGGCGGGAATATGCATATAATATAAAATGTGTATTTCGATCAAATCTGCAACTTTTATTGGAAGAATTTTTCGAAATTTTGAGAATTTCATGAGATAATTGCAAAAAACCATAAATTATGGTAGTTTTTTAAGGTTTTCACCATGAAAATAAAATTTGCGCCAATTCTCATTATCATTTCCGTAATCAGCACCCCGAAATACGTAAGTATACCAATGTACATTAAAATCGGTTGGGGGCGTTTTCGGAAGTTTATCCGGATTCAAATTTGTTTTCTTTTATAGTAAAGATACACTTTTCCGGAGTATTTTTCGACGTTGAATCCAAATCTAATGACGAAAATACAATAAATTCAAAAAAAAACCCTGAAATAATTAAAAATAAAAAACCACCCCATCAAATGTGGTATTCAAGTTTTATTTATTTTGTGGTGTAAGTACACTAAAAATGTATTCTCTTGTAATTATAGTCTGAAGGAAACAAAATAATGACCACTTGCACAATGTAGAAAATACAGATTTAATGGATTTGGGGTAGTAAAAAAGGGTGTGGAGGGGTAAATTTATCTTAAATGACTTTAATAAGTGAAAATAATAATAAATTAATATATAATTTAGTCTAAAAATAAACATTAAACATGTTTTTATGATGCGTCAAAATATTGATTTTCCGCAGTCTAAAGGTTAAAACATTGGAACTTGGAATGTTGGTGAACCGTTCGAAAGACTACTACCCCCCCCCCTCCAACCCCCGTCGACCAGGCAACGAAATCTTGCATACACACATGTTGTTTTCAGTATAAACTAATAATTTACAAATTAAAGGATTTTGTACTACATTGAAAATTTATAATATATTCTACTTACTTTTCTAATCTATCCCCGAGATAGGATGACTGATCCGTTTTCAAAGTATCGTACAGATCTTCAATTTCCAGGTTTTTTTTATAGCCCGTTTTAAATATATCGATTGGCCACCTGGAGAGATGAAAATATAAAATACATTATTTCAAAAAAGTACTAGTAATTGTTTTTTTTTTCAATTTTTTATACTTAAAGAGCGACAAGTCATATTTCGAAAATTTAAAATTGCGGATTGAATATGGCGGCCACATTTTCTATAATCCAACCGATTCACTTGACACTTGTTACCCGGGGTTTTTCGGGGTCGCTGATTACGAATATGGAGTCAGATTTCGAAAATTCAATATGTCGGATTCAATATGGCGGACGCCTTCAAAGTGATTATGAATCTTACGTCAGTCTTTGCATGTTCAAAATGATGGCAATTTGTTATTGATAGGTAGAGCGCAGGACAGCTGGTTTTATTGCCTGACAACAATGCTGCTCGCGGCTGATAGAGCAATAGGAACAGTCTCGTGATTATTTATAGAATATTCATACCCAATTTTTCGTTTCGATTCTTCATTTTCAAATTTATATTTCTAGTTTTTACAGATATTTTACAGAATTTATTATTATTTTCGGATATCTATCTAGAGTATCCCCTGTAACTTTCAATTTTTTGCTTTGATTACATGTGGGAAAACACACAGCTTTCTGGAGTTCAACATTTTACAGTCTATTTTAAAACAAAAATAAATGTAAAAAATATTAAAAAAGTGTACATTAAAAACATTTGTCCAATCTTCCAGTGGTAAAGTGTTTAGATATTGTACATCGAAACTAATGGCGGAAGGCTAACATCATTTTTGTTTAAATTTGTCCGCCATATTGGATCCGCCATTTTGAATTTTCAAAATATATCATCAGATTTATAAGCAGCGACCTCGAAAACTCCTGAATAGCAAGTTTCAAGAAAAATGGTTCTATTTTCGGGAAATTTGTTCGGCATATTGAATCCGCCATTTTTAATTTTAAAAATATATCATCAGATTCGTAATCAGTGACCTCGAAAACTCCCGAGTAGCAGGTTTGAAGCAAAGTAGTTTGATTTTTTGAAAATTTCTCCGCCATATTGGATCCGCCATTTTGAATTTTCTAAATGTCTCATCAGATTTGTAATCAACGACTTCGAAAACCCCCGCATATCGAATTTAATTTAATTAATTTTTAATGCAGAAATCAACATAATACGATGTCACAGCTCATGACAAAGATTTTTACAAAATCGTAAAAACAAAATAATTTAAGAATTTGTATCATTTTCTAGACACCATTTTTTTTAAGAGGGCAATGGCATGTTATTCGGTATGCCTTAGATTGTATAGAAATAGTCCAATTTATAAATCGAATACATTATTGGCTTCATTAGACTAATTTATGCCATGACAAAGATTTGCGTTTTTGGCCGCATTCAGAGAAAAGTCCTAAATGACAAAGATCTTTATCATCCGCAGCGAAGGGGTTATCATAAATAATTTCAATAAATTACTTGAACTACACGGAAAGCGCGAGTCGGTTGTGAAAATGAACTAATTGGATCCCATCCAATTATAGTATATTATGTAACATGGAACTAAAACTGTAATTCTGGTCCGGGCATGGTGTTCTCGGTACGAGGCGAAGACGAGTACCAGGAACACATGCGAGGACCAGAATTGTTTTCCACGTTACATACGATATTTTATGTATCAGGAGTATGATTTCCGAGGTTATGTGCGTGTAACGTGTCTTAAGTACTTTATGGTATACGGACGATAAAGTAAGGTTATATGCCTATGTGCATACGCAGAGATACATAATGTGTACATTATCGTCCTCGGACTATAAAGTATCCACCCCTCCACAATAACTAATTTCAGGTCCTGACAACATGCACATAATGCCGAGGAAACTGTACTCCTGTTACATAAAATAGCTTCCTTATCAATTAATTGGGTCTTCCAACAAATTCTAACCAATTTGCCGTTGCTTTTCCTAACTAACTCGTTTTTCCGTGTACTCGAATTTTACTATATTACTGCTAAGATATAACATGAAGTAAAATGTAGACTCACCACCACAGCAAAACGGAGAACAAATTTGCTCTTTCCCGTGGATTGGGACGTGTTGAAATTCTGCTCGAGTCCATGTTTGAATTTACTTCATATCATTTAATTAATTTTCCTACTCTTGCCGCTGTATGTGATGCATTAAATAAATGTAGCATGGTATTAATATTTCAAAAGCCCATTCTGTCGAGAGTGATACTTTAAATATTGTCTTTGTCTATTCTGTTGCAATTATCATCAGTGATTGTTCATTTTACTATTGAAAACATAGCATTAGACAAGAGTATATAGGTTTGAATGCATATTGTTTGAACTCTCCGAGCCGTAAACATTCTAAAAAAGTTGTCATGTTAATTATGCAGTATTTATTAATGCTGGTGAGGGAGGAATATTTATTTTCAAAGCAGAAAATTATGTTAAATTACGTGTTACGTTTAGCATATTTTATAAACAATGTATATGATTTACAACGACTTACCATTTTCTTGAAAAAATAGTTGAATACCATTTCAAGTAAACTGCCAAATATATCTGTTAACACAGTAACATTCATTCTTGAATCAAAAGCTTCTTGAATTGCTCCTCTTACAACAAGGTTTTGCAGCTAAAACAATCAATCTCTATCAGTGAATCACGGAAAATTATCGCGATCAGAAGGTTAATAATGACTCGTGAATCTATGCGCTGCGTGGGATCATCTGTATAAGTTTTATAGTTTGCATACAAATAGCCCTTATTGCGTTTGTGCACATTTTATCCGAAATAATCCGTAATTTTGAAAGAAATGAAACTATCGGTACTTGGGTAAAAGCGACTAAGAAGATTCGAAACGATCATTTGTAATTAGTATGTGATTTTTTATTCTGAGATGAGAACCAAAAGTGGACGTTTGGATGTCCTCAGGACATCCCGGGACGGATTGCGTTGTTTAGGTTTGATCGTCTAATTTTTGCAAAGAATTAATTTTGACTGGCAGTCAAATCTTTCCGAAGTGTGTGTAAATGTTAGTTTCGATTATGTAAATTAAAAATTATTTAAGGACTTCAAAATGCAGTACATTATAGTTCGCAAATACCTTTTTGAATAAGTAGTAGGTGAAGATTACTCGGAGATTTTAGTTACGAATCGGAAGTCAGAATTCAGAAATCCGAAGAAGGTATATCTAATATATACAATATAATAAAAAGTGGAAGACCCATATATATATAAAAAAACCGAGCATGTTTTTAAATAAATTTAGGTTGAATTCCGACCACAGATAATGAAATATGTCGTAATCAGCTTGATGGTGTTGCTATTAACAAATACTTAAAATACAGTCATGCACATATTTAGTAACCGAAATGAATCTAGCAACAGCAAATATTGTTGCGTATAATCTTCTGTGTATATAAATAATTTAAAAAGTGTATAGAGAGATAACAATGTCATCAATTGTGAAAGACGTAAATGTACGATTAGTGTGAACTATATAAACCTGCATGGGCTACAAGTGAAAAGAATGATTAAAGTTAAGATAACTAATTATTCGAATGTTATAGGTAAAACTCATTTATTTCCAAAAATTCTCTGACAATTCTCTATTAATTCTTTGGCAATTCTCGAGCGTTTTACGTAAATGAAATAACTGTTATAGTACTCAAATTTCGAAAAATAAATGTAGTAATTTTTCCTTATATTGAAAGAAGGTTTTAATATCTACTTATATGTAGCTATTCAGTACTATGAAAATGAAAACGATTATTATATAAATCGTTATTTTTGCGACAAGGGTGTAAATAAACTTTTACACGCAGGCAATCAGCGCACACGAGGGACGTCGAAGTAATGCGAACAACATTTTTTTTCATAACGAGTTTAAAATTCAAGTTAATGCCTACAAATTAAAACTCGAAAAAGTGAGAAACTCCCATTTTATGCATGTAATTCTTGAAGGAGTAAAATGCGATTTTACTCCCGCAAATGGGGGGCGTAAAATCAAACTTTATGTCTTCGTATGATGAACAAATGTTTTAAATTTTCGAGTAAATTTGAGTTTATTCATAATTAAAATAAGATATTCTTTTTAGATGAAGTTAACATTATTTGTGTATTGTTTCTTTCTGTGTTAATTATATATATGTAGGGTTCGTCAAGAATAAAGACACAACACTCGTCTTTTTATTAAAAGAATGATAAACTCGTTTATTAAATCGAATAGTGCGCACAGCATTTACAAACGGTTACAATCGTTTCTCGCTGACGACTCATCTAAGACTAACCGCTCGCTCGCTCGCTGGCGCGATGTCGGCGTTCGCCACTTCCCCCACTTCTCGAGTTCGCAACTCGTGGACTGACTACCGACATTTCGTGATCCGCGAATATTAAAATAATATGAACTCTTAACCTACATATATATGTGCGAGTCCGACCAGTTAAGGCAATGATTACTGAAAACTAAATAATATTTTACAAGATATTCTACATTTTGTGTCAAAAAATTGTTAACTTCAAACCTTTATAACTCAAAAAGTACTTAATAAAAAAATATTTTATTATAGTGTTTTGGAAAGCTCTCGAGATAAGCTATAAGAATATGCAATAAAATGTAGGGGGTTCTATTTAAAAAAATAAGATTGACCTTGAAATGACCTTGAAGGACATGGTCAAGGTCAAAGTCAAGGTCATCATCTTACTCCCCGCTTGAAACCATACAACTTTGCTATTGGACATTTTCTCCTAAGTGCATTCTAACTGAAGATATTAGGGGGGTCCGATACTTTTCGATGACCCTGTATATATAATACAGTACCGCTCAAAAATATGAGCTCACCCTTGCGGAATTTTGGCTAAATTAAAATGTTGATATCTCATCGCCAATTCAACATACGGGAAAAATAAAAAAAGGGAAAAAATAAAGAGGAGACTTTCAGCTTCTCAGCCGTGGTAGTTTCATTTCAATATATACATTTCTCTACAAACTATGCTGGATTTACTAAAGTCATTTTTTCGTATTATTTTTTTCTTTTTCAATCCGCTCCCATTTATTTTAAAATGATTGCAGGAGAAATGTACAACGTGTAATCGAAAGGTAATTCCTATATCTTTAATTGGCCTCTTCGGGATTTTGTCTAATATTTCTTTACAAATACTTATTCAATTTTGAACAAATTAATGTGATTTTTTTCAGTCTGCTATATCTCGGAAAATTAACGTGATATAAAAAATGTTTAAGAAACAAAAAGTTTCATTTTTTAATTATCTATTGGCTGAAATTATTTCAAATTTTTAGAAGGAAATTTTTTTTTTCCGTATTTGATCGACTTCAACATTTGTTGTGCAACAATCAGTTTCGGATGCAAAGTTGCATTTAAACTATGATCAAGTTTAAGATTATGTTTGTCTTTACTATTAAGATGTTTCACGCAAAGCGCGTGGCGATTTTTTTGAAGAAAGCAAAATTTAATAAATATACAGGGTGTCCGCGAACTCCCACATAATATTGCAGAGGGTGAATCTTGACATCATTCTGAGCAAAAAAGTTTAATACCAAAATTGGATCTGAAGCTTCCCACGGGCTCAATTTTTGTCAAAACGAAACGTATGAGGGGACAAATTCTTCACCTTTTCAAGCTCTATAACGCTGTTAATATAATATTTTGCTAGCATTTTAAGGAAATGAGTTAGACGCGAAAAATTGCAGAAAAGGCCATTTTTACCCTTTTTTAGGTCCATAACTGACGAAATATTCGTTACGGGTCATAGGCTATACAAGATAAGTTGTAGCGCTATAAAAAACCTTCAAAATCAGTCATCATTCGTTAAAGTAACTTTAAAACGAGCCGAGTTATTGCAAAAAAACTATTATTTTTTTTTAAACTTCAATGGCTCGCCACTCAAATTCTGAGCTTCAGATCCAATTTTGGTATTAAACTTTTTTGCTCAGAATGATGTCAAGATTCATCCTCTGCAATATTATGTAGGAGTTCTAGGACACCCTGTATATACATGACTACAATTGTTGATACTTTCTATGTACAATGTTAAAATAAAGTTCACTGTTCATTTATAAATAAGCATACATGAATTATTATATCGCAAACTGAGCATAGTTGAAATGCAAATCTAGATCTGTTAATAATCGCAGCACAAAAGCGTAAATTTGGCAAAATAGGATAAAAAAAATTTCCTTCTAAAAATTTGAAAAAATTTCAGCCAATAGACAATTAAAAAATGAAACTTTTTGTTTCTTACATATTTTTTATATCACGTGAATTTTCCGAGATATAACAGATAGGAAAAAAATCACATTATTTTGTTCAAAATTGAATAAGTTTTTATAAAGAAATATTAGACAAAATCCCGAAGAGGCAAATTAAAGATATAGGAATTACCTTTCGATTACACGTTGTACATTTCTCCTGTAATCATTTAAAAAAAATGTGAGCGGATTGAAAAAGAAAAAAATAATGACTTTAGTAAATCGAGCATAGTTCATAGAGAAATGTATATATTGAAATGAAACCACCGCGAATGAGAAGCTGAAAGTCTCCTCTTTAATTCCATTTTCTTATTTTTCGCGTATGTTAAGTTGACGACGAGATATCAACATTTTAATTTAGCCAAAATTCCGCGAGGGTGAGCTCATACTTTTGAGCGGTACTGTATATTTTCCTAAAAATTGGTTGAAACTGAACAAGGATATTTTTTGTTTATTTTCAAGGTTGGCTGTATCGGATACAGTCAAAAATACGCGAAAAATGTCAAAATCTTGAGAAATAGATCCTTCTGTTGTTTTTGTTTGTCTATAGATCCATATATTTGCGTAACTGTGCATTATTATTTTAAAAAGGTTACACTTATGGGTGATCATTACGGATCAAAATGTTGATATACATATTTCTAATATAGATTATGATACAGGAATTTCTCCAAGAAAAGGGTTACGATATTTCATGAAGTGATTCTCTATATGATATTTCAAACAAAAAAGTACGGTACCAAAATTGGATCGGAGGCTCAGAATTTAAGCGATGGACCATTAAAGTTTAGAAAAAAATTACTTTTTTTGCAATAACTTGGCTCGATTTTAAATTATTTCAACAAGTAAAAGCTCATATCCAAGCTTTTTAAGCCCTACAATACATCCCTAAGAGCATTTTGACCATCTTCTTTGCCTTTTCAAGCTCTACAGCTTCTTTCTGTGTGCCATTTCGTTAGCTATTTGACGAAATCTATTACAAAAAAAAGTAATTTTTTATTCTAAACTTCGATGTCCCGTCACTCAAATTCTGGGCATCAGATCCAAATTTGGTAGAGGGCTTTTTTGTTTAAAAATATCATGGAGAAACACCACCTGAAATATCGTAACCCAGTTCTTGGACACCCTGTATATTGTAATGTAAAATAATAGACATTTTTTATTTATTTCTTAATGAACTTTGAGAACATATTGCCTAACAATTATTTATAATTTTTAATAAGGATTGTTTAAATGCTTTTCTCCCGACCGCGTCGGAATGTCCGTATTCCATGCCTGGAACGCGGGACAAAAGTTGCCGATTCGGTCTCATTAACAGAAAGTGCCGTCAGCGGGAGTAATGGAAGAAATATACTATTTCTTTCTGGAAAAGTTTATTTTGATTCGTGCATAAAGTAGGATATGAAACTCGAATGTTGGCGTGAAGTACACGCATTCATTGCTTAATATACTATTATTTCAGTCTTCTATACGCATTTATTTTAATTTTTATATGCACTTTATACACACTTGCAACAAAAAATGTTGATCGGTAGATGTTGTTCTGGCAATATAATATCCCCTTTGACTCAAGCTGGAACTTGTCCTATTTGCAATAAAAAAGTATTATTCCCTCTCAGTTTTATTTGGGCATTACCTCGACGTTTGCCTACATATAGTCGTATATGCACATTTGGGCTATGATAGAGAAATACCATTTACAATTGAAGTAAACGTTCGATAAATATAATAGACCTAGACCTGTTTATTGTGACCAGAGAAGACAATTTCGAACATCTTTAATGCTTTCATCGGAAGGGTTGGCAAATTTGTTTATATTTTAATTGTTTTGCAAGCTGGTGCAGAGGAATACTGATTATAGAATATTAAATTAATAGCACTCACCCTAATTATTTGCCGTTTATTTACTTATCTTATTATTAATTTTGGTTTTAGTTATGATACGAAGATGTTCCACTAAATATGCTTATGCGTATACGACTATGTGTTGCTCGGAATTCGCCAGCGAAATAAGTGTTGGTGTAGCACTCTGTGGATAAGATAAATGGAATCTTTTATACCTGATTAAGGAACATTCGCACGAAAGGATGGTAACTAAATACAAAGATGTCCGTACCTAACTTCGTGGTCTTCCACGCAGTGGTTCCTGCCGGCGCATGCGTAACTTCACATGCAGTGAATATGCGACTATATGTATATATACGGCATGCAATATAAGGGTGGGATAACATTAAAACAAAATGAATCGATTCATGTGGCAGCAGCTTAAATCAGCCCAAGCAACATTTTAAATCACTGGCAACGTGTGACACTAAATCAAAGAATAAAAAAGAAATATAGCAGACAGTAAGGAATTCAATATTCTCACAGTTACTGTCATATTTCATAAATATTCCTGTAATACTATTGTTAAAAAAATCCTCCACCAATAACATACATATTGCTCTAATATGTTATTGCGTAATTTTTTGTACATATTCTCAAAATGTTTAAATAAATATGATAATTTTATTTAAATACTTTCGAAATACTTGCAAAAACAGATATACAAAGACTAGATTATATATTTAATGCTGAGAAGTACTTAATTTGCAAAATTATTTTTTAATCAGAATATTATTCACAAGTGAAATAACTGCGATTAATGCTTGGCATTGTGCATTTCTCTGCGTATTACCTTTGGAAAATACAAATATCAATAATAAAAAATGCATTTTTACGAAATTTTACGAATTATCCGCGTAAAACGATTTTTGGGTAGTTATGTAAATTTTCGAAAATAAACAGAAATATTAGAGAAAGATTAATCGTTTATTACAGCACATAACGATTTCGTCATTATATAATCCTGTAAAAAATAGTGTTGTTAGTATGAATACGTTATTTTACAAAAGTGAATATATTAAAATATAAAATCGGATTTAAACGATTTGTAAATCAAAAGTGATAATATATGTTTTAAAAATGTTTGTTGAACTGTTATTCAACTTAATTTGTAGCAGTTACTATATGAATTTTGTTCATGAACAAAATTAAAAGAAATATTTTGTAAATAATTATTGACCGGTGGAATTGATCAGAAACAGTAAATAATTATGTCAGCCTTTATTTATATCAACTTACATTTAAACAAAGATCAATAAAAATGAAAATTAAGTTATTCAAAACGTAATACTTATTCAGGAAGAATAACAGCAGATGGTCAAATAGAGTGTCATTGTGAATGTTCATTGAGAAATCTTAAGTTTATACTTATCATATATTTTTGAATATTGTAAAACGTAAATAAATTAAATGAAATGAAAAGACACACTTTAAATACAGCATATATTAATTAAATTTAATTAAATAGTTTACAGTGTTATCTCTATACGTTGTCGCATACTTTCCAATTTATCACAATTAAGCTAAAAGAAGTTTAGGACGAAAAACTGGTTCATTACAAAATATCTAAATACTATATTTACAACCTATTTTATGACGTTTTGAATACACATTTGAATTACTAGAAAAATAGATTTATTTCTATATGAAACATAATTTAATAACTATTTATAAAAATATATACATGTACATTTCAGATGTAAAATAACACTTTCGTCACACCAGCAGAACACATGCCTTTCGAAAAATACATTAGTTGATAGTTACATTAATGGCATTACAAAAATGTACATTTCGTTAAAGAGACCAATGACCTAAGGCAGTATGTCGGTAAAAAATTGACTAATTATTTACTAAATAACAAAGTTCAATGTTAAGTCTTTGACTACCCTAGTAATAAAAAATTCAGTATGAAAGGTCGTTCAACGGGATCTCTTCAATGAATGTTTCGCGTATGTAAATAAAAACCCGTAACTCGAGTTTTGTAATAAATAATGGGTACTTTTGTTCCCTGGCCGATATATATGTACCTGACATACTTCCTTAATCTTTTCGATACAAAGTTACCAATATTGGCTCCATTAAAATTTTTTATTTTAAAACCAAGTTGGTGAATTAATCTAAGGTAGTTCGTTCGGTAATTCCAAAAACGGAAAATTACTCAAGCTAAGAACTCCTGTAATTCAAATAACTTCACGCTCTATATCGATAAATATTGCTTGAAACTTTTGACGTCTTATGATTTTTTAGTTTTGTACATAATTTTGTAGTACCCATAAAATTCTAAAATGGTCATATTACGTAAAGACATGACTTCTTTCCTAAAGAATCTTGTATTCGAAAACTGTGTACATAAATACACATCATGGATTCATTTTTTACCGTTTTTCATCTTTAGAGTTGTATGAATCTTTTGCTACTTTCGCAAGTTGTTCGAACATGGCTCTCCCAGTTTCTTTAACTAGTGACGTAAAATGGCCGCGTTCTTTTTGCAGTAGAATATGAGGGTGGTCGAACTCCTGAAAAGTAATAAACTTTTTTATATATCTATCTCTGAAAATAGTAGCATGTAATTGTTAATTGTTAATTAATATTTGAAAGTAATATATTTTTTGCACCATCTGGCTTAAAAAATCTTTTGTTGTGAATATACAGTCACTAAATGCTTATTGCAAAGTTAAGAATCGGTTCATTCTTTATACCAATGTTTTATAGATGTGAAACGCAAAAAATAAAATTCCTTGGATTTTTAATTCATACTAATCTAGAATGAACTTCTGCCCAGTGCCCATACATTACACCGAAAAAAAAATATTCTTAATTTGAGAGGAAAATTCATCTTCTTAAATCCTCTCCCTTTTTCTTCTAAAAATAAGACTATTCCACTAGAAAGAAGAGGAATTCTTCTCTTTCTGACAGGAAACATAGCGTAAGGAAGGCTTTCTAATTTTCCTATCAAATTGAGAGGAATCCTCTTATTTAACACCCAACATTTCAGTAATTTCCCACAAGATGGTGCATATTACGTTTCTTTTTTTTTGCGCAACTAGTCCACCTCTTCTAACACAGTATATAAGTCACTGCATGCATGCGTATGTATGCCGTATTTGTATAGGTATGTATAAGTGTAAGTACATATGTATATTCTTTGCGATTCTACGTTTAACCGTTGTATTTATAAATGTGAACGATTGTATATATGAATATATGCGTAAACGATTAGGTATATAAAACGATATATTAGAGAAGGGGTTTGTATGTGTGCGCGTGTGTGCATGTGTGCATAAATAAAGTATATACATTGTATATTAATTTATATTTGTGAATTATTCAAACATTATTTCTTTTATCAAACAAGGTATTTTTATGCAATTTTTTAAATGAATCCTCTCAATTGTAGTAGAAAATTACTCTTGTATCAAAAGTATATATTTAAATTAAGAGGAATATTCTTCAGAAGATCAAAATCCTCTTACGTTAAGAATATTTCCTTTTGACATCATATTGGAGTATAAAAGTTGCATCAGAATGAGAGGAATCCTCTCAAATAGAGAATATTTTTTTACGGTGTATACGGTAATTTTCTGTGCATTATATGATTTTTTCCATCCACTCTACGTAAGCGCGTACTCCATTTGAAACATGACCGCCAAGTATATAGAAGATACTAAATTGATTTTTGTAAAGAATGCTCTATATCATTAAAATACCCAGCGCAATATGTTGAATACTTACTACCATACGCCCTTTATCCATCACCAATACTTTATCACTATCCATTATTGTATTAAGTCGGTGGGCCACAGTCAAAACTGTACAGGACGCAAATTTGGTACGGATAGTGCGTTGAATTAATGCATCAGTTTGTGGATCCACATTGGCAGTTGCTTCGTCCAACATCAAAACACGATTATTTCTCAAAATCGCTCTTGCTAAACAGACTAGTTGTCGCTGTCCAACACTGTAATTTGCACCTCTGTCTAAGACTCGTCCATCCAAACCATTTCCGGAAGAAACTACAGCTTCTTTCAGTTCGACCTTTAACAAAACCCAATCTGTTTAGTTGCGTTGCTGGCTGCTAATATAGTTTAATTATCACAACTTTTACTTCAATTATGATATAAAATAAATGTTTCGGGAATTGATATTGTGAATATTAAAAACTTGGATTGTTCTTGTAGTGGTAGTAGTCGACTTCAAATCGAAAGTTGTGCAATGAATAAACAATTTTGGAAGATCAAAAATGTGCCAGATATCATTATTTAAATTTTACGTTGATTTTTTTAACTCGACAATTAAATTTCGGTTAATATTTGTAACGCGATGGTTCCAATAATTAGTTAAAATTAAAAAACCATTTATATTACTAATTCGGATAGTCTCGAAACCAAGAGGATTAAATATGTATAAACAATACCCTGTCTTGAACATTTTTCATAAAATCGATAAAAAAGAAGGGTCGTAAAAAATAATGTTCTCAATATTACCTCTTCAAGTGCTTCCCATAACATTATATCAGGAAATTCATTAAATGGATCTAGATTTCGTTTAAGAGTTCCTGAGAATAAGACGGGATCCTGGGGGATGATGGATATATTCGTTCTTAAATCCTCTAAAGCGATGCTTCCAGTATCGATGCCATCAATTTCTATAACGCCCTCTACTTTAGCCAGTCGGAAGAGAGCTGAAATCAACGATGACTTTCCAGCACCGGTTCTACCAACGATACCAACCTGCAATTTCAGCAAATAATTATTTTTACATTATTGTATTTCTAAATTCTGTTCATCATGCTAAGAACTCCATCATTTTAAAAAATATGTTCATGATAATTTTATAACAGATGTAATAATTTTTTTTTCATTTAAAATTTATAATATTTCAAATTTTATCGCGCATACCGAATTATAGAGTTTGTTATAATAATGATGCCTTCTTTATTAACTAAAAAATGTAAGGTTGGTTGTAAAACTATTTAACAAGAAAGTTTAATCTATAGCCGTACAAATGCTATACCGATATACAGGAGGTACTTAAAAAGATGTCCAACCTACTTTGACAAGTTCGAAACTAGTGTATACAAATAACTGGAATTTTCCAAATCGACATACGACATGAAAAAATAGGATAAGTAAAAATAATTTTGGATATTACAAATGTATCCAGATATGTTATTTCATCATTTTAAGTTATATAAATAATTTAGGCAATTTGCGATCGTACATTTGTTTACTGCATATAGGAAGCAAAACAAGTATGTTTTTCCACAGAAAATCAAGAAAAGCTGAATTCAAAAACTACTGTAACCATTCACTATAAGAAAAAAAAATATGGAATGCATGTGACCTTTGGACCAAAATGTATCTTATTTATCATATCAAAAGCAGACGCATTAAAAAAAACATAAATTTCATAAATTAATATGAACACTAACCTTTTCAAAAGGTCGAATGTACAAGCTGAGACCTTTTAAAACCGGCGCTTCATCTTCAGAGTACCTCAGGTAAATATCCTTGAATTCAACTGCACCTTTTCTCGGCCAATCTTTAGGGGGTTCTACAAGAGACATTTTCATGTCTTGTTGTTTTTTCTTTTTGGTTTTCCCAGCTGTTCCTTCATCCCTTAAATTCGGTTCCGATGGCAGTTCTGTGTACTCGAGGACACGTTCAACGGACATCATTTGATTCGCGACTTCCGCGCCTTGACGCATCCCCCACTGGATCATTCCAGTTAAAGCCATTACTTGTGTTATCGTCAATCCGACTTGTCCACCAGAAAATTCTGCATCATTCCGAAGATTAAATAAGAATAATTGATCCAAAATATAGACGAATAAAATAATATCAGAACTTTTAACATATAAGGGACTAATATAAATAAGTAATGATCTGCGAAAAATAAATTCCGTTCAAATGAGAGATTGTAGTAAGGTTATAGTCACATCTATAATGATCTTTAATTTGTATATACCTAAATGGATAGATATATCCGTTGTTAGATTCTCATACATCGAATGTTAGACTTTGATAGATCAGGCCAGAGATCTTACTAGATCTAATTGTATCTAAGAACTGTAAGATTATTATATGATCTCCTAATCTCTACGCGGATATGGCCATGCGATCTAAATAGAACTAAATATTTTTCCTCGGAAGTACTAATTTCGATTTAAAGAGTAAACATTGACATTTGTTGAATAAGTTATTCAGTAGTAAAGTTTAAAGTATAACAAACAATCAAGTCATGTATCATTACACAATAGCGGTAGTAAAAATAGTTTGTAGACAAGATATGCGTATCTCAATATGTATGTGGGTGTACCCAGATAACAGGATAAAAAATAGTTCAGAACGATCTCATAACGTGTTCTATAAGATTATATGAAAGTCGGATGCGTATGGTTTGAAACGTCGAACAGTCAATCCTTTGATCTGGGTCGAAGTAATAAGGGATCAATTATGGACCATAGGGAAGTCGGGTTTGGCTCGCTTTTTTTGAAATGGTCAAAAACGTAAAATTTGTCTTTACTTTCTGAATTACGGACATATTAAATTCTATCAATCAGCATGGAAAATAGGGAACTCATGCCTGCATATTACAAAACTTTGATTTGTACAAAAAAGATTATTGACATCCGCATATAATTATCACTGTTTATGATACCCGGGTATGAGACCCGGCTCTCTACTTAGGTTTGATTGTAATCCACTTCCATAGTAAACAATAAGTTTTTTTAAGTGGCTCCCATTTATATCGGAAGATAGTGTACTCACGTTCTTTTAGAAGAAGAAAACTGAAGGTGACAACTGTTGTAAAGATAAAACAAAATACGTCCAAAGAAAAACCAAATGCAGTACTTGTAGCTATGAACATGTACCATGTAGATGTGTGAACGTCTTGGAATCTGTCGAATTCACGTTTCAGAATAGTCTGGGCCTGATAAGCTCGTATTGTTGATAATCCATTGAGGGTAGCGTTGAGATGAGTGAAGACAGGAGATCGAGCTATAAAATTTATTATTGGTTAGAATATTACCAAAAAAATTCTCAGAGGATAATTGATTATTTAATAATTATTTGACATGATAATTAATTGCAATTATTTATTTCAAAAGTTCTCATTTCATAAAATTTCCTACGATTTGTTATACAGAAGGTGACAATAAACAATAAACGACAAACAAATAAAAAAATATACCAGATATGTACGTACATGCTGAATTATGGTTAATACAAAATTGCATACTATTTAATTGAATTTATTATTTATTGAGAACGTTATGTAAAAGAAAGGATTTAATGCGATCGTTAGAGAAGAAAAATAATATAAATAAGATGACATTATAGCGACATCTACTTAAACTATGTTTCAGACAAATATTACAAGATGATAATTTATATTTTTGTATTTCTTTAAAAACCATTAATTAAACTTTTACTGTGCAATTCATACACGAATATCTTACTCATTCCTTCCAAGCGTTTGATATTTTTACTCGTCTTGAGGTAAACTTTTCGAATCCAATAAAAGATAATGGTGATTATTAAGATTGGTGCCAAGAATATTGGACTGACGATACATGCAACGACCAGCGATCCAATCATTATTAAAATAAATTGTCCAGCATCCAACATTGCTTTGGGCAGAAGTTCGTCGATCGCACCCATGTCTTTCGAAAATCTATTTAAAATTCTGCCACTTGGGTTAGTATCGAAAAACCTCATTCCCGTTCTTATTAATGCTCCGAATACCATATCGTGGAGACGTTGGCTGCTTCTCATGCACACCGCATAGAATACAAATGATCTCGTAATTCCTACAACGAAAACGGATACGACAATGACGGTATAGATGTATAAGTACGTATTGACGGGCAACAAATCTTCCTCATTTATAATTGATCCACTGCTTGTAGTAGAATTTGCTGTGGCATAAAAATGGCGAGATTCCTCGGCAGTTACCCTGCAATCAAAATAAACAAAAACAAAATTTTTAGTTTCTTTAGTTTAATATTATAATTTTTTCTATAATGTTTTTAACCAAAACTATTAAATCATTATTATTCTGGTATAGTGTATTACATTGAATGTTGAAAATATTTGAAGCCTTACCATCAAATGCAATATCTAACACTGCAATCAACATACCTACCTGAATTTAATTTGCTTACAGTAACCAGAGTGTATGCATGTTTGAAATTATATATAATTAAATTATATTATAAATTAAATATAGAAAGTTTTCCGTGAGTAGAAATAGCCACTTACAAAATGGGAATGAAGAGATCGTTAATACTCGCCAAACATTGCGTTAAAATAAAGAGCATAGTCATGATGAAAACGATAAAGAGGTTAGTTCCTGCTCGGAAATATTTCATGTAAATTGAGCCTTTAATAACACCTCGAGAAGTTCCTTCTATAAAATTATTTAAATTCCCCTGGTCGTCATCCTCATCTTCAGCGTCAGTATCCCCTCCACTGGCATCAGGAGTATGACTCTGCATTATGATAAAGAATTTAATTATACTTATTAGCTATTACTAAACTGTTGATGGTTGTAAAATGACGTAATATGTTCTACAGTTTTACATTGCGGCAAAAACAATACTTATATGCATTGACAAAAAATAATTACTTTAGTACTAGAGGATGAAAATCTTCGTTTAATGGCTATTGATTTTTCTAGGGAAGACTGATCACTTTCTCCAGTAATTTCTGCCGCTATTAAACTTCGATATTCGGGATGAGAATTCAATAGCTGATGATAATCTGTAAAGAGCCGCATCTTTCCTTGGTCAAGTAAGATAATGGCATCGCAATCTTTAATATACTGCAACTGATGGGTTGCTAGAATTCTTGTTTTTCCGCCCAAATATCCCAAGAGACATTCTTCGAATAAATGTTTGCCTACGTGCGCATCAACCTGATGAATTAAATGGTGCAAATATTATTTTATAAGAACATTTTTTATAATCAAATGGGCATTTGATACATGTGTTCTGATCGTTCAATTTAAACAAAAACACGTTTGTATGTTTGGTCAATAAAATTTGTATTGAAGACATATAAGTAAAAAATCATAATGCACACGATATAATTAAGCAATTTGTAAAGATTTAACCAATTATTCATATTATGTATCTAAAGTAAACTAGAATAAGGAATCCCCATAATAAAACTTACTGCACTTAGAGGATCGTCTAATAAATAAATGTCAGCCCGTCTATATACAGCTCTTGCGAGATTAATTCTTGCCTTTTGACCTCCTGATAAAGAACTTCCTCTCTCGCCTACAATTGTCTGATCGCCATAAGGTAATTGATTAAAATCTTTTAAAAGCGCACACGCTTTAACTACTTTGTGATATCGCTGTCGATCATAGCTTTCGCCAAATAATATATTTTGTCTTATGGTAGCTCCAAATACCCAAGGGTCTTGAGAAGCATAACTCAAACCTCCCTTGATTTTAACACCACCTTGAACAACGTTAATTTCTCCAAGAATTGCTGAAAATATGGAGCTTTTCCCTGCACCAACCATTCCTATAACCACGTATAACTTTCCCTTTTCCACCTGCACATTTATATTTTCTAATGTATTTTCTATTTGGTCCATACTCCACTTTGCAGTAAAGTAGTCCATTTTCACAGCCCACGATTTACTGAAATCTGACGTTTTCTTAGTCGAGAGTGCAACAGAGTTCCTGAGAGAATCATTGGCCAATGCCGATATGCTCTGTCTTCTCCTTTCTTCAGTGTCTTCGTCGTCAATAAAGGGAAGATCTTGTTTAGAAACATTAATGGAACTGTTCTCCAGGTCAACGTGAGTGCCATTGGAATGACCTAACTTGGTAACGTTTACTACATTGCCATCATGGAATTCTTCATATAATAAGAAGTTCTGAAGTCTCCTGACAGCTACCATACATTCAGCAATTTCCGCGAATCCTCGAACAAACATACCAGACATTGTATGTGCCAAGATGTTAAAGTATGATGAGAAGACGAAAACTTTATCGGCTGTTAACTGCTGACCGAACATCATCATTGCGACTAACGTGCAATAAAGAGCCATTCTTGTGGTGAACAGGTTGAAGGTCATATAAATTCCTCGAATATAAGAACTCCTGCGAACTACTCTAAGTTCGAGTTTTCGTGCCAATTCCACTAGTGCGCAGAAAGGTTTTTCCCATGCGTACATTTTTATAACTTGAACGCCTGAAATGATCTCGTCCATCAATCTTACTCTCTCGTCCGTTTTTATTGCAGTTTGTAACCGGAACCTTGACGATAGCTTTCCAGCATACGCTATAAATGATTAGACGGATTACAGTTAGAAGTCAAATAAATGGTAAGATCGGAGTTTAAAACAAAAACTTAACTTTAAAATTAAAATAAAAAGGAAATAACATTTTCTATTAATATGTCGTTATCCTATTGTATATTTCAAGTGCACTTTGATTATAACCGCATCTAACTGGATCGCCAATTGTTAAGATCAGTTTATACTATCTATTGACATATCTTTATGATATTTTCATAGAAATAAAGATCTACTAAAATCTAATCTGCTAGATATCTATAACATAAGAGATGCGATATTCAAGAGTTGCGACATAAGATGGACATTATCTTTATATTGTAACATAAGTATTCATCACCTTTGGTTGCATATAATATTTGGAATCATATGTACATGAATAAAGTTTCTCATAATGCCCTTGTTTGCAAAATGTTACTTATTATATGGATCTATAGGATCAAAAAATTATTTACTACTGCTAGATTTGAGACCATCCGAGAAAAGATAAGTTTCGCGTCTATCACCTCACGGAATATCGTTAAATGGCAAATGCGATACTTTATGCGAGACTTGATGCCCCATGAATCAGAAAGTGTTGCTAGTATCGCAAAAGTATCATTCAAGTGTTGCAGATATAAAATTAAAATAACAAATTGAATCAATTAAGAAACTTAAGTACTTAAGTTTCATTGCATTTCAGTTGATTTGATCTTAATGATTTACATTACGGTAAGATTCTATTTATCTGGTTTTCTATTTAACGATATAATATTTGGCGTTCATAAACCTAGTATGAAGATAATTTATTTTACTTCGATATATAAAATTAAAGACTACGATAAAAAGTTACATTTATTATTATTCTATAGGCCATCATTGTTTAACGAATTGAGCAAATGTTAGTGCATGATAATTTTTGTGTACGATAAGTACATGTGAATCAGAAATATTAAGGCCTGAAGTCCTTGCAGTAATAATGAGTCACGAATATCTTCCTTGCAGGTGATTTTTGCAGTGCATGAATATTAGTCAATTATATTTAATCGTTACAAGCGATAAATTCTGTACTCACCTTGAATTGGTACGACGATAAAAACCGCAGCGATACCGATAAGTCCCGCGAACTGAGCTTCGATGTACAGGAAGTATGCGATAATCAAGGCCGACAATGGGGCTGACCATATGTAATGTATGAAAATAGAAACTAAATCAAATCTGTTCACATCACTCGCAACAAGGTTCACGATTTTTCCTGGTGCAGTTTCACCCAATGCTGTTTTACTGAGTCGCAGTGCCTAATTGAAAAATAACATTATATGTATTTTCATAATTTTATTGGAAAAGTTATTAATGTTTTTATTTTTCCATTATTGTACGTTTGCCTAAAACTTTAGTTTATATGGTAATAAATCGCACTAATACATCATTTCTATACTGATTAGTTTTACTTTATGTGGCCAAAAATAACACCTGCTGCGGTTAGAGATTTTATTAATGATGTTTTATTAATTATTAATGTCACAAGATTCACCGAAACTAGCGTTTTTTTAAATCAAATTAGAATTTTATATTCAACAAACCTTGCGATATACAACCGAACACACTGCTATTCGTATTCGGCCTCCAACATGAAAGGCACCAAATATTGCTTGATTCAAAGTGACTACATTGATAGCCGTTGCCACACAAATCCCAGCTGCATAATACATGGCAGCTTCATAAGTTGTAGTAACTTGATTTGGTTTAAAATACTGTAATAATTCGCCTAATAACATGGGAATTCCTAATCTGTGGATATAATGTTTAATTAATGTATCTTGTTTATATTTGTAATAACTATTTCGTAATTAAAAATCTAAAATATTTTAATAAATCTTTTTCGATGAAAAACTATAATTGAGTCGCCGACAGCAATAGCTCTATGATCGTCGCGACTCGCTGTCGCAATTTCATGTTAAGCATCCCGGATTGTGATCCATACTTGGAAGATGACAGGTGAAAAAAAAACGAGCGTTGCACCCGCTACGGTACAGAATAGCAGGCCGATTGCTGAGATGGAGACAGCTGCTTTACCACCAGAAGGTAACCTCTGATTATAAAATATTTCATCGTCTGTATCGGTCTGGGGTTTCCGTAGTTTTCCCAGACCTTGGGGCAAATGCGATACAGAAGGGGTCAAGTTGTTCTGCGGGACGCATTATTGGCGGGACTGGTTCTGGGTGGGTTATGTCTAGTGAAGTCTTGTCTTTCTTTGTCTTATCTTGTCTTGTTTTGTCTGATTTTCCTTGTCCACCCGAGAGCCCGCGAATAGCCTAAATATGTAATCTTGATAGTTAAAATTGGGTCCAGTTTCGATTCTATGACATCTTAAACCCGTATGATGTTGTTTATTACCCTCAATATTCTTTTTATGTTGTTTTAATCTTGTTTCTAGTCTTCTTTCGGTTTTACTTATGTAACATTTATTACATATAAAAATCCTTTGATAAACTACATGGCTAGTTTTTAAAACCAATCATAATATTTTGGCAACTAAAGATTGTAGATAAACAATTTAAAAACAAATTATGTCTGACCACTACTTTTAAAGGGTACTGGGAAAAATATATTAAAGATCAGAAAGAATAAGCATGATTTTTACTTTAGGCATCCTCCGTGTTCAACTCGCAATTTTTAATTTTGTTTTTTTTTTAATGATTATTCTCAGTAACCCTGAAACCCTCCCAAATGGATAATTGTTTACCTTTATCGTTATCAAGCCATGATTTAGATTGAGTCAGATTGCGCATTGGACATCTTGAATTGCGTATAGTGTGTAAGACCATCAAAATAAAGTAGACACTTTAAGGAATCCTTTTAGTCCGTAAAATATTACGACCTCAGACGCACAATCTCCACTCGGTCCGTAAAATTGAACTTCACGGCCTAGGATCGAAAAGTACTATCTGTTTTAGAAAAAGTGTCACCACAAAGTGTGGTAGACATTTCTGGTGAAATGCTGTAATCGAACAGTATGAAAACGGCATAATATTGAAATATTGAAGTGATATATATACACTTCTTGTAATATATCAACCGAGATATAAAAAAGTAATCACCACAAAATGTTTTTCATAAATTACCTACAGTCTGCCTTTAAAGATTTTTCACGGACAAAGATTTATATGAAATAATATTTTAAGTATTGTTTCACTATGTAAACACTACGTGATAATTATAAAAGTCATACCTTATAACGAATTCCCCGAGCACCTGGATGCATCCAAGGATGAAATATTCCCACAAGAAAGTACGAAAAATAGTCCTTAATAAACTTGGTCGAGTTTGTTTTTGCTTTGATCTCTCTAATTCGATATACCATCGTCTGAAAGTAATTGGTTCTAATCAACGATGTAATCAACTAAACAATTCTGATTCTATGTGTGTACATTTCACTTTTACGATCAAGTGTGTTTGCGATTATTTTCATTTCAAAGACGCTACTTGAATAATTGCCTTTTAATATCTTTTATTGAATAATTTTTTTAGATTTCATTATTCTGAATCTATAATATTTATATCGTACAATAAACTTATATTTCCAGGTGTAATTGGTGTATTTTATGTATTTGTCTTCATATTATAATTGTTATATTAATTGCCCTTTTATTTCTTTAGATTTATTATAATGCATGCTAACAAAATTATAGTTATTGAATATAATTTTTATCTTTTCATTTTTCTATCACCTTTTTTCGTTGTTAATTTCATAAAATGATCATATAAAGGAAAGTGATGCGACGCGTAAAGTTTATTAAGAAAAAAAAGTTAAAATAACCAGAAAAGATGATTAAATAGGCCCTCGTTATTTTTTGTGATTAAAATAACCAGAATTCTGGTTTAACAAGAAATATTGTTAAAATAATTATTTTTCTAATTAAACTACCCAGAATTCTGGTTATTATATCCAGAAAAATAGTACGGTCGTATTTAACCAGAACATTTTTAGGAGTGTATGATAAGCGCAGCAAATTTGCAACGTGATTGACAGTGTCTTAACAAGGGCAGGATTATGAACATACAGTATACACACCCTTTCGATTCATAATAATGAAAATGGATCCAGAACAGTAATTATTTACAGATTTTCAGTGACCAGTAGTCTGTTTTAACTTAGAATCTAAATAAAAAAAAATAGTATTTGTAGTATTTTTCATTGTTTCAAATGGAGAGAGAGCTAATTACTTGTTTCCCGCCTACTTTAAAAGTGTAGTGAGAAACATTAAAAGTTGGGATTGTATGTATACTTTTCATATTTTAGAGGGAAAACAAATGGATAGACGAAGAATGCAGAGGGCTAGTGTAATTATGAATGGGTTATGATGTACAGCTTATAGTTACAATGATATAACTGTGTATATTTACTTTTCTAATTTATCGCCAAGATAGGATGACTTGTCTGTCTTCAAAGTATCATACAGGTCTTCAATCTCGAGTACTTTCTTGTAACCCTTTATAAATATATCAATTGGCCACCTGCGAAGAAAATGTATCATTTAATTTTTAATAATTATTTTCATAAATGTACAGGCAATGGAGATCGGGTGAAGGTTTTATAATTCATTGTGGGCAGCTATTACAAAACTAATAATATAACTATATATTTAATAAGAATTTATTCTTAATTACCAATATAAAAAAATTGTCACTCTATTATATTATCGTAACAGCTATTAAATAAATATATAACCTTAAATAATCAATAGTATACAACTTGAGAATAAACAGGATATAAAAAGGACAATTACAATATAAACTACGTAACAAGGAAAACGAGAGAATCTAAAGTCCAGTAACCAGAACTTTGGAGAATCAAGTTCTCAAGTTCTCAAAAGCAAAATTTGCAAAAATTTTGACCAATAGGTGTAACGCAATAGTTTTCATCGTCCACATCAAGAGAAAGGAACATATATATATGTTTATTTACAGGCTTGAGCTAAGTTGGCAACCAAGTTGGTGTATATCATAGGCTCAAAGAGCGAGGGGTGATTATATAAAGACTATAAAAATAGACGATTTCCACGATCATTTTCCAATCGAAAATTAGTAAGGTGATTGTGCCAGTGTGGCGGTAAATATACGAGTAATCCGACTCTAAGAAAGAAGGTATCACGATACAGAGAGGTTCATAAATATATATGGTCACATAAAATTCGATCTACTTAATTGGTAACAGGAAAATATTGTCAAAAATGCATTGTATCAACGATTTAACTTGTTATAAAAAACGATACGGTTCACCATCAAATTTGTTAATGACATAATGTATTTATTATTGTTAATGACATGAAGAAATGTATGTAAAGTTGGAGAATAGTAATAATAACAATCTGGTTTTTATTGACCATAAAAATGAGTGGCCCGCAATGGGCGAGACAATGAAGAGCTGTTCTACAGCCTGATCCAGAATAAGGCTTTCTACAAGATTAAGAAAATATGCACGAATGTTCACATTAAAATTTCATGCAGTAGTTTTTCAGGGACGTATATTAGACCCTATCTTATTTGCATGTTGCTCGTGGTTGTTATGTTTACATTTGTGCTTTGTGCGGAGCCTCATCATAAGAATAGGCCGACGGGATAGTACTGCCAAATTTGCACTTAACAATTTTACGCGGAAGCTTTTCATCGATGTGTGCCTGATGGTTATCTTGGAAGAGAGTACCGGATAGAGCGTCATTAAGGAGTAGTTTTAGGAGTTGTGGAAGATATGATCCTCTTATCGACTTCATATAATAATGGAATATGACGAAAATGACCCAGATTTTTCTTCAAATTCGAAACACGTTGTATTTTCGTGTAGTCGATTGATGCGTGGTTAAAAGTTAGACATTTTTCTGCGAAGAAAACCTGAAATTATTCTCCTTAACCCTTTGCGGCATACATTTTTCTTGTGAACCATTTTTAAACTGGGTACTCGGAGGTTTTTGGGGTCTCTGATTACGAATCTGATCTCAAATTCAAAATGGCGGATTCAATATGGCCGACAATAATGTAAAAAATTACCTGTTCGAGATGAAACTCGGTATTCAGAGGTTACTAGGGCCGCTGATTACGAATCTTATCTCAGATTTTGTAAATTCAAAATGGCGCATTCAAGATGGCCGACAAAATGTAAAATATTACATGATCAAGATGAAAGTGTGTACTCGGGGGTTTTGGGTGTCGCTGATTACGAATCTGAACTCAGATTTTGAAAATTCAAAATGGCGCAATTTCAGTCGGCTATCTTGAATCCGCCATTGTGAATTTTCAAAATCTGAATTCATATTTGCAATGAGTGACTCCAAAAACACCAAACTACCTATTTTCATCTCGATTGGGTAATTTTTCACTTTTCGATCGGCCATCTTGGATCCGCCATTTTGAAATTTTAAAATCTGAAGTCAGATTCGTAATCAGCGATCCCAAAAACCCCTAAGTACGCAGCTTCGTAAGATTTTCTCTAAAAATTAAATAAATAAAAAAAAAATTGTTTACAAAAAGGTGGTTTCAATTGGAACCACTGTGCCGCAGCAAAGGGTTAACTTAACTGCAAATCATCGGAGTCCTTGAGTATAGACCTTTTATCACTGAAGACGGAGTATAATGCGACTTTCTAATTGGGTCTAACAAGTTTGATTGAAACTCATGACAGTTTTAAGCAGGGATCCATGAACAACTTGATGTACCGTAAGGTATGGAATATATTCAACCACAAATTACATTTCTCTTTAACATATTCCAGGTTTCAAAACACATTTGAACTTTTCACCTCTGTATTTTATTATCGACAATATAAATTGGTTTAATTACCGGAAAACATTAGTTACTCACGAAGCACACTCGAAGTTTGAATTATCGAAAACATAAAATCATTCGCCTACATTATTTTGATTAAATTAAGTGCATGAACAACAAACAAATACAGTACAAGTTACGAAAGTACACACGCTTGTTGCAGCAGTCTGGAAGTAGTTAATAAGTGTAAGCCAAATAATCTTCTATCCAACGGAGATAAATTTTAAAAAGGAACAAAATCGTTAAAAGATTCTCATTACCGAATCAACTCGCTACCGAACAACCTGAAAATATAAATTGGAAGCACTATTGGAACACATTATTATCATAAAAGCTAAAAGGAGTAATAAATATTAGTCTGTGGATGCAGAGTGTTCTAACATCCGAGATTAAGGCATACGGTTGGGGCATACGGATATTGTCCATCTTGGTTGGAATAGATTTCTAGTTAGAATGTATAATCGCAACATCATCGAAGCGTATTTACCATGTGGTCATGAAATTAAATGTCAATTGCAGACAGCTATAACGGCAGGACCATTTTCTACTCAAATTATAATATCAAATATGTAATGGGAACTTATTTATGGGCAAAAATATCCTCGATTGATAGCATGAAATCCTCGAGATGTAGAAATAAAATCTCGACAAAAAATGGCTCCTATAAAGTTCAAAAACATCCAAGGGAACATTTTTTAATTTTCTTGAAAGAATTGTTAAATTTTTCCTAGCACATATATTGGACAATAATATCATATACATTGTATGTTTTAATTTTTAATACATTACCAGCGTAAAGTGGTTTTGTTGCATGTAATAAATTTTGAGTCCTAAATAATACATCAATTTTATGTAAAACTTCATCTTGTAACGTCAAGCATTTCATAGGGTGTACAGCTGGAGTAACTTCACGAAAACAATACTGCGCATTTTCCGAAATATTCAAGCGCTCTGAATTTGGTATAGCGGTATTAAATTAGCATTAAACCAGTTCTAAAACCTCTTATAATTTTTATTTGTGCTTATTAAGCGGCGGTCCAGACTAGTCTATCAACATTCTTTACCGCTCCCTACGATTTATTTTGTTTATTTTAAATAATACTTTTAAAGAATTAGCAACTCGAATGCTTACTCATAAACATTTTTTTATTTGGAATTTTATTAATGCCTAATGACAAACTTCATTCATGTAGACAAAAATTACATTCTAAAAATTACGGGAAGCAAAAGAACTTTAAGTAACTCTAAGGATTTAACTATAGAGAATTATAAAAAAACAAACAAGAAATTGTTATTTGTCACAAAAAATAAAAACCAAGAATTTGATAATAGAATGTCTTACATATTTAGGAATAAGTTTTGAAAATGCTACATTATATACAAAATGTTACATTAATTGTTAAGATTTTGTACTGATAACGGAATGTATAAGTAAACAAAAGAAAAGCACAATTGCTACAATTCTCCGATAATAGATTACTAAACATATCTATGTAGTTTGTACGAGTTGCGAATCAACGGTGACTAATAATTTCGGTATTTTGCATTAATTGATTCATTAACCAAACCCTCCTGTTTCAGTACGGCGTTCGAGGACTACTCAGTGCATTTAAGGAGTTTAAAAATAAGAGAGCATATAAAATTATACATGAGACAATTTTTTTAATTATCTAAGTGAACAAATTGTAAAACCAACTATTTTCGTTACTAAAGCGATTTATTTTTACTTATTAACTATTTTTATAAGCTTATTTACTGTGTTTATTGTTGTTGTGTTAACTTTGTGTATTCTTAGTATAAAATTGAAAGCAAAGATCTCTCGACTGATATCTCGAAATGTGTCATACGTTCATGACGCTAGTGAGAGATAGAAGAATCAATTTATAAGACAATTTATAAGACATAATGTATATAATATGACACGAACAATTATTACAAGACTAAGTTTTGAAAAAAATGCTTTCTTCTTTATAAATATGGTTGAAAGCCGAGCCACTGCGGGTCCTGTAACCTCTATAATTTTGAGATTGGGTCGGTAACTGTTGAGCTTTACAACTCTACAATACTTTATTAAATTAGTATTGGGTTTATCATAATTACTGAATTGAAAATATAGCGAGATTTACATATCTATTATTTTTCGATTTGAGTTTAATTTTTAATTAATGCTGGTACTTGATTCATAAATTTCCAATAGATGTGAAATGATCTTTTGTATTTATGACTTTGCGTTTATACGACAATTGTGTAATTTGTATTATACTCAAGTGAGTGTCATTTCAATAAGTTGTATGTATAATTATGTAAAGGTGTCAAAGAAAACCAGGACGTGGTAAAAAATGAATGTATTATCGAAATTAATATATTAATATTATGCAAATAATACTAACCATTAAGAGTAAACTAACCAAATTAAACAGCAAATATGACTCTTAGATAGTTAATACAAGAATGTTATTTATAGAAACCGTTTTAAGAAGTATAAATGTGATGCAGTTTATGTAATTGTATATTTCCAAAATCGTTCATAAAACGAATGAAAATTATTTTTTCCGTAGGTATTGTCAATAGCAGCCTTCATTATTTTTAGAGTTACTTTAAATATTTATAATATCCAAGACAATAATGTTACTTAGTAAAAAATAAACGAAAACAGTATCAATTAACCAATTCGTGTAGTTATTGTAATGAAAATGATTAAAATGGATATTTCAAGTTAATCAGTTAATTGTAATAACAATGCCACATAAGTTATAGTACCTATTTTTATTATTTAGTAAGTAAAAACTTGTAAATTGTCTCTGTAACCATAAAATGTTAAGAATGCACGGATAAAATGGATTGGTTAGTGAATGGGTTCACTAAGACACTAATTAAGCAAGCAAATGCAACACAAAACTTATCAATTGGTTTGTGTAACTAATAATATCTTATCTGGATCTATGAGCACTCAGCGGTTTTCTCGCCCCAACCAATCCTTTTTTTCCGTGTGTGTATACTTAATTCTTATAGTTCAATTTACCAATTTCGTAGTTAGATTTCGACTTATAGAAATACATAAAAACTTAATTTAAAGAAATGGGATAAAATGTACCAATCTATACAGTTATAATCGCATAACACAAATGAATTACTCACCACCACATCAAAACAGAGAAGAAGTTCGCCTTTTCCCGTGGATTGGGATGCGTTGTAATTCTGCTTGAATCCATGCTCGATTGGTTTTCTTCTGCTGCTTTAACATTAAATTTGTTCCGCTGTAGTCTTCTTTGGCAGTTTGATTTATATTCACTAAACTTCGTTCGACACTGTTGGCAACAACTTATCACGTCATAAAGTAACCAGTTATAGAAGTTTCAATTATTAAAATTGAATGTCATTTACTAGTGTCTTTCATACATATAACAGTAAAAATGCTATCGAGAATACTGAAGATCGCCTTGCATACACTTCAATTTTATATTTAAGCTACTTTAAGCACTTGACAATATTAAGAACTTTAGTACCACTTGCTGAACTTGATCGCTATTAATGAGATCCTTTCGCGTACGAGGTATTTAAAAACACTGGATTTGTTTTTTTAATGTTGAAAATATTTTCGTAGCTATTTCGTTGTTTTGTCACAATTTTTTTAATCACATCATTAAGTACACGAATAAGCCTACTATTCTTGTTTATCACTTCAATGAAAGTAAACCGCTCGAGACAACTTTTTTTTGGTATTTTTAATTGCCACTTTAAGATGAAACTTGATTCGCCGACGAGTTGGCAGCGCGTTCTTGTCCCAGCGAAGAGTTTCTGCAGCTGTAAAAAAAATGGATCTCTATCAGTGAATTACGGAAAGTTATCGCGTTCGGAAGGTTGATTGTGGCTCATGAATCTAAGTGCTGTGTCACATGTCAAACACGATACATAGCGCATTGCGAGATATTTTCCAATGATTCGAGTTCTATTGTATGAAAGGCTGTTTTTACTCGAAATTTACATGAAACTTCAAAAGAAATTGATTTCTTTTTATCAAAGTATTAACAATGGGGTCATAAATTATGATTTGCTTTATTTAAAGTGAGATTTCTTGAGGTGATTGATTTGATTTTTGAATATAAACATGGTAAAGTAAATGAGTATGACCCATTTTAACATTGTTTTTTAAACACATCAGAGAAAATAGCAGCACACAGAAAACAATTATCTGTCGATGGAAAACTTAAGTAAATAACAAAAAAATATATCGTTAATTATAATTTTCTGACTTTTCCCATTAATATTCGCATTGAAGCTTGAATATATCTATTCCTATTGGACTATTAATAACCATTAGCATATATCATATTTAATAAAGATTAAGGTAGTATACAGTATATTTTATAGTATATTTTTTATTCTTAGACGGTACGGTATTTTTTTGGCAGATTAATGATCCACAATTTTTCCATTCATATATTTCAGATCAATTTATGTCAGTTTATTTTTTGTTACTTAGCCTAGAAAACTTAGTCCGATGCATCAGTTTGAAAAAATAATTTTTTCAACAAGTCAATTAACTGCAATTGTGCACAACTTAACTCTACGTCGAGTCATTAGTTTGTTTATGAGTGATGTAAAATGAATATTTCTTTTAATTATAGATTTTTAGGTTAATCATTTACGAAAGAAAACAAATATATACAATAAAACAGATTAGTTCGATATTATGCTTATAAATAAAAAATCAAAATATTTTATAAAACTAGAAATATCAAGTCAATACCCTGAGGTGTTAAATCAGTAATTAGTAACATTTCAAGAAACAAGCAAGGCGTCAAATATCATCGAATTCTGATAAGAATACAATAAGAAAATCAAATTACAAATATTTTATGTTACGAGTACGTATAAATGCTATGAAAAAGCGCCCTGTCAGAAATACTTGAAACAATATAGGCTCATTGTCACAATGACTCTAATAAATGTGCGCCAGCTATGAATAAGCGAAATGCGTCCAAAGCAATAAAACGAGATAAACCACAAATACATTAATTTACTCACTACTTACTTATAATTTTCTCATTACAACGGAATACGTACTGATTCTTTAAAACAGTCGAATATTTTATTTTATATATTTATTGTTTTTTCAAAAATTTTCAAGTACGATGTTACTAAATTGTTTTGGACACAAACATATATTCTGATTCCGAAATTAAATAGCACTTAAAACATGAAAAAATTACTTATCGGAAGTAGAAAGGCTTATTAAAATTTTGTTTAATTTGGAAAACAGAAGTAAAAGATAAATACGCTTCTGGATCGTTTATTGATTTACTATAATCTAATCTTGAACTTGAACGTAAAATATTCCTGGTGTAGGAAATTCAATTATCTACGTTAACACTGCAAACAACAGTTATCGATACCCAGTCATAACTTAATCAGAATTCACAACAATACAAATAAGTACAGTATTCCATGTTTATTGTAAGCAATTGTAATGCCTTATTATCTTCTTATCATAATTACTATATAGGTCATAAACATTAAAAATTGTGTAAGGTACTATTCGTACAATATTTAAATATATGACTTTGCAGATTTAGAAAATAATAAATGTCGCAAGAACTTAAAATAGTACTATGTTTTTCATTTGGTTAAAACACGACAACGAGTATCGAAGGATGAGGCGGGAGGGGGGATATAATGTACAATTTTAGTTTTTTTGTATCCCTATTTTATTTTGGGAAGTTTCGAAGGAAAATTATTAACAAATCATTAAGAAGTAATTAATGCAAGAAAAAAAACAAGATAAGAAGAAAACCACAGTTAAATTGATTTATAAAAGAAAACTACAATTATCAAGAACTGTTGGCAATAAAGTAAAAATATTTATAGCTTCAAGCAATAAAGATGTTTTAATGATAAGGCTTTTTCTCAATACCGTAAAACAAGTTTATCAATGAATAGTCAATACGTTGAATTAAATCCCAATATAAGTTCGACCCAAATGCCCACCAAATTTCTTAAAATCATATTTATTTTTAAAACTATTACCAAATTAGAACTGTGGATAACAGGTTCACTCCTTTATGACAATAGGCATTTTTTTTACAAATGGTACATTATGCAACTAGGGCCCAAAATACTGTCTGACCCGCAAATTTACGTTCCAGCTCCAATTTGAGAATATGTATTGCGAGAATATTTGGGATAATAAAGTAGTTCATATTTATCGATTTTCTCGTGAAAAAACTTTAAAGCTAACAACATATTATTTTCACTAATATTTCTGACTAATACGTGTATAGTATTTGTCAATGTGACAGTAATTATTGTTAATTTATTCATGTCAGTATGCTTATTTGCCTCTATTATTAATACGTTAACGATCAATATCATTACAGTGATAATTATTACAATAACTTTAGTACTACCCTATTAAATTTTGGTAAATCTGTCAAGAACGGATAGCAAGTCTAACTATCTAATTATGCTGGTCACAAATTCATTGAAGTACTAACACTGAACAGATCACGTACTGTTCCTGATGTGAAATAATTATAGTCACCGTTAGATCAGTACGGAGTAAAAATTACTTTGTTGAAGAGCAACCTCGATTCTCAGAAATATCACTGAAATATTATTTCTTATAAATGTGCAGAGATATTCAGTTAAATTTACTGTAAAAATGAAACAGTTACAAATTCATAACATACTATAAAAGAAATAATTCGTATATTAAAAAAAATGTCACATCACTGTGAAACGCAGAAATTCTGTTTATCTCATTTCAAGATGAGTAAAATTTGTTTTAGATGTGCTTAAAGTAATTAAGCATTGTAAGCACGAACTCTTCAATTAGTTAAAATTTCGTAATTTATTATTTCATAGCCTGGTGACTGGAATTTTATAGTATATAATTGGTACACGTTTGAAAAATTTGCGCAATTCATCGTTTCCTGTATGTGGGTAAAGCAATAAATATGACAAAGCAAATTGTATAATATCATATAGTTATATGATTGAAGATCATTCTTATATAAATTTGTACAATTATGTACATATGAATTGAATCAATATTTGACTACGACTTACTAACTTGTTAAGAAACATGGAACAGCCATATGCTGAATATAAATTACAGCATTTTTTTCAGATTTCTTGTCTAACGTTAGATAAATGAAACCAGAAAATTGTTTATAAAAATCTCAAAATTTTACGATATAATATAATTTTGCAAGGTTACTTGATTTCACTTTGAAAGAATCGCGTACTAAAATAAACGCAAAGTAGTTTATTTTATTCCCTACCTTATATTTTTATTTTTAATATTTAATTTACACTAATTATTTATAAACAAAATTAATTACATATTTTAAAATATTGCAAAATTTCTGTCAAAATTATGTTGTATATATTTACTTCGTTTTTGTCATTCGCGACTTACATGTCGATCATCTTAAATTATTGATTATTGATTACATTACATTACGAGATGGATATCAATAATTGTCATAAAAAAAGAATCGAAATTTATAACAACATGGTAATCAGTAAAAGACAATATGTGCGAATTGTGCGAATCCATCTTCCGAATTAAATTTATTGTATATGCGGTATTGAAGTTATTTTATTTAATTGAACCAGTTGGATTACGTGAATTCTAAAGCTAGATTTATTCACTGTTACAAAACTTTCCACTTTAAGAAAGGGATTTTTTGATAAGAACATTCTTGATAGCTTTTTTATATGAAAAGTAAAAACAATTTATAAAAATCTTACATGCTTTTATGATGTCACTTTGGAGAATAAAAAACTTTTTCCGTGAATAAGTCTTACACGCGCGACCATACGTGAGTTTCTGCTTTATGGAGGACAGTTTTATATCAGTTCTTCATTATCTCTTTCAAAACTTAAACAGAATTGTAGTATCATCATTATAAAACGAAAAATATAGAATCGAGAACATTAATTTTCCAATCATTACCCTCGGTATACAAATATTGTTTTGTTCCACGTGTAGGGAACTATTCTATATTTTATATCATGAATTTTTTTATATCATTGTATATAAAATATATTATTTCAATTAGACACCTTCTTCTCTAATGATTCTTCGCTATAAGTGTTTTTGAAACGAAATTGTGTATTTGCACTTCGATGTCTACGTATAATTTTATCCTCGCACTGCCACAAATTTTAATATTGTACTATTGGTTCGACCTCGTGGATGATTATATATGAGGGTTATAAGTAAACTTATATTTATCACGTTTAAACTGATTTTGAAATAAAATTGCAATGTGTGATTTCTAAAAACGTAAAATGCTACTAACGTCGATTATACGACATGTCTAACTTACTTTTATTTAATGGTTTAATTCTGTAAATATCACAAATTGCATAGATATTAATTTTCTATTTGAGATTACATGCATTCTACCAAATCTTCTTAGGTTATTTATTTTAAACCAATGTTAATTTTTACTTCAATTGTTGCAACTTAATAGGAAAAATATAATCAAATTTAAATAAGTAGGTAATGGTAAAGAATTATTCAGTGTTAGATCTGAATAGAAAGCAATGTGTATTGGATCAAAATTACAAACTTTAATTTCAGAATTAACAATTATGTACAAAAAACTTTAAAATAACGTAATTGTGCATTATTTATTTTAATTTATTATATAATTAACATTATTAATGATATGTGGTGAATTTGGGTTGAAAAAGAATAACGAAGAAAATAAGTAGACAAAACCCACATATGGTGTTGACTTATACTGTGCCAAAATACACACAAAACCGTCTCAATAAAACATACAAAGTAAAGAAGGCTCGATTACATAACATATATTACGAGATTTGTATTTTTCTATACAAAAGTAACAGACAAATATTTCATAATATTGTATCATTACTGCAGCGTAATGAGTAATCTTATTTAAAGCGTTTTGTTTCATTTTTAGTTAGACTGATGTCGGTGTAAACGATTTTACCACAGTTTATGATGATAACTGCTTGGTAGAGCTACGCATAAAATGTATATTAAAACATGTTGCACATATAAATCGTGAGTGACAAAATTAAGTTCAGGTTAATAAATATTGATTTCGGCGTAAGGACGATTTTTGTTTTATTTACAATATTTGTTTTTAAATTACTTGTCGATAAGCCGTTGTATATATGATCTAAATAAAAACAACTACATTTTATTTCTTATTCCACGGCAATAACATAAAACTGAGGTTAATGTCTCCGAATTCATTGAAAATGAAGTATTTGATAAGGATAGACATGAAGAATAAGTTGATGCAATGTTTTCCGAAAATTTTCAAAATGTCGGCTGTGGCACGCCATATTTACTGAGTTTCTTGAAGTTACGATATCTATTTTCCTAATATTATTGCATTGAACTACGTGCATTTTCTTTATAGTTTTAACTGAAAATAAAACAATTTTTTCTTGTTGTATTTGCCCAAATTTCAGCAAAATTCTTTTCAACTTAAATTTGGACGTTTTCCCAAGTTTTCGGAAAATGCGCAGCCTGCGCGAAGGAAAATTGTCTTAAAGTACTTTAAAAGAGACTGTTTTCGTTCTCGAGCAACAAATTTTGAACATTTTCACGATTCTACCAAGTTATTCTTCAAGCCAGTAGTCATAAAAGATTTAATTTTCGATGAATTTGAAGGCATTGTCCGCAGTTTTGATGTTGTTGGCGTGGAGTGATTCTATATAAAGATAGCGCAATAAAATACATATCAAATCCCTGGTCTTTAGTGTAATGTTAGGTGGGATATATCTGTCATAATTTTTATCTGCGATATTCAGAATTTGCCTTCAATCGTGACTGATTACAATCTTCAAGTCATCTTACACGGAAGATTTTCAGGTCTCTATATATAATACGACCTTCGATACACCTTCTGGAAACGAAATAAAATTATACACCTGAAGTGGTACGATAAACTAGTGAAACAATGTTGCTAAATAAAGTAGTATCTGCATCAAAATTAACAGTTAATTTACTCATGATTTACTACATGTCCTTCTCTGCAATTATACCATTTAATGGGTAATCAATAACCGGTCCAACGCCACCGGTGCTGTGAATTAAGCAAAATCCGACGTTTTCCCATGAAAAGTTTTCCAAATACCTCATGAAGAATTATAAATGGAATGTTTCAACATTCTACAGACAAAATAAAAGCCCATATCACTCTTTCATTTCATTAAAAAAATGTTTCTGTGTGTTAAAAATAGACCTGTTAAAATTTTTAACCACTTTCGAAGAACCTCTTAAAATGTTTTTATTGCAGAATTTTTTTTATAATCAATTACGTGGTGATATATCATCAATTACTATACTAAATAATAGTCTATCGAGAACTAACGTTCCATGTTTCTGAATCTGATTTGATCTAGTTATAAATATCCAGATATAAATATAAAAATTAAAGACATCAGTAAATATAGCCATAACCGGATATATCTTAGATACAATTTTATCACGTACTATCTAGCTTCATCTGAATGTTATTCGGGAGCGTTATTAACTTTGTAAATCCAAAACATATTTTGTACATAGTTTATAGACTGCAATACTAGACAGAAATTTGCATATTTTGTTTATTCTTTATCTTATTTAGATATTTTTCAAAAGACCTTATACATACATACACAAAGACTTATTAAATTTTAATTAATAAATAAATTGTAAGACTGCCACTAATTCAAATAATAACCGTTTTTACTAACAAACCGTAAAACAGTACTAATTTATTAGCACACTCAAAATATCATAATATACTTGTAAGAAATTCAAATACTTCTTCTAGATTAGTAGAATTTTGTTAGTTAATGATTGATATTTTACTCTTTCATTGGTATATAAGATCACTAATTGATAATAACCCTCTGATCGTATTATGTTATATTGTTATATTTTCGGAAATTCAGATCTTTTGATATGTCGATTTGTTATCATAATCCCGCTAGCTTCAAGGATCTCCAAAAATGAAATCTGATCATTTACACAACAATATTCTACTATCATATACAATGACTTTTGTTAATGATTAATGGACTTCAGTTCGACATTAGTAATAAAATAACTTTTTAAATATAAAAAATGTATAGTGTTGATCGTTAAGAAATTTTATTATGGAAGGCCATGTCTAAATTACAATCATTAAGGCAAAATTTATATGATAATTTCCACTGGTGTTTATAAAAGTGCTCATTTTATAGACAAAGTTTGTCAATTAAACCGTACCGATTCATTCATTACACTTTGTCGTCTCTTTCTTCTGTTTCTCTTTGAAATATAACTATATAAAAATTTTGCAGCGTTACATGAGTTTCTGGACAAAGCCCTAACTTCAAGGCAGCTTCTGACCAGAGCCTTATGTAATAAGCTACGAAATTTCTACTAGGGTAGTTACAACAATTACCTACAACAAATTATATTGTAATATTCTACAATTTTGCAGGTTTCATATTTTTAAAAAACAGACATTAATATTACATTACAACGAGTAATGTTCAAAATTTGGCTATTTACATTACAATATTATGCAAAACAGTAAAATATATTCCTTCATTAAAATTAACAACTACTATAGAATGAGTATATATAAAATTAAAAACAGCGACTCTAATTCGAGTTCGTGAATAAGTAAAAAAAGGAAGAAAAATAATACTTATATTTTAAAGACATAATTTTGAATAATTTAGTCTAACGACACTGTATCGAAGTAATTAAAGTTGCATAACCGTGTACAATCATTACATTGATTATTCAACTCAGAAACGTTTTCATCTTATATATGAAAATTTCTTGAACTCCGGATACTTGTAAAAAAAGTGTGCACATTATTCTTCTGTCTATTATGCAATACCGATTAATGGTGACAAAAAATTTCCGGTATCTTTGCATATAATTCAAGGGTTGACTATGAATGTTGTTTTTCCTTATAAACCCGTCTTAAAATTCAAAAATCAAAAACAACCAAAAAACGCATGTAAAAAATTCAAATAAAATTGAATTTTTATATCTTGAATATACAATTTGAAAAGAAACTCGGTTAACCAATAATGTTTACTAATTGAAGTGCATTGAATTTATTATTTTCGAATTAATATAGATCAAATATTATGTCACTATTCTATAGAGTCGTCATATAATAGATAATCACGAGTACGTAGTCCGTAAATCGAGGAACGTTGTTCTTTACTAACAGCAGAAGATGACATTGATTGCACAATAGCAGTAAGCTGTAATTAACTGTTCGCAGAAAAATGCTTTTTCTTCATACCCGCAAGCGGAAGGAAAGATGCCGCTTATCCTCCCGGCCATAAAGAAAAATGGTATACTTCCCTCGGGAAGTAAAAAAGAATGCCTCAGACTGCCTGTTTCTCACCCTCGGCTTCTCGCGTAAAAATTACACGAAGTCTGAGACATTCTTTATTTTACCTCCCTCGTTGAGTAATGTACTATTCATGATTATTCACTTACCACCCGTATATAAAAGTAATTTACAAAGTAGTATGATATGCATTATTGTGCTTTCTCCTATCAATTTATATCTTTTTTTGAAGTTTAAAAAGAGGAATAACGTTGGTTTCAAGGTTCTGTCAGTTCCAAGTAAATATAGATATTTATTCTTTGGTTTCATATAGGATTTCCAAACATCGAAATCTATCATAAATTTTATATCTTCACTATAAATTATAACTGATTCAAAATCGGCAAAAATATGCGAATTAATTTGTACTCTAATATCCATGTAATAAATGTTATCATATATAATGGTACTTTTCAGTTAAACAATAGGAAATAATTTGTGATTGCATAAATTTCTTTAATTAAGTAATTTGTTTTAATTTTTAGATGCAGGAAAGAACGTGAAATGAATGTCTTATCGTCACTTTGTATTTCCTGAACATAAAATAACACCTGCAGTGTAATGCAGTGCTGGTACATTCGTAAAATAAAGCAATGCCTCTTCAAATGCATTTCAAGCCGTTAAATGTAAGATAGTGTGAATACGCATAGCAAATTACAAAGTAGTACTGACATAATTGAAAGAAATAAAAGGCTTAAAACATTTTTCAAATTTTTATTTGTTCATACTCGTAAGAAATTTAACATTCCAAATTTTCAATATGAAAATTAAAACTAGTATCATCGGAAATCTTTAATGATTTTGATTCAGAATTTATTTCTTCCTTATTTACATTACATGAATAAAACAAATATGTAATAATTTTATGGTGTTCTAAAAAATACTATATACATGGATTGAAATTTTCTCATCTTGATGCAGAACTTTTTCCTAAAAAATCATTTGTATCATTCCAATAGGTAGATATAACAGAGAAAGCTTAAGATTATTTGCGTGCATGCAACATCGTTCAGGAATAATTTTTCTTATTTTAAATATGTTTTTAGTCATATTGCTTCGTAGATTTTGTAATATTTGTCACGGAGAATGAGAAAGAGAAACATCAACATAATTGACGCCTTTCAAACAAAAGAAGTTAGAATAAAGGAACTCGCATTTAAAACTATGATTCAGTAACGGAATAGCTGAGATTTTCATAAAACTCTGGATCCATACACAAGCGGAAAGAATGAAAAGAAAGTCACGGGAAAGTGATAGGTATTTAACATTGAAGAAAACAGCAAAACTGTAAAGATTAGAATAAAATTTTAGAACAGTTGCGAAAAAAGTAAGTATGTCCAAGAGTTAATGAATCGACCATGATTTTTTCAAAAAATTTTACAATTCTCAATAATGACTGATGTAGGAAATCATTACTGTTTAGTTGCTTGATACATGATGAGAGTATTAAATCAGTGATGGCAAAAAGTCCGTTATTAACAGTCAAGTATTTCGGAAACCATCGATATTAAAAAAAAATTGTTAATTGTGAAATCAGGCATTTCGAGAATATAATGACTTGTATTGGTAACTAATTTGCACGTAATGCAATTGAGTTGTATAGGATGCATGCGCGTATAGCATGCGAGGGCCCCGTTTCGAGCCCCGAGATACAAGTTTTGTTTTTAAATTATTATCGAGCGTTTAAAAATAGTAGCCTTTCTAAATGAATATAAAAATGTAATTACCGTCGTAAAATATAGTTATTTTATTCAAAAATAAAGGATTTTAAAAAAATGTACTCTTGGAAATTATTAGGTAAAAAAGTTACATTAGCTACTGATAAACTTAGCCATACCAGATTGATGGGTTTTTGACTTCCGGTAAAAATATCGCAAACTTCCAGTAGTACTTGCCGAGGATTGTCGAAATTTTGAAAAAAAAAGATTACCACCAGTCATTGTCATAGGAAGATTATAAAGAAATTTTACAGTTCGACTACGTACAGTGACCGTTTCTTGAGTTAGGTATGTTAGATGAAATTCAGTTCCATAAACCGTGGAAAATGTGTAGTAAATTTCACTATAAGGTGAGTTGCGTGGTGGAAACTAAATGTTTGGACATTTGTTTAATAATATAATTGAACCAAAAGCATATAAAAACAGCATAATCTTTTTCTCTGTCAATATATAAATAACAACGAATTTCTTTTGCAGTCATCTATATTATTTTGTTAGTCACAAATTGTAAACATTCAGAACCTGTTTGTTAATTCGGATACCATAAGTGCGCATAACTTAATAATATTTTTCTTCTATTCACCGTACATCACAATACATTCAACTGCAGAAACTTGTTTGAATATTAATTAAATGAGTGCATTTGTAAGCATTACCATTTATAAAAGAAAAGAGTTCGGTTATTAGAAACATATTGTTGTTGCAGAAATTAAACAGTTTGCTCGTAAAATAACCGAAATGGCTGATTATGGTATATAAATAAGTTAGGTTGGTAAATTTAACCGAACAGGGCCAACACACAGTTTAGCGAAGGAATATTGAAATATATCGTTTATGTTTTAAGTTATTATTAAATTTCCGAGCAATTATGACAATATGTTTATCTGATTGTCTTTGTTTAATGGTTTTATGTATGGTCCATAGTTGAACTGCGATTTGAATTACCAATTATTATAACATATTTTCGTGCTGTGTTGCCGATATTTATGGTGAGACATCTACATATATATTGTTCCCACTGAACTGGGGTTAGTTTAGTACAAACAAAATATTTAATTTTTATAACCATACCGTTGGATTTGGTATCTAAACATGTTTAATTCTTAAAATCGAAGGGGTTTGGTTTTCATAATCAATCATATACTTGCGTGAACTAAAATGAGTTTATACTAGTTTAGATACAAAGGAATAGTTTTGTGAATAGATTTGTAGAAAATTTTGTAAGTATAAGACAAAAAGAAGAATCTTAATATCACATTCGATCATTGTGCTTTCTATGTATAATAACTTTGTAGTTAAGAAGTTGTAATTATTACTATCACAAGAGTATAGTATGTTACTATATATAACTCACATTATACAATTAATGCATACTAAAAATGTCATTATTCCTCGGGCGCGGGATTGACAATCTTTATTTCAAATGTATTTGTTATAATTTATATAATCTACCATCTCTTACAAATTTTTCCTCGTATGCGAATTTACCGTTCTCTAATTACAAGGCTAATTAATTAAGCTTCTACCTTTAGTTTATGTTTAGACTATATGTATAATAAAAATGTGATTACCGAGATCTGAAACAAACATTCTTGATATACGTAGTATTGTCAGATATATGTAGCTGATTAAGAGCACAATGCGTAGATAATTACCACATAAGTCTATGCTCTTAATAAACGTAATGCTTTGAAAAATAAACGGTTATCAAATATATACATTGGCAGATTCACCGAATCGTTAACTTTATTTTTGTATTATTATACGTAATAGTTTTTAGATTGATAGATTATCACCTTTGATCGTACATTAATCATACACATTGCTCTAATAAATTCCATGTTTATCATTAATGCAGAACAATCGAATAGAAATGAAGAATTGGGAAATTTCGTGACGGAATTCAAGTTGAGTAAGGCAAACAACAAATTTATAAAGTGTGTACAAATTATTAAATATTATAATATTTAAGTTAGAAATGCTGTCGGGTGTTCTGTAACAAAAAAAATCGTATCTTCAATATTTTCATATTTAGATGTAAACGATGGTTCCTCTCACAACTATAAATATAAAACCATCTCACTGGTATAAACTTGGTATAAAAATAATACCAACTCACAAATATAAATGTTCCATAACACAATACGAAATTATATCCTACTAAATTCTGTTTTAAGATTATAAGATTTCACTTCAGGCAGGACTTACTTTATTTGAAATTTAATCGGGTGTCTATATTTCCTTTGCTCATATAATATTCTGAGTTACGAAAGGTAAGAAGCAATTTCAAAATCATAATAATCACAAACACGAAATGATTTGCTAAATACTAAAATAAGCCGCATCAAATTGTCAAAATGTACTGTAAAATGTTTCCCCTTCCATACGTTAGTATAATCAAATGGTGCAAACATTCTATTTTTAATTACGGAGAGTGAACGGCATATTATGCTCAGCACTATATATTCTTGAATCATTTTGGATACTCTTGCGTATATATTACGCTACAATTACACTATCATTATTCATCGGGGAATCTGATATGGTGCCACTTGTTTACGTGCTAATATCGTTTGTCACGTAGATTGAAACAATTCTTATGATATTTGAGTAAAATATTGAATAAAAATGAAAATGGAGTTGATAGCCTTTATTGCAATGATGGTAAGTTACAACACCCACGATTCTGTGAATCAGAATCTTTTAAATTTGTTATCCTCCGTAAATTGTGTAACTTAATTTTATTAATTATTCGTTTCCTAACATGTTTGGGGGGATTCACGTCATGAACTGTTTCGGAAAAATAAAGGATTTACTAAAGGAATTAGCAGATATAATAATGATCCAACAGTGTAATTGATAAGATCGTTAAAAACAAATTATATAAAATTTAATACCGTAGGTACAAAAAGGTAACTTTTAAGAAATCATCCGGAGGGCTGAAATATTTTAAAAGAAGTACCAATCTCTTAAAATGTTTCTATAATGTTAAAGATAAAGTTGCTATAACTGAAGACTTTTAACGTAAAGGATTTGTGAATATAGGAGGTGCATCACAAAGGGACACGCTGATGAAACAAATGTAAGTAAGAAGAAACAAATTAAGTTTAGAAACGAGTCATATTATGTACAATTCAATGTCGATGTTCAGAAAGATGTGCTTGGATGCAATTTACAAAACCTTAATATTGTAATTGATTCTTCTTTTTCTTACAAATGCGCCACAATACAAAATCATTATTCACTGAAGATTCTAGAATTCATTTCTTTTCAAATTAGAGATTCTAAAATAACTAAAAAAGTTTTGCAACGTATAGGGCAGAGACGTATGTAGTCGAGCCCCAGACACACAACGTAAAATAAATATTTTGTATAAATAGGCTAGGAAGACATATTACGTTTTTATATTTGGCAAATCTCGAAGCTTCGAATAGCAGATTTAATTTTTCTACTTCTCCATAGGCGTCGTAGGAATCCTAACACATATGATAAAGATAACGAACAGAATAGGGAATAATATGGATTCACTTCGGAATTTTGAATCCCTCTAGGTAATCTTAGTAGCAGTCGAAATTCATGAAAGAAAGCTTGAAAAGACCCTAAGATATATCGAAGACATTGCTTGAAAGCCGTATAATTAGTTCAGAGAAAGAGACGTATAACGTACTCCTTGTCTTAAGTGTAAACTTCCCGGAAGATGCAAAGAATGACTATAGACTTAATAAGGAAAGAAAACTGTAGGATATGCTTTTTATGATCCTTCGTTCGTCGATCCCACCAGATTGCTCGACCTAACTTAGATTGCAGGATTAAGGATATACATATAGGGTCTCGCATATAGTAAAGCAACCATGCGGTTAATCTTCACATACACGTGCATTGCATATGGGCATAGGATGGGACGAAACACATGTATATGATCACTGGTAGCTAAATTTTCGGTGTCCTTTTAAAAGTGATTCATTTTTTTATGACCCTAAATATAAACTGATCAAACAATAAAAAGCATTCAATTCTTTCATTTGCGACTTACTTTATTATTATTAAATTACGACGTTACGAAATATATACATATACAACTTAATTTTAAAATTATAAATAATTAAATAAATTATTATTCAAATTTTTTAAACTTATCCCGGAACTTTACTTTTTAAAATTTTTAAATGTTCATTGAAAGGGATTTGTTCACTTTTCATTTATGGGCAAAACAAAAACGGATTGAAAATCTTAATTCTCCGGAGTGATTTGTCATGGATATAAATACATTAAAATCAAATTGGATTTATGCCTATGCTGGCGAAATTTTCTGAATTTAGGTGTATTCCATCTGCCCTCAACTAACTTATTTATTTCCGAGTGTACAATTTTTAAACTTAATAAAGTAGGAACTGTGTTGAATTGTATTTTTGGATATTATATTTTCGACATTATAACTGTTTTTATTTAAGAAAATTCTAGTGAATTAACGAGTTTTTTCTTTGGCGATATAATACTGTGAGAAATAATTTTTTGTATTAACTAACATGCATGTAAAATTATGAATTTAATTATAGATTTCCATTCATTATCTTACAGCTATTAGGAGATTTCTACTAGGAGAATTCTAATAGTTTATATATCTGCTTTTAACGACGTTAGTAGTGAAGGGAAATAATGAATATCCGTGGCATAGTATGTGTTGTGAGACGCAAAAAAGTGTAAATATTATTAATATGTTTCAAACAAGATGAAAAGATAATCATGTACTAAAAGCTGCAAAACATTTAATTAATCGCAACATTTGTTGCCTGTATAATTGGTCCAAAGTTAAATGGACAGGAAGTTATGTGCGGTAACTTACGCGAGTATACACCCACACAATATATTATGTTGTGTCAAAGTCATTATCAACAAATTTCAAACCATTAAACGATTAACAATTATCCTGAAATATTTCTTAGATGCCAGTAAGTTGCTTTTAATTTAGTCTACATTTGTTAATAAGCTCTTTATATTGCTTGGTTGAACTTCGACACAAGCATACAGGGTGTATTAATTCGCAAAATCAACAGTAAGTTTTTATTTTCTAATTCTCAAACTGTATTATTACTATTTTGCGTTGAATAATGTTTTTGACGGTAGCGGATTTGATGGCTGGTGATTAAGTGAATGTAACAGTAAATAAAAAAATGTAATGCAATTCCGATTTTGTTCAATGAAAGAAAAAAAGATATTCCTTTATGCAAGGAATTTCGAATTTTATCGCTGGTCGGATATGGGCAATTTTTATTTTCTTATAAACGTTTCATTCCGATCAATTTGTGTACCGCTTTCTGAATGTCAATTAGGTTTCCATATATTTGTCCTCTGTGGGAGAATCAGTCGCCTGTCATATAATCTCATAAGACAAAAATCCAGATCAAGTCAGATCTCAGTCTAATAAGATTAATCCGAATCAGATGTATTAACATCGCACATTTTATCGATTGCTGTCTAGTTATATACTAAAATTAAAAATCCCCACAGATGTGCATATAACCTAGTTGAATTTGATCATAATAAACCTCGTTTAATCTCATCTTTTATCTCGCAATAGTAGAATAATTATTGCAAAATAACTATATTTTTCAGAACTATAATTTATCTTCAAGAATCAAAGTCTCTGCATATAAATAAAATGTTTAATTCAATTGCGAAATTGTACTTAAATTGACATCAAGGATAAATATGAATTAGCATTTATTTATTGTTCACTAATGACATTATTACAACTTTGATTAACTTATAGTAGTCCTATTTGCTACGTATTATATAGTACCTATTTTTATTACTATAGTTTGTGGTTATTGTAGTTTCTTAATCGTCACTCTTTTTGTCGTTTGTTAAGTTTCTTTCATATTTGTAAATTCCACTGGTTCTGAGAAGTTCATTTTCATCCTGAATAATTATGGACATAAATGTAAGAGTCATGATACTACAGCACGTATTGTCTTGACGTTGTCTCGAGAAGTTATTTATATTTTGTATTAATCAACGCCTACATTTTCCCCGTGTAAGGTATGAGTATTAATTATTTATATTACTATACCTATGTTTGATTACTACAATCTAACATCAATATTATAAGAGCCAAATTTATGTTATTTTCAATAGTTTTTAGAAGTGACTATCTATCTTTTTCAAATTTTATTGCTCTCAAACCCAAATGATATGTTTGAAATAGGCGAAAAATAATTACAAGAAGTAAACACAACCGGTTGGTCCACGTAGCCAACGAAAATTATTCTTCTGCACAAAAAAAATAAAACTCGATACTTGATTATTCTGATAAGATAGTTTTGCATGTTGTCCTAAAAATATCACCATTTGCAGTGACAGTGACATACTGGTATTTTCACATCTTGTTCAAGCTGAAGAAAGTAAACACAGTTATTTTAACGGAAGCAAGTAAATATTTTTTATAGTTAAGAATGGTATAGGGTAAATGGTACAGTAGTCGGCCAGTTAAGGCTATGATTTCACAAAGGGAACCCACGGTCGGGGGGTCACGATTTTTGTCGGCAATTTTTGTACGCATTCTAGGGCGAAAATAAAAATATACGTGTTTCAGCGTTTTATCGAATGGGCTTTGGTTTTTATACAATAAATTATTGAAATTCATGTTCTTATTGCCATATATATATATCAACTTTGGAATGTCAGATACATTCCCCTTGAAACATTCGAATGCCTGGCATCCCCATCATAACCCCACAGCGAATTCTTGTAAACATTTAAAAAGTCGAATGCGAAGCATTTTTATATGAATTAATTTATGATTTTTGCATCCTTCCCTCCATTTAAATGTAATTGCTAATTTGAAATTCTTTAAACTAGTTTAACCCGCAGCGGCAAAAAAAGATTTTCTGTTGAGTACTGTAAAATATACTGTTCTTATACCATTTTGAAGTATGCTCGATCTTTTCCCCTTTCAAGAAAATTTAAAAAAGAAGTATTTATCGTTTTATAATTTAAATATTGCAAAGAAATATGACCGTTCACTTTTAAAAATGTTCCTATCCTATGGAATTTACTGCATTATTGCATTTTGGGGGTAATGACGAATATGAAAAAATAGACAATTACGGACTCACAATACATTGAAGGGCACACCTCAGAACTCGTGTATTGTTTTCGAAAAATAGAGAAAATATACATTTATATGAATATAAATATCTCTCTTAATAACAGATTGATTCAATGGAAAAATATTTCACGCATTATAAAATACGAAATAGAAATGCTATAAAATAGAAGACTAGAATTATCACTGTTGCAGAATAATTGAAGTTATCATGAATTTCATTAGAACCATTTATTTTTATGACGTATCATACTAAATTCTAGTCATATATGTATACAAATAATTCGGCGATACTTTTAATATTTAGGAAACTGAACAAAAACTTTGGTATTTTAGATGAACAAAAAATTTATTTATATAAAGCGGATGTAAGAAGATATCGCACAATAGCTTTGTTTGAAGGAGATTTATAATTTCCGCATGAATGATAAACCTTATTTAAAATATATAGGACAGTTTTACATGAATCTTTAGAAATAACGTATTTTGATTTTTTGTATATACATATAAATGTATATTTATACTATTTTCCGAAAACAATACACGAGTTTTATGGTATTAATTTCAATGTATCGTGAGTCCGTAATTTCCCATATTTTCATATTCCTCATTACCGCCAAAATGTAATTTTATTTTGTGAAACATTATTTATAAAGGTTCTTGTAAGAAACTACCCTATATTTTTTTACTTTCAGAGGAAAAAATGAGCTTTTTTAATTAGGACCGCAAAAATTGTTTTGCAAACTATTGTGCGATATCTTCCTACAACCGCTTTATATAAACAAATTTTTTTGTTCAACCAGAATACCAAACTTATCAAGTATATGTTCAGTTTCCTAAATATGAAAAGTGTCGCGGAATACTCGTATACATATATAACTAGAATATGATATGATACGTCAACAAAATAAGTGGTCCTGTAATATTAAATTCATGATAACTTCGATAATTCTAGACTTCTATTTCATAGCATTCCTATTTCGCATTTTATATTGGGTGAAATATTTTTTCCACTACAAAATTTGAAATACTTCTTTTTTAAATTTTCTTAAAAGGGAAAAAGACCGAGAGTACTTCAAAATAGTATAAGAATAGGGTATTACAGTAATTAAAAGAAAATCTTTTCTTGCCGCTGCGGTTTAAACTAGTTCAAAGAATTTCAAATTGGCGATTACATTTAAATGGAGGGAAGGACGCGAAAGGCATAAATTAATTCATATAAAAATGCTTCGCATTCGACTTTTTAAATGTTTACAAGAATTCGCTGTGGGGTTATGATGCGGATGTCAGGCATTCGAATGTTTCAAGGGGAATGAATCTGACGTTCCAAAGTTGATATATATATATATGGCAATAAGAACGTGAATTTCAATAATTTATTGTATAAAAACCAAAGCCCATTCGATAAAACGCTGAAACATGTATATTTTTATTTTCGCCCTAGAATACGTACAAGAATTGCCGCCAAAAATCGTGACCCCCGACCGTGGGTTACCCTTGTCAGTGAATTTGACTTTAAAGCGCAAATAAACAATAGGAAAAAATTTAACATTGGAAAATTTGTCTTAGGGGTTGTCCAATATTAGTATGCATACTTTATAATAACGAAAAAATAATTTTTATGTATAAAAAAATTACATTTTAAAAAATTATCAAAATTGACAGTAGTCGGCCATCTGAAATAATGTATTTAGTAAAATTAATTTCAAAAGTGCAATGAGTATTGTTTATTTTTTTGAACGAAAGAATATTGGTCTTGAGGGTTGTCTTTAAATAAAACCGGAGTAATATTCACCAAAAAGTATTTTTTACGTATTAGAAAACTGTGTTTTTGAAAAGTATCGAAAACGACAGTAGTCGGCCAAGTGAAGCAGACAGTTGTAGGCCACTCTTCAGAAACCTTTAAAAAACAATATTTTGCTATTAATTGTGCTTAAACATACTTATTGATACGAGTTAAACCGAAACGTAAAGGAAAATAACGGGTTTGTAAAATTTTTTAAATCCTAAATAGCTCACGTAAAGTGGCCGACTACTGTAGGGTGGCCGACGACTGTACCATTTACCCTATATATATATATATATATATAATATTTGTTTGCTGATATTTATTATTGTTAAAAATTATATTAAGCGTAAAATATTAATTTTCATGGAATGGTCATTCATTTTCAGGCTGAAATATAAATACTTACTTATTTTTATATTGAACGTCGTTAATCAAGACAAAGAAAACTCAATAAATATTCTAATCAGATAGTCAGTAAGTTCTGGAACTTGAAATAAAGAATATTTCGTAAAAAGTAGATATGTAATAAAATATAAATGAACATTTCCTCCTCTCAAATAACTTTTTCATTTTTTAATGCATTTTGTAACACGTATTGATTTTAATTTAATCAAAATTATGATAAAAATTAGTAATAATACAGTTTGAGAATTAGAATCATCTCTATGCTTAATTAATAGAATTCTGCCCGGTCATGTTTTAATTCAAATGTATTATTGTATTATTTAGTTAAAATTAGTGTACTGCCGTTATCGCGAAAAAATGTGCACACACGTACATTTGAAACTATGCAAAGCAGAGATAATGAATAAATCTGCAAAATGATTTGCATTATAATGCAGAAGTAATTTTTTAAAATGACACAAGATTTCAGGATATCGATTTATTTTAAACAAAATTATCAATACCCAAAAAGAATAGCAATACTACATAAAAGAAAATATTTTCGAAAATTATTCTGGATCTGAGGACAGTCTGATGTTCATTAAAATTAATCTTATAGTAACCTATTAGTAAGTAGTTGATCCTGTCGACGTTAGACGTAGTTTAGACTGCCGCAATGCTGCCGCGTCGTCATTCTGCTCTCGTTATATCAATAGATTTCACTTTTTGATTTACTTTTCGTATTGTTTGGTAGTAGAAAATATTTTACATTAATTCCCAACTCGAAATCAGATTTATTTACGTTTTTCATATCGATTTCTGTCAGGTAACCAAAAAATTAGAAACTAAATTTCTCGATAGAGAATGACCTCGAATTATTTCCTGGTAAATATTAACATTGTGCTATGAGAAACGTTTAACATCCATTTCTAGAAAAACTAAAAATTAAAGACTTTCTCTTCATTTTACCATCCTTAGATGCGATAAAGTACGATATTTTCTTCCTGCATTTATCTTTTTAATGGAACAAGTAAAATACAGGCTTATGAAATGTTTAACGCAGTGTTTTTTAGCAGTTCTTATTTTCCAATCTGAAATATTCACGGAATTCCAGTGAGTTTCAATATTTCAAGTTTACTAAGTTCAGATAAAAAAGTATTGCAAAAGAAAAAGTTGAAATAATGAATTATATTGAAAGTATTATTCGTACGAAATTAGTGTTAATTTGGCAATCCAATACAAACAAAACGAAGCATCGTAAATCGACCACTTTATTTTACTGCGTGTGTTTTTCGATTTCAATGCATATTTATGAGTCTGCGCAATCAAAGCACTGCAAGCGAATATGTGATTTCAAATATGATGATTAGCCAAATATATTAATTATTTATTCGATATTGCGGGTGCATTAAAATTATAAAATACAAAGTGGGTTTTATAAAATGATGCTATTAGTTTAATATATTGTAAGTAATTAATGGTAGCAATGGGACTCAGAATCATTGAAATAGAGCCAGCAATCCAAAATGTCATCTTTTAAATTAAAACATTAAAGAATATAAATGTATAGTATATAATTACAAACGAGTATATTTAAAAGATTACGTATTTTTGTTCAAAGAAACAAAAACATACGTGCAGATTGATGTTATAAAGAATGCCGGAAAATCGGTTGGAAACTGAAGAAGATAACCTTGAAATGTGCGACCTCTAAAATGGACCGGAAAAGATAATTTCCATTGTGTTTTTAATTCTCGTGCTATATCGGAGAATTTATTTTGCAGAGAAGCACATAGCTTTAGTTAAAATGAACTCATAATTTAAATACTCATTTAGAGCTAATAACTTCGTTTTTTTTGTAATTTCAGAATTGTTACAGTCAATTTAATCTCTTTCTGTCATTAATACGTAGCTATTAACTAACTTTAATGTATTTAATTGCCGTAGGGATATTGTAAAAGGCAATACTGAAATTAATACAAGAAATGTGACTCAAATCTGAAATTGAGTAAGAAAATTGACAAATAGTAAGGTGCACCTAATGCAACTATTTTATAAAATGCATACAAACAATTATAAAATACATTATTTAATATCTTTCATGTTATAAAAGGTTACATGTACACAATTATATAATAATAATAATAGTTACAAATAGTAATATTTAGATGCAAATTACTTCAGCTTCCTTTGCAGTGTTAGAAGAGTTTGAATACAAACATACAACATCAAAAACAAAATCAACTATTAGCTAACGAGCACAAGATATGCGGATTAATTTTGAAAATTGATGATTTAAGTGGACTGCGTACTGTCATGTTTAGAATGGAACGATCCAAAACTTCATTAGTCCTATTTATTATCCAATGATGGAAATATAATGGCATTTTAATTGTATGTATATATTTGATTAAAAAACGCAATCGTATTTGACAGTATTTAAAACAAAACACATTTTACGAGAATTATTACAGAAAAACGTAGAATGTATATATTACTCCTCAAATTTAATAGAATTTGTCTACTTTTTACGCTAAAGCAATTAATGTTGTACTTTTTTTTGTGTTGTATTTCAATATCGTTTGATTTTCCACTACTCAATTTTACTAATTATAAATCTGAAGTATTTGTTCACTCAACACAATAACTGTAATTGTCCAAGATATTTTTATTATCATAATAAAAATATATCTTGCTGTAGATTAAATAAAGAAATTATATGATCAAAATTTGTAAATGAAAAATGTTTTGTTTTATTTGTCAATTTTGGAAATATTAAGATTCCTATATAACGAACTGTAAGTAACACCGTCATAATAAAGTCAGTATTCGAGCAAATTTAAAAAACGAGTATACTTTCACGATGATATTTCTACGAATGAAAGAATTATGTACATATTGCGGTCGTGCAATTGCAACAAAACCTTTTATACGGCGAAAAAGGATTAAAGGAAGAAAATATTAAAAATGACAATAAAAAACACTAAATTTATATTACTTTTAGATATCGTTCAATTACTTTTGCTATCTGAGTAAATAATACGGAGCAAAATTTTTAAAACATTTGAATTTGTAGCTTTTACGTTGAAAACTTCATGCACAGGTACATATCCTCTTTGAGTTACACATACAAATTTCATATTAGCATTATTAACGCGGACACTTTTTCATGTTAATGTGTAGTAATTTCATTTATGACCAAAATTACATAAGTTTTGTAAGGAACGGAGATTTGTATTAATTTTATAAAATAACATACCGACACTAGTTAACACTGTTGACATCAAGTAATATAGCCGGCACTATCAAAACCAGACACACAGTCATGTAAATTTGTGGAATAAGCCTCTTAGAAATATAAACACGTATATCATTGATTACAATAATGTGGCATCCTCTCGTATTTTGCCGAAGTGAACGAAACAAAAAAGGACAAATAATAAACTGAATTAAACGTAATCGGCAAAAACTCCAGGCAAAACGCGATAAACCTTGAGGCTCGAACGACCACGTTCGTTCACGGAGCCTCGTGAGCCTACTGACTTAACTGTCCCGCATTTCGGAATACATGTATATGCGGCAAGAAAGAATCGCACTAAGATTTTCGTCGTTCATCTTGTGCCGACTAACCTAACCTTACGCTAACAGCAGCTATGACATAATCTTCCATCAGTCGGAGTTCCCTGCACTCATTTCAGACATCGAAGATGGCGTATACTTTTAGATCCAAGTCTCTGTAATGTATTTTTAACAAGCAAATGTTGATAAATAAATAGTGAATATTACAGAAATTATGGCATTTATTTGTTTCATCCACTTACGATCAGCTACGTTTCCAGTTTATTTCAAAAGAGTAAGAATCAGTCCAACCATAGAACTTTAAACAATCTTAGTGGATAATCAAGTAATTCAATCGTTTGATTTCAAATAAAAATTCAGAACTATATTACTCTTGTAATAAATATGCCTACATATTAAAGGATTCCGTGTAGATAGAAATCAAACTTTTTATAAATCTTATACTTGATGAATTGGTTCCAACTTTTAATATTCGTAGATTTTTAGTGAAAACAAAGTCAATATTTAAAAATAGTAGCACCATTTTCACTGTTTGACATTGAGTTTCACTGTTTCAAATTGACAGAGAAAAGAATAATTCTTTATTGTTTTTCTGTAAAATTATGCTATATATAGAAATAAAATTAAATAAAAATTACTTCATAGTAAAATTGTACTTGAGGTATTTTTTGAAGTCAAATCATGCTAAATTTCGACCTCTGTTCTGACTTGATAAACAAACGGACTTTGAAAGATGAAATAGGTCGTGTTTTTTGGTAAATTTGACCTCTTGAATTTCCATAATTTTTACTTAAAAGTTAGAATTACCAAAAACTTAAAATGATGCTATATTTTACTTCTGTGACTATGATGACGTTTTTTGTTATTATTCCAAAGTCGAAATACCACAAAAATTGCCCATAAAGTTAAATACGTAGAATGGTTGGTCAAAAAGACCAATAAACTAGACCTCATAGTAAATCGGACTACTCATACCTTAAACACACTTCAGCGAACGCGTTCGGCTCTATGACGTCTTTTTTTTTACTTTGCATTTATATGTCGTCCAATCGTTTTGAGGGACACTTGAAGAAGATTACGTAAAGTTAAACACGTTTGTTTTGGCCATTTTAGAATATTGTTCGTCACCTATAAATGGGGTAAATAGCAATACTCCAACACTCTAAGGGATTCACGTTTTTTAATTGTAGCGATAATTTTAAACTAGCTACCATCCATTTTGCAGTCTCGAAAGTGTACTTACACGTATGAAAAAATGAATATTTTTTAACAAAAAACGAGACTTGACGAATGCAACAGTGAACAGAGTTACATGTAGATGTACAATGTACATATATATATGTTGATTGCATGTGTTTAACTTTAAAGTCAGTTTTGACATACATGGGTCGAAATTACCTAACTATGATATCAATTACTTGACACTCTTTAAGAGTTAGAAGTCGAAATGTCTCAAATAGGTATATTTGTCTACAAAAATATTTGGACATTTGGACTTCACTTTGAAAAAATTCGACCCATAAAGTAAAATTTGAAGTATTTTTGACAAATAAGTCGCAAAAACCTATAAGTCATAATTTATCCATCCGCCATAGAACGACAATTTCTAACCTACAGATTTGTATATTAAAAATAATTTATTTTGTTGTCATTTATTGATTTTAATTAACAAAATAAGTAAGATTTCTAAATATTGGACATCAAATTATTGAAAAATAATTTTTTTAAACAATCCAATGAAAACAAATGTCTTTTACCAAATAATTTATAAATTTAATAATAGTTAAGTGTATATTTCATTGAGCTCGTTAATTTTTAATGATGTAGAATTAAAATCTAGACAGAAAATTTTAATTCGTTGCAAAATTTACATCATGTTTCTCGCAATATTTAACTTTTCAAAAAGAACGTGTAAGATGGAATAATTAGTTATGTATGTATGTATATACATTTTTTTCGGACTTACATACATTTCAGTTCCCATAAGACAAAAAAGGGCAAAATGTGTAAAATAGCATTTTTCGCACACTGTAACATAAATATTAGTATATAATATAATATATAGTATATATTCGTGAAGCATGGTGCTAGGAAAAGCTTTTATTTTCAGGAGCATTTATATTCCAGAGCCATGTTCGGCGGTCTTTTTGTCCGTTAGCTGTTTTATTCCATTGCCTTTTTTCCATCGGTTATTTTTCTGTGGCTTTTTACTGTAAGAAATATTAAAAATGCTACGACAGAACGACAAAAGCCGACGATGTAATAAAAATCATTTGCATTTCTGATGTCAATCAAGATCACCAACATTTTCTTAAAGTTTATTGCCGATTTTTTTTTATTTATTATTTAACGGGCGGAATCGCCCTTTACCATCGAATTATTCGTAAGATTTTTGCGAGAGCTGCAGATCGATTTAAGAAGATGGCGCCATACTTCACAGTTGTGTGTGAAATGTAGGAACTGCCGAAACCTACACCAAGTACAGCAGCATTCATGAGTCGATTTCTGCCAGATAAACAATATTTTCGAAACGTAAACATAAAACGTGGATCATCTTGCCAACAGCGAGCTGCTGCTTGAAAACGAAATTGAAAAATTGTTCACCGAGCGGGGATCGAACTCACGACCCACGACTTCGTAGTCCAGAGCGTTAACCGCCTGAGCCACGAAGCCGATATTTGGTTTCATATTCTAGACAAAAAAGTAAAATACACGTATTTTTTAATTGTATTATGACATCTAAAATTTTCGAGTTATGATTTTTCAAAGTTTACGATGTTATAAAAAAGTACCATTTTCAAACTCCTGTAATTCAAATTCATTTGAATATATTCAATATATTCTATAGAACAAATATTTGTTAGGATGAAAGATTCGTATTTACTAACGCTTTGCGATAAAATATAAAAAAATAAAACAAAAATGATTTTTTGGTAAATATTATAAACAAATTCAATTTTTTAAAAGCGGCATGATTTTTTAAAATTTTTTTACATTAAAAAGGTTCGTTCAACTATGCAGAAAATACTCTTAAAATTTCAGAATGGCCTATTAACAACTTTTTAAGTAATTAATTATTGTTTAAAGAACTGCCCGCGGACTCGTCGATCTGCAAGTCCGAGCGCGCGGAACTGTGCCTGGATTAAGCACGTCGTAACTGGTCTTAATGCGATTGCCTCTATATGAATTTTTATTAGGTTAATGGTTAGCACTTTGAACAACCGTACAAATAATGTCTACAGATAAATTTTACTGTATAGTCTCCTGTTGGAAATTGTTTAGATGTCAGCTTGGGTATCACAGGCGATTGGCCTCACGCAACCCCTCTCTCATATCAAGAGACATAGTTTTTTTACTTGCAGCAAAAAGCGGTGTTTGCTCCCGTGACCTCCCACCTCTCGGTGAGGTCGAATGCGTGTGATCCACGCACATCCGCAGAGTGTTGCTCTTACCCAAGTAGTTGGGCCAACAGCCACTTGCACTGAGAAATGTTTGGGAGCGCTGCTCACCCAAAACCGAGCGGGCGACGCGACCCTCCCGCAGTACTTTTACCTTTTCAAATGATGATTAAAAATATAAAAACGTAAAAATAAAGGACCACGCACAAAACGTATGGAAAATGGCTCCCAGTCGATTTGGTAGAAATTGGACTATGTTGCAGTTCAAGTGATTCTGAACAAATGTTTCCATAGGCTTAACCATATCCTATGTACAGGTTTTCCGCTAGAAGCTGCGTAAAAGCGTGAGATACGAATTTTCTGATTTTAGTTGTAGCAAATTATTATTATATTATTAGCAGTGTGAGTCAGCGTTAGTGAACGTATGCGTATGCGTGTGCGCGTGCGTGTGCGTGTGCGTGCGTGTGTGGGCGCGCGCGTGAGCGTGTGGGAGCGCGCAGTAACCCAGAAACAATGTTGTGGACGTGACGAAATTGGACAGAATGCTCGACTTCTTGGCTTTATGACTCTTTCTTCGATATCAAACCCGATATACTTTTTCGACATTATTTTTAGAGTGTTTTGGTTCGACTGTGATGCTGCTTTATTATTTTCAAATCCCGAGATTATAAACCAATGATGAACGCAGCTCAGCTGTATGTTTTTTAGAACGCGAATGACATTTTGAAGGATGTGAATTCCCTCTCCCAGGTTTTCTTTTAGGTCTCGTGTTTTACAGTTTCCCGAAACGAAGTAGACATATAAAATATACTAAAGACGGGAAAATTCAGACTGCAATCGATATTGGCTTTCTGTCTTATTATATAGTTTACTTTGGTAAATATACTAATACATAAGCACATAAAATATCCGTCAACTACACTCATTCAAACCGTCGCTGATGCAGGCAACCGACCACTTCCAAGGAATGCTCACGTAACTTAATTAGAAGTTCCACACGCGCCCACGCACACGCACACGCACACGCACACGCACACGCACGCACACGTTGGCTGACACGAAACATCACGATAGTGCATATAATACAATGATAATACAAGCATAAATCAAATAATAATAATTTACTACAACTGAAATGAGAAAATTCGTATCTCGCGCTTTTCCGGATCTCCTAGCGGAAACATTTGTTTAGAATCACTTGAACTGCAACATACTCCAATTTCCATAGCATTATTAGGAAAGTTTATGCACTATTTTTAGACCATCAAATTACTTATGCGGTTTGTAAAGATCGTTAAATGCTTAAAAACCGGCACATTTTCACTTCCGTATCGAAAATACAGCAAAATAGAGCAAAATTGCACTGAATCTTTTTTGTAGTATATCAAATATTGGTAGTATAGAAAAAGTCTCTCGGTATAAAAGATGATGCAGGATTCAATATTTCTGCAGTACGGCGGTTTAGAGGTTTAGAGGTTTAGAGGAGATCGAAATAACTCTGTATTTATTCCTCGCCGTTGGCATTCCAATTTGATTTATAGAGTGGAAATTCACTCTAGTAGAGAGAACTGACACTAAGGAATTTTGTGAACAAGAAAACGGACCTCTATTGGAAACAATGAATCTTATTTGCTACAATTGTACGTTTTGTTTATCCCCTACAAAATTCTATGCATTGACATAGTTTCATAGTCAAAATTAAAACCAGATTTTTTTAATTGACATTTTTTTGTGATCACTCTTTATGAAAAGTAAAAAATAACGGATTAAAATAACAGAGAATTCAAACAAAAATTAAGAAAATTTAAAAATTAGGTGAAGCGGGCATTTTTGATATTTTTAAAACCAGCTTCAAATTTGTAATCATCGATCTAGTAAATTGTATAATAACATTCGATATGAACAGCGCCCCCTTTTCGGGTCCGTTCGCTGTTGCTCGTAGTGGACTCACCAGATACAGTCAATTTCGGTTCGATTCGAAGCCTCGCACGTGTGGATCCTTTTCTGATGCTCCCATAGATAACTGTGTTTTCGAAAATGTTGAAAACTATACAGCGGTCGCCATCGCTGTCTAGCTTTGGCATATTACGCCTGAATCCTGCTACCCTCTAACCGGCACCTTTCCTACCACCTTCGTCAGCCACCTGTTGCCCCGAGACGAACAGACAGCGAAAAACAAATGCATTAGAATACGTTTCTGTCTATGATTAAGACGCTCTTCAGATTTATTTCTAAAAAAAGAAAAAACAAAGAGATAAATACACAATCGAAGTTCTGTATATTCTTCGTTGATAAAAATATGATAACTTTATTTTAAAAATGTTTTATTTCATGAATGTATACAGAATATTCGTTATCTTTATCTTCTAGGATTTGCACTTAAAGGTTATAATATAAAACTAGTGTTGGCGCGGTGCCTCGCTCGCTTCGCTTGCTCAGAAACTTCGACCCAGTGGAGAGTCGGCTATTCCTTAAGACTCGTTTGTTTACTAACAGCTTTCAATTATATTATAAAATTATATTGATATTTGGGGTCCAATCATATTTAGGTCCAAGTGGCTTCGATAGATGTGTTACAACAATATAGTGTTTCTTATATGTATGAAAATTGAAAATGAGCATTTTCAAAACTTCGACCCCGACAACAGGCCAGCCGAAGTATTAATAAATAAAAGTTGCAAAACACTTACTTCATGCACTTGTATTCTAATAGACTATTCGATGCATATTACATGTTTACTGTGTTTTACTAATTACTGTCCGTATTATTATGATATTATATATACAATATATATACATATAATTCGTCAAAGATATCTTGAAAGTGTCGAGAAGATCTATGAGGGATATTTTATAGATATCTATAAGACATCTTTTAGATATATCGAAATAGTTATTTTCGTATCAAGGGCGTAAAAGAACTTTGCGCCCGTAGGTGGTCACCTCGCCCGAGGGGCTGGCAAAGACTACCCCTGGTGGGTAGGGGCTCGAAACGTCGAAATTTGATGAAAAACAATAGGGTAATTTTTTTGCCGAGGTGACCAAATTCAATACTTTTCCAGACAATAGTCATAAACATTTTAAACCATTTTTTATGGCATTATCGTTGACTTTAGGAAGAAAATACATACAACCTTTTTTGTAGAGAATTTCATGCTCTATCTTTTTTGTTGGAAACATTTTTTAATAAAATTTGTATTTTTTAAAATAAATGCAAAAAACTACAAAGAAACTTAATTGGGGCTATTTTTTTTTAGTAATGGACGGGTGGATCTGCCCCAAAATCTAATCAGATCTAAGTTATGCCAAGACGCGTATTACGCGACGTTTCAGACCCTAAGGAACCCAAATCAACAAAAAAAAAAAAAATTTGTGTCCGTGATCTTGTACGTACGTACGTCTGTACGTCCGTAGGTCCGTACGTCCCGTTTTTTTGTCTCGCGATAACTCGCGAACAGATAAGCGTATTGACATAAATTTTTTTTTTAAATACGCGTCTTGGAATAACTTAGATCTGATTAGATTTTGGGGCAGATCCACCCGTCCATTACTAAAAAAATTAGCCCCAATTAAGTTTCTTTGTAGTTTTTTGCATTTATTTTGAAAAATACAAATTTTATTAAAAAATGTTTCAAACAAAAAAGATAGAGCATGAAATTCTCTACAAAAAAGCTTGCATGCATTTTCTTCCTAAAGTCAACGATAATGGGATAAAAACTGGTTTGAAATGTTTATGACTATTGTCTGAAAAAGTATTGAATTTGGTCATCGCGGCAAAAAAATTACCCTATTGTTTTTCATCAAATTTCGACGTTTCGACCCCCTACCCCCCAGGGGTAGTCTTTGCCAGCCCCTCGGGCGCGGTGACCACCTACGGGCGCAAAGTTCTTTTACACCCTTGATACGAAAATAACTATTTCGATATATCTAAAAGATGTCTTATAGATATCTATAAAATATCCGTCATAGATCTTTTCGACACTTTCAAGATATCTTTGACGAATTATATGTATATATATGGTATGTATAATATCATAATAATACAGACAGTAATTAGTAAAATACAGTAAACATGTAATATGCATCGAATAGTCTATTAGAATACAAGTGCATGAAGTAAGTGTTTTGCAACTTTTATTTATTAATACTTCGGCTGGCCTGTTGTCGGGGTCGAAGTTTTGAAAATGCTCATTTTCAATTTTCATACATATAAGAAACACTATTTTGTTGTAACATATCTATCGAAGCCACTTGGACGTAATATGATTGGACCCCAAATATCAATATAATTTTATAATATAATTGAAAGCTGTTAGTAAACAAACGAGTCTTAAGGAATAGCCGACTCTCCACTGGGTCGAAGTTTCTGAGCGAGCGAAGCGAGCGAGGGACCACGCCAACACTAACACAAGTTTTCTTGTTAATTTGGGTTCCTTAGGGTCTGAAACGTCGACATTTGATGAAAAACTATATGGTAATTTTTTTGCCCGAAGTGACCAAATTCAATACTTCGTCTAGACTTAGTCTGGGTCGAAGTAATAATGACAATGATAAAATAAATAATGATAAATGTATGGCCGAGTAGAAACACATAGTCTTGTAGGGTTGAGTGAAATTCACCATTTTTACGAAAATTGAACTTTTAGGTAACGGTGCAAAAGACAATGACCGTATCGTATCTCTGTAATTGAATGCAGGCGGTCAATATAATAATGTGACTATTTGTTGCACGGAACATTTTTCCTTTTTTTCAGCCTAACAAAGTGTATTTTTCTCGCTCTTTGCTGCTCCGAGTTATTGGAAGATTTAAACGAACACTAAAGTGAAAAATGAGTCGATCGCTTGTTGCCCCGTGGTCTTCAATTTAATTAGTCACAAGTAATGAAATCAATGGCGACAAAACGTAAAACAAATAATATTAACGTTTTATTAGTTCGACCCAGACCTTAGGTCTGGACGAAGTGTTGAATTTAGTCACTTCGGGGATAAAAATGACCCTATAGATTTTCATCAAATGTCGACGTTTCAGACCATAAGGAGCCCAATTCAACAATTAAAAAATTTGTGTCCGTGATCTTGTACGTACGTACGTCCGTACGTCCCGTTTTTTTTTTGTCGCGCGATAACTCGCGTACGGATAAGCGTAATGACATACTTTACTTTTATATATATAACTTTTTTTTTTTAAATACGTGACTTGACATAACTTAGATCTGATTAGATTTTGGCGCAGATGCATCCAGCCCTTACTAAAAAACATTAAGTTTCTATGTAGTTTATTGCATTTATTTTGAAAAATACAAATTTTATTAAAAAATATTTCAAACAAAAAAGATAGAGCATTAAATTCTCTACAATAAGGTTGTATGCATTTTCTTCCTAAAGTCAACGATAATGCCATAAAAACTGGTTTAAAATACTTGTGACTATTGTCTGAAAAAGTATTGAATTTGATCACCTCGGCAAAAAAATTACCCTATAGTTTTTCATCAAATTTTTTGACGTTTCGACCCCCTACCCCCCAGGGGTAGTCTTATCCAGCCCCTCTGGCGCGGTGATCACCTACGGGCGCATAAGTTCTTTTACGCCCTTGATACGAAAATAACTATTTGGATATATCTAAACGATATCTTATAGATATCTAAAAGATATCCCTCAGAGATCTTTTCGACACTTTCAAAAATATTTTTGGCGAATTATATGTATATATATATATTGTATATATAAGATCATAATAATACAGACAGTAATTAGTAAAACATAGTAAACATGTAATATGCATCGAATAGTCTATTACAATACAAGTGCATGAAGTAAGTGTTTTACAACTTTTATTTATTAATACTTCGGCTGGCCTGTTGTCGGGGTCGAAGTTTTGAAAATGTTCATTATCAATTTTCATACGTATAAGAAACACTATATTGTTGTAACATATCTATCGAAGCCACTTGGACCTAATTATGATTGGACCTCCAAATATCGATATAATTTTATAATATAATTGAAAGCTGTTAGTAAAGGAACGAGTATTAAGGAATAGCTGACTCTCGATCCACTGGGTCGAAATGTCTGAGCGAGCGAAGCACCACGCGGGCACTTGTTTTGTCAATTATATTTTTTTTTTGAAAGGTGCTATTGTTAAACAGATTCTTATTATCCAGATATATTAGCCCAAAATAGATTGCATTTAATTATTTTAATGACGTGTGTACGTTTTATCGTATGTGCTTATGTGTACAATATTTGTTTAAAAAATATACTACACTTACAATATTTTTAAAATTTCAACTTTTTTTGCAATAAAAAGTTCAAAATATTTTTGCGCAGTTTTCCGATGATTGGCAAGACGTTGATCAACTTTTTTTTTTAGAAAGAGCAGTTAATTAATTGCCAAACTGTTAATTTCATATTGCTAGACTGTTAATTTCATATAGCAGTAACATTGCAGTCCATTATGGATATTTTCCCAGGAAATAACCCATGTGCGAAATGCCGATGCTGACCATACGGCCCAACGTCGGCAACTTCACTGTGCCAGAATCGGACCAGCATTGGTAGCCGTTACTGGCTATAACAAATTGCCAAACTTCGGCTGAAAACTGGCCAACGCATCGGGCCAGGCCTGGCAACTTGATCTCATAGGTATTTCTCCCGATCGTTGTCCCAGCGTCGTCCCAATATTGGGCCCGAGTATCGTACCAAGTCTGGCAAAGTGATAGTGCCAAATCACGGCCCAGCGATGGAAGCATTTCGGACCAATTCTAGCAAATTTATTTCATACAAGGTACTGCCGATCGTTGGCCCACATTTGGTCCAAACCCGACCCGAGCATCGGACCAACCCCGTCGAATTATAAATAGTGCCAAATCTCGGCCCAGCGTTGACAGCCGACTTTCGGCTACCGATGCTGGCCCAACGTTGGCAACTTCACTGTGCCAGATTCGAGCCAGCATTGGTAGCCGATACTGGCTATCACAAATTGCCAAAACTTCGGCTGAAAACTGGCCACGCATCAGGCCAAGCCTGGCAAATTGATCTCATAGGTATTTCTCCCGATCGTCGTCCCAGTGTCGGCCCAATATGGGGCCCGAGTATCGGACCAAGTCTGGCAAAGTGATAGTGCCAAAACTCGGCCCAGCGATGGAAACATTCAGGACCGAACATCGGGCCAATTATAGCAAATTTATTTCATACAAGGTACTGCCGATCGTTGGCCTACAGTTGGTCCAAAACCGACCCGAGCATCGGACCAACCCCGTCGAATTAATAGTGCCAAATCTCGGCCCAGCATTGACGGCAACTTTATTGTGCCAGTATAGGGCCAGCATTGGTAGCCGATACTGACTGTAACAAATTGCCAAACTTCGGCTGAAAACTGGCCAATGCATCGGGCCAGGCCTGGCAAATTGATCTCATAGGCATTTCTCCCGATTGTCGTCCCAGCGTCGGCCCAATATTGTGATAGTGCCAAATCTCGGTCCAGCGATGGAAACATTCGGGACCGAACATCGGTCCAAGCCTAGCAAATTTATTTCAAACAGAATATTGCCGATCGAATATCGACCGTATCGAAAACGATGCAAGATAGAGCAAAAATTTACTAAACCTTTTTGGTAGAGGAGGAAATTTCCTACAAAAAAGTCCGGGAGAGCATATCTAGTCTAAAAAGTATAACTTAGGCGGGAGCAAGTCTCGAAGAAAGCATCGTAGTTTTGCTGTCTCATCCGTGAGCGTTTTCACAGTCTGAGACTCTGACATTCTTAGATTGATATCTCGCGGCACAAAGTGAAGAAGCAGCCCCGAAATCTTAGTACAGTGGCGAAGGATTCCCTACAGTTACATACTTGCACAGTTCTCTCCGTGTACGAGCCCTCCGATCTCTGGAGACTCGGCCCATAGCCAGCGGTGACGTTCGAATCCCCAGGGAAACCCAGCAGATAAGTTCCGGCCGTAGCCGCTAGGAACGCGTCGCCGAACCGCATATGAAGTAGCGCCCGCGTTCCTTGAAGTGTGGGCACCAACGCGGCAACTCCGGCCGGAGGGCGATCTCACCACTTGTACCTATTTTGGTGTCGGGGGGACTTTACCTCCGACTAAGAACTAACTCGTGATAAACGACGAATTAGAAATTAATATTTTTATTTACAGGAATACGATGGAACTAGTACGACGTTTTACGAACTTACTAATCCAACTCGTTGGAGTTCCAAATTTGGCCCCGCCCAGGGGCTTACAACATCAAAAGACTCGTCAATAAGGAGGGATATATGCATATACCCATCGATGTATATACATCTTCCAGGTTTCTTCCAATAACAATAAATACGTTTCAACGTTTGTTTTTCTTTTTTTATCGTGCTGCTGCTGCGACGTTGCAAAGACAATAATGCCTCTAAAATTTAACTGCAATAGGCTCTGTGCCATCGCCGACGATCAACGCCGCGCCAATACTGTCTTTGATGCCGGGCCAGTGCTGGCTGTCGATGCTGTGACAGTGCTGGCAGCCACTAATGGTCCAATACCGGTTGCCGAGTCTAGGCCGTAGTGTCGTAACAGACTCTGGGCCATTGCCGACAGTCAATGCCGCGCCAATACTGGCTGCCGATGCCAGGCCAGTGCTGGCTGTCGATGCCGTGACAGTGCTGGCATCCATTACTGGACCAAGACCGGTTGCCGAGTCTAGGCCGTAGTGTCGCACCAAGACTCATGCCAGTGTTGGCCCAATGCCGCAGCCGAGCCTCGGCACCGCCGTTGCCAGGACTGGGCCGTTACGAATTTCGCACATGGGAAGCAACGCACACGACATGCAGGTCCGCTAATAGTATATTACCTAACAAGGGTGTAAAGTGTACTTTTACGCACCCGGCGTGAACTATACATACGAGGCGCCGAAGGCCCCTACTGATATATAAAATTCCCGACCGATGCGTAACAGTTATACTTTACACCCATGTTAGGTATCCTAGTTTTTGTAATTGGGTGCGTAAGAGAGTGCGTAAAGTTTTGATGCCTGGTTGAGTGCGTAAAGTACAACTTTAGGCACGACCGTTCACTTTACGAATTTTGTCGTCGGGAGTGCGTAAAAGTGAACTTTACGCACGAAAAACTGGCATCAAAAGTACTTTACGCATGAGGTTTACGCAAACAATTACAAAAAGAAAATTCCAGCCTGAACAGCCTGAAGTTTCCATAAAATTTTCAGTAATTTACTGTTGTAGTATTTAATTATCGTTACTGATGTTTCAAAATAATGACCAGCCTATAAACCAGATTTGAAATATATTTTATCACGATGAATTATGTGTACAGTATTTACGAAAGCTTACACAATATTCATTTTAGGGACATGAACTTGAGAAACTATTCGCGGCTGATTAGATTTCCTCGAAATATATAATGAGGAAACCAATATAACGCTTCTGCATCTAATGAGTAGAGTGATTCAGTCGTTAATAATATATTAAGTACATTAAATTAACATCATGATAAACGCACTATGTCGATAATGTTCTAATATAAAAGGCGTCGGCGTTCCTCATTAGTTAATAATTCGAACAGTGCATCTGTGAAGTCAAGATTACACCAGAACTAGTGCAGTACGCCTAAGAATTCATCATATTTTTATTAATTATATATCTCGTCTGTTGGTAATACAATACAATATTTATTATAGACAATACTACTATCGTTTTTAACACTAACAATTTAATATCGCCTAATATCTGGCGTAACAGAAAAATTGACAAAATATCGACATACTGTGTTTTGTTGGAGACACATATATATACGGGAAACGAAGAGTCTTCCACATTTTAATTAAAAATTACTGTACAGATAGTAGTTCAAGTGCGTAAAAGTTTTTTTTGACATACTATGCGTAAAATTTGATTTTACGCACCTTTTTCAGTGCGTAAAATACGGTTTTACGCATTTGTGCTGTCCGGCCGCCCTCTCGTGTCCGGCATTGTCGGCCACTCGACTCCGGCGGTCAACACTCGTGCGTAACATCGTCTTTAACACACACTAAAAAAAGCGCGCAAATTTTACGCATAGTATGTCAAAAAATATCGTTCGATACACGAGCGTAAGAATTCGATTTTACGCTCTTGAATCGAAAAATACTATTCTTTGAATTTTAAGGTTGCTGGTGGAGCAGAGAGTGAGGTTTTGTAATTGTGTCCATAAAGCTAGTGCATAATAGCAGTTTTCTTAGTGCGTAAAATGCAGTTAAAACATGAAAAATTCTTAAAACCGCACTTTACACACACTGTTTTAAAATAGTAGTTTTCGTTACAAGGGCGTAAAAGTTTTTTTACGAATGGGAGAGAATTCACATTCGTTCAAAAAACATTTTTACACATGTTCCGAAACATTTTTTGTTGCAATGGTGCGTAATGTGTCCCAACACGGAAAAAATAATCCAACGAAAATCCCTGAACTCGTTCGGATGTTGAGGATTTGAGAAAAGTTGGACGGAAACCTCATGATTATTAGTAAATGTATGCGAAACGTTTCTGAATAATTCTGAAACTCTAATTATGTAGTAACAAATTGATTCGGAAATCCGCTGAAAATAATTATTCAAATTTAAGTTTGGGGGAATTACACACAGTGAGCGTGAAAATCCCTGAACCCTTCGGAAATATTTCTCGTGCGGGCAGAGCAGGTTTCTCTATCGGCATAGCGTTAGCCTTATTTACAGTTGAAAATAATAACTCGACAGTGGTCGAACATACTAAAGTGTATGATTATCGTGTAGCAGACTCGTATTCGTATCTCCGTCGGAGTTAGAATTTTTCGCGTAAATGTAGAACTAAAATAGTATATTACGATACAAGTGCGCGAAGTAGGTGATTTGCGCACGAGTGTAACGAGTGCGAAATTCACCTACGGCGCACGTATATCGTATTCTATTTTTTTTTTTGACTACGTGAGAGAAATTTTTCGCGCACTGTTTTGAGTGTGCACTGAAATGAGTGCGCGAAGTGCAGTGCGCAAATGGGTTACTTCGCGCACGGAGTTAAAAATAGTATATTACCTAACAAGGGTGTAAAGTGTACTTTTACGCATCAGGCGTGAACTATACATACGAGGCGCCGAGTGATGTGTAAAATTCCCGACCGATGGGTAACAGTTATCCTTTACACCTATGTTAGGTGTCCTTGTTTTTGTAATTGGGTGCGTAAAGAGTGTAAGTAAAGTTTTGATGCCTGGTTGAGTGCGTAAAGTACAACTTTACGCACGACCGTTCACTTTACGATTTTTGTCGTCGGGAGTGCGTAAAAGTGAACTTTACGCACGAAAAACAGGCATCAAAAGTACTTTACGCACTGTTACGGACAGAATCGATGTTTTATCGACTGCGGTACCCGGCGTAGGTTTTTTCCCACAAAGGTGGTTTTCCCTACGCCATTGCACACCCGAATGGGGGTACCTCTCAAAATGAAGCAGGCCTGTTAGGTAAATTATGTAAAAGGCCCTTCGAAATGGTGACGATCTCGATACAATTATTTGTAATTCGAATAGTATGATATCGATGTGTAATATGACGTCGTAGTCTATTTAAATGTTCGAGAGTTTGAAAGATTGAACGAAGATGTGAAAAAGTGACGATCGGGTTGACAGAGAACGTGCCGGAACGGCAGAAGGTTAGGAAGTCCGCGTCGCGATCGGATCGTCACCGGTTGATCGGAATAAATAATTAATATTTTCGTGTGGCCGATCAAACCGCGTGTTTTATTTAAAAGCCCTTGCACCAGTCGTTTACACGCACACAATTACAAAAATTAAATTTTTATCTTCGTCTTTCTTTTTTAAATTGTTTCAAATTTTTCTTGAACTTTTCAGTTAATATTTGTTGAAAATAGGACACTTTGGGGATATTGGTACAGAGTGTACAGGTTTCTTTGAAGGAATTATGACTTTTATTAAGCGCGGTTCTACAGAATGTATTTTCGCAGCGTACTTTGCGAAAGGCGAATTGATGACTGCCCGTCTCCACGCACGATAACGATTTCGAAAATGAATTTTCTCCCCTCTCTCTCTACAATGACCCGTAATACAACGCTATTTATTACATTTAAATTAACACACTGATGACAGAATTAACTGACCGCGAAATTTAATAATTCTTTCCGCAACATTCTCCCACCCTTTTGTTTGATACAATATTATCATTTCATAATGTAAAATCACTTCGCATTTACCATATAAATAAGTTTATATAATACTATACAAAAATTCAATAACGGAACAAATGAATTTTATACAATATTATTCAATAATTCAATGTTGACACGAAATAGATTTATACAATACTATACAGGAGAAAAATAGTTTCAGGAAAGAAACAGTAAAACCATCCGATAACGAAGTCATACATTTTTTTTTCTGTTAAAATTAAATATTTTTTAATATCTGACCGGAATTTTAATTTGACGACCACTTCTCGTGGTTACAATTTTTTGTTCGTTATTATTCGCGATACATATTTCGTTCGATTTTTTCTTCGACGCGTTATGTTCTACTATCGGATCGGTTTCTTTATTATACTTTTTCGTTCTCGCATTGTCTCTCAAACTCTGTGTGATTTCAGAACTACTTGAAGGAATTTCTAATGGATAAATTCGCTGCACCGATCTCTTTAATGTACCATTTTTTGTTTTTAATACAAATACTCTAGCATTCCCATCTCTACTACTAATCACGTCTACTACACGCGCGAGAGGCCAATCGATGCGTTTACGTACATCATCTCCAATTAAAACAACATCTCCTATGTTTATATTCCTTTTATCCTTTTTATCATTTTTCAGCAATAATTGTCCAAGATATTCGGTACGAAATCTAGCTCGAAGCGCGTCACAAATTTGTTGCCTATATCTTAATTTTTTATTTAATTTGTCGCAGTACAACATATCGCAATCTGGGACACCTATTTCGTGACCTTCATGTAGAAAAGTTGCTGGCGTTAATGCTTTAAGTCACATGGATCTTCCGAAATATACGTCAGAGGTCGCGAATTAATTATCGCCTCGGCGTCACATAATACCGTAGATAAACCCTCATATGTTAGACTTGCCCTGCCCAAAACCTTTCTTAATATAGTTTTTAATACTCCTATGAGACGCTCCCACCATCCCCCCCACCACGGCGATGAGGGCGGATTAAAATGCCATCGTATTTGCATTGCTGAACTTTTCTTTCTAATCCTTTCCCAATCTAGGGTACTCAGAACGTTTTTCGTACCCACAAAATTTGTCCCGTTATCACTGTACATTGTCGTTGGACGGCCACGTCTCGCAATAAATCTCCGCAGGCAATCCACGAATCCACCCACGGATATAGAAGATGCTAATTCCAAGTGTACCGCTCTATAAATTGCACATGTGAAAATGCAGATCCACCCCTTTCTTCCTCCTTTTACAAACATAGGTCCCGCGAAATCGACTCCGACAACTTCGAAGATTCTTGCATCCCTAACACGATTATAGGGTAAAGGAGGGGATTCACATTCCATACGTTTCACATTCTGTTTTTTACATACGATGCACTTTGAAACAACTGATTTTATTGCTCTACGGAGACCGATAACCCAGAAACGTTCGCGCAGATTACTAAGTATAGTCTGGCAGCCCGCGTGCCCCAACCGTTCATGTGTTTCCCGAACAAGTAAATTAATAACATCATGTTTACCATCTAAAAGAACTGGGCATAAAAAACTAAAATCATCCACATGATTATGTATCTTCGTCTTTAGAACATACAATCCGTCCTCATTAATGAAGGTTTTAAATGAGGATAGTTTTTTCCTGGCTATATTGTTAAACATTTCTGCTTGCAAAAATTGCAATAGTTTTAACTCCGCACCTTTTATTTCGGCATGTCAACCAAAGTAGTCGACGATCACTTCCTACGGGCAAAGATCTATCATCGTTTCTCTTACTAATCCTATTTTTACTATTTCGTATAAATCTTAACATCCACGCGAAAAACCGTACAGTCCCCGTATATGATGAAAAATGATCGTTCACTTTAAAATCTGAACATTTTGCGTTGAACATATGAATCAAGGTCGCCCCTTTTAGTTCTTTTCTAACTTGTTCTTCATCTATCTCTCGTCCGAGGGTAGGCCACTCAGCTTCGCCCTTATATAACCATGACGGGCCCTCCCACCAACGAGATTCTATTAATTGAGACGGACTGCATCCTCGCGACGGAAGATCCGCCGGGTTAGATTCACCGGGTACATGACGCCATTCATGCGATTTAGTAAACAATCTAATTTCCTTTACCCGATTATAGACAAACGTCCCCCACTGCATATCACGTTTTATCCATGCCAATACCGTAGTTGAATCGGACCAGTACACTATTCCATTGATACTCCGAGTCAACGATTCGGCCACCGAAGAAGCAAGTCTGACGGCGATCGTTGCTGCCATAAGTTCGAGACGTGGTATCGTTATTTCCTTTTTTGAAGCTACCCTAGATTTTGCACCCAAAAGATTCACAAAAACTTGTCCGTTATGTTCTACCCTTGCGAAAACCGCTGCAGCATAGGCCGATCCACTCGCATCTCCGAAAACATGCAAAGTTAGCTCGCCTTTTTCAATTTTACGCGGAATTTCTACTTGCTTCAACATGGGCAAATCGCTGAGCCAGACAACAAACTCAGTTTTTATATCATTATCAACTTCTGTATCCCAATCAACTTTTTCTGCCCATAGAGCCTGTAGCATCAACCTTGGCTGCAGCGATACCGGGCACGTAATGCCGATCGGATCAAAAACCTTGTGCGTAACCGACAAAATAAACCGCTTCGTAATAACTTCCGGTGTGTCGATATCCAAAACTGTCCTATTAATTGCAATTGTATCACTCCCTTTATTCCATTGTAATCCCAGAACGGATGTTATCTCGTTTTCTATTATATTACCCGAGTTCTCCCAACTACGGAGATCAAATCCACCAGTGGTCATAATAGAAGTGGATTCTCGTATAAAATCTTTCAACTCCCGTTCTGAATCCACGCTCGTGACACAATTGTCCACATAAAAGGAATTTTTCAATTTTTTGATAGTTTCTATAGTCCAATCGGCCAAGGGCCCGTTCACTTTCTCCAAGGCCGACGCTAAAACAAGCTCAATAATGGCTGATAACATAAACGGACTACAAGATAGGCCAAACACTACACGACAATGCCGAAAAACAACTTTTTCCCCGTTTATATTCCAAAGGAATCGGAGATAATCTCTATCGGTCGGACTGATCACGATCTGGAGAAAAGCTTTTCTTATATCAGAAATCACTCCGATTTCTCCCTCTCGAAATCTGATCAGACACGACGGAACGAGATCTATCAAATTTGGGCCTCTTTCGAGGCATTGGTTGAGTGACGGATGTCCCGCTACGCACGCTGATGCATCGAAAACCGGCCTCATTTTCGTTGTACCGTGTTCTTTAATTACCGGGCGGTGTGGCAAATAATGACCAGGATTGTCTATTTCGTTATCGGAAACCCTCTCTATGATACCCTCTAATAACCATTCTTTAAATATATTATTATATTCGTCATAAAGTTTTAATCTTTTAAGTCTATCAATGCTCTTATTCAGTCTAGCGAGGGAAAGATCATAATTACTAGCTACCGGAGCCTGGTCAGGCACCCACGGCAACTTGACTTCGTACCGACTATCTTTGTTCAACCTTGCCGTTTTTATCAAAAACTCGCGAGTTTGTTCATCTCTGATCGATTTTTCCGTTTTTTCAATGGGATCTGTAATACCAATTATGTCTAAACGCCACAGATCCACCAAAGAGGCCTCGCGAACTTGCATAGCCGTGATAACCAGCGCAGTATCCGAATCTTTAACCCTTTCCGGTAATCTACCCATTATTGTCCATCCCAAAAAGGTTCTGAAAGCAGTCAGACCGTTACTCAAGGTAAACTTATCGCCCGTTAACAGTTTCCCGGCGATATCTGCACCAATAAGGAGATCAATAGATGCCCTTTCACAATCGATGTCGGACAAAACGATATTATTCGAACGCAATTCCTCGACCCAAGAGTCGTTTTTGATGCAAGGAATTGTATCGCATATAACGTCTTGACCCATCGCTGAAAAATTGCATGCATATGATTCATCCAAATTTGCTAAACGGACTCGATAAGTATCGCGCTCTTCAAGTTGCGATTTGATACCACCGAAAAGCGAATGCGCGACATTTCGTTTACCGAGAGACTCGTATCCTAAATCATTAGCGATATTTATTCGAATATACGAGCGTTGCGAAGCAGTGTCTATTACAGCGCGTACAATCTTTTCACAATCATTCGAATACACTCTTACGCGTAACGTCTGTAAATAAACCTCTGTTAATTCCGAGAAGGTAGCCAAACTAACTTCGCTCAATTTCAAATCGCTTTTCCTATTATATTTATTTTGATCGGAATTTCCATTATTTAAATTCGGACACATAAGCAAATAATGTCGCTTTGAACAAATCTCACATTTTACATTGACTTTACATTTCTTTGCGAGGTGTCCACGTCTCAAACAATAAAAGCACGCATTTTCGCGTTTCACGATATCGCGTCTTTCGTTTAACGTAAAATCACGCGCCGTGTCACAATTCCGACTATCATGACATGCTTTACAAAATATACACGAAATCTTCTCATTTTTGGCGGTAAAAAGAACACTCGCGCTCGCGACATCCTTATTCACTGTGTCTATTTTACCTTTAATTTTCTTCGGACGATCTCGTTCCGCAGACAATCGAAAACCCGCTAACGCCATGCCTATTCGTTCCTCGTTCTCTACTTCAGTCTGCATAAATTCTAAAAGTCTTGTTAAGCGATCCTTCGTCACACGTTGGCCATTGCTGTTCGTTTCCACTTCACGTGGTCCACTTCCGGAAGTGCCGACTCGACTAATGGATACAGCATGGCGGCACATTTGTCCGTCGTCACACCAAGCGTATCGAGTGCTCGGATATAAGACTCGATTTTGTCATATAATGCCGAAAGTGCCGGCCTTTTATCTTCATTAACGACGTTTTGTAGCACGAGCCCAAGAAGCTCTCGCACATAGAACTCGACGATAATATCGTCGCGACCGAAACGATTTTTGAGACACGTGACTGCCTTTTCATAGTTTTCTCCCGTGGGAGGAAAACTATTAACAAGCTCGTTCGCGCGAGAATTCGGAACTGTAGCTTGTAAAAGGTACTGGAACTTGTCTTCTTTACTCATGGTACGATCTTCATGAATCTTCTTGAATTGACTCCAGAAAGGGAGCCATTCCTTGACTTGATCGGTAAACCTCGGTAGTTCAATGCTTGGAAGTCTTAAAGACTTCGTTGCCTGCGACGATAAAACGCCTCGTGAAGCGGGAACTTCTGCGGGTATCGTCGATTCAGTCATCTTCATCTTTGCTGCCAAATAACTCCTTTTATAATTATCGTCCGATTCCATCTCTTTTGCGATGTCGTCATCTTCCATATCGGATCGAAAGAGTTCATCATTATATTTTGCATGAACCGCATCTAGCTCAATTACCTTCGATTCAAGAAACTGGAAAGCGACCATAATCTCTTCTCTCGTACATTCTTCTTGTAATTTCGAAAGAAAAGTCGAATGTGCCTTCGTAAAGGCTGTACGAAGCGCTCTTCTTTGTTTCTTCAAATGCTCCATTAATGCACAATCAAGAGCACTGTCACTGGTTGAAACACTTTCCACTAACCCCGCGTCCTGTCACGGTCGCCAGATGTTGAAAATAGGACACTTTGGGGATATTGGTACAGAGTGTATAGGTTTCTTTGAAGGAATTATGACTTTTATTAAGCGCGGTTCTACAGAATGTATTTTCGCAGCGTACTTTGCGAAAGGCGAATTGATGACTGCCCGTCTCCACGCACGATAACGATTTCGAAAATGAATTTTCTCCCCTCTCTCTCTACAATGACCTGTAACACAACGCTATTTATTACATTTAAATTAACACACTGATGACAGAATTAACTGACCGCGAAATTTAATAATTCTTTCCGCAACAATATTCTTGTTGAGTTTTGAAATGATTCTTGACAAGTTCTCAGACATTTACTATTAATTGAATCGTAATATTCCTCCAAATTTTCTCAAATCCTCAACATCCGAACGAGTTCAACGATTTTCACTGCATTATTTTTTTCCGTGTACAAATTGAAAAAAAAAACACTTTACGTAAAGTATGTGCAAAAATGTTTTCTAAACGATTGTGAATGCAACCCTCGCTTCCGCTCGGGCAGCAACCCCTTCCATTCGTAAAAAACACTATTACACCCTTGTTTCGAAAACTTGTATTATGTGTGTATTTTCGGTGTGTAAAATAAACTCGTACGTAAAGTAAACTTTACGCACTGCGTTACGCACACTATAACCAAATCATTATTTGTTGCATGGAAATGTCCCTATATATCAACGGATTTTACAAGTTCACCCAAGCGCATTGATTCTGCTGTTTTCGATAAATATTTTACCATTTTTTTACATTTTCGCAAGTTGCACGGGAAAAAAAACTGTCCAAGATCTCTGAAAAACTTTTTCTTTCTTATATCAATAAGTATGTAACCGTTTTTTAAAGCTTTACAATTAAAGGTAAACAAATAAAAAAACAACGGCTTAGGACTACACATTGATAAATGATAGCCAAAGTTGAACTATTTATTTGATCACCTATAAAAATGCCATCCATTTACAATTATTGAAGATGTAATTAACTATTTTAAAACATGTTGTCTGTTTTCCTTAGTTTATTTAACCTTGTTTTTTTCTTAAATTATATTATCGAAATCACAGCCGTAACTAAGAAAGTGGTTACTTTTATTTTTTAATATCCGTAATTAATGATGTAGTGTCGTTGTTTTAAACCTTATAAAATTATTTATGAAAACATCCTAATTTTCAGATATGGGCAAATGCGCAGAACTTTCAATTTTTCTGTGATACAGTGATATAAGGAAATAAACATGTTCACTATTAAAATATATGTAATGCAAGTTTATACTGCGCTTTAAACACATTCAAATAATGTATCTTGATAATATCGAGTCAATTAGTAAACAGAGACACTTGCTACAGACGTTCAGGAATTGAAAAACGATAAAAGTCACTTGTAATTCTTACAAATTATTGAAAAATTCGCTATGCTACATCTATGCCCAACAACATATTTTATTTTCTCAAAGTACAAAATGTAATCAAATAAATCCACTAAGTAATAGTCAGAGTATTATATGTGTGCTTACTTTTAATAAAAAACTACATGGATTTAAAACTTCCTGATAAATTTTGTAGAAATATAAAATGAATTTAAATTATCTATTATAATTTTCATGCCTTATTATTAATCGTTTTCACTCAGAGAAATTACGGTGTCACTCATCCGTGTGCGCCTGTTTTTGAGAGGACTGCGCATCGTCTCACCTATATCTTTTGCAATTTTGTAAAAATATGTCCCATATACAGGGTGAAGCAAACGCATGGAATGCCCTGAGCATTCAAGCTTAAGGGGAGACGCCGGTGAGATTTCAGCTACATTAAATTGCAATTAAAAAAAATCGAAAAAAATTGTTATAAGCATCATTTTTCTTCACAAATTAAGTGGTGTAGTCGAAAAAAGAAAAAAAAATTTTTTGGCCGAGTTAGAATTTTTTATTTTTGATCTAAGCCACGTATCATCAAATCCATGCGTAATTTTGTTTGAAATCGTAAAAAAAGCATACAAAAAAAATTTGGTTACACTTTACCCAAAATTGACGGAGGATATGCATTTTTTAGGTGTTTTATGGTCGATTTTTAATAAAATTGACCACTTTTTGGTTACAAGAACTGTTCATTATACGATAAATTCCAAATTAATGTTTATTGAAACATAAGAAATAAATTTATATTATATTTCTATATATCTTTTTATTAAACAAAAATTTTTTTATTAATTTTTTTCAATTTTTTTCAATTTTTTAGTTTTTACATTTTGTTTTTCATTTTGAAAATATATTTTTAGAGCATTTCTGCTCCGTATATAGTTCCTCTTTTTTTCATACTTCCAGACTTCTTGTACCATGTTTAGCAAGGCTATGGCTCGTCGTTTTTGAACTTTTCATTAGATTGTTATATATGATTATATTTATATAAAAAATAATCGCAGGACAAATTTTTGCATTATACGCCGAAATGGAGAAGTGGAGCTATTTACGTCATTTTATGTCGGTACACGTCATCTACTCAGATAAAAAACATCAGGACTAGAACATGTGGAAATGTCCTCTTCGAATGTAATTGCATTATTAGATGAAACACTTCAATACTTGTACAATAATGTACTAATATTAGAAAAATGGCAATTCTCGCCCATTTCCCCAGCCGAAATAATGATCTCTTCAAAAAGTAGATATTTTCGTTACAAGGGCGTAAAATGAACTTTCACCCCCGTGATACAAACTTAATTGTATAGTAGAAGTGTTCGTATCAAAAAGAAGAGTTGAGATTGCAACATCTTTAGCTGCTTGTGAATACAACGTCGGATGTGTTAAAACGATCATCACATTATTAGAGCAAGCAGGATTATCAGTAGGACATGAAACTGTTACACTGGCAAGAAATCGCGATTCTCATAGAATAGAAAAAGGCATTGAACAATCGAATGAAAAGTTCAAAAACGCACAACGAGCCATAGCCTTAGCACAAAACAGGCTAGAAGACGTCTTTATGGAAAACGAAGGGACTATGTACGGAGCAGGAGTGTTCTAGAAAGATATTTTATTAATGAAAAAAAATGTAAAAAAAATTGAAAAAAATTACAAAAATTTTGTTAATAAAAAAAAATATAGAAATATAAAATAGATTTATTTTTTACGTTACACTGAACATTTCTTTGAAATTTATTATACAATAAACAGTTGTTGGAGCCAACAAGGGGTTGATTTTAATATCATAAAATCATAAAACATCTAAAAAGATATTCTCAAAATGAAAAAAAAATATAAAAAAATTGATAAAAAACTTTTTTTTTATTAAAAAAAATGTAGGAATATACAATAAATGTATTTCTTATGTTTCGATGAACATTAATTTAGAATTTATCGTATAATAAACAGTTCTTGTAACCAAAAAGTGGTTCATTTTATTAAAAATCGACCATAAAACACCTAAAAAAAGCATATCCTCCGTCAATTTTGGATAAAGTGTAACCAAATTTTTTTTTAAGTTTTTTTTACGATTTCAAACAAAATTACGCATGGATTTCACGATACGTGGCTTAGATCAAAAATAAAAAATTCTAACTCGGCCAAAAATTTTTTTTTTTTTTTCGACTACACCACTTAACTTGTGAAGAAAAATGATGCTTATAACAATTTTTTTCGATTTTTTTTTAATTGCAATTTAATGTAGCTGAAATCTCACCGGTGTCTCCCCTTAAAACGAGTCATTATATACGTGAATAATAATCGTAGGTACATCTACAGATAGTGATTTGAATTCTACACAAGCCATTTAATACGAGTCCCCATTCGACATCTGTTGCCATTTAAGATTTTATTTCCAGTCGTCACAACTAGTTGTATTAGAGAATCAATAGGTGTAATGAAAATGTAGCGAAAATCGAGTTTCGTAATTTTATTTGTACTCATTTCAAGGTCAAAAAAATGAAAACCGAGAAATCAAAGTTGATCAGTTTCTCGAATTATCGAAACATATGTAACAGTATCCATTCATAATATTTGATTATCCGTACAAAAATATTGGTACTCTATTGCATGCATGTTTCTACAGATCATCCCACATTTAATACTAATTAAGCGGGGCACTGTTTCCCGAAAGCTTTGCGATAAACATATGTGAAGTGATAGGCAGCAGTTACATCAGTCAGGAGCTTTTCTATATAGTTAACATGACGATTTAAACAAAAATATGTAATTCGGGGAACACATCAACCAAGATTATGAGAAGATCGTAGAGTATAAAATGAAAATAAGCATAGAAATTTGATCAAAGACCTATATGGCTGATGTATATAGTTGAAGCCAGGATATTTAATTTGATATAATTTTATTTTTCAAATCATTTTGCAGAGTCCAACAGCACAACAATGTATAACATCGGTGGAATGTTTTACCCCGGGAAAGCTATGACAGAAGATCTAGAATTTCAACGACGACATAATATTCGTATGCACGGATTATATAATCCACAAGCAGGTATGTATATTTATGGGCAAATCCACGGAACCGGTCGATTTTGTGTTACCGACAGATTTTACCTTTTTAAAAATATCCTATAAACTTTTACATATTTCTACTACTTTCGGATTCCATTGAAAACTTGTCGAACAAAGAAAATTCAATGAATGTTTACGTACATGCCTTATATAAATAACAAAATAGTGTTAATTAACAAAGAAAATGAAATTTCCAATGTTACTTTTCAGTTCTTAAGGGTATAATTTTTTTGGCGTAGAAGGAAATAATCTCGTATCTCGTCCATTTATAGCTTTATTACAGAATAGATTGAAGGCTAAAAAAGGTGTGCTCTTAGTAAAAAAGGAACGGTCGCCGTTGAAAGTAGCCTTACCCATTATTTTTGAACATTGAAAACCCTCGAAATATTACGTAATATCTTTGGCGGCGAATCCTCAATTGCAATTTTTGAACAGTGCAACAAGCGAATAAATGTAGGGCTTATTGAATAATGTGCCACTTGAAATAAAGAAAATATTGCAATAATTATCACTCCATGTCAGGCCGTGAACGACTTTAAAATTAGACACTTTTTAGTAGCACATGTACGAAATAAAATATATTAGATTATAAATTTGCGTGATCATTAAAAGACGCCATTATAATTCTTGTATTCAAACGCCAATTTCTAATTCCAATTTTGAATGATTACAATTTAAAACTAGTGTTGGCGTGGTGCCTCGCTCGCTTCGCTCGCTCAGAAACTTCCACCCAGTGGAGAGTCGGCTATTCCTTAAGACTCGTTTGTTTACTAACAGCTTTCAATTATATTATAAAATTATATTGATATTTGGGGGTCCAATCATATTTAGGTCCAAGTGGCTTCGATAGATATGTTACAACAATATAGTGTTTCTTATATGTATGAAAATTGAAAATGAGCATTTTCAAAACTTCGACCCCGACAACAGGCCAGCCGAAGTATTAGTAAATAAAAGTTGCAAAACACTTACTTCATGCACTTGTATTCTAATAGACTATTCGATGCATATTACATGTTTACTGTGTTTTACTAATTACTGTCCGTATTATTATGATATTATATATACAATATATATACTATATATGTACAATATATATACTATATATGACGAAGTATATATACAATATAATTCGTCAAAGATATCTTGAAAGTGTCGAGAAGATCTATGACGGATATTTTATAGATACCTATAAGACATCTTTGAGATATATCGAAATAGTTATTTTCGTATCAAGGGCGTAAAAGAACTTTGCGCCCGTAGGTGGTCACCTCGCCCGAGGGGCTGGCAAAGACTACCCCTGGTGGGTAGTGGGTCGAAACGTCAAAATTTGATGAAAAACAATAGGGTAATTTTTTTGCCGCGATGACCAAATTCAATACTTTTTCAAACAATAGTCATAAACATTTTAAACCAGTTTTTATGGCATTATCGTTGACTTTAGGAAGAAAATGCATCCAACCTTTTTTGTAGAGAATTTCATGCTCTATCTTTTTTATTTGAAACATTTTTTAATAAAATTTGTATTTTTCAAAATAAATGCAAAAAACTACAAAGAAACTTAATTGGGGCTAATTTTTTTTAGTAATGGAAATCTGCCCCAAAATCTAATCAGATCTAAGTTATGCCAAGACGCGTATTTTAAAAAAAATTTATGTCAATAAGCTTATCCGTTCGCGAGTTATCGCGAGACAAAAAAACGGGACGTACGGACGTACGTACGTACAAGATCACGGACACAAATTTTGTTGATTTGGGTTCCTTAGGGTCTGAAACGTCGACATTTGATGAAAAACTATATGGTATTTTTTTTGCCCGAAGTGACCAAATTCAATACTTCGTCCAGACTTAGTCTGGGTCGAAGTAACTAGATGCCTTCGACCCGGGTGCCTATAATTTTGGCTAAATTCGTATTGCAGTTCCCTGACGAAAGGCTGATGCTTCCGGGAATATTCCCATTTTAACAATGCCAGGAAAGAAGGCGGCAGAGGGTAGTTCTAGCATCATCAGATTCGAGTAGTTTCTATACGTATATTGTAACAATATCTTGTTCCTTAAATAGGGTGAATATGCCAATGAATGGACGGTTAAGCATTTTTCACACTTTGATCGATTGTAACTTTTGAATTCCTTTATGAAAATTTAATTATGATACCACTATTAGAATCGTTAGACTTTGCTCTTTATGACCGTGTAGTTCAACCTTTGATTTTATTTAATTATTAACATCGTCTTCATACGTTTGTAAAAAAATCCGCTAAACCCCAATGAATAGACGGGTTAAATCAAATGGGACGTTTTCAGTACCAGTTTTGGATGGCTTTAAAACTTTGCTTTGATTTTACAAAATAATAAACACTTGATGATCAATAGTACTTGTTAACGACTGGTGGAAGGGCTTGTAAATAAAAACACGCGGTTTGATCAGCCGACTAAAAAACGTATTAATTTATTGCGATCAACCGGTGACGATCCGATCGCGGCGCGGACTTCATAACCTTCTCACGTTCCAGAACGTTCTCTCTCAACCCGATCGTCACTTTTTCACATCTTCGTTCGATCTTTCTAACTCTAGAACATTTAAATAGACTACGACGTCATATTACACATCGATATCATACTATTTGAATTACAAATAATTGTATCGAGATCGTCACCATTTCGAAGGGCCTTTTACATAATTTACCTAACAGGCCTGCTTCATTTTGAGAGGTACCCCCATTCGGGTGTGCAATGGCGTAGGGAAAACCACCTTTGTGGGAAAAAACCTACGCCGGGTACCGCAGTCGATAAAACATCGATTCTGTCCGTAACATTCTCCCCCCTGTACGAAGTCTACGGACTCGTACACTCCACGAGAATCGATGTTTTCATAACCCATTCAATTCGTCATCGAACTCTCCACACTTCGAGCACTCCATATTAATAAATTTTGGGATTCGCAAGGCACTTATTACATGGTACCATAACTCAACAACCAAACACAATCTCATACTCATTCCTTTCAAAGTCGCTAATATCGTTACATATGCTTTCGTCAATACAGCTTCCATTTCACATTCCTTTAAATTCAAACTCACATCAATAACATGTGATACATCACAGCATAATTAGCTCCAGGTCATCAGTAGTTACGTCCAAGTCAGTGAAAATGACAAAGCAGGTCGATCACTAACTACTAAAATATTACTTAAATAATAGCAAACATAAAAACAAATTTAGTGATCGTAAAGCAAAAACTAAAGAGCGCATAAGCAGCGCCAAAGGGCGAGTGCTACCAATGTAAGAATGTTTGCAGACGCCCGTAACGCTACTCAAATACTACACGCAAAAAAATTTTAAGTTACAGCCATCGCAGAAGGCGGTTACTGCTACCGTATATGTTAAGTAGGCTCGTTCGGTTACAGCAAATGCCTTGTGCGGTAGCTACTACTGCACAGCAAGCAATGTCATTTACTGGAATGGAAACTCGCTGTAATCGTGCAGCAAGAAGTAGCGCTTGCCGAAAGCTTTAGTTATAGAGACCTAACCTGAGAAATTAATATGCTTTGTTTTGTGTATACACCTCGACGCAAAAACATAACCTGCATATATCTGAAAGAAATAGTAGCAATCAAACATATTTGATATATTTCATTGCTATATGTCAGGAATTAAGGAAAAGTATAATGAAACAAATGGTATTGTACTTCGAAAATTATAAATAAAAATAAACGACGTGTTTAACCTAAAAATATAGATACAATTAAGGGGCTTCTAGTAAGGTCAGTCAATAAGGTTGGAAAACTGTGCTAAAAAATGTGAATTTAAAATGACTGGTAATCAATTCGTGAAAAGACAGTTCTAACCACTAGACATGTTCTAAAAATGATTAAAAATTATCTATATCATGCTATTTTTTTATCTAATTTTAGATCTAATATCTACTATCAGTGATAAAACTCTAATCGAAACAAGGCTTCGGATCTAAAATGTTAGGATAAAAAAAGGTTTTTAATCTAAAATCTACTATCGATCATATATCATTAGTGGCATTCTTAGCGAAAGAGGGTTTTACATCTAAAATCTTGTTTCAGTTGGTGAAATTCTTAGCGAAAGAGGATTGTAAATGTAAAATATTGATTCGTTGATGAAATTCTTATCAAAAGAGGATTTTATTAGTGAAATTCTTAACAAAAGAGGATTTTAGATTTTTTTTCATTTACAATTTTTTTCAGTTTATTCATTACAAATAAATGCATATAAAAGTAGGAAGTTGTGTACTTATTATTTACAATATATACAAAGTCGCAATATACAAAGATTGTTCGTATTTCTCAAGCAGGCATGGATGTAACTTGGGTAATAATTCTGAATCGCGCAATTCAAGTTTGGATGAATGTTCTTCAACATGATAAGCGAAACAGTGTTCGTTAAAGTAAAGGCTTCTGAACAATTGCATGAGAAAATACATTTTGTTTCCCTTTACGAATATTTTTGTTATTTTTCTGAATGTCAATAAATCATTATCGCCCATTTCATTTACAACAACCATGCCCACTTCATAAGTGATGCCATTTAGCTCAGTATGTGTTGCTGTAACAATTTTTGCATCTATTGAACTGAACGTGTGGGATTATATTAAATTTATGAAAACACTTTATTGAAACATCAGAATTAACACCAGGTAATACAACTTAGAATCTCGCGACATCTCTTCGTCCGCGTTGCTCGGTCGCGTACCACTGACTGCCCGCAGTCCACACGCTACTCGACTATATCGCACCGCGCCATCTAACGGTAACTTATCTAATCATACTCTGCTGTCACTCACACTATCTATATCGCATACTGAACGTTCCCACACTCGGCCATCCGACGACATCTGTCCCCAGATGTCTGATCTTAGGTGACGTCTTCTGGTAGGTCTTCCAGGAAATTTGACCATTTTTTCATGTACTCGGTCGCACTGGAGGTTTTCCTTGGGCCTTCTCCGTCGCCCACTTTGCTGACCAGGTACCGATCATTACGAAGCACTCGCGTTACTTGGTAAGGTCCGAAGAACTTTGCCCCGAATTTCAGTCCCGGTTGCATCCGCCGTATTGCCACTAAGTCGTTTTCCTTATAAAGAGGTGGTGCCTTGCGCTTCTTATTGTAGCTTCGTCTATTTTCTATTTGAATTTTCGATATGGATTCCCGTGCCATCTCCTGTAATTCGTTGCGTTTTTCTTGAAATGTCTGGATATCATCTTGCTCTAACAATTCCTTGATCTCTGGGTCTTCTCTCAATCTTAATTTTGCTCCAAATAGGAGATTCCCTGGTGAGATTCCAATACTCCGACTTGGAGTGTGGTTCAAATATTGTTGGGCTCTCCCAACGTGCTTATGCCATTCTGCTGGATGCGGAGCTGAGAGCTTGGTCAATAACGGAATCAATACGCGATTCACCCTCTCGACTTGTCCATTCCCTCTTGGAACACCAGTTGCAGTCCAGGAATGTTCGATTTTTTCTGTTTCACAATACTCTTTGAACATATCTGACGTGAATGCTGGTCCCTTGTCTGAAATGAATCGCCTCGGATTTCCAAATATCCAAGCTTGTTTTGTCAACCGATCCACAACCTCGACTGACCCTGTACTTCGTGTGGGGTAAAGCCATACAAATTTGGTAAATGCGTCGATCACCACAAAGATATGCTGATAACATTTCTTCGTTGATGGCATTGGTCCAAGATGGTCAATGTGAAACGTGTCTAATGGAGCCTCTTTACTAATTGGATGAAGCCAACCCTCTTTCAGTCCCGTCTTCCTTTCGGCTGTGAGGCATGGGATGCAATTCCGAATCACCTTGTCGATTTTCTCTTGCATTCCACTGAACCAGTAGTCTTCCATTAGCATCTTTTTCGTCTTTACGCTCGAGAAATGCCCTTGTTCATGGATATTCCGAATCAGCGGCACTTGCATTAACTTTGGAATAACCAGCAGGTTCTGGCCCTGACTCACCTTATGAATGAGTCCGTTGAGTACACTGAATTCATCAGTCTCCTTGGCTGTTATCTTCTCTCGTATCGCTCCGATTTCAGCGTCCTCTTCTTGATTTAGTCTAAGTCTTTCTCGGAAACCGATATCACACTCTTCCATCACCATCGTGGTTGGTACGTGGCACCTACTTAGGGCATCTACGTGTCGCATACTCGTACCAGAACGGTGAGTAATTTTGTATCGAAAGTCCTCCAGGAATAGAGCCCATCTCGCTACTTGTGCACTTAGTTCCTTCTTCTTCATTGTTTGTGTGAAGGCCTTGCAGTCTGTCACGATTACAAACGGTATTCCAAGTAAATAAACTCTAAACTTTTTTAACGCCTTGACGATAGCTAGCACTTCTAATTTGTAACTATCGTACTTTTCCTCGGCAGATGTTGTTTTCCAGCTGGCATAATAGACTGGATGGAACATCCTGTCTTCCGGGTTGCGTTGGAGCAATATCGCTCCGTACCCCAATGATGATGCATCGGTATGCAGCTCTGTTTCCGCAGTTTGTCTATACAACTGAAGAGTCGGCTTTTCGCTAAGACATTTCTTAAGTCGGCTGAATGCTTGTTCTTGTTCCTCACCGAACACGAATTTTCTTCCATCTTTCAGTAGGTCTGATAGCGGTCTTGCGATTTTTGAGTATTCTGGCACGAACTTGCGGAAGTATCCTGATAGACCGAGAAAACTCTGAAGCTCTCGGCTATTCCTCGGCTGAGGAAAATGTCTAATTGCATCCGTTTTCACGTCCGAAGGCGATATTACCCCTCTTTCGATTACATATCCAAGATAATCTACCTTCGTTTTAAGAAATTGGCATTTCTTCCAATTGAAGCAAATCCCGTACTCCTTTGCCGTTTCCAGTACCGCTTGCAATCGTATTACCCCATCTGCGGGAGTCTTCGTCGCAATTATTATGTCGTCCATATAAACAATAATTAAATTCTCTTCGATCATCCGTCTGAAAACCGCACTTACATATTTCGTGAAATACGCTGGCGCATTACAAAAACCAAAGGGCATTCGATTAAACTCATAAACTCCCCCTGGCACACTGAATGCCGTATATTTTCGGCTCTGTTCATCAACCTCAACATGAAAATAGCCATTCTCTAAATCTAAAGTTGTATAAATCTCGGCTCCCTGCAACTGATCAATCTGATCATCAATCACCGGTTGAGGGAAACGAATCTTAACAGTTTTTTCATTAAGTTTCCTGTAATCTACACAAATTCTCGCTCTGCCATCCTTTTTGCGAACGATTACAACAGGACTAGCATAATCCGAATTCGAAGGTCTAATTATACCTGCATTGAGCCACTCGCGAATCTGAGCATCGACTTCGTTTCTTTCGGAGATTGATAATCTTCGCGCGGGTTGATATATTGGAATATTATCGGTCAAAACTACTTGCATCCGTATACCCGTATCTTTACCCATTCCGATCTCATAATTCCGAATCATACGATCTACGTCCCCTCTTATCTGTTCGTCTGTAATATGACCTAAATCGACTTCGTTAGAATCACATACGTCAATCTTGTACACCTCCGGTACTTCATCTTTCATCTTTGAAATCTTTACATTTCCGGCCTTAATATGTACTTCCGCTTTATTTAGTAAATCTGTACCTATCAACATACTACATGGAATCGTTTTATCAGGAACTATGTGGATACCTGTCTCAAATGTATCACCGTCGATACTGACATTTATTCGCGTCCCACCCAGTGTCGTATGTTCGCTCGACCCTGCTCCTCGAAACCGAATCTTTTTGTCGACCATTTCGGGTGTCCCTATTTGTTTATAATTTGTTTCGCGCATCAAACTGATATCGCTTCCCGTATCTATTAACGCGACGAATGTTATTCCATTTATTGTTACCTCTTTCGTACATTTGCCCACGCATGAATTAGAAATACTACTGTCTCTATTGTTTTCTAGATACTGGACACTCGCGCGACAGTCCGCTGCTACATGACCGAACTTATTGCATCTGAAACATTTTTTACCTTGAGCTTTATCTTTGCATTCACTCGATTTGTGACCACTTGCTCCACAGTTGAAACACCGCACTCCGGGCTTGTTCGGTAATTTTCCACTGCTGCCCTTGGCACCACTTCTCTTGTCCTTACCCTGTGGATGCATTTTCTGCTGTGTCTCTTTCGGCTTCGTCTTTCCTTCCTTAATTGCTGTTCTCAGCTGTTCAAAGCTGCATAGTCTTTCCTTGAGTTCTTGGAAATTTCTTGCTCCATATAGAATGACCTTGAAATTCTCATCTTCTTCTATGCCGTCGATGATGTATTGAATGACACCCGCTTCATCTACTGAGCCTCTAGATGCGAGTTCCTTCATTATGAGGTAATATTCAATAACCCCTTCATCTTTTCTCATCTTCCGACTAGCGAGCATCTTATGAAGTTCTGCGCTGTTTGTTTTGGTTTTGAACTCACTTGTTAGACATTCTTTTAACTGCGCCCATGTCTTTATAACCCCTTCGCTTTGGATGAACGTCTTCGCCATGCCCGTTAACATTTTCTTTGCGAATATTAATGTTTGAACGTCGCCCCATTCAAACAAGGTTGCTAGCTCTTCAAAATCACTGATCCACCTACTAACCGGGTAACTATCGCTGCCATCAAATGGCCGAATTGAATCTTGTACATCCTTAAAATTCAAAGCGAATCGTACGTTGTTGGCGGGTTCCATTGTTCTTCTTTGTCTTGGTACCGCAACGTTTCGTATCCCTTGGACAACCTCGTCAATTCTCTCTTCTACTACCTCGTCAGCTCTTGCGGGAGGATTCTCCTCTTCTTCGTCCTCATCGTCCGTTTGACTATCGTCGTTCCTCCCTTTTGCGAGAGATTGAATATCCATCAATGAGCGAATAATCTGTTGTCGTAGAGATTCTTTCGTTCCAGCATATTCAAGACCGAGTAAGTTGCACATCGATGTTAAATCACCGATCGAAAATGCACTGGCATATTCCATCTTTGCTCGAAATTCTTCCGATTCGTCTGCAAAAGTAAATCCTGCGAACTCTCGTATCCGTTGTCGGCTCTTACGATCACCTTCTTCTTCAAATATCAACTTGTGCAGCACTTGAATCACTGGCCGCGAGGAAGTCTTAATTTTCACACAAATCTCTGGAATTTGTCCTAAGTTTTCCATCCTGACTGCGTGGATGTCCGTCGTTGTCACCCGTCGAAGACGCGAGCCGCGCGCCGTGAAAAATCGTGGACCTTCGCCGCGCCCGCGCAGTTCACGAGAGTGTGCAATCCAATATGGCCGCCCAGCGACCGATTTCGGCGTTCCCTTGCCTCACTGCGCGAACAATGTGGCGCGCGATAAATCTTGGCGTTTCACCACTTTAATAATGCCGTCTAATTTCGTTGTCACAGTACACAGGCACACTAACACACACAATAATCCGAGCCGTCTTTCTTCTCTTTCCTGGTCACTTACTTGATTTTTCGTTTTCAGCTTCCTTCGGGCGATTCCGCCTCAAACGCCGCTCGTCGTTCTCAGACTACTACTGCTGCCGTTCGGCTTTTTTCGGCCGTCTCCGTCTTCTCGTCGTCACTCGGCTGCTATCGTGGCCCGCAAAATGCCGGCGTTCTAGAAACTTCCGGAATATTCACTAAAACACGTTCTCACTATGCTAGACTTTCTTTGTGCACTTTCCTTTTCAAGGCTTCTTTTCCAACTAGGCGTCCTTCTTTAAACAAAGCGTCTTCCGTCGTGTCGTCTTTCTCTAGACGAAGCGTCTTTTCTCGTAGTTTCGTTCTACGACGAGGCGTCTTCCCGTCGTGTCGTCTTTCTCTAGCCGAAACGTCTTTTCTCGTAGTTTCGTTTTCACGACGAGGCGTCTTCCCGTCGTGTCGTCTTTCTCTAGACGAAGCGTCGTTTTCCCTACGAGTCGTCTTTCCCGTCGTGGCGTCTTTTCGATTAGGCGTCCGTCTCTAGACGAAGCATCGTTTTCTCGTAGCGTCTTGTCGCAATCCCGGCTGAGCCCCCAATTGTGGGATTATATTAAATTTATGAAAACACTTTATTGAAACATCAGAATTAACACCAGGTAATACAACTTAGAATCTCGCGACATCTCTTCGTCCGCGTTGCTCGGTCGCGTACCACTGACTGCCCGCAGTCCACACGCTACTCGACTATATCGCACCGCGCCATCTAACGGTAACTTATCTAATCATACTCTGCTGTCACTCACACTATCTATATCGCATACTGAACGTTCCCACAAACGGAAAATACTTTCTGTTGTCTTCATCAATATTTTCAAAATTCTCAACCAACACAGTATCACTTTGTATAAATTTTGTTAAACGTTGATATGCTAATTGTAACTGATTTTTAATACCTAACGTATGCAGTAAATTTTTCCTGTTATTACTAGCAATAGCAGTTAGTTTAAGTTGTCGATGTTTTGACTCAAATTTCATAGATGAATAATGGACAAGTGGTCCATTTCTTTTCAATGTATTTACAATGTGTGTCATATTATGAAATTTATATGTTAAATGTCCACAGATTTCTTTATATTTGGCTAGGAACTCCGGTATCAATACTTCTAGCATAGCAATATGACCTTCCATAATTATTGGTGAAGTTATTATAGAAATAATTTTTCTCAGCAATATGTATAAATCCCATGTATCATTATTTTCATCAACTTGATCTCCCACAAGTAAACCCAAAAATCTAGTGAAGAATAACATTTCTGACGCAGACATTTTAAGTTTTTTTTTCACCTGAATGTGTTCCTTTTTGATAATTGGTACTTTATTATTTATAAAATTATAATCAAAAGCTTCTAATCTCTCATTTAGAAAATCGAGTGTAAATATTTTTTGTTGAAATATCAAATTATTGCAGATGTAAGTCATTGCATAATTAGCCGTTCCTTCGAAAACATCGTGCATGATATCTAATGTTATGTTTTCACATACATGATAATCATCAAGAAGGTGAAAGACGCATTTTTCTTTTATACCAGAGTCTTTTGAATTATTTCTTTTAACATCTACTTCGTAGGATTGTACAGTTCTTAATAAATCAACACTTTCGACAGTAAGATCTTTAATTTCATCGATAGTAGCTTTGCATATTCGGCAAGGTTTACCGGAACTAAAAGTGTTGATGAAACCTAACATTTCATTAAGTCCTAAATTATCACCTAAAACTAGAGATGTATTAGTATGAAGTATATTTTGTACTCTTTATTATTTGTTTGTATAACAATTCCGTTCTGTCTTAAATCATTTAATTCTGCTATCAGCTTTGAAAAGATTTTAAAATTTCCAAATTTTTTTCGATCCTTTGCGAAAAATACGGTACTTAAAAGTAAATTTTCTAATTGTAAAGCAAATTGTGGAGGCAAGCATGGAAGGGAAGCATATACAGCACCTATTTTATGCTTTCCATCATGAGAGCCAAGGGCGTTGCCACTTTCCCATTCGTCTTGATAGATAAATAATGGAAGGACACATTTGCCTTGGAAATTTTTTGTTTTTTTTTTCCAAACGTTGCCTTGAGTGTAATTAAAAATAATCTCATTTTCTTCTTTCAAATTATCCATATATCGTGTAATTAATTCTAGCATACCTGGTACTTCTAGAAGTACTTTTAAGCTCCACTTCAATGGTATATACGTTGCATTATCTACTGTAGATGGGCTTAAGTTGTACTGTATGGGCATAATCATAAGTTTCTCTTGCATATAATAAGCAAATCTTTTATGCTCGGTTTTAAACTTATCTACAATTGTACACGAAGATTCGAAAATGTTTCGAACATCGCTTAGAATTGAATTATTACATTTATTCAATTTACGCTCTAACTCTTGCAGTATAAAATTTGCATACATTTTAGTTAAACTTGTTATATTATCAATAACGCTTTATACAACATTTCTCGGTATTGTGGGTTTATTACATAATTCTAAAGTAAATCTTAGTAATTCAGCTTCTAAATTTATTGAATGAGACATGTTGCTTTATTTTTTCAAATTTATCGATGGCGAAGTTTTTCAAGTTCAGTTACAAATTTGGTTACAACTGTATAATTTTTTGCACGCTCTATATCATTTTTATAAATAAAAATTTGCAAGAAAGACTAAATGTGACGACTATCTGCGGGGAAATCAGCACGTAAAGCAAAATATGTCTTGTAACAGTAATCAAATGCTTCCGAGACTGAGCCTGACGCAATTCTGAAACGAATTTCATTTATTATTACATATACGTCAACATCGACCGGACCTTCCTTTTCTAAATCGCCAATAAATGCTATATATGGAAGACCAGTGGCTAGTAAATTCTTCTTTGAATTGGTTTCGAAGTCAGCTAATTCTTGTGTACACTAAGCAAAAAAATGAAATTATTACTTAACAAAAATATGTGGATGAATAATGCCATTTATTTAGTACTTATTTATTACAAATGAACCATTTTGTTACAATTTAAATATAAATTTAAAAAAATTAATTGGACAGAGCTTGTACATGTAATTTAAAATAAATTGTAAATAATAAAAATGGGAAAAAGCTTGTAGATAACAAATGGTAAATAATTACAATTGGATAAAATTTGTATGTAATAAATTATAAATAATTCAAAATAGATAAAAATTATACATAATAAATTGTAAATAATTCAAATTAGATAAAAATTATACATAATAAATTGCAAATAATTAAAATTGGATAAATTTTGTATATAACTAATTGTAGATAATTAAATGTAATTTTAAAATTACCTTGAAATTAACAAAAATAGTATTTGTCACGTCCGATATAGAGACCGCTGATCCATCCGACTTTCTTTTCCTTACGATTAAACCCAGACATTTGGACAACGAAAGTAATGCTACGATATGTGCCTTCCCTATAATGTAAATAATTTCGTTAAACATTTGTGTAGTATAATGCTTAATTTTGAAGTATATAAATATATCACCTGCTGCAATCAAGGTCTCATCATGAGAGGATAGTTTCTTTTTTAGTCTTGCATATTCCACAATGAGTAAAGATACTTCAGCCCAAGAATTCAGAAAATTGTTTTTACAATCTTGGTACATAAGAGCGAAATCCGTAGCCAACTATATTTTTTATAAAATAAGTGTAAGTATATTAATAAAATGACACTTTTAATATCTGAACAATATAGTAGTACAAAAATTAACTGTACCAAAATATGCCCGAAACTTGATCGCAAACATTTAAACAGAGAAAAATATGCTTTTATATCTTTGCATGATATTCGCCATTCAAATGTGCTTATCCATTTTTCTAAAACCACATCTTGTGGTTCAGAGTTTTCATAAAGCCAAGTTATATCGCTTTCTTCCTGAATAATTCCAATATCTAAAATCAAAGGACAAATTATTGAAGTTAAAACATAATATAATGTGTATAATTCAAAATAAATGTTACTAATTTCCTCACGATTATATTCATAACATAATTATTGTAAGTAAGAAATTTAAATATTTATGAAAATAAATTTTCTTTTATAAATCACTAATATATGATGGTGAAGTTAGCGTAAGATTCGCAGCGTAAGATTCGGAAAGCAGTGGTTCCCAACCATTTCTGAACACGCGATGTTAATTTCAATGGAAACGCATATATCCATTTGAGATATCTGTTGAGATTTCTTAAAGGCATCATAAATAAATTCGAAATACAAACAATCATTGAAAAGCATACCACCATAGTTTAAACAATATTCAGATATTTGTTGCATAGTAATTATTATGATAAATGTGTAAATTCCAGTAATACGAAAACGCGTCCGGGGCTGAAATTTTCACCATAGCTTCCCTTCATATCCCGAAACATGTTTGCAATAGTGAAAAAAATTAACAAAAATGCTAGCGTTTGTTATAAACAATCTTATAAACAATAACGGTATACAGACACTATAATGCCAATTCCGGCCAGCAAAAAACGCGTCCGGGGCTGAAATTTTCACCAAAGCTTCTCTTCATATCCCCAAACACGTTTGCAATAGTGAAAAAAATTAACAAAAATGCTAGCGTTTGTTATAAACAATCTTATAAACAATAACGGTATACAGACACTATAATGCCAATTCCGACCAGCCAAAAATGCGTCCGGGGCTGAAATTTTCACCAAAGCATCTCTTCATATCCCGAAACGTATTTGCAATAATGAAAAAAATTAACAAAAATGCTAGCGTTTGTTATAAACTATCTTATAAACAATAACGGTATACAGACACTATAATGCCAATTCCGACCAGCAAAAAACGCGTCCGGGGCTGAAACTTTCACCAAAGCTTCTCTTCGTATCCCCAAACATGTTTCCAATAGTGAAAAAAATTAACAAAAATGCTAGCGTTTGTTGTAAACAATCTTATAAACAATTACGGTATACAGACACTATAATGCCAATTCCGGCCAGCAAAAAACGCGTCCGGGGCTGAAACTTTCACCAAAGCTTCTCTTCGTATCCCCAAACATGTTTCCAATAGTGAAAAAAATTAACAAAAATGCTAGCGTTTGTTGTAAACAATCTTATAAACAATTACGGTATACAGACACTATAATGCCAATTCCGGCCAGCAAAAAACGCATCCGGGGCTGAAATTTTCACCCAAGCTTCTCTTCATATCCCGAAACGTGTTTGCAATAGTGAAAAAAATTAACAAAAATGCTAGCGTTTGTTATAAACAATCTTATAAACAATAAAGGTATACAGACACTATAATGCCAATTCCGACCAGCAAAAAACGCGTCCGGGGCTGAAATTTTCACCAAAGCTTCTCTTCATAACCCCAAACACGTTTGCAATAGTGAAAAAAATTAACAAAAATGCTAGCGTTTGTTATAAACAATCTTATAAACAATTACGGTATACAGACACTATAATGCCAATTCCGGCCAGCAAAAAACGCGTCCGGGGCTGAAACTTTCACCAAAGCTTCTCTTCGTATCCCCAAACATGTTTCCAATAGTGAAAAAAATTAACATAAATGCTAGCGTTTGCTATAAACAATCTTATAAACAATTACGGTATACAGACACTATAATGCCAATTCCGGCCAGCAAAAAACGCATCCGGGGCTGAAATTTTCACCAAAGCTTCTCTTCATATCCCGAAACGTGTTTGCAATAGTGAAAAAAATTAACAAAAATGCTAGCGTTTGTTATAAACAATCTTATAAACAATAAAGGTATACAGACACTATAATGCCAATTCCGGCCAGCAAAAAACGCGTCCGGGGCTGAAACTTTCACCAAAGCTTCTCTTCGTATCCCCAAACATGTTTCCAATAGTGAAAAAAATTAACATAAATGCTAGCGTTTGCTATAAACAATCTTATAAACAATTACGGTATACAGACACTATAATGCCAATTCCAGCCAGCAAAAAACGCTTCAGGTCGTAATTAATTTACGGAAGCTTTCAATTTACTCCCTACTAATACCTACTGAAAGCAGGTATTTGTAGACAATTTTGAGACACATCTTTTGCTCACATTACAAACGATGTAATCGTAAGTTTAATTTAATACAAACTCCCATTTGTTTGTCACTTCGACTGGGTTGTACATTCATTTTTTATTATTGGGCATTTTTCCGGGATAGTCCTAAATAGTTCAACGTTCCGAAAATATTAAAAAAACTTTATCAAAATATCAAGCAAACTTGTTTATAAATATATAAGATTGTTTATAACAAACGCTAGCATTTTTGTTAATTTTGTTCACTATTGGGAACTTGTTTCCGGATACGAAGAGAAGCTTTGGTGAAAATTTCAGCCCCGGACGCGTTTTTTGCTTGCCGGAATTGGCATTATAGCGTCTGTATACCGTAATTGTTTATAAGATTGTTTATTACAAACGGTAGCATTTTTGTTAATTTTTTTCACAATTGGAAACATGTTTGGGGATACGAAGAGAAGCTTTGGTAAAAATTTCAGCCCCGGACGCGTTTTTTGCTGGCCGGAATTGGCATTATAGCGTCTGTATACCGTAATTGTATATAAGATTGTTTATTACAAACGGTAGCATTTTTGTTAATTTTTTTCACAATTGGAAACATGTTTGGGGATACGAAGAGAAGCTTTGGTAAAAATTTCAGCCCCGGACGCGTTTTTTGCTGGCCGGAATTGGCATTATAGTGTCTGTATACCTTTATTGTTTATAAGATTGTTTATAACAACCGCTAGCATTTTTGTTAATTTTTTTCACTATTGCAAACGTGTTTGGGGTTATGAAGAGTAGCTTTGTTGAAAATTTCAGCCCCGGACGCGTTTTTTGCTGGCCGGAATTGGCATTATAGCGTCTGTATACCGTAATTGTTTATAAGATTGTTTATAACAAACGCTAGCATTTTTGTTAATTTTTTTCACTATTGCAAATACGTTTCGGGATATGAAGAGATGCTTTGGTGAAAATTTCAGCCCCGGACGCGTTTTTGGCTGGTCGGAATTGGCATTATAGTGTATGTATACCGTTATTGTTTATAAGATTGTTTATAACAAACGCTAGCATTTTTGTTAATTTTTTTCACTATTGCAAATACGTTTCGGGATATGAAGAGATGCTTTGGTGAAAATTTCAGCCCCGGACGCGTTTTTGGCTGGTCGGAATTTGCATTATAGTGTCTGTATACCGTTATTGTTTATAAGATTGTTTATAACAAACGCTAGCATTTTTGTTAATTTTTTTCACTATTGCAAACGTGTTTGGGGTTATGAAGAGAAGCTTTGGTGAAAATTTCAGCCCCGGACGCGTTTTTTGCTGGCCGGAATTGGCATTATAGCGTCTGTATACCGTAATTGTTTATAAGATTGTTTATAACAAACGCTAGCATTTTTGTTAATTTTTTTCGTTATTGGAAACTTGTTTCTGGATACGAAGGGAAGCTTTGGTGAAAATTTCAGCCCCGAACGCGTTTTCGTATTACTGGAATTTACACATTTATCATAATAATTACTATGCAACAAATATCTGAATTTTGTTTAAACTATGGTGGTATGCTTTTCAATGATTGTTTGTATTTCGAATTTATTTATGATGCCTTTAAGAAATCTCAACAGATATCTCAAATGGATATATGCGTTTCCATTGAAATTAACATCGCGTGTTCAGAAATGGTTGGGAACCACTGCTTTCCGAATCTTACGCTGCGAATCTTACGCTAACTTCACCATCATCACTAATATTTAATAATACTCATGCAGATTAAAAAGTTACAAAAGTTACTAAATGAAATATTTGTACCTGTGTTTGGTTCATCAATGTTTTAAATAAGTGAGAATTTAATCAATTTTCTTCTATAATTTAAGTACTTATCGTACAACACGCCCCCGCAGTGCATACAATTTTTTTCTTTTATTGCCTTCTTATATGGAAAGTAAAATAATTTGGCGGTATCTTCAATGTCTTTCCCAGGTAAAACAAAAATACTGCCACATTCATGAGCCAGTTGTTTAAACCTGTTAGTACTTATACTGGAAATAAAAAATTGTTGTCACTACACTGACAATAATTCTTAGTCAAGTTCACTACTTTTTAACTACTGAAAGTGTTTCAGTAGGTCCTTAATGAAATTTCATGAGTTATAGTTACGACTATAAAGGAGTAAAATCAAATTAAAAATATAGTTAGGGGAACAAAATTTTGGTAGTTCATTCTAATAAATTTTAACTTCTTCACAGTCGTAACTGTAACTTAGAAAATTTCGTTGAGACACATCGAAACACTTTGCGTAGTCAAAAAGTAGTCAAATCAACTAAGGATTTTTCTGGAAATTTTTTCACTAGAATTATTTTTAGTGCAGCTATTGGCGGTTGCTTTTTTATTATATTAGTATATGTCTGTTTGAGTTTTAAGAATAGTATCGAATTTCTTGTTCGCCAATGATTCGTAATACTTTTTCGTTTACTGGGTAAATAATATTAACTTAAATAAAAATAGTAAAATTAACAACATCAACAAAGTTATACTAACAAAAGATGTAGTTCTTTTTACTACTTTCGTCTCAAGGTCTCAATGATAGTTGAATTTTTCAAGCAGATTTTTTTCTCAGTGTTCATGAAGTGCATAAACAAACTTACTCAGCAAACGAAAACATTTTGAACGGGATTGGAAAAGGAACAGAATCGAGATTCAAATGTATAGAAAAGGATTAAAATATACTGATACCTGGGTGATTGTGAACTGTCAAATTCATGTAAAATTATGATCTCTGATATTGCTCGCGTATTTATCGTTTTATTTATGTTAAACTCCGCTAAAACAAGTCTACCCAATGTCGTCAATTTTAGAAGTTCAAGTACACTTTTTCTTGATACAGCTGTATATAAATGTGTTCAATAAGCCAATCTTTTCAAAGTTTAATATGCCAGTTCATATAATTATGTAGCAAAAAAATGGAACAAAAGAAGAAATGTATAGTCTTCAAATATCGCATAAGATACTTATGTAATGGCGAAATTCATTTAACGTATTATAAGAATTCAATCGAATGATTTTTATACAGTATTATTATAACTGTAATTTAGCTACATGAAGGTATAAAATCATATTTATTTAACGTACTGAACCCAGCAAACGTAGAATTATCGAGTTATCAAAAAACATTAATAATTGATAATATTATTTATTATACAATTGCAAATAATGAGTTTAATTAATTTAATTTTGAATGATTTAAAATAATAATGTAATTTAATAAATACTATCGGTTTTAGTTTTGGTTAATTTCTGTTTATCCTCCAATATGTAATTTTAATTTTTAAAAATTAAGAAATTTTTTTTTCCCCCACTTATTGTAAAAATTGTATATAGATTATATCTCTTTTTAAGACCAGAAATTAACCAAAATCATAACCGATAGTGTTTATACTGAAACTGCTCGATACAAATATTTAAATTGTAATGTAATTTAATAACGATTTAATTAATTTTAGTAAAATTAATTAATTCGATAAATGCTATTTTTTTATGTAATTATAGATGTAAAATCTTCTAATAGTGATAAAACTCTCACCGAAACAAGGCTTCGGATCTAAAATGTTGTATCGATGGTGAAATTCTTAGGGATAGAAAGTTTTACACTTCAAATACTTCATCGATAGTACAAATCTTGTGGAAAAAAGATCTTAGGTATAACGTTATTTATCGGTGATAAAATTGGTTGAAAGAAGATTTTAAACAGAAAATTTTATATTGATGGTGAAACCTTGATTAAAAAAAGGTTTTTAATCTAAAATCTATTATCAATATAGCAACACTCTTAACGAAAGATAATTTTCCATTTGCTGAGAAAATTCGCGCTATTTAAGGATGCGATTATTTGAAAGGATTTTGAAGTATGTGATTTAATAAAAATTGGATACTAACATTAAAAAATAGTACAGTAGAACTCCCTTTTAACGCCACCTCCGTTTACCGACATACTCTTTTCTACGACACTAGTGACACCCCTTTTAACGACATACCAGCGATTCCCGTCATCCCCACCACGTCTAAACGCTTCCCCTCACCAGACGGCGCATGTATACCTGCATATCCCGCGAAACAACCGCATTGGTCGAGTGATGTGTGACGTCACGTTAGCATGCTTGTCGACGGGTTGCGGTGGTGGAACGCACTTTTCTAGCTGGCATGTCGATAAACGGGAGCTTGAGGGGAAGTCGCGGAACCGACCCATGTCGTAAAAAGGGGGTTCTACTGTATGTGAGAAATTTCTAGCGAATATAGTACGAATATCCTATTGCTGCGTTCCATTACAGTACCCACCGTCAAATCCGGTGGGTCTTAAGGGAATAGAGTATGTGTCCACGTTGTCAATGTATGCGGTCGCCTGAAAACAATATGAAAACAAACAAATTGAGTAAGACCGAGTCCGCATCTTTTCGGGTGAAGGTGACCCATCGTATAAACGCTAGAAATTTCTCTCCGTATACTAGCAAATATTGACATTTCTTCTGATGAAAATATATTGTTGAATCCAAATATGTATGAATAATAAAACAAATATTGTACAATAAAATAACTGGTACTTTATTTCAATTAAATAACCATGAAATGACTTACGAAGAATATCAGAAGGTTGCAATATACATAATTCACTTTCTCCAGTTTCATTTATTTGTCTTAAAGTTATGAAATCTGAGGAAGGAAATGATTGATGAGATTGATGATTGAATATTTCGTCGGATTGAGTTTGGACAGATATTGAAGCTTGATACGAAGGAAGGTGTTGTGGTCTTGGTACGCATTTATTTTCTTTCCAATATTTCATTTTAATTATAAATTTTTTTTCAAATCCGAATTCAGATTCACGAAAGATTTTTTTTAACATTTCATTGTCATCCAATGTTTCAAAAATTTCTTCATCTATACCAGTAGCATCTGTATAATAAAAATATATTTTGCAAGACAAGTAAAATTTAATTGATAACTTTGTAATATACATATATATGTAAATTAAAAAAGGAGATATAAACTTTTGAATTAAATAGTAAAATGTAACATTAAACGTTGATCTGGTTTTTTGACGGTAAGATTTAGACACACAATTATTATATAGTACATATACAAAACAATTTTCAGGCATTTTAAGTCCTGAGGAAATAAAGCATGCAGCCGTAGTATGGAAGTATGGAAATAAACCAATCGCATATAAAGAACCTATATCTTTATCTTAGTGTAAATAATACTATAGTATAAATACTGGACATTTTTCTCTATATTAATATAAACACGTACTATTTAACCGTGTTATTTGGTATATATTATATATCTGCCTTCCTGATTTCATGAAATTCTAATTATATTTAGTTTTCCAAATTTTTCTATTACAAGTTCAATAAAATTAAATATTATCGATGCTTTTAAAATTAGGTAGAACATGTTACTTTTATAAAATAAATAAAACTTAGATATTTTGCGTCAATTTAAATAATTTGATTCTATAAATTACTTTCAACATATAAATACCTCGATTGAAATAAAAGTACATTAATTAGCAATTTTGTTGACAGTACAAACCTATGATACGTAGACCTCAACGATTTTTTATTTCACGAAGACAGTTTTTATATGTTGAATTAATTTTCTTAATTGCTAAAAGTATTTCCTATTAACATACGTATTTTATTTCTTTTTAACACAGGAAATATAAGATAAAAGAAGTAAGAAATATTTTATAACACATTTTCACATCATGTATAACAAAACTGTTTTATAATAAAACCGCTATTATGAGAAAATGAATCATATTGTGTTTATCGACTGAAAATTATATTGAAAAATTATTATTATTATGTTTGTAAAATAAAGTTATCAAAATTATAATCATTGCTGTATTAGATTTAAGGTACGTGTTTATATACATTCTTGTTAGGTGTAGACATTTTCGTCTTTAAGTAAATCTATAATAAAACTTATCACTTACTTTTAAATCTTTCGATGAAATTGTCCAACTTCCACTCTTTTAATATATTTGTTGTGAAATCATCCATTACAACCAAAAATCATTGGGCACAAAACACTAAGAAAAACAATTGTATAGAATTTACAAGACTTTTCGCAAGTCCGGAAAACTATTATCGAAAGTTCTACAAATTAATTACTTGCGGCGAATTCAAATGATTGAGGTCGACGATATAACCGATTTTCCCGGTATAACCAGTAACCTATCCTAACAAATGCGGTTATTAAGATTGAATACCGATCGGTCGGTACAACTCGAAAGTTAAGGTAGCGCCACTGTTGTAAGAAATAGAAACTACTTCACCGTACGTTTGTACGTGCTGACAAGAGGGAAGTAACAGCTACTGCACAGTTTTAAGTAGCCGTTACTTACAATTTTTTTGCGTGTACCCATGTTCTATCAAACTACGTTACAAGCGTCACATTTAAATTTCGACGGTAATGGTGTCAGTTATTCAGGTCAGTCTTACAACAAAGATAAACACTCTCACTACATCTCGCGCTGTATACCATATTACTCCCCCCACTGAGGGAACATACTCGAAAAAAGGTCCGCGTACAGTGACACAGCTTCACATTTGTTAGGTCTACATTATGCCATAATATCTCATCAGTATCCATTTCATCCATCAACTGCACCAAATATTCATTCGTATATCGCACGACTTTGGCGACGGTATGTATGTTCAATTGAATCATTCCATGTCATGCGCGGATTTCATAATTCACAAGACGAAAGTTAAGGCAGCCAGGAATACAAACCTTTCTATGGTTCTCTGTAGCATAATATTTTTGATCGCGACTTTATTTAAGTGGCGGAAACTGGTGATGACCGATTTTTTGTTTTTCTTAAGATCCGCGACGAATCTGGAAATTTCGATTTCGAAGCTCAAGGCAATACCTCTTTTGCCACATTTATCCTTTCTCTCTCTCCCTTTCTCTCTCTCTCTCTCGCTCTCCCTATCTATCTATCTCTATCTCTCAGTCACTCTTCTCACTTGAACATTCGACGATCGAAAAACGATGGACAGACACGAATGGAACCATCAGTTAACGGTCGGTAAATTACCAACTGTCGATCTCCGGTTTACGAACCTCGAGACTTCTTGTTCGCCGGCAGATCAGCAACGGCAGCAATCGACTCCCCGATCCCCGTGCATGAACGCTACCGGTTACTGTCCATCTGAGGCGAATCGCCGGCCGACTATTTATTTTACTGGGTTACGAACTTTCAGACTTCTTGCTCGCCGGTAGTTCAGCAACGGCAGCAATCGGCCCCCCCGATCCCCGTGCATGAACCTACCGGTTACTCTCCATCTGAAAGCGAATCGCCAGTTCTAAGCGTACACGCTTCTACAATAAACACTCTGTGACTCCGAAATGAGTCTTGCTCCGACTCCGAATCGAACCTCCGACTCCGAAACATATCGCCGACTCCGAAACACACCTCCGACTCCGAAACACACCTTGCTCCGAATCGAAATTTCCACATCTTTGCGTTTCGAATTTTTCCGTATTTTGCATCGATCATCGAGTCCTCAATTTCCGTAAAACGCAAGCATACAAATTATAAAACTAATTACGCACATATCGTCGCCATCAGAAGGGCCCGTACACAGTACCTATACAGGCACCTTCTACTGCGGCTGCCACCAAATTTTATGTTTCCTTTTCGCGAATGATTGTGCCCCTTCGTGCCTCAACTTATACATTCAACGCTTGTGAATCGTTTTGAACATCCAGCAGCGTATACATTTTCTTAAATTAGTTCACGTCGCAGATCTGCAAGCTCTGTTTATATTATATCGCCATCGAAATATTACACCGACGGGTCGTTCTGGACCCACGAATACAACAAGTACTGTGTTTCAAACACACTCAGGTTTGGTATCAATCTCATTCGAAGTTTCATTTCGTCATATGGCGGCTGACTCGACACTAACAAATCCATGGATATTCAAAATGCCTTTCTGTAAAAGTCGTCATAAACCAACGATTCCGCTTCCAAATCTTTACCAAGTACGACCGTCGCACTATGTAGCCGATCGGCTCGTGATCGTCGACTCTTTCGATCGACTGCCTCAATGGTTTTCAAACCATTCCGTAGGAAACAAATGAAGGCCCATCCTTCCAACGAATAATAATAAGATTAAAGGGCTCATATTTTTGGATTCGTATCCAAAATACATAACGAGACTTTAATCGATTCCAATTCGATTCATCAATCGTCATCGCCATCCAAATAATCGGACTTATCATTCAAGACAAGTGCAAATATAAATACGTTAGGCCCGCGATCCACCGTCCAAAACGGGACCCGTGCACCATCGACATTGACGCCTATCATGACCTTCACAATTATGAACAGTCATTTATATTATTATGATTTATATTACGTTACTAATATTCAAATTGTCATTCGCGCACAAAATTTGAAATGAAATCGATACCAAACCGTTCACGAAAAGGTCCAAACATTTCTTTTTCATTTGTAATTAGAATCATAATCCCATTATAGATTCATGCTACTTCGTTTACATATTTAAATACAAATATATTTCTTTAATCTACATGAATGTCAATAATCATTGGCCACCATATTTTCTTCAAATATCAATGGTCATACTGAACTTTCGAAACACCGCTAAAAATGTGATACTCCTTAGAATATGTACCAATAAATATTATCTTTCATCAAACTTCTGTTTGAGGAAGTGGGGGTGATGTTTCCACAAACATCGGACAAACCATGACGTTTTACTAACACCTATTAAAGGCGCTGTTATTTCAATTATCTTTCAATGTATCAAATTTATGTTCAACGGGTAAAATAAAACGTGCGGTCAAGCTTTCCAAACTAAACTTTATTCGCTCGAAGCAGGCGTCTCGGCGGCCATATCTTTAGAACGATTCGAACTGTTCGCAACAGTTTCATCTGAACATTTATAAAGGCGCGATGTTCTTACGGACATCTAGAGATGATGTTCGTCAGAACACCTGTCAAAGGCGCTGTTTTGTATTTGATATTCAATAAACTGGAAAAGATCGACATTTTGACTTAAATCGCTGAATTATAATGTTGAATAAAAACTCTGTCAAACGTATGGTATAGTGATTTTGACGTAATCGGATGCCTAATATATCGTCATCCAACTTCGTACTATCCTCACTTTTAATTATTAAAAAATTACAATCGTCGACTTAATAATTTGTCATTCAATTTCTTGTATACATGCCTGTATTTATTCTTGATTCTCAATAAATCGGATTTAGAATTTTAAATATTTATCGTCATTCTAAAATTTGCGCGAATTCGTTCAAGAATAATCGATGCATTATATCGTTTGAATGATGTATTCGTTATAAATAATAGTGAATTAAAAAAGAGCTTGCAGAACTGTTTAGATTTCATTAGGTAATTTCCGATCTAATAATCTAAATGTGTACTAGTTCACATGACTGACCGTCGCGTTCCATACTAAACGGAGCAATAGACAATTGCTCGCGGAATCGAGGTTCAATTTCCAAGCTTCAAGTCGAAATATTTTATTCCCGCTCGATCGCTTAAAGGGTATTCTAAAAACAATTGACAGTCCTAGCCCGAGTACTGAATCTGTATTCCGCTCCTAACTAAACTAATGGGCCATAGCGGTTCGATCTTACGAAAAACTGGTTAATTACCGACTGGACTTTCAATCTCAACGAAATAAAAGAATACGTTTCCTGTTTTATGAATGCTTGAAATTGAGTTTCGAAACGATGAATAGAACTGTCAAATGTTTAGGCGTGTATATTAATTTCTTGGCCGTTTCGAAACGAATTAATTTTTCAAGTATCAAACTTTTCGATCTCCAAAGTCGAGTCGAACGTCGCGAAGGACGACAAAACACGATCGCGCGTCTATATGATGAAATCGTCTCCATCTCACCATGGCTATGTTCGAATTACTTTCTTTACAGGTTTTTAGGTTAGAAAGATGCGTTGCATTTTCTCGTCAACGCTCTCGATCGCGATAAATCTTTTTTTTTTTTTTAATTTAATCGTTTCGAAACAATACGTTACGCCGAACCCTCGATCCCCACGAGCAGCACTCGAACGCGTTACAAACGATTAACATTCCGCGTTTTGAATATTACACTATATTAACATTCACGCTGCTCACCATGCCGAAGTTCACCTTTCCCGTTGACGATGCATCCATCCTAGCCGATGACCGAATCCCTTGCAGCAGTGCATATGGGCGAATCCTGACGGTTGATAACGATTAGCTACTTCCAAACACTCCATCCCTTCGTCGCACCGGTACCGATGTTGCAATCGCTGTCCTCAGTAAATGTCCATCCTGTGTAACACATGGATATGTCCAAAGTCCAAGCACGAAGTCACACGAAAGGCGGCAGTCTCCCATATACATCACAAACGCGACACAAAGTTCAATCGCGATCACTCGAAAAAGGCCACTTCCACCACAACCGGCAATGAGTCCCGGGTTTCGGCACCAATTTTTGTTAACGACTGGTGGAAAAAACGTATTAATTTATTGCGATCAACCGGTGACGATCCGATCGCGGCGCGGACTTCCTAACCTTCTCACGTTCCAGAACGTTCTCTCTCAACCCGATCGTCACTTTTTCACATCTTCGTTCGATCTTTCTAACTCTAGAACATTTAAATAGACTACGACGTCATATTACACATCGATATCATACTATTTGAATTACAAATAATTGTATCGAGTTCGTCACCATTTCGAAGAGCCTTTTACATAATTTACCTAACAGGCCTGCTTCATTTTGAGAGGTACCCCCATTCGGGTGTGCAATGACGTGGGGAAAACCACCTTTGTGGGAAAAAAACCTACGCCGGGTACCGCAGTCGATAAAACATCGATTCTGTCCGTAACAGTACTATAAATATTGTTTTGAATGTTCAAAGAACATAAAAATATGTATTTTGTTGCATGTTGTGCATCATACATTCATAAGAAATAGAAATATGTAGAAAATCGTCCATCATTGGTAGTCGTCCATTCATTGGCATATTCACCCTATATTAAAATTGAAAATGAGCATTTTCAAAACTTCGACCCCGACCGCAGGTCAGCCGAAGCATTGATAAATGAGCACGTCTTGTTCACACTGATGCTTAAAAAAACGCGGTTTAGTAGAGTTTTTGACAGGTCGGGTTGCAGGAAATAAATTTTTTTATATGTGGGATACATCGGTTTCCGTTTTTTACGGCATTATCGTTGATTTTACGAAGAAATGAATACAACCTTTTTTGTAGAGAATTCGATGTTCTATATTTTTTGTTTGAAACATTTTTTTGTACGATTTGTATTTTTTGTTAAAAAATGGAAAAAACGTGTTTTTTGAGCATTTTTTTTGTTAAACCTCCCCGTAATCTAGTATGCATTGTCTCCAAAAACTAATCAGATCTAAGTTTGGCCAAGAGAAACCCAAATCCGTTTGTACTTTTTAAATTCGTCCTGCCAGTCGCGAGATATCGCGTATACAAAATTTTGCCCACGGAGGGACGTACAACCTAACGGACACCAATTTTTTTATTGTTGCTTTGGGTTCCTTAGGGCCTGAAACGTCGACATTTGATGAAAAACTATAGGGTAATTTTTTGGCGGGAACTGACCAAATTCAATACTTCGCCAGACCTATGGTCTGCTGATTACGCGTGTAGAAATGATGACATGACAATATGTGTATAATCTTTCTTGTAGAGAATTTTATGATCTACATTTTTTTTTAAATATTTTTTCGTAAGATTTATATTTTACAACGTAAAGGCAAAAACGTAAATAAAGTTACGTTTTTTGGTTGTTATTTCAAAATGGCGACCAAGATATGATCTAACGCAAAATTCTATCATTATATTAATAATCAAGAGGCAAGAATATATAGAAAACGCATACTATTTTTTTAACTTCTAACATATAGTTTTTTCAAGGGATATTCAAATTTTGGTTTCGTTTTTCGTTTTTAACTCTTACGGCATTGAACTAAAATGAATCATGACAGAAGATAATTGTTTTTAAAGAAATTACCGACATAATAGTCCATAAATAAAACATGTGCTTGCCGTCTGAAAATTTTTGTTTTTAGACGTGACAATCGACCGGTTCCGTGGATTTGCCCTTGTATCAAATATTTTACGTTATTCTTGTTTGTTCCTCCGCTCTTTCAGTATAGTCATCAATTCCCTACGAAATAGAATATTTCTAAGAGAATAGTAAAAATAAAATGGATATTTTTAAGCATTTTTAACAATGTGCGTGAAACTTTTAATATTGTATTAAGTAACAATTCGCAATTACACTACCATTAAGTTACGATAATTAAATGTAATGCACATTTCTTTTAGCGTATAAGTTAATGTTGTCCGAAATAAACAAATTAAGGAGTAATTTACAGACAAATCATAAATATCATTTTTATCAATAATGCGATCAATTTAATTAAATACGTATACAATAGTCTAGATTCATTAAATGGACTTTTTCCACGTAAAACTACCGAAAAACTGATATACTAAGTTTAAGGATATCCCACTTATTTTGAGAATACGTGACTCTTAAATATGCGCCCAGAATATATTCTTCAATTGAGAGGCCACTCTTATGAATAAGAATATATTCTTAAGTACGAGTAGCAAACATCGTGTAGAATTTGTAAGAAAATATTCTTGGTTTTTGTTAAGAACATTTCCTAAAAATAATATACGTTGTTATCCGTAAATTATTTCTGATTTTTAATTATTTTTCCTTTTCATACTCTCTCTCTCTCTCTCTCCTTTTAATATTTTCATAATTAACCATACTGCGCCTAACATGAACACAAACTAATATATCGCACACACACACACGCACACACGCGCACACGCGCACACACGCACACACACACACACACACCCACACACACACACACACACACAATATAATTTTCGTATTTATACGTATACGCACGCAGTGCTGCCGCTAATGTATATCGCAGTGTCGTACATAAGTACGTTATGTACTGTCAGGCTTATATACATATCGCGACACCGTGTGTGCTGGCGCGAAAAAAGTCAAACATGAGAGACCTCTTCCACAGCTTGTCGGAATGAACCTTACAGTCAACATATTGGTGCGCCGTCGGTAAAGTCGATAACAGCGTGACCAGTAATATCTTCTCTTTGTTATTAAGCTGCATATTCTTATTACAAGAAAATTATTCTTTCTTTGCTAAGAAAATATGCTTAATATAAGAATATTTGCATCCCTTCTTACAAAATTTGCAATAGTAGCTGGTATTCTTAAAATTAGAATGTTTTTTTGATGAGTATTCTTATTTTAAGAAAATATTTTCGTAAGAATACTCTCACTTTAAGAAAACTTCTTAAATTGTTTAGAAGATTTCTTACGTTAAGAGTACTGTACACTTAATTATTATGATAAAGTAGGGTATACTTAAAAGTTAGAATATGAGTTGTTGGCGTGGTGCCTCGCTCGCTTCGCTCGCTCAGAAACTTCGACCCAGTGGAGATTCGGCTATTCCTTAATACACGTTCGTTTACTCTACGTAATTGTGGTATGTTGGCATGAGTAACTTGAATGACGTACACCAATATATGAATGAAATAGTAGTTTATTAATATTACAAGTAACCCGAGTAAAAATTTAATATAAACGATAGATCTATGATGGATTCACGGAGAATCTACTCCGTGAAAAATCCGTCCTTTGAAACAAATATGGATTTAGTTTTATAAAAAATTTAATATGCATGATAGATCAATGATGTATTCACGGTAAATCTACTTTATAATATGTTAGTGTTTGTTTAAATTTTCATTTGTACATTTTATACTCTCTAAATCTGAAGCAGCGCGTATATTCGCTGATTTGCAGCGGTTTTCGCTGATTCATATTATTCGCAGTACAGAGAATATATACAAGTAATATTTGGACAAAACAAAACCATTTATACAACAGTTTTTCCTCGTATTATATTTCAATACAAAAACGGAGATCTACATACAAACAAAGAAAACAATGGAAAAACTTAAGGATACGGTACTGCTGCTCTGCTCGTACATTTCTGCGACAGTAGAATTTGGCGACTTGTACTCCACCTAAAAAATATATCATCAAATACAAAAACAAAGACTAAAACTTGTATTTGCTTATGAAATATCCAAGGAGCAACGAGATGTCACTCTAAAAACTGCAGCTGTCATCACTCATACAAGAAAATCGAATCTCCTGCAGGAACCAACTGAATAATTTCTTTTAGGATAATTTTCAAAACTTCTTGCTATAAACAAAAACGGGAACACGTGAAAGCAGATTACAATTTATCAGTTTAATTTTATTTTAATTAATAACACTGCATACATAATGTATTTCGTATTTAGGTTCGGCACAAACTGCAAAAAAAAACAAAGCTCTTCTTTTATTATACAATGACAGTCCTTGGTAATGTGGTTGCTATGGAGGTTGTTGATTTTTAACATGTGCTGAACTTTTGACAGTTTGTATCGAGCATTGGTACAGAATACTTCGCGTTGGACATTATAATAAAAATAAGCATACATGTTGTAATTTGTTTTCTCGTGTTTCTGTTTCTGTAGTAAGAATTTTTTAATATTTTCCAAGCAGAAATTATTCAGTTGGTTCATATGATATTTCGTTGCTAGGATATTTCTTACGGAAAATATTTTTCGTATTTTATCAGCATTTATGTATGTATTTTTTAGGATCAAGTCATAATTTTGATGTAGTTTTGGAGCAGTCCAGGAACACCATATCCTTGAGTTTCCTCGTGTTTTTGAGTAGTTTCGTTGCTTCGTCTTTTCCTTTGAATGTGCAATGTATATCTCTGTTTATCAATTTAGGTTTTGGCATATTAAATTAATTTTTTGTTCGAAAATAAAAGTCTCTACTATTATATTCTATATCAAATATAAAATACATAATTTTAAAGTAAAACTAAGCACTAATTTGTACAGTAGATTCACCATGAATCAATCGTGCATATTAAATCTTGATAAAGATTAAATTCATATTTGTTTCACAGGACGGACATTTCACGGAGTAGATTCTGCGTAGATGCATCACGAATCTATCGTCTATATTAAATTTTTACTCGGGAAATGATAATCAAACGCAATTATACCCGTGTAAGAAAGCTTAGCCTAAACGCGGAGATGCCGTAGCTCGACCAGCACTCCGAAAAACCCACGCGTACAGAACGCCGAACCGCGTGCCTTCCTCATACACACATGCTCGTACCCATACAAGCGTCTGCTACGCTTATTTACCTCTGTATATGGCTAAATCTAAATACATCACAGTTTACTAACAGCTTTCAATTATATTATAAAATTATATTGATATTTGGGGGTCCAATCATATTTAGGTCCAAGTGGCTTCGATAGATATGTTACAACACACGGAAAAAAATAGTACGTCGCTCCATCCAGATTGCCCACCTAAAACAGCTTCCCACTGCCCAGCAGGTCGCGATGTAAGTCGCGAGTGAAGACGTAAAATGACAATTAAAATTCGAAATCCTTAAAATTTTTTTTTCCATAAATAGGTATACTTTTCTTATGTCTTTAAGAATATTTCTACATAATTTCTAGACGATGTGGTTATTTATATTATTTTTATATGATTTTTTAAAGTCGTTAATAGTGAAAAAATCACTACTTTTTTCATTTTAAGGCTTCCGTATTGATTACCGTGTTAGATACGACAAAAATGCACTAAACCTTTTTTGTAGAGCACAAATTTCCTACAAAAAAGTCAGTGAGAGCCATAGTCTAATGTTAATATGTACGGCATGAAAAACATCGGAAGTTATTGAATAAATCATTGAAATTTTAGAACAGAGATAGATATCTTATTCGTGACGTATCTATTAACATTAGACTATGGCTCTCACTGAATTTTTGTAGGAAATTTTGTGCTCTACAAAAAAGGTTTAGTGCATTTTTGTCGTATCTAACACGGTAATCAATACGGAAGCCTTAAAATGAAAAAAGTAGTGATTCTTTCACTATTAACGACTTTAAAAAATCATATAAAAATAATATAAATAACCACATCGTCTAGAAATTATGTAGAAATATTCTTAAAGACATAAGAAAAGTAGACCTATTTATAGAAAAAAAAATTTTAAGGATTTCGAATTTTAATTGTCATTTTACGTCTTCACTCGCGACTTACATCGCGACCTGCTGGGCAGTATGGGAAGCTGTTTTAGCTGGGCAATCTGGCTGGAGCGACGTACTATTTTTTTCCGTGCAATATAGTGTTTCTTATATACGTATGAAAATTGAAAATGAGCATTTTCAAAGCTTCGACCCCGACAACAGGCCAGCCGAAGTATTAATAAATAAAAGTTGCAAAATATTTACTTCAAGCACTTGTATTGTAATAGACTATTCGATGCATATTACATGTTTACAGTGTTTTACTAATTACTGTCTGTATTATTATGATCTTATATATACTGTATATGGGACATTCCGCGTCAATTGAAACAGCGCTCCGAATGGAAATCCTTTCCTTGGATTTTAACGTATGAGGGCCCACAATGTTCGTATTGAAAAGTGCTTTCGAATGGTGAGTGGCATATACGCGAAATTTCAAAATGGAGTCCAAATATAGCGACCGAATGCGCGCGGAAATTGCAACTAAAATTCAAATCCGAGCGAATAAAATCGTTAAAGGATATTCGATTCGCCTGAAAGTCAATGTTGGAGAATATATGAGGTCGCTGAATACGAATCTGAAGAATAATTATAAAAATCAAAATGGCGGATCAAATATGGCCGACAAAAATTGAAATCTTGCTGGATTTTCCTGTACATCGGTATGTTGGGGTTTCTAGAATCGCTGATTACGAATCTGAACTCTAAATTGTAAAATTCAAAATGGCGGATGTAAGGTGGCGTGTACAAAAAAATCATCATCAAGAAAAAGAAAAAAGCTCTCTGCGTTTAACAGGGTTGAGACTGTCTCCAAGTGAAAGGACTGAAGCCCGCATTACTTTTTTTTTTGTTTTTTTTTTTGTTTTTTTTTTTTTTTTTTTTATTTATTTATTAATTAACGGGCGGAATCGCCCTTTTTACATAATTTTTGCAATATTGTACTTAATTGTGTGAATTTTGCGAGAGCTGCAGATCGACTTACGAAGATGGCGCCATACTTCACATTTGTGTATGAAATGTAGGACTGCAGAAACCTACACCAAGTACAGCGGCGGTCATGAGTCGATTTCCGCCAGATAAACAATATTTTCGAAACGTAAACAAACAACGTGGCTCGTCTTACCACCGCGAGCTGCTGCTTGAAAACGAAATCGAAAAATTGTTCACCGGACGGGGATCGAACTCACGACCTACGACTCCGTAGTCCAGTGCGTTAATCGCCTGAGCCACGAAGCCGATTATTGTCTTTCTTTTTTTTTCTGTTTATTTTTTGGGGTTTTTTTAAAAATAATTTTTAAATAAAATTTGTATTTTTCAAAATGAATGCAAAAAACTACGAAGAAACTTAATTAGGGCTAATGTTTTCTAGTAATGGACGGATGGATCTGCATGATTATGGTACCGAATAATACCGATTTATATGCACATTCCAGATATGTACCCGGATAACAAAATTACGTCGTAATGAACTCACGATGGATTCACTCTTGAAGGAATAGACTCAGGAATGAACACACTAATGAAATTTTAAATGTTGAGAATCCTTGCTTAAGAAATCAGAAGTATAGCCCGAAATAATACACCTTAAGAGTTTTTGTAGCAACGAAACAGTGTGAAAGAAAACTGATAATGAAGTTTAAAGTCTTGTTCTTTGCATTCATGGATGCAGATGTAGCTTGAATGATTCATAGTACGGAGAGCTTGGAATCATTGCTAGTACTTACGTTCGAGTGAATAGGAAGTCAAAGAGTGTTTTGGTTGCCGGGTTCCTGGAAAACTGTCTGTATTCACCTTCGTATATAAAAAATAATTTTGATTGGTCAAATATTACCCGAGATTGAAGGGGTCCGATTTAGGATTTTTTTCATTCACTCGTAACTTTGATTCTCTTACTTTAATCAAAATAGTATATAGGAACAATGATGACGCGATCTTTGAGATAATTATGGTAAAATATTTCGAAAGTGAAAATGTAACTCTTCTATAGTGAAATTAATAATTAAATCGACGTTTTCCCTGTTCCACCCATTTTAATGCTTTTAAATTATTCCCAAATGAATGCTGGGAGTTTTTTCTATAAGAGCACCGATTTTCAAAGATACTTTTTTTTTTGTTTTTGAGTAATCGTAAAATTAATGATTCGCTGCGCTGCTTCGAGCACACATGGCATGGCTATCTTCAATCTTTTTCTTTGTGCTCTAAATCCAGCGGAGCGGTCGCTCATTGCGCCAAGATCTTATCAAACGCCCTAATCCTTATAATGTATATACAGTATACCATAAGAGTAATTCTACAGAACTTTTAACTTTTCACTGTTCAAAATCATAATAAATTATTTTAGTGGCACACTTCACGGATGGAAGAATATGGGTTCAGCTTAAGTGTATACCCTCTGCGATCAAGCTCGCGTTCATACTAAAAAAGGTTGGAGCCGAAATAATAACAGCGGAGCTTCGTACTTTTTCGGTATCAAATTATGCTGCATTAAGGGTGTTCTCTCCAAAAGTCGGAAGTCAGATTTGACTGTGGCGGCACCTACAACTTTTAAGTGCATTGATTGGAATGACCTCTGCTGACGATATTACGAAGTTCGCTCGTCAGTATCGTATCAAAAATGTTCTCGAGGGGTTCTTAGCGGGGCACCAAAATTTTGTTTGCATGTGTATGCATACACATGTATAGGAGCGGCAATATTAATACATGTCAGTCGGGGAAGTCCACCCGAAATTCGGTGCTATAGCATATATATATATATATGCATTTACCGCGATCGTTCGAATGTTTCGACGGCGAAGCTCATTTTCTGCCGTGCGATGGAATTTTTCCCGGCAGCAATCCGACGGATTCGGACAGGGCACTCGTATACATAAATCTCCCATCGGAAAATCGTACGAAGTTATCGCATAGATTATATGACAAAACGAATTTGTCAAAATAACATTAGTTACATCCTAATGTTTTATATTTATATATTTTTAAGATATTAATTTTAATGTTTTGTTATATAGGAAAATGTTTTACATAGATTAAATTTATTTTCTGTCGTTTTCCTCATTGAAGGGTGTTACCACCATTATTTCTACCTCTTTATATCTTAATTTTCAGCTTGGTTTTATTTGTTTTCTCATCATTTTCGACCTTAAAACATACAGGGCGGTACAAATGTACAAATTGTAATTTTTTATCAGTTCATAATTTTCCATTCTTTACCAGTTTTTTCAAATCCATGTCAGAAGTTTAAAATGACAAAATATGCATAGAAAAAAATCATCGATTAAAAATATTAAAAATTGTAAGACAAAATACATTTATAATAGTCCAATTTTACATTTTTTACACTAAGCAGAGTTTGAACCATCTTAAAAGACTTTTTATTAATAAATACTAAATTATAATATGTAATATTAGACTTCTACAGAGAAAATTAAAAAACATTTACCATCAGGACACTTCTTAGCGATATACCTACATAAATAAAAATACGTATGGGTGCATATATACAATACATGACATATATATATATGTAGTAGGTTGCGGATCTGTGTAGTAAATAAATGGAAGGATTGCATCTATCATTGCATATAAAATGTTCAATTGAAATGTATATCTAAAAGTTGTTGCGTGACTTTATCATTAAAAGGCTAATTTTTCGAAATATTTATCGACAGTTGATAATGGAAAAAAATGTAAATTCATAATATACAGAAAACTATTGAATTTTTGTATATTCTTTACCAATAAATTGTTATAAACAATTATTGTTTATAAACAAAAAAAGGGTATTTTATTTTTAACATATATCGTACTTCCAATGGTTAATTTGACGCTAACTGCGATATGCTAGCCATGAGAAGAAGAGGGTTTTCGTTTGTGTTGTTTACTTAATATTTTTAACAACAAATTGACGATTTTTTACAAAACATTTTGCATGTTTTGCATCTAATTTTTCCTGTAGAATCGATTCGCGTAGACATATTTTCCCTAAAACCGCATTTGATGAATAACAAACTCTTATAAACAAATATTTTTTAAACACAAAAAACACGGGTATTTTATTTTTGGCATACATCCTATTACCAATAGTTAGTTTGACGCTATCTGTGCTGCGGAATGCGTGGGCCTTAATTAACACTTTCTAATATAATTAATATGGAGAATATATTCCATAATACCATAAATATATAAAGATTTACAAAACGAATATCGAAGGTGGAGAATCAAAAAACCTTACAAAATTATGACGAATACCCAGACGTAACTTAAAAAAATTGTGATAAGGTAATTTTTTTGAAAAAAATTGTTTATTTTGGACTCTGAATCGTGACGCTCTTCAGTTTCTAAATATTAATCGACAGTTTGACGAAAAAGTAACGTAAATTCATAATTATTATTTGTAAAAGAACAGATTTTGAAGATAGATAAAATCATAAACGTATTTCTAAACCTGGAAGTAATGAAGACACTTCTTATGCACTGTTTAATAGACCTGTGCATATAGCTAAAGTATTTTATATTTATTGGTAAAGAATATACAGAAATTTTTTGGAATATTGTAAATTTATATTGTTTTTCTCTGTCAACTGTCGATAAATATTTAGAAAAATTAAAGTTTTTCTATGGATGAAGTCACGCAACAACTTTTAAATGAATGTTGATGGGCAAATAAAGAAAGAACAATCAGAAACCTGCCAGAGAATTATAAGAAGTCCATTTACAGAAAAAAATTATATACATGTAAATGTGCATATTATTGATTATTTCACCATGACTTCCAAAATGAACATATTCTAGGCAATGAAGTACAAATCAAATATTAACTGTTGAAATTTAGTATTTATTATTAACAAAACTTTTCACAAGAGTCAATCTGTCAAAATGGATTATTAAAATTGTAATTTTTCTTACAATTTTTTATAATTTTTAACGCCGAATTTTTTATGCATATTTTGTAATCAAATGATTTCGCGCATGCATTTAAAAAAAGTATATGTGGAATGCATCTGAAATGATGCAGGCAGACCGATGGCATGTTAAGAAATTAACTTCAAGATGCACTATTCTGCTTGAAAACTAAAGGAATACGTGTTTGTTTACATTTTTATAAAGATTTTTTTTATTGTTTACCAAAATTTATTACTCCAAACTTTGTCAATAAAACGAATTTTTTTTAAGTTGCTCATTCGGATGCTCTGAATTTACTTATGTATATCCGTTTGAAGTTTCACGCAAATAAGTCCAAATCAGTAACAACCGCAATTTTTGTGTAAAAAAAGCGCAAATTTTTTTTTTTAATTGGTTTTCAACTGATTTTACTAGTTTATATAGATATAAAGGAAACGCGAGACATTAAATCGTTACTAATGGGTGTTTTGTTACAAAATGATGTGCTCAAAAGTTGTTTTCAAAAAAAGTGAGTACAACATTTTTTTTTAATTCCTTTTCTTCAAATATCTTTGTTGGTATTGATTGTACTGTAAAAAAAATTTAAACTAAATGAAAACTCACAAAATTTCCTATAAGAATGACTTTAAAAAAAACCTGTTCGGGGCGTTAAAGTTGCTTAATTTTACAGAATTCGTAAAAATGAAAAATTGTCCGTGTCCATCATTGCTATTAATTTAAAACAATGTCGATAAAGTCATTCTTGTATTACATTTTGTAAGCTTTAATTTTGTTTATATGACTTTTTGTCGTAAAATCAATACCAACAAAAATATTTGCAAAAAAAGGAATAGAAACAAATTTTGTACTCACTTTTTTTGAAAATTGACAACTTTTGAGCAAATTATTTTGTAACGAAACACACATTGGTAACGATTTAACGTCTCGCATTTCCTATATAAATATATATAATATATACCGCACAGTAAGCACAGTAAGCCTATAAACGGTCGTTCGAAAAAGCTTTTTATACAAACGATCATTACGATTTCATCATATCATTATTTCTGAAGGAAAATATCTTTTGCTCATGAAAAAATGTTAATTTTTAGAAATTTTACAGCAAATTTTTGAGAAAACGATTATTTCCCATATAAAATACATGGAAAACTTTAGGGGCCCGACGGCACCATTAAATATCGACTAATCGCAAAACCAAAAAATACGTGTCTTTTTATTTTCAGTATAGAAGAATTATGGGGGGTGTCCCAATTAAAATCCGCTACTTCGATTTTTTGTGGACCACCCTAATTTATATACACATTATATATAGGGGAAGGCGGGGCGAAGCGGCGAGGATTTTTTCCGTCTATCATATAGCTCCTTGAATTTCGTATTTATGATGATACAAAGTATCATTTAGTAGATAATTTTATAGTAAATATTTGCATGCATGTTAGTTACGGTATATGTTTTACAGGTGGCCAGCTATGGCGAATTTAAAAAACTTAAAAATCACGGAGCGAAGTGGCGATATCGGGGTGAAGTGGCGAATCCTTATTTTTAGAGGTCTCCGAGACAACTATCATAAAATTAAGTGCAAGTCATAATTTTTTAAGTTATTATTGTTTGTTTTAATAAAAATAAAATTTCCACGTTGGAGGAACGAACCTCTTCAGATATATCAAAATTTCAAACAACAGTAAAAAAAGAAATTGCATCTTCGGAATCTTTGAATACTCGCATTATATCAGGATTGCATATTTTAACTTTGTCTTTTGTAACTCAATGCATTCATCAAAAGGGAATTCTAAATTAAGAAATAATCACGGAATAGAGACATCCGGGAAAAAAATTAGCCGCTTCACCCCAAAGTACCATTTGGACTTGCAGATACGATATCTCAGTATAAACATGTTGATTTTATACGAGTTTTTCATATTTTGTTTTTAAAGGTCGATTGAACATTACGGTTACGTGAAATGTAAACTATGCCCCACTCCGAGTCTAGGGCAGTTCGTCGTAGTATTCCGAGTAGCACGGATGTGTATTCCACATTATATATATTTTTTTACACTACACGTGAAATAAAGAAATTTAATTTTTCTGACCGTTAACTATACTTTTAATTCGCCACTGTTCAACAGGTTATGGGCCCAGTGGTTAAGTTAAAGATATAAAACGCAAATCGTGTTACGGCAAAAGTGAGATTCGTGAAATATTTGAAATTTCCGTGTAGTGTGTTTGTGCTCTCGAAGTGTCGCATAACTTTCATTCTGCGACAATGGCGGATCTCAATACGAGCCACATGGTGAAGTTCGATGGGTCGAACTTCCAAATTTGGAAATTCCAAATACAGACTGTCCTGATTTCTCAAGGGTTGAAAGACATCGTGATGGGAAAAGAAGAAGCACCGAGTGATTTGACTTCGGCCGATGGCCAAAAATGGATTAAAAATAACGCAAAAGCGATGTATATTTTATCAACGGCTGTGATGCCTCAACAGTTAGAGCATCTTATCATTTGTGAATCGGCTGCAGCGATGTGGACTCAGTTATGCAGTGTGCATGAACAGAAATCCGAAACTAACAAGCTCGGACTGTTACAAAAATTTCATAGATTGCACAGGATGGAATCGGGCGAATCCGCTCTGCAATTCATCACGAAAATTCGAAACGAGGCAAGGGCATTGAAGGACGTCGGCGAGGAAATGTCTGAACTCTCAGTCATTGCAAAAATAATTGATGGGTTGCCAACCAAATTCGACGCGTTCGTTTCTGCCTGGAACAATGTAGATATGAAGGAACAAAAGGATATCTTGCAGGAGCGTTTGCTTAAGGAAGAGAAAAGAATTACGGACAAAGAGTTTGAATTAACCGCGTATTCAGTGACAAATCGTATAGAAAAAAATATGGATACGAAATCTAATAAAGTCCACGTTGGAAAAAAATCGTTAGAAGGTCATTCAGCAGCCATTACATGTTATTATTGTAAACAAACCGGGCATACCGTTCGAAAATGCCGAAAACGAATTGGTGTTTATCGCGACAAGCAAAGTGAGTATAAACATAAGCCTACGAACTCACGTACACATGCATTTGTAGCAACAACGTTCGAAAACTGTAAATACGGTGAAGCTAATGTGGTGATATCGCGAAAAGAAACGGAAATTTTGAATCGACCGGTGAGTGATGCATGGTTGTCTGATAGTGGCGCTTCATGTCACATGACCTTCCATCGTGAATGGTTCGTAAATTTCTCCCCGCGTTCAAACGAATTTGTTTCTCTTGGTGACAATACAAGGTGCGAAGTAAAAGGAATTGGCAATATCGAAATTGAGCGTTTAGTGGACAACTCTTGGCTTCCGGGTCGAATTGAGGAAGTGCTCTATGTACCGGATTTAAAGAAAAATTTATTTTCAATCGGTACATGCACGGTCAAGAAACATGAAGTTTGTTTTATCGATAATGAAATTAAATTCATGTGGAATAACCAGGTTACGGCTCGTGGCATTCGACAAGAAAATAATGTATATCGAATGCTTATAAATTCAATAGTGAATCGAGAAGCCAACATTTCTACGAACAATGCCAAAATATGGCATGAGAGGTTTGGGCACGTCAATAAGGCAACAGTGAAAAATCTTTTTTCCAAAGGACTGGTGCAAGATGGTTCAATGTTAAGCAACGACGACTTCTTCTGTGAAGCGTGCCATTTAGCAAAATCTCATCGACTGCCATTTCAGAAAAGCAATGAGTCTAAATCTGTATATAAAATAGGTGAGTTTTTTAATGCCGATTTATGCGGACCTATGCAAGTGGAGTCTCTCGCTGGTGCGAGATATTTTTTATTATTTAAAGAACATGTCTCAGGATATAGAGTTGTGCATTTTCTGAAGCACAAGAATGATGTGTTTGATTATTTCAAGGAATTCGAGAGACATGTCAACAATCATTTCGGTCGTCCAATGAAGATTTTTCGAAGCGACAATGGTCGGGAATTCGTGAATGCTCAGATGAAAAATTACATGATCGAAATGGGGATCAAGCAGGAGCCTACAGCGCCATACACGCCACAGCAGAACGGAGCAGCAGAGCGGGAAAATCGGACAGTAGTCGAAAGTGCGAGGACCATGCTGATTTCTAGACAGTTGCCACAGCACTTATGGGCAGAAGCTGTTCATACCGCCGTGTATCTTTTGAATAGAACTGCAAATTCAAGAAATGCAAATGTCACTCCGTTTGAAGCGTGGACAGGTAAAAAACCAAAAATTAACCATTTGAGAATTTTTGGAGTTGATTCTTATGTACATATACCAAAATTGTTTCGGAAGAAGCTAGATCAAAAGGCCAAGAAAGTTATATTTGTCGGGTATCAGTCTGATTCTGAAAATTACAGATTGTACGATCCGGTAGCAAGGAAAATAATAATTTCCCGAGATGTGACATTCAACGAAAATTCCCGAGTTGATATTGACACTGGCCAGATGGAGAAAACAATCCTGTTTAATTTTCCTGAGGCACCGAATTATACATTTAAAGAAATTGAAGGTAAACCTGACAGTCGAGTGACTCAGTTGATGACAAAAGACCAGGATGGTGGAAAAGAGCCGGTTAAAGGAGACTGCGAAAAGAGTGACAATATTCCAGTCACCGTTGAAAATAATGCGCCTATGTTGGATCAAGATATACGAATGTTGCCCCGCAGACTTAGAGATAGATCTAACATTTGTCGTCCTGCCAGGTACGAAGCTAACTTCGTCGACATGTACGAGCCACAAACTTACGAAGAGGCAATTTCTAGTGGAGAATCTGAAAAGTGGCATTCATCGATTCGAGAAGAACTTCAAGCACATGAACAGAATGGTACTTGGAGCATTGTACGAAGACCTGTCGATAAAAATGTAATCGACTCGAAGTGGGTATTCAAGATACAGCCTACTAAATCTGGACAGGTGAACCGTTTCAAGGCTCGCTTATGTGCAAGAGGTTTTAGACAGCAAAAAGGAATTGACTACGAGGAGACATTCTCTCCAGTGATCAGATACGACACTTTACGAGTTCTTTTGGCGTTAGCAGCATCCGATGATCTGGAAATGGCACAGTTCGACGTAAAGACGGCGTTTTTATACGGCACCTTGGACGAGGAAATATACATGTCCATTCCGAAGGGACTTATTGTGGAAGAAAAAAATGGCGATCTAGTGTGCAAGCTGCATAAGGCATTGTACGGATTGAAGCAAGCTTCTCGATGCTGGAATCATACGTTCAAATCATTCTTGTCCAAGCACAGATTCAGCGAATGTGATGCAGATCCATCGGTGTATGTGGGTTGTGTAAATGGTGACAAAGTGTACATTGGTTTATTCGTTGACGATGGTTTAGTGATGGCAAAGTTGCGTTCGACACTTAATATTGTAATTGACGCCTTAATGTCGACTTTTGAAATCGCAGTATCGGAACCGAGTGTGCTTGTTGGAGTGGAAATTGAGAGATTTAGACACGAGCGTTCTATTTTCATTCACCAAAATATGTATGCGAAGCGTGTGATTAACAGATTTAATATGACCGATGCGAAACAACTTTGTACCCCTGCGGAGTTAGGGCTAGATTTGAGAAATGTTGAAAATGATAGTTTAATTGACGATAAAATTCCTTTTAGAGAGGTTGTTGGATCCCTAATGTTTCTTGCAAACGTCACGCGTCCCGACTTATCGTTTTCGGTAAATCTCATTAGTAGATATGTAAATAAATATAATCGTAGTCATTGGGAAGCAGCGAAGCGTATTCTGCGATATCTGAAGGGATCTGAAAATCACGGTATAATGTATAAGGGTGAAAATCCCCTCAATTTTGAATGTTTTTGTGACTCTGACTTTGCGGGAGATGTGAACACGCGGCGTTCAACATCTGGCTATATATTTAAGTTAGCAAATGGTCCGATTTCTTGGGGTTCGCGTCGTCAGCAAACTGTAGCTCTTAGTACCACCGAAGCCGAGTATATGGCAGCGAGTTTAGCGACAAGAGAGGTTGTATGGCTGAGAAAACTGCTTAACGATATTGGACAGCCCTGTACAAGTGCAACTGTACTTAACGTAGATAATCAGAGTGCTTTGCGTTTGATCAAGAATCCGGAATTTCACAGACGTACTAAGCACATAGACGTCCAATATCATTTTATACGCGAAAAATTCAAAAGAGGTGAGATCTGTGCTCAATATGTATCTAGCCAAGAACAGTTAGCAGATATACTGACAAAACCATTGTCGAGAATTATTTTTGAGACCCTTCGACAAAGTGTTGGCATGACTGTGATAAGTTTAAAAAAAAAAAAATGTAAAATTGTAATTGATAGTATATACAAAATAATCAAAAGGTGGAGGTGTTGATTTTATACGAGTTTTTCATATTTTGTTTTTAAAGGTCGATTGAACATTACGGTTACGTGAAATGTAAACTATGCCCCACTCCGAGTCTAGGGCAGTTCGTCGTAGTATTCCGAGTAGCACGGATGTGTATTCCACATTATATATATTTTTTTACACTACACGTGAAATAAAGAAATTTAATTTTTCTGACCGTTAACTATACTTTTAATTCGCCACTGTTCAACAAAACATACAAAAATATACTTTTAGAATAAATATATAAATAGCGATTATTAAACTTTCAAAATGCAAATATTGACCAATCTGAGAACAAAGTACAGAAAAATGACTTGAAAATTTTGTTTAAAAATTACGTTTCTAGCTCCCAAAGATAGATAAGAGAAGAAAAAATGAAATATCATGTCTTAAAATGTGAAAAATGGTGTAAACAAAGAAACCACATATGATATTTTGCAATCAGTATGATCATAATGGAAATATTTGAGATTCGTCACTTCGCCCCGTTCGCCGCTTCGTCCCGTCTTCCCCTATATATATTACATATAAACTAGTAAATTCAGTTGAAAACCGATTTTAAAACAAAAATTTTACGCTTGTTTTTAAAACAAAAATTTTTGTACGAAACAAACGGCTATAACTTCACCAGTTCATCGTAAAAACTCCAACCGGTGCTCATTTTACAGATATTCTCATCCTCTTCAAAACACTTTACTATACTATTACTGTGTGAATGTAGCCAAAAAATACTTATTTACAAAAAAGTACACGAAAATAGCAATTTTTCATATTTTTCTTTTGTACCATCGTGGATTTATGATCAAAATGATTTTTTTATTAAACACGTACATTAAAAATTTCATTATCTACAACTCAGTTTGTCATTAGACGGTGAGTAACGCGCACGTAGTTCTCAACGCTCCAAATTATTTACTTGATATTTCATAAATATCTTCTTGCTCGAGTCGAGTATTTTGTTACAGTTGCAAGTAAATGGTGGCCCAAACAGTTCTGCATTTAGTGCTTAAAAATCTGTGCATAGTGGGCTCCCAAAGTGCTTGTTTTAATAGCATTTTTCTGCCTTGATTCGGACTTTTCTGGATAGACTGTGGTGGCGCATGCGCGGATTATTCATCGTGTATAAATACAATACAGCAAAATTAACGTATGTACTAATTACACAATTACACCAGCAGATCCAAATACTGATCGGGTGCAAAATTACGGAGACTGCCGAACAGCTTTTAATTGCAGTGGAATAGTGTCTACAGTCATTTTTTTTATTTCATTGCATCGGCTTTAGTATAATTCATAATGTTTTTATTCTAATTTATATTTACCGTTTATTTATTTATTTTTCTTGTTTTGCTTACGTCATTGGCACTGCTTTGTCGATTCGTCTAAATTGTCATTATTATTGTTTACGTCCAAGCTTTACCGAGTTTACAGTGCAAATTAGTTATCTGTCAAGTGAAAATTGTTAATAATTTCGCATTCCGGTTGTATTGACGTATCGTATTGAAAGTGCATAAGTATGGATAGGGTCTCATGTAAACGGTGCAACAATGCAACTTTGGTTACTACAGCTTTTCACTGCAGCACCTGTAATTCGTTCTTTCATCCGAGTTGTGCCAAAATTTATATAGTGGGAAAGCCTGATACAAATTGCTGCCTTATCAACTTAGGACACAAAACGTCAGCCATGGACGATGCAATGGACACCTCTTCATCACATACCCTTTCCCAAAACCTTGCTTCTTCATCTTCTAGTTCCCAATTCAAAGGTCTTTCTCCCCCAGTATTCCAGCATCCGTCTATGAATTCCCCCATACTTACTCAACAAAATAACTCATCATCTTTTCCCCTTCTCGATTTTACCCCTACTCGCGCTTTGCCTCAAGTCCCTACTCAAATCCCTTATGTGCCTGATAACTGGGACACTATGTCTATATCTGACCAGTTGAGAATGGTGATGACATCAATTGGCACGATGAACGAATCTCTGAATCTGTTAAAAACTACTGTGGATTCACATTCACATAGTATTGCTGAAGTAAAGCAATTTTGTCAAGGCATTAGACAAGAGAATGATAATATTCGTAAAGATGTGTCAACTCTTCAAACACAATTAGCTTCATGTCAATCGAGTACGCCTCCATTTTCACCAACATCACAGATCCTCGTTACGGGACTTCCCATTAATGTAGAGAAGACAACTGATGAATTAGCGCTTCTTATTTTAAAATTTATGAAGCTAGACAATATGTCATGCCATCTTATATCTACTAGGCGCATGCCTCAGCAACAACTTTCATCCTTACCAGGCGAGCCAGCTTCAGTTGTACGTAACCCATCTTCACAGTTGTCTTCCCGGATTTCGACCTTTTCCTTTTTAATTAATTTTTCATCTGTTAGTGTCCGTGATCATGTCCTAGAAGCTAAGCGTCGTATCGGAAAAATTACTTCAGCAGATGTCCTTCCAAATAGCGCACCTGTTCAATTATTTTTTAACGAATTTTTACCACCCGATATTTACGCTTTCCTAAAGAAAGTTAAATCCGTAGCAAAACCTAAAGGCTACAAATATGTCTGGTGTCGTTCTGGCTGTATATATATTCGACGAAATAATGATTCGGAGCCGGTTGAAGTTCGTCGTGAATCAGACCTTGCAAAACTTGAATGACCATCAACTTCACTGAAAGCGTGTACGTCATTTCAATCTCTGCAAATTGGATTTGTTAACATCAACTCGTTGCGCGCCCATCATCATGCAATTAATGACATGCTTTCAGATGAAGTCATTAAAATTTTTTGCGTCGCAGAAACTTGGCTCACACCAGATATTGATGATCAATCATTGAATATTAATAATTATAATCTTGTCCGAAACGATCGTGGTTTGTATCGTCAAAATAATAAGAATTTTATGTTTGGAGGTGGCGTTGCTTGTTATATCCACCTCTCTTTAGGATATCGTATTTTAGCTGCACCACAAATAGTCGACTTAAATGACACTGAATTTTTAATTATTGATGTTTATCTTCCTTCGCAGCATGAGCATCTGCTTTTAGCAGTTGTATATAGGAGACCATTAGGCTTAGTTCCTTTCAAGTTGTTTAATGTTATTGAATCTTTTTTCCCAACTTTTAAAAATATTGCTATTGTAGGAGACTTTAATTGTGACATGCTTACCCCTGAAAATTTTTATTCGAATCATTTACTCTCTTTCATCTCTGAGCATTCACTTTATATGATTAATAACCTGCCTACTAATCATACTAGTCATTCGGATACCTTGATTGATCTTATCATAGTCGATAATCCTGATAAAGTCTCTTCTTTGTATCAGTCTGATGTACCACTAGCAGCAGGCCATGATTACTTACAGTTTGAGTTTAGTTTCCCTTCTTTACGTAAGAGTCCACGAGTTTCGCGAGTAAGGAACTTTCATCGCTGTAATGTTAATAAACTTGCTTCTGATATGCTATGTTTACTCTCTCCTTTTTTGGCTTGTAATAATCGAACGGAAGATGTATCGCGGTTAGTGTCCGATTACACTACAGCGGTAAAAACTGTACTAGATAAACATGCACCATATGTTAATCGGAATTTAAGTCGACCTGCCGTTCCGTGGATTAGTTTAAAAATTCGTGAACTTATTAAGCGTCGTAATGTATTGTACAGTAAATTCAAGCGTGCGATGACTTCGTCAATAAAACTTTTATATTATAATGAATATAGGACTCTTCGTGCATTGATAAAGCGTGAGATCACCAGGGCTAGAAACGATTCTTTAACATCTTCCATTTCAAAAGCTCGCAATCCCAATCATCTGTGGTCTCTTTTGTCTTCATTTGGCTTATCATCTGTATCTTCCAAAACATCATTATCATTCTTTGACTCAGACACTCTCAACATTCATTATTCTCAAACATCTTCAAAGCATCATTCATGTACGCATCAAGATCTACATCAATTATTACATTGTCAACTTCCTAGTAATGTACCGATTTTCAATTTTTCTCCCGTTAACGTTATCGAAGTCCGACAGACCCTATTATATTTCCTATCACGGACGTCTAGACGTAGTCCAGATGGGCTCCCTTTAATTGACTTAAAAGATATTATACCAACAATTGCACCACATATCACTTCACTTTATAATCATTCATTGTCAACAAATTCCTACCCTGATCTGTGGAAAAAAGCGTTTATTACCCCATTGAATAAAATAAAAACTCCTGTCACTCCTTCCGACACACGTCCCATTATTGCATTGTCTCATCTCGCGAAAGCTTTTGATTTCCTGTTTACTGCACAGATATCAGATTTTCTTGAAAAGAATCATCTTCTTCATCCCTTTCAGTCGGGCTTCCGAAAGCGACATAGCACTCAAACAGCTCTTTTGAAATTAACTGAAGACGTTCGTGTTGGAATAAATAAAGGTCTGATTACCATCTTGATTTTATTTGATTTTCGTAAAGCTTTCGACTCTATAAATCACGTCGTCTTACTTCGTTATTTGAGAGAGACAGGGTTTTCCGATGATGCTTTAACATTCGTAGCATCCTATATCCCTGACCGTTCGGCTGCAATATCAACGGACGATGCCGAACCCACATTTAGATCTTCAACATCTGGAGTGCCACAGGGATCATCACCTGGACCTGTTTTGTTTCTCATTTTCATAAACACCTTAACACGAACATTACATTTTTGTATTGATTCATTTATACTCTTTGCGGATGATTTACAAATTTATTTGCAGTGTGAACTGAATCAAGTCGACGATATTATTTCAAAATTGAATCAGGAAATCTCATCCATTGTTACCTGGTCAAATAACGTGGGTTTAGAAATCAACCCTACAAAAACGAAGGCAATGATTTTAGGGAGTGCCTCGAAACTAAAATCAATTCAGAATAAGTCACTACCTAGCATCAAAGTAAGGGGTATCACCATACCTATCGCCAAAAATGTTAAAACTTTAGGGCTCCATCTATCCTGTGATTTGTCTTGGAATTCGCATGTTTCCCAGATATGTCGTAGGGTTTATGGTGTCTTATATCGCCTCAAATACCGAGGACACGTACTTCATCCGTCCATCAAATTGTTGTTAGTCAATGCCCTCATCATACCTATTATTGATTATTGTTGTATTGTTTATAACGATCTCACAATGTACTTAAATTTAAAATTAACGCGATTGTTAAATACATGTCTACGTTTCATATATGGTATTAGACGCGATCAACACATCACACCATATCGCATTAAATCAAATTGGCTGACAGTCAGTTCTCGCAGAAATTATTTTTTTGGTTCATTATTATTTTCCATTTTTTCTTCCGGCTCCCCATCTTACTTATTTAACCGTTTCCCATTAGTCTCTACAGATATCCGTCGCTCAAATCGTATCACATCCACCTCTAAATTTGTCCTTCCCTCTTATCGTACTGTGGCCCTTGAACGTTCCTTTAGAGTTTACGGCATTAGACTTTGGGAGTCCCTGCCACCTGACATTCGTAACATTACATCAATTAATACCTTCAAATCGCATTTATTTCGTCATCTTTTTTCTTGTGATAATCCTACCACTAGCTAAAAATCAAACCGATTTATAATTAGGAAGTATATAAGTTTTAGCTCTGGTATTTCATGCTTGTTATATGGGCATTTGTCTTATAACAAATCTAGGTTGATTATGATTTATATTAGGCGTAAACCACACTGGTGAAATTAAGTTGTATTATGTATTTTTTTTTTTATACACTTATTATATCACTAGGATTATTATTTTAATGAAACCTGAATTATATAGAGTCAACCGTAATATATATTTATTCTGTATTATTTTATTTTATATTAATTTTAAATTGTAAAACTCTAAATTGTATTTATCTTATTGCCACAAGGGATTGCAATTCCATGGCAAAATAAATATTACTTACTTACTTACTTACTTACTTTCATTCTATGCACTTTATACACACGAAGCACGGTTTTAGAGTCATCATTGATTGTCGCAAAAAAACTTTCGATTGTGCGCTCCTCGCGCTCATTACGGTTGATCCGCAAAACTGCCAATATTTGAAAAAATCTCTCGGCTTCTATTGATCGTAGTTTAAACAAGTTTTTTTAAAAAATGAAATTGTGCGGAATTTTCCTAGCTACAATTTTTGTATCTTTCTTTTTTTTTCGTTTAAAGTGATATTTTTCGAGTTATTTCAGAAAACCCTATTTTTTTGACACATAGCAGCTTGTACGGATGAGGACTTTTGAGAGAGTAAAAAGTACAAGATAAGCTTGTTTCCAAAATTTTCAGCCAACTACTAATTTTTAAATACAAATCGAAAAATATCGGCCCACTTTAGTAGGCTATAATGCAATTATTTCTAACAAATTTTTAAACACAAAAAAATTGCCAAGTACCGCTGCTGTCCTAGCAATGAGCATTACGGATTGAACATTATGAAATTTGTAGTGTAATATATACACTACAAATTATTAATTTTCATATTAGATTTTTTTAAAAGATCTACATTTTCTGCGTTCTACTTTTAATTTTAATAAAGTAGTAAATGCGTATCCGAAATCCCAAACCTCGGTTAAAAGCAATACAAAATTTGTTGCATTAAAACCGAAATAAAATGAATAAAACCCAGAATATAAATGAATATTCATAATGTTCGATCCCTTTAAATTCATTTCCGTTTACTGGGATATGCACTATATCCTAAACACAAAATGAACAGAGAGTGCAGATATACTAAAAAATTAATTTTGAGAATCGACCACATAAAAATCGGTTGCAATAAAATAAAAAACGAACTTTGGTTGAAAACATAATATAGGTAAAGTGTGATATTATTCTATGAATAAAATGTCGTTGATATATATACAGCCTTTCTATATGATCTTTAAAAAATATAGTAAACGCGTATCAGAAATTCAACAAAATGAAATGGTGTTCTATGACCCAAGAGGCCCGAACCTCGGCGGCTATAGTATAATCCGCATCGAAAGAAGGCTGGCACGATCCGCGAAGTGATTTCTTATGTATACGCATGTGTGCGTCCCTCTTACACGCTAGTTTGCTTGTGTGAGTGTCATAAGGGAAGCGGGCCCCGCTAAGCACCCGTAAAAACATACGGTACTGGTATACGCCCGAAGCGATACACCTCGTAGAATCGCGGAACTATTTCCTGTCATTTTTCACCTTGTGTCCGCCATTGCCCGCTTCGAATCGTAGATGCAAAAATTTGGCTTCAATGCGAAATAAAACGACATGAAATTATTTGGAATAGAAGCCGGCCGATGTCAAGAATGGACGCAAAGGCCCCTTTTTGGCAAAAATGCTATGGATAATGAGTAATTAACCGTTTTTGTGGTGCTCACTAACACACGTAAAGCCTGTGTACGTGTGCCTTCAAAAAGGGTCGTCGGAAATCATTTTTTTACGGGCTTAAAAAAATTTTTTTGCCAAAAAGGGGCCTTTGCGTCCATTCTTGGATGAAAAGGGCTCATGATTAATGGGTTTCCAGCACGATTCCATAAAAATTGAAGGAGAATTTTTGCATCTACGATTACTTCCGGTCTAGAAGTTCCAAAGCCGCCACCGTGGCGTTCCGGTGCTCGGAGAGAACACCCTTAAGTCGGCTCCATCCTCTTTTAGGGTGAACGCTCGGTGGAACGCAGCATGACACACGCTCATGCTATATAACCTAGATCCTTATTTCCGTGAAAATGGGACATCTTTTTGAGGGGTTTTCAGCACTTGAAGAGTAAGGAACAGTTGGCGTAACTCGTTTTTGAATAAAGTTGAGTAAGTTGAATAAAGTCAAAGTTGAAACCAACCAATAGCCTAGTGATAGATGCAGGTGTACTTATATTATATATCTTATAGTTTTTATATTTAAAGATAAGGTACTCGTTACCACAAATACAATTTGTTTACTCATTATTCATTATCGCTAATAACAAAATTTTAGAATTAAATTTTTCCAATTTTTATTACGGGAGCCCAAGACATCAGCCGAAAAGTTAGTAATCTATGTTTAAAAATGTAAATTAAAACTGATTGAATCGATTTTTCAACATTCGGGCTTCATAAAAGCAATTCTAACCTCTTTATACGAGCTACTAACAAATATTTAATTATTATGAGATCATATTATAAAGTGGTTAGAATTGCGCCCGCATTTTGTAAATTCGATTCTATACTTTTTTTAATGTAGATTATTACCTGATCGGATGATGACTCTAGAAACCCCTTAAATAACTATTTTCAATCTAGAAAACTAGCGTTGGCGTGGTGCCTCGCTCGCTTCGCTCGCTCAGAAACTTCTACCCAGTGGAGAGTCGGCTATTCCTTAAGACTAGTTTGTTTACTAACAGCTTTCAATTATATTATAAAATTATATTGATATTTGGGGGTCCAATCATATTTAGGTCCAAGTGGCTTCGATAGATATGTTACAACAATATAGTGTTTCTTATATTTATGAAAATTGAAAATGAGCATTTTCAAAACTTCGACCCCGACAACAGGCCAGCCGAAGTATTGATAAATAAACGTTGCAAAACACTTACTTCATGCACTTGTATTCTAATAGACTATTCGATGCATATTACATGTTTACTGTGTTTTACTAATTACTGTCTGTATTATTATGATATTATATATACAATATATATACATATAATTCGTCAAAGATATCTTGAAAGTGTCGAAAAGATCTATGACGGATATCTTATAGATATCTATAAGACATCTTTTAGATATATCGAAATAGTTATTTTCGTATCAAGGGCGTAAAAGGACTTATGCGCCCGTAGGTGGTCACCGCGCCCGAGGGGCTGGCAAAGACTACCCCTGGGGGGTAGGGGGTCGAAACGTCGAAATTTGATGAAAAACAATAGGGTAATTTTTTTGCCGCGATGACCAAATTCAATACTTTTTCAGATAATAGTCATAAACATTTTATACCAGTTTTTATGGCATTATCGTTGACTTTAGGAAGAAAATGCATACAACCTTTTTTGTAGAGAATTTCATGCTCTACCTTTTTTGTTTGAAACATTTTTTAATAAAATTTGTATTTTTCAAAATAAATGCAAACAACTACAAAGAAACTTAATTGGGGCTAATTTTTTTTAGTAACGGACGGGTGGATCTGCCCCAAAATCTAATCAGATCTAAGTTATGCCAAGACGCGTATTTTAAAAAAAAATTTATATCAATACGGTTATCCGTTCGCGAGTTATCGCGAGACATAAAAACGGGACGTACGTACGGACGTACGTACGTACGTACAAGATCACGGACACAAATTTTTTTTTTCGTTTTTTGGCTTCCTTAGGGTCTGAAACGTGGACATTTGATGAAAAACTATAGGGTAATTTTTTTGCCCGAGGTGACCAAATTCAATACTTCGTCCAGACTTAAGGTCTGGGTCGAAGTAAATGCTAATTTATTTCTTATAATGTTTGTCACTTAACAATGTTAAATAATAAAAATAAAAAAAACATTTTTTATTATTGAAATGTCGATTTTACGATGTAGGATAACCAATGGCAAGTTAAACACATGATAGGAGATTTATAAGTACTTTAAAGAAGAAATTACATCGTAGTTTTAAGCGTCCTAAACGCTCTTTAAGTGTGCCACTCGAAAATGTTGTGTATTCGAACGAGTTACTCACTCGATTTGATCATGTTTAGAGACCTCTTACAAAGTTAGTTTTTGAGGAACACGTAGGCCGTGCATCTTATTTTTTGGGGCTTTTAATGTAGAATTATTCTATGAAACTAAGAATTCAAGAAATGAAAAGTTATTTTATTACATTACATCTTACTTAATTGAAGTTTAAAAATGGATACAACATCGCTGATATATTTATAGCCCCTTATTCCAAGCATCCCTCCAATTAACTCGTCGAAAACTTGGCTGCCCTTATTAAATATTTTTTTGAACAGATGACATTCAACGGCACTTCGTCTTTTGTAAATTAACGAAGTGACATATGAATTGTAGAATGCATTCAATAGTTTGTCGATGCATTCTACATTGTTGTGCTACGTTGCAATTTCTTATGTTGCATTAATTACCTATTCCGGTGATTTAGTTATATACTACAATTAATGTAGGGCATCGCATTTCATTTAAATTCATACAATATTAAAAATTGATTGCTGTAACTATAAAAATGATACAATTGTAATTAAGGGTGTTCTTCCAAAAAGTCGGAAGTCAGATTTGACTGTAGCGACGCCTACAACTTTTAAGTGCACTAATTGGAGTGACATCTGCCGACGATATTACGAAGTTCGACTTTCGTTCTCTCGTCAGGACCGTATCAAAGATTTTCTCGAAGGGTTCTTACCGGGGCCCCACAATTTTGTTTACATGTGTACGTATACACATGCATAGGACAAACGATATTCATACATGTAGCGGGGAAGGCCGAAGTTGGCCGAGATCGCCAAGAGCTTCCCGAAAATCGGTGCTGTAGCATACATGTATATGTATACATATATGCATTTACAGCGATCGTCCGATAGTTTCGACGGCGAAGCTCATTTTTTTTCTTGCGATAGAATTTCTCCCGGCTATCCGACGGATTCGGACGAGGTAACTCGTGCGTTTTCTTCGGAAAATCGTTTCTACATGAAGTTATCGCATAGAATAGATGGCTAAAACTTTTTTTTCAAATATGTAACATTAGTATATGTATAGTTATATTTTAATTTTCAGCTAAGTTTTATTTCTTTTCTTCATCATTTTCGACCTAAAAACATATAGAGTGGTACAAATGTCCAAATTGTAATTTTTTATCAGTTCATAATTTTCCATTCTTTACCACTTTTTTCAAATCCATGTGAGAAGTTTAAAATTACAAAATATGCATAGAAAAAAAAATCATCGTTGAAAAATATTAAAAATTGTAAAACAAAATACATTTGTAATACTCAAATTTTACATTTTTTTCGCTAAACAGAGTTTGAGCCTTTATTAATAAATACTAAATTTTAATATGTAATATTAGACTTTTGCATAGAAAATTAAAAAACATTTACCATTAGTAGTACACTTCTTAGACATGCCTAAAAAAGTATATGGGTGCATATATGTATGCATATATGTGAATAACACACATTATATTATATATATACTAGGTTGCGGATCTGCGTCGAAACGACATAGTAAATAGATGGAATGATTGCATCTCTCCTTGCATATAAAATGTATATTTGAAATGCATATTTCCATGATTTTGGAAGTAATGTTGAAATAATTGTGAAATAATAATGTGAAATAATAATCAATAATATGCATATTTACATGGATATCATTTTTTTTGTAAATGGACTTCTTATAATTCTCTGGCAGGATCCGATTGTTCTTTGCTTTATTTACTCATCAACAGTCATCTAAAAGTTGTTGCGGGCTTTATCAACAAAAAACTGTAATTTTTCTAAATATTTATCGACAGTTGACAATGGAAAACAATGTAAATCCACATTATTACAGAAAAGTATAGAATTTCTGTATATTTTTTCCCAATAAATTGTTATAAACAAGTATTTTTTAAAAACCAAAATACAGGGATATTTAATTTTTGGCATATATCTTATTTTCGATAGTTAGTTTGGCGCTATCTGTGCTGTGGTAGGCATGGGCCATAATTAACACTTTCTAATGTAAATAATATGGACTTTAAATGAAAATTATTGATATAGAGAATATATTCTATAACACGATAAATATATAAAGATTTAGAAAACGAATATTGTAGGTGACCTATATTCCATTTCAAATCATGCAATGAAAATAAATTTTGTGACGAAACCCGTCACAGATCGACGCGATTCCCGAACCTCGCGCCATCTATTGGGACCGGGCGTAACCCCGCTACGAAGTCCGCCCCTCCCGGAGGAGAAACGGTCCTTTTTTACCGGAGCGCGCCTCCACTCGTCCTCCCCCACAGGTCGTGCCGCAGTGCGCCTCGAGAGTTCCCGAGTAACGGGCCTCGGCCACCGCCGCCGACCTCTCTCCATCCCCCCCTATCGTTCTCTCTCTCAAAACCGCGAAAGCTAGCCCGAGACGATACGGGGACGCACGAAGCACTTGTCAGCGCTCCGTGCCGTCCCCTCCCACCATGAAGACCCCGAGGACGGTGCTCGTCATCGCCCCGACGAGTACGTCCCCCAACTAGGACCCCCGGGCGAACCCCTCCCTCACGCCGATCACTCGAGCGCGCACGCGCCGGTTCGACGGCGCACCGCCTCCGAAGAGAAGAAGAAGTCAGTCAGTCTCGAGCGTCTCGAGAGCCCGGATCATCGGCGAGCACCGATCGCAAATCCGGAGTACTTTCTGAGTACGGCCGCGGAAGTGTTTCTCTTTTTGGAGTCCGACGCGCCAAGCACCCCTGACCAAGAACCAGCCCGACCGAGGTCAACCCCCCTACAGCGGAGGAGGATGCCAGCCGCCTCATCTCCAAGAACGAAGTACCAACGCATCTGTGAGTAGACTTTGTGTTTTTTTTATCAATATTCCGTGAGTGTCGATTGAGGAAGTTCCCGGTCATTTCGCGAAGTAGTTCCGCCGTCGCGAGAGTTGAACCCGCGCCCCCGTCACCCCTTTTAGTAGATCGCGCGCTGAAAAATAAAGTTAACTCGTCCTAATCAGGACAAGATTACAATTTAAAATTCAAAATCATGTTTTATAAGATTTTTATTGTTCTTTTGGGTAAATAAAGAGATACATATTTTTTGTTTTGCAAACAAAAAATTTTTCGCGAAGTTACGGCCTGCACAAAAATTTCGCTGGTGATTTCATTTTTGCCAAACAGGTAGGAAATTATATTCAAATCTCTCTATATCCATTAAAAATCGATATTTTAGCATCCAGTTTTCTTAATTTAGTAGTGTTTAAAATGTTCTTTCATGGCCATTTTGAAATTTTATAAAGTTTGAAAATTAGCAAAATGGCGGCCATATTTTGAAAAATAAAAAAACTCGTTTTTCTAAAACATCATTTTTCAAAATTCTAATTTTTGTTATGATTAGACAATATAAAAAGGAATGTTTTCCAATAGGTTTGGTCTGCGCTAAAATGGCTTGGAAGCGTCAAGATTTTTTTGTTTAATCGGCATTTATCAGGTTGCAGCAACGTCATCTTTCAGTTATTGAAATAAAAGAGAAATTTGGATCATATCTATTAGCCATAGAAACTTTCAAATATTATTATTAATAAACAGTTTGATTATATTTTAAGAAAAAATGCGTGCTATTGTTAACGATCGGTGGAAGACATTCATTGAAAAATGTTCATCCGTCAGTATATACAAATGAACGTGTCGCTCAGATCTCATTATGTTACAGACGAAGCACACATCTACTTATTTAATCGTGAAACAATTACAATTCAAAAAGCACCGCAATTCGTGAGAGGCAATGGGACTGATTCACTTCAAAAAGTACCCCAATGCATGAGAATCCTATCACGTCCATGTCGTTCATCTCGGGTAGCGCTAAGTAAGGTTGTAATAATCATTGTAAGATTCTTAATATATGAAAGAAAAATTTCTCCTGAAAATTCTGCACTTTTCTTATTTTTTCTTGTTCTATTTACGCATTATTATTAGACATCAACAATTATGGCGATACGCTCAATTTTATGAACGGACCTAACGGTGTTAGAACATATTTTCCTTGGGCCGATAACGGAGTAAGCGGTAGCACGTTTTTATTCTTAAAATATAAAAAATTGTTTGTTAATGTTAATGTGTAAAAGTTTCCATTTGTAATATATATGCTCAAAATTTTCCTGTTGTTTTACTAACTGAAAGATGACGTCGCTGAAACCTGATAAATAACGATTTCTTTTTTTCAGAATGTTAAAATATCGATTTTTACCGGAAATAGAGAGATTTAAAAATAATTCTCTACCTGTTTCGGACAAAAATGAAATCACCAGCGAGAGATTTTGTGCAAAACAAAAAAATACGTATCTCTTAATTTACCTAAAAGAACAATAAAAATAGTATAAACATGATTTTAAATTAGAAAATTTTTTCATTGCAGGATTTGAAATGAGATTGGTCGGGTAGAGAATTGCAAAACCTTGTCGAATAAATTGCAAAAATATGTCGAATACCCAGATATAACTTAAAAATTGCGATAAGAATTTTTTATTTTGGGCCCTGAATCGCGATGCTCTTCAGTTTCTAAATATTAATCGAGAAAAATAATGTAAATTCATAATTATTATTCGTTATATAGTATTATAAAGACTTTGAAGATAGATAAAATTATAAACGTATTCTTCAAAACGTGCAAGTAATGAAGACACCTCTTATGCACTGTTTGACATTATTTATTACAAGTATTTTTATTTGTTGGTAAAGAATAATTTAAAATTTTTTTATAGTATTGTGAATTTACATTGTATTTTCACTGACAACTGTCGATAAATATTTAAAAATACAATCACGCAACAACTTTTAAATGAATATTGATGGTCAAATAAAGAAAAAACAATCGGATATCCTGCCAGAGAATTATAAGAAGTACATTTACAGAAAAAAATGATATCCATGTAAGTATGCATATTATTATTTCACATTAGTATTTCATAATTATTTCAACAATATTACTTCCACAGAAATATTTCAGTTGAACATATTCTAGGCAATGCAGTACAAATTCAATATTAACCGTTGAAATTTAGTATTTATTAATAACAAAACTTTTCCGAAGAGTCAAAGACTGTCAAATTTGATTATTAAAATTGTCACTTTTCTTCACAATTTTTAATAATTTTCAACGCCGACATTTTTATGCATATTTTGTAACCAATCGATTTCTAGCATGCATTTTAAAAAAAGAATATGCGGAATCCATCTAATTGTAAAATGATGCAGGCAGACCGATCGTATGTTAAGAATTAACTTTGAGGGGCAATATTCTACTTGAAAAATAAAGGAATACCTGTTTGTTAACATTTTTATAAACAATTTTTTTTTGCATTGTTTAGCAAAATTTATTACTTCAAATTTTGTCAATAACACAAATTTTTGTATGTTCCTTATTCAGATGCTCTGAATTTACTTACTTTTTAACCTTTCACTCGTGCCCTGGATTTTTTTCTTGCATTTTTCATACTTTTTAAAAATATGAATTTTAAATTTGCAGATTACGCATCAAAAACATAATTAATTTGCATAAAAGTGGGTTCAATGTAATCCGCGAAGTGTCAGGAATGCACGTCCACTCCGTTTTTGTGCGTTAGCGTTATCGAAACGATGCAATAAGCGTTTTAAACGCTAACGTTTTGTTAACGACTAACACATCTACACATCATGTACGTGTGAGGTGAAAAACAGGCCGATTTTATCCTTTTTTTTTTGGATTATGCGACAATCGTTGCGCCAATATCGAAGTGGAGGCACATTCTAGGGGAATAATAGCTTATAAAAAACGCACTTAATAATATAAAAAGTTAAAATTGAAGGCGTAATCTGCAAAGGAGTTTTACTTCCGTTTTGGTAGTTCCACAATGGCCACCGCGGCGCTCAGGGGCTTCAGAAGAACACCCTTAAAGCGAAAGATCTATACGTACCCCACTTCTTGGGACAATTATGTAGGTTATTTTTGAGTGTCATTATACAATTAGAAAAAAGAATTCACACCAGCAAGTAAAAGTGACTTCCGGTTTCGTGGCTGCGACGGTAACATATTAGACATCGGAGGCATAGATCATTTCTTTGATTCCCGTCTGGACCGAACCATTTTTAAAACTATCTTTAAGCAGAAACTTGCAGATTATACAGATGTCTAACGATACGTCAGAGCGTCAGGAAGTTTAGTCACTGGTGGAAATGGTACGTATACCCCGACATTAGAAAACGAGTACACCTTACATTGCATTTCTCCACCAGATGGAAGAAACTGACCTTCCCGACCTTTCTCTATGTAAGATTAACCATGCATACTTTGTTAACATTTCAAAATATGATTCGTCATTTTAAATATATCCCCGCTGTTTCATATAATTTTGGTCAACGGAATTTTGAAAGATACTTCCGCTTTTCCACCTCCACCACTTATTTAAAGGTGCGGCGCTACTGACCATGCACATATATATTTCAATAGGCATCAATCAGTGGGGTTGCACTGTATATTAATTGCACTAAACATAGGTACACTCCTGTAATTAATGTTTTTATCTTCAAAATATTTTTAATAAGGACAGCCAAAGTTTTTAGCAAGTCAATTCGAGGGATAAATAAGAATTTCCTGTAATAGCGGAATAATCGCAACATGTCCGAAAAATCGAAAATAAATTAAACAGATCTTGCAATTGGAGGGAAGCTTGGAGTAAGGGCATATAAATATATTAGCGATATTGTATCAATTTTTAAACTTCATGAAGAAAGATTTAATGTAATAATATTTTTTCATTGTATCTTATTTTTATAAAAGAAATGTTTCGTATTACTTTGTATTATTTGTTTTGAATTTTCATTACTTTTTAAAAAGATTTGGTGGATTTAACAATGCACAGAAAGTTTGTCTTCCTAATTATTGTATATGGCATTAGACGTCGGTTTCTTTCGATAGAAGACTTGGCTTTATTACATGATTTCAGTGCTTTTTTGTAGAATAAGAACTTGGCGAGTTTTTCTTACATAAAGTGTTTTTTATTGGGGTTATACGATACACTACTCTGCTCTCGCAAAGCTCAATTTATTTCATCACAAACGTGCCAGAAAAAATAATTCTAATGTAAATCTGAGCTTTTTTCCTACGAGACTTGCAAGTTTCGAGATGTCTTTGTGTTTTATTTTTGAATTATTCCATTTTGAAGTACTATAAGTGCTCTTGGCCGAAAGACGGTACGCCGTGCGCCAAGGCACTATACGCTCGTAGCCAAACAGTTGAATGCTGTACGCCATGGTGAAGGATAGCAGCGGCTCAGTAGAGTTCATGTTTTTTCCAGAAGAGGGCAAGCGTTCTCATAAAAGAAAATACTTTATCAAAAATAGATATGTTACTTGCCGATTATCTTCGTTAGACTTGAAATGCGAATATAGATCCCGATTGCAGATTCTATAGTTAATTGAATTAATATACATTATATAAAATTATTTATTATTTAGTTAATTTGCCTATTTGGCAATGTAATCTTTGTTCCTTTTTCCCCGTTTTAATTTCCGTAAAATTTTACATAGTACTTATTATCGTCAAAATGCCATCTCACTATATTAATCCTTTTAAAAAACGAAAGCATAAGCCAAGTAAACTTCGTCCTATTTCTGCTACTTTGAGGTCAAAAATTCCTTCTTTTCCAAAAGGATCTAAAATTTGTACTTCCTGGAATTGGGCCCTTAATGATTCAACGAAAACGTCTTCCTCAAATTTGGAGTCAAATGAAAATTCAACAGAAGTTCATGTTGAGAATGATGACTCTTTTCCCCATGAAAACGAAAATGACTGGAATTCATCTGCAGGAGATTTGGATACATTATCCCAGATGTCAGAAGATGAAAATCAGAAACTTCAATGCGATAATGATTACTGTAAGGCAGGTGTTGAAGTACTTGATCAAATCATTGAAAAGTATAAAACTTTTACAAATGAAAATGAAAAGTTTCAACTTCGTACTCTCGTGCCAAAATCTTGGAGTCGCAAAAAAATATCTCAGGTATTGAATATATCTGAAAGGAAAGCAAAATGTGTTAAAGGTTCGGTGAAAAAAAATTGAATTTTGTCATGGCCGAATACTAAGAAAGGAAAACCATTGTCTGACGAAACTGCGACACTTGTTAAAACTTATTACGAACGTGATGAAATTAGTCGTTTGATGCCAGGGTTGAAAGACTTTTTATCTATAAAAAATGAAAAAGGAATTCCAACACATGTGCAGAAACGCTTATTGCTGGGTACTATTAATGAATCATATATTCTGTTTACATCAGAATATCCAGATGTGGAAATAAGTATCTCTACATTTACCAAGCTCAGACCACTTCATTGTGTTTTAGCAGGTGACTGCGGTACTCATAACGTGTGCGTTTGCACATGAAAATATGAAATTAATGATGAACGATAGTAACATTCAAAACTTGACTAAAGATACGAACATGATTTTAACGAATTATCGCGATTGCTTGAATGCTATTGTATGTACTGAATCTACAAGTTCTTGTCATTTAAATGATTGTAAAAACTGCCCAGGATCTGAGAACTTAAAACGTCACTTAATAAACGTTTTTGATGGTCACAATATTCTCGAAGTGAAATTTGAAATATGGTTGCAGACTGATAGATGCACTTTAAAAACGTTGGTCATGGATACAGATAAATTTATAAATGATTTTTGTAACCCATTATTGAAATTAAAATTTCATCACGTTACTGCGAATGAGCAATCATTATTTTTTAAAAATTTGACAGACAATTTATTGCCAGATGAGTTTATGATTTGTTTTGATTTTGCGGAAAACTACGCATTCGTAATTCAAAATTCAGCACAGTCGTTCCACTGGAACAATGATCAAGCAACGATATTTACGGTTGTAATGTATTATAGGGAATCTAATCAGTTAAAATACAAAAGTATAGCAATAATATCTGATAATCTAACACATGATACTTTACATTATCATGCAGTAATTCCAAGTCAGGATGGAAAGTTACATTTAAAAAAATTTTCTAATTCGCCTCTGTACGATGCATTCTCCACAAACCAGAAAAGAATCCCACGAAAGAAAACTTTGAAGTGCACCTTCAAAAATCCGAAGACACATTAATTTTGGAGATAGAATTACACACACACACACACACGCGCGCGCGCGCGCGCACACGCACACGCATAGGCACACACACGCACACGCACGCACGCAAATTCTTTCATTCGGATTACTCAAAGCTTCATTAAATTATACGTATTATTGTGAAAGCATTCGAGAAATCCGCCGAGACGGATCGTTTGCGCTAACGTTGCTCCTGTGCCTTAGCAAATGGTGTTCAGTCGTTCGGCCAAGAGTACTTATAGTACTTCAAAATGGAATAATTCGAAAATAAAACAAAAAGACATCTCAAAACTTGCAAGTATCATAGGAAAAAAGCTCAGCTTTCATTCTAGACTACTTTTAAAGCAATAAAACATACCGTTCATTATGAAAAAGCAAAATTTATCATTATTTGGCAAAAATATGGGTCTAATTTTGATCCTAACAAAATTTAAATATAATCGACATAAAGATAACTTAAAAATAAACAAAAAAGTCTAATGTAAAATTTTGTTTCAAGCAATATATAAAAAGTTACACGGGCTTAAAGATAGAGGTTCACTCCGGAGCCCCAAAACTTCACCCCCCTCTAATTCAAAGAATATCGATCGAAATGAAATGAAATTTATACCATTCATTACTATTTAGTAGGTCAACAATTCAACCAATTTTGAGCTTTATCCGATGACACTGATTTTTTGGCTTGGACCACTTGAGAAATTTTGCCCTATATGGAAGTTCTCTAGGCTGAAGTCGCAGTAATCAGTAAATAGTATATTACGATACAAGTGCGCGAAGTAGGTGATTTGCGCACGAGTGTAACGAGTGCGAAAGTCACCTATCGCGTACGTGTATCGTATTCAATTTTTTTGACTCCGTGAGAGAAATTTTTCGTGCACTCATTTCAGTGCGCGAATGGCAGTGCGCAAATGGGTTACTTCGCGCACTAAAGATAGTAAATTAAATTTCGCACACGGAGTTAAAAAAAGATAATTAAATGTATGCCTTTTTGACAGTATGTAGGTAATAAATACCTTTATATTAGTATTCTAATTTGTAAATCGTGCTTTCATTTTTATTATATTTTAAATATAATATCGTTAAACTAAAATTGCAATTTTGCTTTCTCATTTTAGTGCAAGCGAGCCAAAACCGTGAAAGACCGCAATTAAATGAAGAAGGAGTGAATATACCTGAGACACAAGTCACACCTGATGATGAACTAGTTTATGGTGAACCTGGTTGGCGGATGACCTTAATGGTAGTGATCCCGATGGGCTGTTTCGCCATAGGAATCTTTTTACTTGCATATCTGTCTTCGCCCAAAAATTGAATAGCGCACTCCATATGAGGGCGTCAAAAGCGATTTTACTCATTTGTGATAACCGGCTGAGGCAGACACTTTCAAGAGCAACACTCATAAAGATTGCCACATGGGCAGTTTTCGGAATTTGGGCAACTTTACCATGATAGTCGCGGGCAAATTTTTATTCTTGGCGACTATGAAAAATTGGCACGATTTGAAAACGAAATTTTACGATTTCCTGATTGACTTCCTGATTTTCCATAATATACTTTGTGTCGTACCATAAGTCTTTTAGAAGTGTTGTACAGTTTCATATATGACATTCCATGTCAAGTGGACTTATCTTTTTCAAAAGAAAAAATATTCTTAATTTCAGTATACGCAATCTGTTATGACATGTAAATATGCAGTTTTTCATCGTTAGGGAGCGAAAAACTTTAACAATTAAAAACTAACAACAAAATTTGCAATTATGAAATTTTCGGATCTTATCTTGCTTGAATTGTTTCAATAAGATTACTGTAGGAACAACATTTTTGAGGTAGGTACTAATTTTGTAGATTGTTTTATGAGCTTTCTTATAAAAATATTCGTTTAAAATTGTGTACATAAATGATGACTAATAAAAAGAAAAAAATCTTTTGTTCCAATTTTATAAAAACTTCTTAAATTGCTGAGATAGGTTCAAGGACACCATTTTCATTGAAAAGAAGTGGTATATTGAACAGTAAGTGCAGAATATCATAAGTACCCAGATTTTTAACGATCTACTGAAACGTACTCAAATCAATGTTACCCAGGGGCATTCTACATTCTACCTTCAAACTCGTATATCTCCGCTTATAATTACCTCATGCAAATTACTTTTTAACACACCGGGCGCAGAACTCGATTATGCGCCCTGCAGTGAAATATTCGGGCGCAATTTATTGAGTTTCTCGCCCGACGGTATTAAAAAATATCTTATGGAACACGGGAGATATATCAATTTCCGACGAGTGCGCTTGTCACCCTCGCTTCGCTCCTTGTTACATAATATACTGTTTTCTTTTCAACATGCCCAAATTTTAGGCATCCGTCGAATTGTGTTACCGATTTTCTAGGAATCAGATCAACACAATTATTAACTAATTTAGTTATTCTTTGAATCAATATTGTATTTTTATACATAGGATCAAAACCGTCTTTGATTTCATCAATATTGTCAAAATAATATGACATACCAATTCTGTATAATTTTAAACGCTATTTCTTTCACATCATCTAGTATGTTATTGGTATCCACCATATTTTTGCAAGAAATTTTCACTTTAAATGCGCTTATCTGAAACACAAAATACGAGAGTTATTATTTAAAATGGATTGGTTTTCATCGCAAGTTTGGAGGTGTAAGATGAATGGTGCTTGGGAATTTCAACTGTATCTAGGTTTCACCAAATTTTCCATTTTTCTGGAATTGGTTGTCTCTAATTTTGACTGATAAGTGATATTATCGTTTTTCCATAAAGTTTAGGGGTTAAGTGCAGGTTCATAATTATGTTCATGTATTTTGGGAGGCATTATAATTTTAACAAAATTTGAAAATGAAAAATAAAACTAAAGCGAAAGAATCTATACTGTAAAATTTAGATCAACATGGACAAAAATGAGATTATTATGATCTTTAAAATGAGTAGCAAAATAATGTAGTAATTTAAAAACTAGTGTTGACGTGGTGCCTCGCTCGCTTCGCTCGCTCAGAAACTTCGACCCGGTGGAGAGTCGGCTATTCCTTAATACTCGTTCGTTTACTAACAGTTTTCAATTATATTATAAAATTATATCGATATTTGTGGGTTTAATCATATTTAGGTCCAAGTGGCTTCGATAGATATGTTACAACAATATAGTGTTTCTTATATGTATATGAAAATTGATAATAATCGGTTCTGTTACGATCTTGATAAGAAAATAACTATTTCGATTTATCCGTCAGAGATCTTTTCGACACTTTCAAGATATCTTTGACGAATTATATGCATATATATTGTATATATAAAAGATCATAATGATACAGACAGTAATTAGTAAAACACAGTAAACATGTAATATGCATCAAATAGTCTATTACAATACAAGTGCATGAAGTAAGTGTTTTGCAACTTTTATTTATTATTACTTAGGCAGGCCTGTTGTTGGGGTCGAAGTTTTGAAAATGCTTATTTTCAATTTTCATACATATAAGAAACACTATATTGTTGTAACATATCTATCGAAGCCACTTGGACCTAAATATGATTGGACCCCCAAATATCAATATAATTTTATAATATAATTGAAAGCTGTTAGTAAACAAACGAGTATTAAGGAATAGCCGACTCTACACTGGGTCGAAGTTTCTGAGCGAGCAAAGCGAGCGAGGCACCACGCCAACACTAGTTTAGTTTTGTATTTGGAAAAGGTTTTCGTATTCGGCTTAATTAATTAAAGAAGTTAGAACACCGAGAAGGGGTATTTTACGCACATTTTTTGTTTTCTTAGAAGGTTCTCGTTCTGGTAATTTCGTAAATATATTGTGTTTCTCAGTGCAAATAATATAATATAGTTTCTAAAATTGAATTATTACGATAGGTTTTTTTTTTTGGAATTTAACAAAATTAAATTGGTTTTGAACCGGGCTTATGACGTACCACGATGTTTATAAAAATTGCATTAGATGTTAAATTGCTACAGTTTGAAGATCTCTAAACATTTCAAACACCTTGCGTGTAACCGCGGTGATTACCGCGCCCGAGGGGCTGACGAAGACTACCCCCGGAGGGTAGGGAGTCGAAACGTCGAAATTTGATGAAAAACTATAGGGTAATTTTTTCGCCGAGGTGACCAAATTCGGTACTTTTTCAGACAATAGTCATAAGCATTTTAAACCAGTTTTTATGGCATTATCGTTGACTTTAGGAAGAAAATGCATGGAAGCTTTTTTGTAGAGAATTTCATGCTCTATCTTTTTTGTTTGAAAAATTTTTTAATAAAATTTGTATTTTTCAAAATAAATTCAAAAATCTACAAAGAAACTTAATTGGGGCTAATGTTTTTTTAGTAATGGACGGATGGATCTGCGCCAAAATCTAATCAGATCTAAGTTATGACAAGCCACGTATTTTAAAAATAATTTATGTCTTTACGCTTATCCGTACGCGAGTTATCGCGAGACAAAAAAACGGGACGCACGGACGTACGGACGTGCGTACGAACAAGATCACGGGCACAAATTTTTTTATTGTTGAATTGGGGTCCTTAGGGTCTGAAACGTCAACATTTGATGAAAAACTATAGGGTAATTGTCATGCCCGAAGTGACCAAATTCAATACTTCGTCCAGACACAAGGTCTTGGTCGAAGTAATACCTAACGATTTAAGCAGATTCAACTGATAACTAAGAGCCGGTTTACCATCAGGGGCAACATTTTGAAATTGTAGCCTGAAGTTGCTTCGATGTTATTGTACAGTTGATTCTGGTTGTTTTGAATAAAGTCTGATTGATAAATGCCAAAAACCTGGATGCATTCACGGAAAAATATTTCTAGTTTTTTGTATCCAAAAGACACATCGGAAAATACGATGGATTCCTTGGTTACAGAACAAGGTTTTGAGTTTATGTTTACACATAGCCTTGAAGAGGACTTATGTCAGAGTCGAAAAGTTTGTAAATGTTTATTTATTATTTATATTATGAAACCCCTCAAAATGATTGACCCATTGTTTGTTTTTTCTCTTCTTTTAATTTTTAAATTTTGATTTAAACTCAACCATTTTTAATTTCTATTATTTCTGTGACCGAAAAACACCAAAGTTATTTACGAATATATTACTTTTAAAATACACTATGTAAAACAATTATGTTTCTCCAACACTTTGCGAAAGTTCTCGTTTTCTGCACGGAAAACTATCAATTGCCATTTATTTGGAAACTGTACGGTAAAAAAACGCGTTTTTTGACGATTTTTTTAAATAGCTGCCAGGATATGGCCGAGCGATAATTTCTTTTGCGAAATTCGGATTCAGCAGCTCAAAATACATGAAAAATACGTTGTATATATTGTTTTTTAGGTGGCCGAATCTTTCCGAAGATTTACCCACGCTTCTTTTAGCTGCCGTAAAGTTGACTCTTACGTCTACTAGGCGTAAAGTGAACCGTAGGCGATCGACGACTCGAGGGCCGGCCTCGCGCGCCGCGCCGGACCGAGAATCGTTCGAGAGAACTTCCGTGAGCTATGTCTCACTTAACGTCCAATAGATGGGAAAGTCAGTTGTACTCCTGCAAATCGATGCCCAAAGAGGTATGTATTTCCGCCTACATATGACGAAAAATAATGTTTGCACGTAGGGCGTAAGACTTTTCGCCCTCAGGCGATCGGTGATACCCTTGGGCCGACTTCGCTGTCCCTCAGGTACGAACTAGTATAGACGTGCGAAAATTATTTTTCGTCATATGTAGGCGGAAATACATATCTCTTTGTGCATCGATTTGCAGGAGTACAACTGACTTTCCCGTCTATTGGAAGTTAAGTGAGACATAGGTCAAGGAAGTTCTCTTACCATTCCAGGATATGGCTAACGATGTAGTCGTGTAGTTATAACCGGTGTCATAATCGATGTTGCATTCCGACGATCGTCGGAATTTCTTCTAATGACCAATTGGTTTGTCCTTCCAAGATTGAGTGCATGTCCTCACGAAACATCAGGATGGTCTTTTCTAAAAATGTCGCCAGTAGTGAGTTTCTGTACACTCTGTTTTGTTTCTATGAAGTCTGATTGGGTGTAGTTCCCCATCATCTGCCAATACAGTCAGTCGATTCTAGTTAGTCTCCTAGTTATTTGGAGATCAAGTTCTGTCAAGGTCTCTGTGAGCTCCGTCTCCCCTAATTCCATTGCGCATTCCTCGATTCGTGAATTTTGCTGTTAATCTTCTAAAGTTAAGTCGTTATGACATGACATGACATCCGCCGATCTCATTGACTGCAATGTCACACAAATATTGGAAAATCGGGGGAAAATTTTGGGTTTTTGAACTACCTGTACAATGACGAGACAGCAAAACACGATGCTTTCTTTCAGACTTGCTCCCGCCTTAGCTATACTTTTTAGGCTAGGGCTCTGCTGGACTTTTTTATAGGATATTTCTTCCTCTACAAAAAAGGTTTAGTAAAGCTTTGCTCTATCTCGCATCGTTTACACTGAAAAATAAAAGGTAGCTCTACGAACTTAGTACATATACGATAGAGTTACCGCGTGAAGTAGGATTGCCGGCTTTCGAAAAAGGACGTCTAGCATACCTTTTCAAAGTACGATTGATTTCTGTTTGTGTGAACAATTTTCTGATGTGGACACATTGACATGGATGTTGACGAAACTCATTCGGAAAGTGAGTACACTTATTTTTTTTTGTATTATATACATGGTTGTTGTTTTATTGCACTTCCACATTTTGAGAATAAATATGGCACTTTTTTGCACGAAGCTTGTTTATGCATTATTACAAAATTTGTCACTTTACCCAATTATTTCATTTCTTTGCACATAAAATATTCCTTTTCTCATTATATATACTTGTTACGATATATAAAATTTGAATTTGAATTTGAATTTATTTTTGGCTTGAGGGAAACCTCTTGGGCCAACCATTACAAAATAGATACATATAAAAATAATTCATACATAAATATACAAAAGAGCTTAAATATAAGTAAGAGTGGAGGTAAAGTGAGTTTAAATGAATATCGCAATGTAGAGGATGATGGGTATACAAGAATAATAAAAATAACGCAGTGAGTGGTCAGTTACATATACATTCCGAGATCGCAGTGGGGAATACAGTGAGTGGTTACAACTAGCAGTATAAGCGCGTATATGGTAGTGGAGTGTTATCGCATAGGAGTAATATCGAACGATGGGTTGGAGAACAAGAAAAGTCGAAGTTTTCCCTTAAATGACGTAACATTGGCACTAGAGCGGATGTTGGCTGGCAGGGCATTCCAGAGTCGAGTTGATGTGATGATGAAAGAGCGCGCAAATGACTCATGCTGATGAGGCTGCACACGAAGTTCACTAGTGGAGCACGGTTTTAGTATTCGACTTGTGCTTTCATTACGCCACTGATACCGATCATATAGATATTTCGGTACCCTTGTTGTGAGGACATTATAGGTGATGATGCCTATAAAGTATAATCGGCGAGATGCGGTTGTAAGCCACTGAAGTTCCTCACGATATGGGGTGATGTGATCGATTCGGCGCAGTCCATAAATAAATCGAATGCCCGCGTTGAGCAGCCTTTCAACCTTGGTTTTCTGCAGGGCATTGATATCATTATAGACAGCACAACAGTAGTCAAGATAGGGTAGGAGCAGTGTATTTACTAGAGTCTTACGGAGATCGAGAGATAACAAAGCACGGTTTTGTCTAAATTGGCGTAGAGTGGAAAACACACGCTTAGACATTAGAACAAGGTGTTCATTACATGATAGTGTGCTGTCAATAATGAGACCAAGATTTTTTGCTGACTTAACCCTGGGTAAAGTGATGTTGTTGATTACCAATGGAGGAAGAGAATAAAAATCAAGGTTGCTTAGATAATATGAGCCACTAACGAGTAGTGCTTTGGTCTTCCTTAGATTAAGCTTAAGTCCATTCTCATCCGCCCACTGGCAGAAGTTCTTCACATCAGTTGTTACTTTCTGGATCGCCATTGGTAACTCAGAGATATGGCACTTTAAGAATATTTCGGTATCGTTAGCAAATATCATGTGATTACAGTGCTGGAGGACCGAGGGTCATTGATGAAGATCGAGAATAGAAGTGGTCCAAGAACCGAGCCCTGAGGCACTCCAGCACCAACTGATAGCCAAGAGGATTGCTGGCCATCATCAGCATTAACTGCTTGCTTTCGTCCGGTCAAGTATGATGCAAACCATCGTATAGCAGTCACAGAGAGATTTGCATTTTTCAGCTTATCGATAAGAATAGAATGACTGACGGTGTCAAATGCTCTGCTAAAGTCGAATAAAATAAGGATTATTATCATGCTGTTATCTATAGCCTGCCTGCAAAATTCCGAGACGTAGAGAAGGGCAGTTTGGGTGCTATACCCTTTGCGGAATCCAGATTGGAACGGGTCGAACCATTGTCGTTTACTAAGATAGTTAGTCAGTTGGTTAAAGGCAATGCGTTCAAGGAGCTTAGAAATCGCTGGTAATATAGCTATTAGGCGGTAATGAGCTGGGCAGGTGGGTTGTGGAATCTTATTAATAGGGATCATGAGTAAAGCCTTCCACTCAGAAGGAACGATTGATGCGTTAAAGGATTCGTTGAATAGATAGACTAAGTACGGAGCTAATACAGAAAAGGTTTTGGTGTAAAAACTAAGGGGAATCATGTCGTTACCAAGAGCTTCTGATTTTGCTCTAGCAAGACAATCAGCAACATCACTTATCACGATATTAAAGAAAAAGAATTTGTCATCGCTGAAGTCCGAAGGGGGAGATGCAGAATTAGGGTCCTGTAGATCTGTGCAGTGAGATATCGATGTCGTATGGCGGGAATTGAGCTCATCAAGAGTGCAACACAGCACAGAAGTACTTTTCTTTGATTTTATTAGCCCTAATTTCCGTATTTCTTTCCACAAGATTTTAGTGTCATGGATGTTATTGATGCGGTCCCGATAATAAAGTTCCCTAGCCAAGTTCCAGGCCCTTTTGTTAGTTTTATTGGCACTATATATAATAAGCTGATGTTTTAGCAATGGATCTCTAGTCGTCCTGTATGTCTGTAAAAGAGTGTTTCTCTCCTTCTTCAGTTTCAGTATATCTAATGTAATCCAAGGTGAGGGTTTGTGAGTCGGGGTAAAGGTGTGAAATTGAGCGTGCTTATCGAAACATTCTAGTAGGTTTGTATTGGGCATATTGGCAAGTTCATGTACACTAGATTCTGAGCTAGGAGCGTTGAACAAGCTCCAGTTGCATCCTTGAAGATCATTAAGTAGGAGACAACAGTCAAAGGATCTATAATCACGACATGTAATAGGTGTTGGATTAAAACAGTGTGTCTCGACTTTATATTCGATATCGATAAGATCATGGCCATAGACAAACTCAAGATTGTGCTGAGAAGAGCTAATTACATTTTCAAGCTTGTCGACGATACAGTGGTCAATCCAGGTATCTGCGCGGCTGGTGTGATTTGTGGGTAGGTAGGAGACAATTTGCAGGTCGTTAGCCGTGGCAAGATTTTTTAAATAAGTGGAATCAGAATGATCTCGGTTTAGGTCGATGTTTAAAAGCTAATTCAAATTGGTCCAATAAGGCTTTCTTAGGTGATCTATAGACAACACAAACCAAAATGCGCTGCTCGGATGGAAAGTCGGTATTTAATTCAGCAATTATGAATTCAAGTGAATTGCCTGGTAAGCTCGAACTTTCAGATCGCTCAAGTATTTTGTGTTTGATCGATTTATGTAAATACATTGCCACCCCACCTCCCTTCTTATATTTTCGGTCATCGCAAATGAGCTGGTAGTCCGTGAGCCTGAAGTGATCATCTCGAGAATGAGTATTAAACCAGGTTTCGGATAGCCGAATTGCATGATAAAAATTTTCAGAAAAATAAGATTCAAAATGTTTAAATTTATTTACCGCTCGAAGTGACTGAACATTTAAATGACCGAGTTTCATATAGACATTAGCAGATGGTCTTGGATGCATAGTACTAGAGCACGTATCGTTTGATGGCGCCGGAGACAAGGGACAATGAGCTTGGCGTCATTTAGTGATTTTTGCTAGATCTTCTTCACAGGTTATCGCAATAGCCGTTTCACCTCGCATAGGCCGGTAATGGACAATTCCTCGATAGATGTAAACAAATTTGTTCGGATCGGTTTTCACTATAGCGCGGGCTTTTTTAAGAAGGTTGAGGGTATCACTTGGTAGAGATTCGTTTACATATATGCGTGTTTTTGGTAGAGAATTATCAACTTCATTCGCGTATAGCGCTTTTCGGGTCCGCATACCCTGAATAAACGCGGTGCGTAGGACGGGGTTAGACAGCCTTACACATATAGTTGGCGCCGAAAACACAGATGCCGTAAGAGATGTGGTTGGAACAGGCTCCGCAGAAACGCTCGAACGATTAGCGGATGCAGCAGCGGTAGCCGAGCGGGGTATACGATAGACTGCGAGAATATCTTTGACTTCCCCGATAACGCCGAGCAAACTTGCAATTTTCAACGCAATTTTAATCAGATCCTGATTTTGTGTTTCTGGAAGACCCGATAAAGTAAGCTCACAGTTTCGTAATTCATAAGCCATGCGGGCTTTATCAACCTTGAGGGCTTGAACAGCAGTTTGAAGCACAGTGACATTTGAGTCAATTGCGTTGACCCTTTCTTCGAGCTTCAGTATTCGATCAAGTTTAGCATTTTGCTGCTTATTAAATTTGTCCTGTTTGTCTAGATAAAGCTGAAACGCGGGCGGGATGTGAAGATTTGACGTATCGCTAGTATCAGACGCAATCAACGATCCACTATTTGAACGAGTGAAGCGCGGTATGGGAGGGTGAAGCGAGTCATTGGGCTTTCTCTTTTTAGACGTGCCCACTTCTTAGTATTCCAAGATGAAGCGGGTATACAAGTTAAATGAAATTTTAACTTACAAGCAATACATGTGCGCGCGAGATCGTCCTCAATTTGTAATTTACATGTAACGCAAAGATCCATTGTAAATACACACGAGCTTAGCAAATATATATATATACCTATAGTAAAAACACACACACACACGCACGCACGCACGCACGCACGCAGTAAATAACACGCGCAAAAATAATCACGAACACAGCAAGCGTACACGCAGTAGTAATCGCAATGGAAGGGTACGTGAACCGTACGCGCCTCTAGCAGTGCGCAAGATGATTATCCGAACCGCTATATACGGACCAGGGGGGTGAAACTGATTCGTTCATAACGTTCTCGTTCTGAACCCCGGGATTTGCGATCACTAGATGGCGCTAGCATACATGTGCTTGGCAACCAACGCACAGATGTTTTTCTGATTACGGTCTCGAGATATGACGATCCGCAGTTTTGAATCGGATTGGCAAAATACATATACTTGCTCCAGGTCGTCAGGGTGACCGATTACGGGGACTAGGTATCGCACTCAGTAGTTTTTGCCCTTTTTAACTAAAATACGTGCACCAGATGTTTAAGTTCGCTGATTACGGGGTCTAGGTATCGCGCTGCATAGTTTTTCACGATTCTAGCTGAAATACGTGCACCAGGTGTTCCGGGTCGCCGATCAAGGAGTCTAGATATCGAGCTCCATAATATTTCATGGTTCTAGCTGAAATACGTGCACCAGGTATTCACGGTCGGCGATTACGGTGTCTAGGAATCGCCCTCCGTATTTTTTCATCTTTTTAACTAAAAAATATGCACCAGGAGTTTGGGGTCGACGATCAAGTGCTCTAGGTATTGACTTCGAGTTAACCAACGATGACCTTGAGGTCAAAGTTGAAGGTCATTTCAAGGTCAAATCAATTTTGCTTATTTTTCTTCAAATTTGAACATATTTTGATTTGACCTTGAAATGACCTTCAAATTTTTTCAAATTTGGCCCAAGGTCAAGGACAAGGTTACCGTTGTTTATTAGATAAAATTGATTTGATCTTGCAATGACCTTCAAGGTCATCGTTGGTTAACACCAAGTGGATACCTAGACTACATGATCGGCAACCCCAAACACCGGGTGCACGTTTTTTAGTTATAAAGATGAAAATCTACGGAACGCGACACCTAGACCCCGTAATCGACGACCCTAAAAACCTGATGCACGTATTTTAGTCGGAGAGTTGAAAAACTACGGTGCGCGATATCTAGACCCCGTAATCGGTGACCCTAAACACCTGGTGGACGTATTTTAGTTAAAGTGATGAAGAACCACGCCGTTCGATGCCTAGACCCCGTATCGGCGATTGTAAGCATCTAGTGCACGTATATTAGTTAAAAGGGCGTTACGATTATCACGCCAAAGCTCGCCGAGCACATGACTGCAAGCGCCATCTGGATACATGAAGTTTTGAGATAAGCGGGAGATCACGAAGAGAACCGACATACCATAGGGAATATAGCAGCAGTGTCACCCCCCTGATACGGACTGAGCTGAGCGTGTAGTGGGACGCACACGTGCAAGGAACGAACTCATCGATATGCGGACGAGTCAAGTCCAAGCAGTGCTCTGAGATGCAGGGGGCGATAGGAGAGGAAATCGCCAGCGTACTACCCCTTCCACCAAAATTGAAACGAATAAAAAATGATATATCTTAATAAATAAAAAAGTTATTAATTTTTTAATGCAGAACTGCGAAATTTGGGTTTTTATACATTCAGGCGCGCTTCGTTTATCGAGCGAATTTCAAGCATCCGAAAACTTTCAGCGAGAAAGTTGTTCATTAAGGTATGAACAAATTTTCTGGAAAGTTTCATCGCCATTGCATTAATAGTTTAAAAGTAATGAATGTTTAATGTTGGTTGTGGCCTTGCGGGCATCGCCGTGGCACACATGACGCGCTGGCCGTCGGCCGCTACCTATTTTAAACATTCATTACTTTTAAACTATTAATGCAATGGCGATGAAAATTTCCAGAAAATTTGTTCATACCTTAATGAACAACTTTCTCGCTGAAAGTTTTCGGATGCTTGAAATTCGCTCGATAAACGAAGCGCCTGAATGTATAAAAACACAAATTTCGCAGTTCTGCATTAAAAAATTAATAACTTTTTTAATTATCAAGATATATAATTTTTTCTTTCTGCACTAGATCTGGGAAACTGTAATGAACAATTTCATTTTTTATTCGTTTCAAAATTCTCAAAATTGACCGAGTTATAGCGAGTTGAAATAAAAAGTATTTGCGAACCGGCCACGCAGTAACCAGTGCTGCCGCAGCAGCGCGGCCAAACTGACCAACATTTCCGATCCCACTCAAGGCCCGTTTCTTCTCCCACCGCTTTCCGCCGCGTCACGCGAGACTCCGCTCGCGAGCAATCAGGCGCGAGCAGGGATACCACGAAAGTTGACTGCCGGCGCGCTGCTACGCGGAATTCGCTTCGTTTCAATTATATGCACGCAGTGGATTTGGATGCTTGGATCTTCTCAATGTACTTTATTCAATATTTCGCTTTTATTATAATTGAACAAAACATAATAGCTGTTCATTTTTCTATGAGACGCATTATTTTCTAGTATACTAGACGTGCTAATAACATAAATCCGCATTCATTTTCAAAATCGCATTTTCGTATGATATAATTTCATGAATCTTTTTTTTTATAATTTCAATATATTTTTCATGAAAACAAAAAATATCTTTTATACATATCTTTTTATCTAAAGCAGGAATTCAGTGAATCATTTTTATTTATTTCTTGATTCTATTTCACCATTAAAATCTACTTTTGGGTTAATAAAATACACAACATTCACTTTTCTGATATGAGAATACAATTTCATGCAATGTGTTAATTTTACTGTATTGTGTGCATGCTGTTATAATTTACGTAATTACTTCATTAATTTGCACTAATTTTATAAACTGTATTTTCATAATGTGATCAAATTTCATTAATCGTTACTTTATAATTTTGATCTATTCTTCTTTTGAGGATTTTGAATATGGAAAAGAAACATTTAAGAAATATCTTTTCTATTTAAATTCAAAATTCTATGAATAATTGCTACTTATTTCTTGCATTTATTCTACTCGTAAATTTGTAAACCATTTCATTAAGTATACCAAATTGATTGATGTGTATGATATGACATAATTCCATAAATTATATTCGATATTGCCCTATGGTAAAATGGATGTCAGCGTTTGTCAATGGGCTTTAATAAAAATTTTTATTGTCTTATAATTAAACAGATAATACTCATTAGTGATTGTTCTATGTAATGTATTATTTTATTTCTCCAGTGTACATACGCTTTTGTATCCGGTTCTTTTCAACGTAACCTATGAAGTGGAACAACTTTACTCCTAAAAATTAAACTAATTAAATCGTTGGTTTTTCTACATTACGTAGTTAATCGGTTTAAAGACAATTTTCAGAGAATTGATTGAGAAGTGACAAAGATTTATACAGTTTAATATTATTCCAATTAATAGAAATGTTTGTTATATAATATTATTAGCTAGCTTTCATATTATTATAATTTAATTATATTGTATTAAAATAGACTCTTTTAGTTTGGCAATTTCTGTTCCTACAACCATTCTGTTTACATAATTCAAGCAAACTGAGTATATTATTATTATATTTCGTAATTAAAAATTTAGACAACATTTGAGATTCTCAACAAATTTCAACGCCATAATCGTTTTAGTGGACATTATACGGTATGTCTATCATGGATTTTTAACGATCCACTGGAAATATGACTCTGAAATGCATATATGCATACAATAATAAAACGTAGAGGCCTTCAAGTTAACTATTATCCCTTTTAAAATTAACTATTTTCTTTTTAAATGAATTAATCCAAATAACGAGGATGCGAGCATGAAATAATTGTTTTTCTTTTTAAGATAAGGATCAGAATAGCAAATTATTTGGCTTATCAATCAAGTAAATCATACAGCTTATATATCTGACATTACTGTCCAACCTGTAATATATTTCCGAAAGGACGTTTAAAAGTGCTAATTCCAAAATTCCATCCCAAAACTGAAAATTAAATTCCAGCTCACAATCATCTTGAAGCAATTAATTCCTTCCGTTTCATAACTTCAAATTTTATGATTATTAAATCGTAATGATATTTTTTAAAATAAATTTAACTTAACTAAAATGAACTAAAAATTAATAAAGTGAACATTGATGAAGAAAAACCAGGAGAATGCACTATAAAGACACAAATATAAAAATAAATCAAAATTATGAAGAAAAGATTATTGAAATTCAATAACAACTACAATTTTTAAAATTAATGCAGATTCAGTAAAATTAACACATTGCATGAAATTGTATTCTCATATCAGAAAAGTGAATTTTGTGTATTTTATTAACCCAAAAGTAGATTTTAATGGTGAAATAGAATCAAGAAATCAGTCTCGTCGGAACGTTCAAATTGAGCAGACGTACAAAATCGCGGGCCGCGTGTTTATAAACATAAACATAAACAAAAGCATTAAATATCGCAATTGAATAGATATCGTGAAATCGTGTACTGGTGTATAGCAAAAAATAGTGGTGTCTTTTCTTGGATAAGCCAGAATATCCTTTGATTCCCATTTCTCTGAGTACAGAGAAAATCGGGAATTAAAATGTCCCAAAGTAAAAAGTTCAGTTACGCAAGTGTTACCCAAACCGTAAGTTTTCCAACAAAAGATCAAGCGGTAGTTATGGATGCAAGTATTAATGTGCCCATATTAGTGTACACAAAAAAAATTGCTGAAAAAATCGGTTCCGAACATATTAGATATATATCTAGAATATCAAATAATCGTATTTGTGTTTACGTATCAACTAAAGCCATCGCTGATCAACTCGCCGAAGAACATAAATACATTGAAATCGAAAACACGAAAGTAAATATCCGACCACTTATAACAAGAAATAAAAGAATAATAATTTCCAATGTTCCATCCATAATTCCACATTCAGAACTTGAACAGACATTAAAAATGCACAAAATAGATACAGTCTCTCAAATCACTTTCCTACGAGCAGGAATCAATGAACCTGGGTTCACACATATACTAAGTTTTAGGCGACAAGTTTTTATCAAGCCAGAAGACGTATCCAAATTACCAAATTCATGGAAAATAAATTTCGAGGACACAAATTATTGGATTTATTTTGGCTCTGAGAACATCATGTGCTTCCAATGTAAACAAGAAGGCCACGTGGCCAAAAATTGCCAAGCAACAAATAACCAGGAAGAGGGGATCACATTTACACAATCGACGAGTCAACAAGTAAACATCAGTCAATTAATAAACAATCAAAAAGGAGAAGAAGAAGAAGTAGAAACAAACTCTGAAATTAGAAACGATATAGAGAAAACTAAAAATGACAATTTATTTAAAGAACCAATATCAACCCTGAAAATCACAAAGCGATTATTAACATCTACAACTGCCTCCACGAAGTCAATCAATTCAGATTCTGACGATTACCTGGAATCAACAAATAACCAACGTAAAAACAAAAACACAAAAAATGAAACCCATCACCAAAATAAAAAAAAAAAGAAATTAACAATAAATGATAACTCTAAATTGTTCACTCTGCCACCAGACATTGAAACTAGCATGAAAGAAAAACCTAGTGAATACACACTCAGCTTTCTCCAATTCCAAAACTTTATAGAAAAATGTCAAGTCCCCAAAATAGAGATAGAAGACGTGACCTCCGAATTCTCTGTAAATGCGAATGAGATTGCCGAAATGATGAGAAAGTTATACCCACAACTTACAAACAGAGGATCAAAAAATCGTTTCTCCAGAATCATCAAAAAAACTCGAAAAAAACAAAGAAGACCTTGAGAGTAATGTCTCGGATATAGAAACCTCAGATTGCTCAACTCAAGAAAACCTCATCCAAGAATAGCTATAATGAAAATAACCCAATGGAATGTAAATGGTTTCTACAAAAGATTGCCTTATTTAAAAATTCTTCTAAATGAGGAAAACCCCTCAATATTGTGCCTTCAAGAAACTCACTTCCAAGGGAATAAATGTGCCCAGATTTCAGGTTTTAACAAATTTTTCAAAAATAGAGAAGAATTCCAGCATGCTAGTGGAGGAGTAACAATATATGTTAAAAACAACATTACCTGTGAAGAAATTGATTTAGTGACATCACTAGAAGCAGTAGCTGTTACTATTAAAATGAAAACAAAAATAACAATATGTAACGTTTATCTACCAAACAGTCGCGAAATTAACAACAAGGAACAATATGACTTACTAAAACAACTTCCGAAACCATTAATCATGTGCGGTGATTTCAACAGTCATAATATAATCTGGGGATCAGAAAACACAGATACTAGAGGAAAACTTGTTGAAAAATGGATTGACGACTGCGAATTATTAATCTTAAATGATGGAAATCCAACACACTTCACTGCTGCTTCGGGATGTGAAAGCGCCACTGATCTAAGTATATGTAGCGTTAATCTTGGCGGAAAATTGGAATGGCACGTGGAAAATAAACTATATGACAGCGACCACTACCCCATACATATCCATTTACATAGTGAAGATGAAAATAATTTTGTACCACAAAAACCCTCGAGTTGGAAATTTAAGAAAGCTGACTGGGCGCAATACAAAATATTAATATCCAAATATATTACAGAATTAAAAGATCCAAATCATTCAAACGGATCACTCCGAAATGTCGACGAACTCCTACAATCATTTATGGAAAAAATTCGGACAGCAGCAAATGAAACAATCCCACGAACATCAAATAAACTTCCAAAAAGAACAGTACCTTGGTGGAATTAAATATGTGAAACCAGCAGGAAAAAAGCGCATCATACCTTCAATCAATATAAGAAACACGAAACAGACGAATTAAAAATTGAATACAAAAAAATGAGAGCTATACCCAGAAGAAATATGAAAGAGAGTATGCGAGACTCGTGGAGACGATATATATCATCAATGAATAGCAACGCTCCGACCGATCAAATATGGAAAAAAGTAAGACAATTACAAGGTCAACGAAATGATTCCTTCAGAAAAATTTTATACAACACTGAGGGATTAGCAACTATGGATCATAAAGATATGACAAATTTCTTTGCAAATACATTCGCGCATAACTCCAGTAACTCAAACTATAGTAAAAGCTTCCTGGATCATAAAAATAAACTCGAAAATGAGCAACTCAGTGAAAAGGAAAATCAAGACGAAATTGATGAAAGAAGATCTAAACAAGACATTCCAGTTGAAATAAACTCAGAATTTAGCCTACTGGAATTAAAATATGCAATCTCCACATGTAAAAATAGCAGCCCGGGACCTGATCAAATCCCGATGATACTCATAAAACAACTTCCCCAAGAGGGTCTATTATACCTATTAAAACTACTGAACTATGTCTGGAAATCGGATACATTCCCAAATATATGGAGATCAGCAATCGTGATTCCAGTTCCAAAACCCGGAAAAGATCTATCACAAAGCACAAGCTACCGTCCAATATCACTGACCTGCAACCTAGGAAAGATATTAGAAAAAATGATAAACCGAAGGCTAAAATGGACCTTAGAAAAAATGAACTGGTTCGCAAAAAACCAAAGTGGTTTTAGGCAGTTTCGATCAACGTCAGATCATCTTATTAAATTCCAAACTGAAATATGCAATGCCTTCGCAAATAACTTACATTTAGCAGTAATATCGTTAGATCTAGAAAAAGCTTACGAAATGGTATGGAGAGCTCGAATCATAAATATTATGAAACATATAGGGTTTAAAGGTCATATACTCGAATATATAAAAAACTTTCTATATAATAGAACGTTTCAAGTAAGAATTGGTTCCTTATTATCCGAAAACTCGATTATAGAAAATGGTGTTCCACAAGGATCAGTTATAAGCGTCACCCTGTTTCTAATAGCCATCAACCATATTATGTCACAAATAAAGCTACCAGTGAAAGGAAACATCTTTGCAGACGACTTAACCATTATGTGTGCTGGGAAAAATATCGAAACTACCATGGAAATTTTGCAAGAAACCCTAAATAGACTAAACGACTGGTGTAATGAAACAGGATTTAGATTCTCCAATACAAAATCAGAAATCATAATCTTTGCAAATAGTAAAAAGAACATCAATTGGGCACCAAAAATACATCTCCGAGAAACCGAATTGAGAAGAGTCCAGAGTACAAAAATCCTAGGAATGACATCCGATTCTAAAATGTCATGGATAGAACATATAAAAAAATTGAAACTGGAATGCAACAAAAGAATAAATGTCCTAAAAATGTTAGCATCAAAAAACTGGGGAGCAGATATAAAAACTCTAAAAGCAACCTATAATGCTATAGTTAAAAGCAAATTGGACTACGGAGCAACTATATATGGATCTGCCAAACCTCATACTCTTGAAAAACTAAACCCGATACAAACAACGGCACTAAGATTAGTCACTGGGGCATTCCGGACCAGTCCAAACACAAGTGTTCTTGCCGAAGCGAACGAAATCCCGCTAAAATTACGTAGGAATATACTACTATTAAATTTGGAAATTGGTAACATCTTCGATGATACAATCTACCTGCCCAACAATGTAAACAGATCAATCCCCCATGAAAAGGAATTTGAAAAACGCTCTTCTTTACCGAAACCATTTCATGTTCGTCTAAAAACAGCTATCAACGAAATCAATCTACCAGAGCTAAAAGTACAATCCCGAGCAACCTCTCTCCTTTTCCTCCTTGGAACCCTCCTTCGATTGAAATAGACATATCTATTCTAAATAACAGCAGTAATAAAAGAAATACATCAGAAATGTACTATAAAAACCGTTTCAACGAACTTGTAAATAAATATCCTACGTACATAAATATCTTCACAGATGGCTCCGTCCAAAGTGAACTACGGGGATGTGCAGTTATATACAAGAAGGAGACCATAAAATATAAACTTCCGAAGGCTAACTCAATAGAAACATGTGAAGCATTTGCCATCCTGCAAGCGTTGATCACATTTGAAGAAAGCGAAGATCAAAATGCAATTATCTTCACAGATTCTCTAACGGCATTAAAAACCATTAAAAATATCCACACGACAAACCAACTTATCCACACTATCCAGAAAAAGATAGTAGAAATAAAAGAAAAACTAAAGATTATTATTCTGGCATGGATACCATCGCACCAAGGAATAGAGGGAAATGAAAAAGCAGATATTGCAGCTAAACTCGCCACTACCACAGGCACAGAAATAAATCACCCAATATCTATACAAGATGCAAAAAAGGCAGTAAAAGAAGAAACACTAAATAAATGGGATACAATATGGATACTTCTCAACACAAAACTCAATAAAGTCAGGCAAAGCGTAAGACAAAAAATACCAAGCCTAAATAACAGAAAACAACAGTGCCTATTGACACGATTGAGAATTGGACATACAAACCTCACTCACATACATCTTATCACCAAATCACCCGCTCTACCTTGTCCAAGATGTGGATTACCAGTCACAGTGGAACACCTACTGGAAGATTCAATACACGAAGATCTGAGACATAAGCACCAACTAACACGAAACATCGAAGAAACGTTAAACGAAAACCAAATTGTTTTTCTAGAAAAATACCTACAAGAAATGAAAGTGTTTAACTTAATATAAATACAGTTATATCTATGTGATCTGAAAACAGTGGTCGCTCATGACCTGGATGTTAATGCGACCTATAAATAAATTTAATTAAACAAAAAAAGAATCAAGAAATAAATAAAAATGATTCATTGAATTCCTGCTTTAGATAAAAAGATATGTATAGAAGATATTTTTTGTTTTCATGAAAAATATATTGAAATTATAAAAAAAAAAGATTCATGAAATTATATCATACGAAAATGCGATTTTGAAAATGAATGCGGAATTATGTTATTAGCACGTCTAGTATACTAGAAAATAATGCGTCTCATAGAAAAATGAACAGCTATTATGTTTTGTTCAATTATAATAAAAGCGAAATATTGAATAAAGTACATTGAGAAGATCCAAGCATCCAAATCCACTGCGTGCATATAATTGAAACGAAGCGAGTTCCGCGTAGCAGCGCGCCGGCAGTCAACTTTAGCGGTATCCCTGCTCGCGCCTGATTGCTCGAGAGGCGGAGTCTCGCGTGACGCGGCGGAAAGCGGTGGGAGAAGAAACGCGCCTTAAGTGGGATCGGAAATGTTGGTCAGTTTGGCCGCGCTGCAAGGCTTGGGACAAATTAACATTATGTGTCCAGTCTGCTGGCACCCGAAGCATTTTCGATCCGGGCACTGAGAGGCTCGATGCCCAGGTTGCTGGAATGTGAAGCATGGCCGTCTAGGACATGCCTTAGCTCTATGTCCCACCATCTGGCAATGGAAACAAGCCCCTACCATTGCAGAATTCCCTGGCCCGATCGGAAATTCTCGTGAATTCCTCAACGGCTGTCCTGCCCCCGGACCGTTAGACCAGGACCTCCAATTAGGTGTTAGCCCATGACTTGGGGGTTCAACTCTTTGAGAGTATCGAACCATCGGTCCTACGAGCCTCGATACAGCTCTCACATTACTTACACCCGTGGTGGCCGGCTGGAACCAAGAGACATCATTCCATTGCCAAGAAGTTCTCTGGCCTCGACCCGTTCCCACTTCCTCGACCACCTGCACGTCAACAGTGACAGGGGACGGGGGTCTGAGGAAACTTTTCTTTTTCCCCTTTTTTGCCTTGTTCTTCGGCGCCAACATCCCTTGGGTCGACCGCGGTTCCGAAACTACCACACTCGCAATCTTTTTCACATCCCGACCATCTTCCTCATCCAGAGCAGAAACTCGCATAGTGGACGTCGTACATACGTAGGCACTACCAGGCACTCTGGTTTTATCCTTGGTATAGGAGGTTCGCGGTATCGGCGATCCATTTCTTTCAATTTCTTAAACCGTCCTCCCCATTTCTCCAAACTCGCAAAATCGACAATCTCTTTCTCGGCTAAATAGCCCCGATATTCAGGCGTGAGATTCCGGAAAACGATCCGCAGTTTTTTGTCTATTGACGGGGGCCTTCTGAAATGGCTCACTATGTGTCGGAAACAGGAGACGAATTGACCAATCGACTCCCTTTTTCCTTGAGTCCGATTTTTCAACTCGTCTTCTAAATCCTCCTCATTTATTTCGCCATTGAAAAACTTCCGAAACGCCTTCGCGAAATCTCGCCACGTTCGGAAATCTAAATGAGCCGTCCTGTACCACCTACTCGCCCCACGATACAAAATAGCCGGAATCGCTCGGAAAAGATCTCGGTCGTCAAATCCGGATTGTTCCCTACAATCCTCTAACCGAGAAAGAAACTCTTCCGCCGATTCCTTCTCTTCTCCGGCGAACTTCAATCCCCACTCTCGTAACGTTTTGATACAATGCAACTCACGGCCCACCTCTCTATTCCTACGTTGATGACGGACCACCACTGATATATATGATATGGATAGGCGATACCCATGCTTTGGCTCGTTAGATCGTGGCACAGGAAGATATTTGGTAAAGTCGAAGAGGGGGATACCGGAAAAAACCGAGTGCGCGCGACCAGTTCCGAAGGTGAATGCCGCGAAATTCAAAGGAGCAAACGTTGATTAACTTACAATCTAATTGTAAAATATCATTAAAATATAATTGTGCAACCCAAAAAATAATTATTGCTTTAATTAACAAGAAAAATAGTAATTAACATATGTAATGAAAATATAAAATAGGTACGTTGCAAGAAAACCTGTATTCTCCACTTTTCATCTTGTAAAAATAATTAATATGTGTAACGAGATATAATATGTTTTTTAAATAAAAATCTAGTTTCTGGAATGAAGTCTTTTTAAACAATATTACTATTATGATAGAAATTTGTCATATATTCTGTAATTTTTTTTTATAATTAACATAAGGCGTACTGTAAACATGTCACATTGGAAACTATAATTATGTTAATCTGTCTACGTATATCGTAGCGAACGCAGAGCTCTTTTTTATACTAAAAAGTCACACTTGTAAAAATCAGAATTTCACAGTGATACAAATGACGAAACTGTGGTTCTGTGGCCGAATGGACCGATTCGGACGCAGTCGGGTGGTTTCGGATCGCCTTCGAGAACTATACCCCCTCCATTTTATACCAAACGCCTTCCAACGGAAACCTTCAAATTGTCTCACGTTTTGACTCCCCATAGCTTATCCATATCATATATATCACTGATTCTCCTAGGCCCACGTTGCCTAGTGGAAATTCCCGGTCCTACCTTCCACACCACCTCTCCAAACTTCCTCGCTACCTTCCTCGCGACCCACGTCAACTGCTCGCATTCACTTTCGGTTTCTTAATTCCCACAAAACAAAAATTATGATTTTATATCCGTTATTATCACTATTTCCGGCCTTAATATTTAAATAAATAATAAAAAAAAGTTATTTGATTTTTTTTTATCACTCACTCGCTACTTCCGGTTTAATAATTAATTATTATTATTTTTTTTTAATCATTTAACCGACAACACACCTGTCTCCCGTGTCTCTCTCGCCACTTCCGTTCTACTCGTAAATTAAGAAAAAAAAAACGATCTTTCGACTTCGAATCACTACACGCCACTTCCGGTCTACTCATTAATTAAGAAAAAACGATTTTTTTTATTTTTCTTTTGTCACTCGCCACTTCCGGTCTACTCATTAATTAATAAAAAAAAAACGATTTTTCGACTTTCTGTTAGTTTTCGCCACTTCCGGTCTAACAATCAATCACTTCAATCATCCAACAGACAACAAAAATCACACGTGTCTTCCATGCCTCTCTCGCCACTTCCGGTCCGAATCATTCAATTTTTGTTATCCGATGATTATTCCTTTAATTCCTCGGTTATGCCGCCTTACCTTTTCTTTCTTTCTCCTCTTCCTGTCTCTCTCTTTCCCTCGCCCTATCTTCCTGTCTCTCTTTTTTTTCTCGCTACCTTCCTGTCCCTGTCTCTCTCTCTCTCTCTCTCTCACTAATGGCTGTTTGCACCCTCACTTCACTCCACACCACAACAAAAAGAAAGGGCCAATTGCACCACCGACCCGACAATTTCCTTTCCTCTATGCAGAGTCTCGCTATCACAACCGTACTACTCTTGAAATTGAAGTCGGTACTGACCGATAACGAATTTTCACCTCTCTCGCTAATTTTTCCTTTAAATTTTGAGTACGTAATTGGTGCATAATATAACGCGCTAGTGTGTGTAGCGCCTGTATACATGCACACACGCGTGGTCAGCTAGACGATCGTCGTACGATGGAAGACGCCGTCGCCGACATAACAAACCGGCGATCGGCGGGAGAGATCGAGCGTCCTTCTCTTACAACTACCCGGGCCGGCGCAACTCGCATGCCTCTCGCTCACACTGCCGAGAGAGAACTTGCAGTTCTTATGACGCGTATTATTTTCGCCCAAATATAATTATTATTCCAGAAAATTAATATCGTCACTTTGTCACAATTGACGGACAAAGATTTATACAGTTTAATATTATTCCAAATAATAGAAATGTTTGTTATATAATATTATTAGATAGCTTTCATATTGTTATAATTTAATAATATTGTATTAAATTAGACTCTTTTAAAATCTTGTTTCTTTATCGTAACGGTTTCAGTAACTTTGGCATTCATTTTTTCATATTACTTCGACCCAGACTAAGTCTGGACGAAGTATTGAATTTGGTCACTTCGGGCAAAAAAAATACCATATAGTTTTTCATCAAATGTCGACGTTTCAGACCCTAAGGAACCCAAATAAACAATAAACTAGTGTTGGCGTGGTGCCTCGCTCGCTTCGCTCGCTCAGAAACTTCGACCCAGTGGAGAGTCGGCTATTCCTTAAGAATCGTTTGTTTACTAACAGCTTTCTATTATATTATAAAATTATATTGATATTTGGGGGTCCAATCATATTTAGGTCCAAGTGGCTTCGATAGATGTTGTTCAATAAAGTTTCCCGCATTTCCCCTTCCATCGCATCGATTGCAAATTCATGGGCGAATAATTTTGTATGAGTCAGTTGGCTCGAAAACACGCGTTTGTTTAGATGTACAAGGCAATATATGTGCAATAAATTCGTCATAGAGTGAATTCGTGACTTTATTCATAACCCCGGACAAAGTTAAAAAGTAATTTAATTGAGAAAATTAATAAAATAAAATAAGATCGAAAATCTGCGGTAAGATCGGTGATCGTCGTGTTCGATTTCGAAGCAAGTCCTTGTCTCAGGTCGTCACGAGTAAGAAGTTCACATGTGTACGCGATAATATTTCGTTATCCTTTTTTTTTTGGAATATGAATTTCGGTTTTTTACATGGTCCTTCGAGCCGGATTTATTGAAATTAAAGAAACGGATTTAGTGCAGTGTATTGCCTTTCGTGGAATATTTTTGTATATAATTGATATTCGAATACCAAGCTTAGTAATATATGCAACAAAACATTCTTAACTATATATAATTTAGGCGAGCCAACTTCTTTGACACCCAATTATTGATAACAATTGGTTAAGATATAATTAAAATGTATTCCAATTTGGTATAAATTGTATAGTTTGTTAGTGTGCACGTATATGTAAAATTTACCGGCAGAATTACTAACACCATCAACCCAAGTTCGTTGTAAGTAAACTTGCTTCAAATTCTTTATTGTGATATCTGTAAGTAAACAAGGTCTTTGGTACGTTTTCTGTTTTTGATTATTATTATTATTATCGTATTTATACTATTAAACAATAGTTTTCCAAATTTAACTTCATAGATTTATTTCTTTTGTAATTTAAAGTTAGACTATAATAATAATTATATTGTGATATTTACATATATTGAATTATATTATTGGATTGATATAAACAATAGTGGTTAAATATATATATTTTTATCTAGTTAATTTACTAGAATTATTGAAAATGGCTGATATATTAAAATATAAACGAAAACGATCCAATCTCAAAGCATCGTTAACGCGCTTTAAAACATTTTTAGAAAGTTATGAAACAATTGAAGTTACTGAAAAAAGTAGAGAAATGTTGATTATAAGATTGGAAAATACGAAATCGATTTTAAGTGAGTTTAATGACGTGCAATTAGAAATTGAACTTTTAGAACCAGATAATATAACTTTAGAAGATCATGAAGAGTTTGAAACAATATTTTACGAACTTATTGCGAAAGGAAATTTATTAACGAAAGGAACTTTGCGAAATAATAATGAGAATAGTAATAGAAATGTAATGAATATTAGTACGCTAGAAGCTACAAATGTAGCGTCTAATATTAAGCTACCCACAATCGATCTGCCAAAATTTGATGGAAAATTTGAAGACTGGCTCAGTTTCTCCGATTCATTCAATGCCATTATACATGAGAATTGTCATCTGAAACCTGTTCAAAAGTTATATTATCTAAAGGCTTGTTTAGTTGGAGAGGCTGCGCATGTAATTCGAGCGATTGAGACTTCGGATACAAATTATAAAATAGCATGGGAACTCTTAGAAAAGCGTTATAATAATAGTCGTATCATAATTCAAAATCATATGAAATTATTATTCGAATCACAATCTATGTCAGTAGAATCGTCAAGTGAATTGCGCAGAGTAATAGACAATACTTTACGACATATTCGCGCCTTAAATGTATTAAAGCAACCAACTGACTACTGGGATACTGTTATTTCATATTTGGTATGTAGCAAGTTGGATAAAATGACTAGGCGAGAATGGGAACGATCTATGGATGGTACTGATTTGCCCGCATGGAAAATGCTTTTAAAGTTTTTAGAATCGCGGTGTCAGGTACTAGAAACCATGAAACTTGCGAACAATACTCAAAAAACTTCTACAGTAACGTTGAATAAACCAAAACAGGTTTATGTCGGGACTGTGGAAAAGATCAAGTGTCCAATTTGTAATCAGCAGCATGGGGTTCAGAATTGCGAAAAATTTAGCAAATTAATTCATGTAGATAAAATCGAGGCTATAAAAAAGGCGGGTTTATGCTTTAATTGTTTTCGAACTGGATACTTGATAAGTGCTTGTCAAGCAAGTAATTGTAGAAAATGTGGGCGAAAGCACAATACTTTGTTACATCTCGATAAATCAAAAGACGATGAAAACGCCAATTCCGCAAATACAGTTTTGAGTTCGTGTATGCGACATACCTCGCAAGTTTTATTGTCTACAGTTTTAATTTATGTATCTGATGTCATGGGTAAGACCCATTCTTGCCGAGCCATACTTGATGCGGTATCTCAGTCGAATTTCATCACCAAAGATCTGTGTAATAAATTGCAATTACAAAGAAATAGTGTAAATATTCCTATTGTCGGAATCGGGGAATCATTATCTTATTTAAAGGCCTCAGTTAAGGCACAAATTAAATCAAGAATCAATGCATTTTCGCTTCAATTGAATTGTTTACTTATACCAGCTATCACTAGTATTTTACCATCTTGTAAAATTGATCGAAATTCGTTAGAGATTCCTAAAAATATTCATTTGGCAGATCCTACGTTTCATGAACCTGGTCAAGTCGATATTTTGATTGGGGCAGAGTATTTCTACCAACTATTATGTGTAGGTCAAATAAGATTAAAAAACCAGACGACACTGCTCCAAAAAACTAAATTCGGCTGGATTATCGCGGGTAGGTTAGGATACAACAAAATGAATCCTTCTTTGGTATGCAATCTTTCGAAAGAGTCCTTAAGTGAATGCGTGGAAAAATTCTGGCTCGCAGAAGAACTACCACCAGCCAAGATCTTATCTCCAGACGAAGAAGCTTGCGAAAAACACTTTGTAGACAACACAATTAGAGAGTCATCAGGCAGGTATCGTGTCGCATTGCCCTTCAACCACAAACTTGCCGAGATTGGCGAATCGTATACTTCGGCCTTTCGAAGGCTACTATGTTTGGAAAGACGATTTGCTAGAAATCCAGAACTTCAAAGGAATTATGTGGAGTTCATGAAAGAATATCAGGATTTAGGCCACATGTCGGAAGTCAAGGATGCTAACTTACAATCGGGTTACTTCATTCCTCATCACTCAGTAGAAAAAAAGGACAGTGTAACTACAAAACTCAGAGTAGTATTTGATGCATCAGCGAAGTCTACATCTAACGTGTCATTGAATGATGTTCTGATGGTAGGACCAGTCATACAGGAAGACCTTTATTCGATATTGATACGTTTCAGAAAACATAAGATCGTGCTGATGCAGAAAAAATGTACCGTCAGGTGTTCGTGCGAAAATCAGACCATATATATCAACGGATATTATGGCGTGAAAATCCAGAAGAATCTATCAAGGTATTTGAATTAAATACTGTAACATATGGCACAGGACCAGCATCATTTCTTGCTACCAGAACTATAAAACAGCTAGTAAATGATGATGGTATTAAATTTCCGAAAGCCGCCGATGTTTTGGAAACTGATCTGTATGTTGACGATTTGTTAACTGGGGCCGACTCAATTGAGGATGCGGCAAATCTTCAGACTGAAATAATGGGCCTGCTTAAAGGAGCAGGATTTTTTCTGCGAAAATGGGCTTCGAACCAGCAAGAGTTAATTAAATCGGTAGACAATCAATCCGCTGATCCGAATTTTTGTTTAGACATGACGAAATCTCAGAAAACCTTGGGTGTATTCTGGAATCCAGTCTCAGATACGATCAACTATAAACTACAACCATAGAATCAATCATCACAGATAACTAAGCGTAGTATCTTATCTCAAGTTGCTACTTTGTTTGATCCGTTAGGATTGCTAGCTCCGGTCATTGTCATAGCAAAAATTCTCATTCAGAATCTTTGGAAATTACAAATATCTTGGGACGAAAGTATTCCGCTTGATATGGCCACTTCGTGGATAAATTTTCGTGAACAATTACCAGTATTAGAAAACATAACGATTCCACGCCATCTTCTGGGTGGCTCCCCTTAAACAAATTACTTTGCCAAAATTAGAATTGTGCGCCGCTGTCATATTAGCAAAATTGTGTACCAGTGTAGTTCGTGCTATGAAGATCGATTTTAAAAATGTCACATGTTGGTCGGATTCCTTAATTGCGTTGCAATAGATCAAAACTCCGCCGTACAATTTAAAAACTTTCGTTGCCCATCGAGTTGCTAAAATACAGGAGTTAGCTTCAAATTGGGATTGGCGATATGTGCCATCGGCTGATAATCCCGCGGACTTGGCTTCGCGAGGTCTTCTGCCTCTGGAATTAGCTCAGTCTCGTTTATGGTTTGAAGGGCCGACATGGTTGCGTGTTGATGGAAAGGCTTGGCCACTACGAAGAAATCTGGATCAACGTATGGAAATCCCGGAGAAAAAATCGATCGTCGTTTTGAAGACTGTTCAAGAATGGAGTCCTATTAATAAATATTCATCTATAAAGAAACTTGTACGAATAGTTGCGTATTGTATTCGATTTCTGCGTTCTACCAAAGACAGGCGAATTGGAGCACTGTCGGCTGATGAGTTGCAAGATGCAACGATAAGACTTATTAGGTTAGTACAAAGGCACTGTTTTTCATCGGAATATGATGCTTTACGTAAAAACAATCATTTGCAGCACTTGAATCAACTTGCATCATTGCATCCATTTATTGACCATAACGGATTGCTTAGAGTAGGAGGGCGTTTGAAGTACGCTCCCATTGATTATGACCAAAAACATCCTATTATATTACCAAATAAGCATCATATAACCGATCTTATACTTAGAGAGGCACACGAATCACAAGGTCATGCAGGCTTGCAATCGACTTTATATTTTTTACGTCAAAAATATTGGCCAATAAATGGACGAAGTAGATTACGGAAGATAATACACGATTGCAATATATGCTTTAAGGTCAAACCACGATTTTCTACATATCCGACAGGTAATTTACCTAAAATTCGTTATGACATGACGCGGCCATTTGTAAACGTAGGCATTGACTATTGTGGGCCATTTTATATAAAAGAAAAAAAATTTAGGAATCGTGGTACGATCAAGGTGTATATTTGTGTGTTTGTTTGCCTCGCTAGTAAGGCAGTGCATCTCGAGGTCGTTAGCGATCTATCGACCGAGGGATTTTTAGCGGCTCTGAGAAGATTCATAGCTCGCCGTGGCAATTGTTTTAGAATATGTACCGACAACGCAAAAAATTTTATAGGCGCTAAAAATGAAATGGAGAAAATATTTCAACTTATAAACGAAGGCGATTCTGTGGTTCATGGTTTCCTTTCTAGCAATGGTATTTTGTGGGACTTTATTCCTCCGCGTTCACCTCACTTTGGTGGTATATGGGAGGCGGCCGTTAAGTCGTGCAAATACCATTTGCTAAGAGTAGCGGCAAACGCGCTACTAACATTTGAAGAATTCAACACTCTAATTATACAGATTGAAGGTATTCTCAATTCGCGACCACTAACTGCATTATCGTCAGATCCAACCGATTTACTCGCTCTGACCCCGAGTCATTTTTTAATCGGTGATTTGTCTTCAAATATTCCAGATCGTGATTTATCCCAGATAGCTGATAATCGTTTGAAATCTTGGCAGATTATTCAAAAGAATAAACAAAACTTTTGGTCAAGGTGGCGAAAGGAATATCTTAATGAGTTAAACCAACTTACCAGAAGTTCCAAGGAAGCTAACGTTGCGATAGAAAATGGAACTTTAGTTTTAATGAAGGAAGAACATACTCCGCCGTATTGTTGGCCTTTAGGAAGAGTTGTTGATGTATTTCCGGGTAGTGATGGTGTTATTCGCGTAGTCATGATACGAACAAAAGATGGTGTGTATAAGCGTGCCGTAAAGAATGTAGCGATACTGCCTAAACAGTAATGGATAATGTATTTTTTGACATGTTGAACATGATTGTTCAAGGGGACCGGGATGTTCAATAAAGTTTCCCGCATTTCCCCTTCCATCGCATCGATTGCAAATTCATGGGCGAATAATTTTGTATGAGTCAGTTGGCTCGAAAACACGCGTTTGTTTAGATGTACAAGGCAATATATGTGCAATAAATTCGTCATAGAGTGAATTCGTGACTTTATTCATAACCCCGGACAAAGTTAAAAAGTAATTTAATTGAGAAAATTAATAAAATAAAATAAGATCGAAAATCTGCGGTAAGATCGGTGATCGTCGTGTTCGATTTCGAAGCAAGTCCTTGTCTCAGGTCGTCACGAGTAAGAAGTTCACATGTGTACGCGATAATATTTCGTTATCCTTTTTTTTTTGGAATATGAATTTCGGTTTTTTACAGATGTGTTACAACAATATAGTGTTTCTTAAATGTATGAAAATTGAAAATGGACATTTTCAAAACTTTGACCCCGACAACAGGCCAGCCGAAGTATTAATAAATAAAAGTTGCAAAACACTTACTTCATGCACTTGTATTCTAATAGACTATTCGATGCATATTACATGTTTACTGTGTTTTACTAATTACTGTCTATTATTATGATATTATATATACATATAATTCGTCAAAGATATCTTGAAAGTGTCGAAAAGATCTATGACGGATATCTTATAGATATCTATAAGACATCTTTTAGATATATCGAAATAGGTATTTTCGTATCAAGGGCGTAAATGAACTTTGCGCCCGTAGGTGGTCACCGCGCCCGAGGAGCTGGCAAAGACTACCCCTGGGGGGTAGGGGGTCGAAACGTCGAAATTTGATGAAAAACAATAAGGTAATTTTTTTGTCGCGATGACCAAATTCAATACTTTTTCAGACAATAGTCATAAACATTTTAAACCAGTTTTTATGGCATTATCGTTGACTTTAGGAAGAAAAAGTATACAACCTTTTTTGTAGAGAATTTCATGCTCTATCTTTTTTGTTTCAAACATTTTTTAATAAAATTTGTATTTTTCAAAATAAATGCAAAAAACTACAAACAAACTTAATTGGGGCTAATTTTGTTTAGTAATGGACGGGTGGATCTGCCCCAAAATCTAATCAGATCTAAGTTATGCCAAGACGCATATTTTAAAAAAAAATTTATGTCAATACGCTTATCCGTTCGCGAGTTATCGCGAGACAAAAAAACGGGACGTACGGACGTACAAGATCACGGACACAAATTTTTTTATTGTTGATTTGGGTTCCTTAGGGTCTGAAACGTCGACATTTGATGAAAAACTATATGGTAATTTTTTTGCCCGAAGTGACCAAATTCAATCCAGACGTCCGTACGTCCGTACGTGCGTACGTCCCGTTTTTTTGTCTCGCGATAACTCGCGAACGGATAAGCGTATTGACATACATGTTTTTTTAAAATACGCGTCTTGGCATAACTTAGATCTGATTAGATTTTGGGACAGATCCACCCGTCCATTACTAAAAAAAATTAGCCCTAATTAAGTTTCTTTGTAGATTTTTGAATTTATTTTGAAAAATACAAATTTTATTAAAAAATGTTTCAAACAAAAAAGATAGAGCATGAAATTCTGTACAAAAAAGCTTGCATGCATTTTCTTCCTAAAGTCAACGATAATGCCATAAAAACTGGTTTAAAATGCTTATGACTAGTGTCTGAAAAAGTATTGAATTTGGTCATCCCGGCAAAATATACCCTATTGTTTTTGTGGGAACACCTACGCAGCGCACGAGTATCGTATACTATTTTTCCTATTAAGTGCGCAAAGTTCGACACCTATATACAACATTTAAAGTGGCGGTACAAGGGCGGTGGAGAAGGGGGGGTTCGTCCCCGACCGAAAACAGTATTTGTAAATGCTTTTGTAAAATAAATAGACTAAATTTATAAATATCTATGTAATACATTATTTATTATCGTTATTACTGTTAATTGTTATTAATATTTTATATAAATTTTAATGAATTTAAATATTCATTCGCATTTGCGTTTTCGGGTACATTTTCAATTACATTACTATTTTAGATAGAATTAATCTATACCTATCGTTTTCCGTACTGAAGAACTGCGATTGAAAAGTAAAACAAATGAAAGTTTTGACAGGTCTGTTCTACATGTCTGTATACCTATAGCGCTACTTTACCGCACGCAAAACTTCATAACCGCACGCAAATTTTCTTTACCGCACGCTAAATTATAAGATCAGTAAAGTGTGGGAAAGTGGCACTTTGCACTCGCAAATACGTGCGCAAAATCGAACTTTGCGCACTATAATAGGAAAATAACTATTTCGATATATCTAAAAGATGTCTTATAGATATCTATAAGATATCCGTCATAGATCTTTTCGACACTTTCAAGATATCTTTGACGAATTATATGTATATATATTGTATATACAGGGTGTCCGAAAAGTATGGAAACACTCAAATATCTCGGAAAATCGACATCGAATCGTAAAAGTAAAAATACACGTATTCAATGGTTTCAAGAGAGCTATCCAGTGACACCTAACACAACCCCCCACCCCCACCCGCTGGGGGTGATAGAGGGGGTAACTTAAAAATTTTAAATGGGAACCCCCAATTTTTATTGCAGATTTTGCTTCCTCAGAAAAAGTTACGTAAATTTTGCCTACCATTATAATTGTTTTTGTTGACAGATGGCGCTGTAATCAACGAAATTAAAAAATTATTCTAAAAAGTTTTAAAAATCTCGCGAAAAACACAACGGATCAAAAAAGTAAAAACACACGTATTTAATGGTTTCAAGAGAGCTATCCAGTGACACCTAACACGACCCCCCACCCCCACAGGCTGGGGGTGATGGAGGGGGAAACTTAAAAATTTTAAATGGGAACTCCCAAATTTTATTGCAGATTTCTCTTCTTCAGAAAAAGTTACGTAAATTTTACCTATTATAATTATTTTTGTTAACAGATGGAGCTGCAATCAGCGAACCACGTACCTGGAATAGCGGACCACGTTTCCAAAATTTTAAATGACGTCTTTTGCCTTTAAATATTTCAAAGTTCACCGATTCTTACCGCGAGGAGGTAGACGATTTTGAGAATCTTTTTTTTTTATTTTTGTATATTTTTTTTTTGTTTTTACCTTTTATTTGTTTTTTTTTATTTTTTTAATTTTTTTTCTATTTTAAAGTTTAAATTTTCCTTCGCTTCTATTTTCTTTACTGGATTTTTAACATGTCTATGCCCACTAATTTATAAGATGTTCGAATTGAAGTCCTTCAGCAACTTGACAATATCCCAATCGTGCATAGAAGTTATCATAAACTTTTTGCAGCATTTCTTGAGATACTGTATTAGAACCTTGAATTATTTTTTCTTTCAACTCATCAATGTCTTTTGGTTTCGTTTCGTAGACCTTGTTCTTCAAGAAACCCCAGTAAAAATAGTCCAGAGGAGTTAGATCAGGTGACCTCGGTGGCCACTCGATCGAACCCCTCCTACCAATCCAACGTCGGGGGAAAATATTATTTAATAGATTGCGTACAATCAAACCAAAATGACAAGGAGCTCCATCCTGTTGAAACCAGACATTATCAAACGCTATACCAGCAATATTTCGTATTGCCGGTATAATCTGGTTATTTAACAAATTACAGTACCTTTCAGCCGTGAAATTCTCTTCAACGAAGAAAGGCCCAACAATTTGATTGCACAAAATGCCAGCCCAAACATTGATTTTCTGTGGATGTTGTGTGTGAGTATCTCTCATCCAATGAGGATTTTCGTCCGACCAATATCGTAGGTTGTGCCTATTAACTTCTCCACTCAACTGAAACGTAGCTTCATCAGAGAAGCATATCCAGAAAGGAAATAATTCATTTTCGTCACAACGTCTCATCATTTCCTCACAAAATTCTAATCTCCGATCGAAGTCATCTTCCGAAAGTTCTTGTACATATTTTATTTTATATGGATGGAACTTATTTGCTTTTAATATTTCATGGACAGACGATTTGCCGATACCAGTGGCTTGCGCAATCTTTCTTACCGAAGTATGGACGTCCTCAACGACACTTGCACAGACCGCTAAACTGTTGTCTTCGTTCGTGGACGTTTTTGGTCTTCCTGATTTTGGTCGATCATTGACAGAGCCAGTATCTTGAAACCGAGAAACAGTCTTACAAACAGTTGATTTGCAAATAGGTAGACGATCAGGATGGGTATCATTAAATTGGCGGACGACTTGTTCGTATGTTCTTTTTTTATCGCCGCATCCTCGCAGAATAAGGATTTCGATCCTTTCTTTTTGTGTCAAAGACATAGTATGCCAAATTACAACAGGAGGCAGAATACAGAATGTATCGAAATGGAAGAAATATGAAGCAAAGAATGAAGAAATAAAAGAAATATAAAAAATTAGAAGAAATTCAAATGTTAGAGAAACATTACATTAAGTATCAAATAGCGAGAACGAAGAGAATTGCGATTTTTTGCGGTACGAATTTGACCAAGTTTTCGACAAGAGTGACGCTCGCATGTGTAATTTTCACAAAGCTGAAAAATAACCGAGACCTTGACTCATTCAAACAATAGAGCTTAACTAATACTAAGACGTGCTGTTTTGATTTGGACGCTGACGATGTTCGATTATTGACTACTTTCTCTGTAACACTGGCAGTTGAAAAAATCGACCGAGTGTATGCAATGGGTTTCCGCAAGCGATACCTACAGTACTTTCACACAAGTATACAAAATCACAGTCATGCAAGAAAGCCATAACACCATATGCGGATTTGGTCACCATTTACGCTATTCGGATACACGACATTCACTTCCTCGTAGAATAAGGATGTCGATTCTTCATTTTTCTGTCAAAAACTTTGTATGCACAATTACAAGGGGGGAGCGAATAAAGAATTTTAATATCTGGAAGAAAAGGTAAGCAAATACATTAAAAAAAAACATAAAAAAATTTAATAGTGAAGAATAAAAAAAAGGTAAAAAACAGAAATCAAATAAAAAAAAAAGTAAAACAGAAGATTCTCAAAATCGTCTACCTCCTCGCGGTGAGAATCGGTAAACTAGAAATATTTAAAGGCAAAAGACGTTATTTAAAATTCTGAAAACGTGGTATGCTATTCCATGTACGTCAAGTTAAATATTTTTTAGTAATTTTTTAATTTCGCAGATTGCAGCTCCATCTGTTAACAAAAATAATTATAATAGGTAAAATTTACGTAACTTTTTCTGAAGAAGAGAAATCTGCAATAAAATTTGGGAGTTCCCATTTAAAATTTTTAAGTTTCCCCCTCCATCACCCCCAGCCTGTGGGGGTGGGGGGTCGTGTTAGGTGTCACTGGATAGCTCTCTTGAAACCATTAAATACGTGTGTTTTTACTTTTTTGATCCGTTGTGTTTTTCGCGAGATTTTTAAAACTTTTTAGAATAATTTTTTAATTTCGTTGATTACAGCGCCATCTGTCAACAAAAACAATTATAATGGTAGGCAAAATTTACGTAACTTTTTCTGAGGAAGCAAAATCTGCAATAAAAATTGGGGGTTCCCATTTAAAATTTTGAAGTTACCCCCTCTATCACCCCCAGCGGGTGGGGGTGGGGGGTTGTGTTAGGTGTCACTGGATAGCTCTCTTGAAACCATTGAATACGTGTGTTTTTACTTTTTTGATCCGTTGTGTTTTTCGCGAGATTTTTAAAACTTTTTAGAATAATTTTTTAATTTCGTTGATTACAGCGCCATCTGTCAACAAAAACAATTATAATGGTAGGCAAAATTTACGTAACTTTTTCTGAGGAAGCAAAATCTGCAATAAAAATTGGGGGTTCCCATTTAAAATTTTTAAGTTACCCCCTCTATCACCCCCAGCGGGTGGGGGTGGGGGGTTGTGTTAGGTGTCACTGGATAGCTCTCTTGAAACCATTGAATACGTGTATTTTTACTTTTTCGATTCGATGTCGATTTTCCGAGATATTTGAGTGTTTCCATACTTTTCGGACACCCTGTATAATATCATAATAATACAGACAGTAATTAGTAAAACACAGTAAACATGTAATATGCATCGAATAGTCTATTAGAATACAAGTGCATGAAGTAAGTGTTTTGCAACTTTTATTTACTAATACTTCGGCTGGCCTGTTGTCGGGGTCGAAGTTTTGAAAATGCTCATTTTCAATTTTCATACATATAAGAAACACTATATTGTTGTAACATATCTATCGAAGCCACTTGGACCTAAATATGATTGGACCCCCAAATATCAATGTAATTTTATAATATAATTGAAAGCTGTTAGTAAACAAACGAGTCTTAAGGAATAGCCGACTCTCCACTGGGTCGAAGTTTCTGAGCGAGCGAAGCGAGCGAGGCACCACGCCAACACTAGTTTAATCTTTCATTTCTAATCTACAAAGTTAGTTTGGCAATTTCTGTTCTTACAAGCATTCTGTTTGCATAATTCAAGCAAACTGAGTATATTATTATTGTTTGTACTCACTAAAGAGTTTTCGGTGCAAGAAATAACTACTCGTTATTATTTGTAAAATTCTATTTAATATTATATATTACACACATGTTCAATCCGTTTCGAGCAGTGATCCCGTCGCAACTGCCCGAGCACTCGCAATTGTCCAAAATTTTGCAAGAAGATAGCGCTCGCGTATTTCATTTGAATTAAATGGGAATGTTTCCCACTTAAGTACTAACATGCCGCCCGCCTTGAAATGTTTGCAACATGACAGCATTTCAACATAATATTCAATAACATCAATGATACAAAGTCCTCGAAAGTTCTACATAAATTATCGCAATCGTACATCAAGTGTCAACCGGAAGTACACAAATTTTCGGTAACGAACGCTTCATTATTCCCGACATAGTACGCAAGGTAACAACTCGCACAAGCCCATCCGAACCCATCTGAACGGGTGGAGTTCAATCACTCTGCCATGTCGCCAATGCAAAGGTGGCAGATTATCATCCTTAATTATTACTAACTGACCACATTTAATTATATCATTTACAGTTACCTTATTCCATTTTAAAAGTTGTTGTAATTGTGTTACATATTCGGATGACCACCGTTTCCAAAATGATTGCTGCAATTGGCAAAGTAACTGAAACCGATTCACTCGATTCGATGATACATCCAGAACATTTTCTTCCGCTATGGCATTCAAAGTCGTACCGATTAGAAAATGTCCTGGAGTTGGAACATTTAAATCGCTAGGATCGCACGATACCGGACATAATGGTTGAGAATTCAAAATCGACACCACCTGTACAATCACAGTATAAAATTATTCGTAAGTCAGTGCAATGTCATTGATGACCGCTCTCAAGTGAGATTTTGCAGATTTTACTGCGGCTTCCCACAGTCCTCCCATATGAGGGGAATGGGGTGGAATAAAATTCCATCTTACCGAACGTTCAACCGCAAACTGCTCGATTTTTTTGTTTATTTTCGAATTTAAATAAATTTTCTAAAATGCGCTTCAATTCATTTCGTGCGCCAACAAAATTCTTTCTATTGTCCGACCATAAACTCTGGCATTTACCACGTCTTGCAATAAACCTCTTAAGAGCGTTCAAAAATCCATTCCTAGACAAATCGGACACTAATTCCAAATGCACAGCCTTCACTGACATGCATACAAATACGCAAAAATAACCCTTACTGGTTTTATTACGCGAAATCTTAATATTATAAGGGCCTGCATAATCCACGCCTACATGAGTGAATTGTCGAGATGGAGTGATTCGTACTGACGGAACGTTACCCATCATTTGTATAGGACAACGAGGTTTCAGTCTAAAACATAAAATACATTTACGCAATACACGACGTATAGCACTCTTGGCTGAGAGTATCCAATACTTCTCACGCAACGTAGCCATTAAAAGTAAGGTTCCTGCATGTAAGTTTTCATAATGACAGCCACGAATAATTAATTCCGTTAATACATGTTTCGCTGATAATATAATTGGAAAGCGTTCGGAATACGAGAGTGGGGCTCGCGCCAATCTCCCACCTACACGAAGTACGGCCCGGTCGTCTAAAAAGGGGTTCAGTGTCAGAAGCTTACTTCTTGCGCTAATTTGCCTTCCTTGTTTAAGATCATGAAGTTCTTGAGGGAATTCTTCTTCCTGATGCAACTTTATCATAGTTACGGTAGCTTCGTTAAGTTCTTCCACAGAAAGTGATCCGATGATTTTTGGATTGTTCAGTCGTCGGCTTAATGCGTTCACTCTAAATTGCCTGCAATAAGCAACTATTCGACGTAATTTAGCCCAAGATGAAAATTTTCGACAAATGGAAAAATCCTTCTCTGTCACAGTAAAAGCTAAAGTAGTTTTCCTTTCCTCGGGAATATTTCCGGTTAGTTCTGCATTTTGTGGCCAAGCTTCTTTCTCCTTCTGCAGCCACCACAGACCATTCCGCCATAGTTTGTTGTCAATAATTTCAGTTGAATTTGTCCCTCGAGAAATAAGATCAGCTGGGTTTACATATTTCATAGGTACTTACATAACTCCAACTCTCCTTCATCGTTAGTTCGTGTATCTCAGCTACCCTATTACCAACAAAGGTATGCCATCTCGATGGATCACCCCGGATCCAACTTAACGCAATTGTCGAGTCGCACCAAAAGAATACTTCGTCGATATCTAACGAAAGAGACTTCCTTGCCTTTTTGTATAATGATGCCAATAAAAGCGCTCCACATAACACCAATCTTGGTAAAGTAATAGATTTTAATGGAGCAACGCGTGACACCTTGCACAAAGCAGAGTAACTGTCGGTGTCTCACGAGTGCTAATAGACCGAATATAGACACATGCTCCATATGCTTTTTCAGAAGCATCGCTAAATCCATGCAATTCCACCCGTTGTGGAAATGGCGCAACTACATAACGCGGTATATTAATTTTATTAATTAATTGCAATTCGTTGCAATAAATTATCCATTTCGTGCGGATCTCCACAGGAACTATATTATCCACAATTGTTGCAAAAGTATTTTCGATTTCACTATTACTGGGCCAATAAGTCCTAATGGATCAAATATTTGAGCCACAGTAGAAAGAATCGTCCGTTTTGTCAATAACGCTGGAAAGGTTAATTGCGATGTTCGATATTTCAGCCAATCATTCGCTGGTTGCCATATTAATCCTAATGTTTTAATTTCTGTAATTTCATAGTCCTCAGCTTTGTCATTTTCATTATTTATATTCGTGTGTATCTTCTGTAGTTCAAATCCTGATGATTTCAATATGTACTTAACATCCCTTTCGATTTGTTTAAGTTCTGCTTAAACTGTCCGCCAGTCAGTACGTCGTCAACGTAAAAGTCATCCTTGATGACCTTTGACGCAAGGGGATGAGAATTCTGAAATTCTGTTGCTAGTTGAACCAGGCATCGTGTAGCTAAGTATGGGGCTGCCGTCACACCATAAGTTACGGTATTTAGTTGATACGTTTCCATCGGCATGTCCGTGTTGTCTCTCCATAAGATGCACTGTAGTTTCCTCTGTTCTGTATTGATCCAAATTTGCCTGTACATTTTAACAATATCTCCTGTCAAGACGTACCTATGTTGTCGAAATCGAAGAACTGTTTCCAACAGTTCCTGTTGAACTACCGGTCCAGTCGTGAGACAATCGTTAAGTGAGATTCCTGAAGAGCTCTTACACGATGCATCGAATACTACCCTCAATTTCGTTGTTTCGCTAGACTCTTTAACTACCGCATGATGGGGTAAATAGTTAATAGATTCATCCAATTTATTCTTGTCGATTAAAGTCACGTGGCCCAATGCCATGTACTCCTTCATGAAATTACTGTAACGTTCCTTCAAGAGCCGATCCTTTTTAAAACGACGTTCCATCGTAAGTAATCTTCGTTCCGCAGATGACCTTGATTCTCCTATCTCATCACAATGTTTCTTTGTAGGCAAAGTCACTACAAACCTTCCATCTAACGTCCGAGTATAAGTAGATAAAAAGATATTTTCGCACTCTTGTTCTTCTACAGATTTTAGTTTCGTTGTCATACCGTCGTTAATTTTCCAAAATCTTTCTACTCGATCGTTTAACATCTCCGATAAAAATCCGCAAACTTGCCTATCATCAGGTTTTTTCTTTGCCATTCCTGATAGCGTCATAAGTCCACCAATAATCCACCCAAATTTTGTGAGCTGTAGCACCGGATGTTCTTGCCCTTTTTTAATTTGCTGTGATTCTATACAATCCCAAAAAATAGAAGTCCCAAGTAAAATGTCGACCGGTTGAGGAACATGAAAAGAAGGGTCAGCTAATTGGATATGTTCCGGAATAACCAACTCTTCTCTCTCAATACGTTTCATCGGGATAAAGTGAGATATATTTTTTGCAATAAAAAATTCAGCTGAGACACTTTAATTCCCCAAAAGAGACACAACCGTCGCACCCGTATAGGTCGGAGTATTGGTTTGCGTCATGCCAATACCAGAAATCGTATGAGTCGTGTTATATTCTGTTAAACCAAGTTTTTTACAACATTCACGAGTCATGATATTCGGCATAGAGCCATTATCTAGTAATGCGCGAACTTTTATCATCTGTCCTAATCCATTTTTTACATTCACTAATGCGGTTGATAATATTTTCTCAGATAAACTTTTATGCGCTAACATAGTTATGGAAACAGAAGGTGATCAAGATTCGCCTGTGTTTTGACTTTTATTACCGGCATGATTTTGTTTATCATGAGATGAACCAACTCTATTCACATGTAACAAGGAATGATGTTTGTTGCTACAATATTTACAAGACTGTAAAGATTTACATTCCTTGGCAGTGTGCTTTTTTCCTAAACAATTAAGACACAGGTTCAATTCCTTCACCTTGTTTCGACGTTGTTCTATTGATAAACCACGAAAGACTGTATAAAGTTTGTAAGTAAAGGAATGTAAATCTTTACAGTCTTGTAAATATTGTAGCAACAAACATCATTCCTTGTTACATGTGAATAGAGTTGGTTCATCTCATGATAAACAAAATCATGCCGGTAATAAAAGTCAAAACACAGGCGAATCTTGATCACCTTCTGTTTCCATAACTATGTTAGCGCATAAAAGTTTATCTGAGAAAATATTATCAACCGCATTAGTGAATGTAAAAAATGGATTAGGACAGATGATAAAGGTTCGCGCATTACTAGATAATGGCTCTATGCCGAATATCATGACTCGTGAATGTTGTAAAAAACTTGGTTTAACAGAATATAACACGACTCATACGATTTCTGGTATGTTTGTACTACAAACATATATACGATGGTTTTCTGATAGTATAAGCATTCATTTGAAAATTGTTCTGTACATATGTGTGCTAACGTATTTATACTCTGTTTTGTACCTTGCGTATTGGCTCTATTATTTTGTACCAGATATGTTGTAACTGGGGAAATTGCTTCCAACATTTGACAACGAATTTCTAAAAATTCAATAAGATGTTTAAGGTTAGATAATTTTTCGGATACTACTTTCAATTCCCACTCACGTTTAGTAGCGTTGTCAAATTTTGTAGCAACCAAATATATCAACAATGTCTCCCATTTATCAACAGGTTCTTTCAATTGCTCTAAAATTCGCGCATGCTTCTGCAACCCATCCAAAAGAGTTCGCAAAGAACTCGCAGAATCCTTAGTAACCTGTTATAAACTAAACAATTGCTGAACATGATGATTGATAGCAAATCGAGGATTATGAAAGCGTTTCTTTAATAAATCAAGAACAATAGCATAGTTTTCATCAGTCACTTCAAATGAAGCAATATATTCCTTTGCTTTGCCTATAAGGGCTGATTGTAAATAATGGAACTTTGTGACTGTATCTAATGCCGAATTTTTATCAACCATTGCCACATAAATATCACGAAAACCCTGCCATCGCTCATAACTAGTTGGGTAAAGTAATTGTTGGTAACCGCGCATGTGTCACATTGTTACTATGATTTGGAAATGAAGAAATTTGAATATTATTTGACTGTGATTGTGCAGGTGTTCTACACTTATTTAATTTTTGACGTGCTATATTTTGCAACGCAAAGAAAGAAGCTTCAAAACGCTCACGTTCGTTTTCATTGGGTTCCCCCGATAATCTATCAATGTCGGACTGTACGGAATCAAATTCATCCCATAAAGAGTTTAATTTTTCTAGACGAGATTCTACTTCACAAATTGTTGATGCGTCTGGCACATAAGATTCAATAAACGATTTAAGTCGCGTTCCTCGTGCCTTTATTACGGTTCGTTTTCTTTGCAAATCCGACAACTCCGTCATTTTAGGTTCAAAAATGATTTACAATAAGCATATAATAATAATCTAAAATATTTACAATCGAAGCTTAACTATAATTAAAACGAGTATCCTAATTCGATTCTAGGAAATGAACAAACAAGCAATGTTTTTCGGCGATTATTCGTAATTATAAATTCAATATTAAATAATTCGTAAATAATTCGTAAATATTGACTTTATTAATTCGAAAGTTTACTCGCTTGATTACCGCAAAATCAAAATATAACGATACCAAAGGAATATTTATTAAATCAAAATATGTTTTTAATAATTGAACTCTAGGCTGTAATATTCAATGAAATGTAAGTCTATTCATAAATTTAAAATATTAAGCGCGAATATATTGTTTACAATATTGTCCTTATACTTGCATGACGTCACAAATTGAATACCAAGATATTGAACAAATTGAACCGATATTTCCAAGGTGGCTCCTATTCCGTTGTTTGAATTACAGCGATGCAAAATGGCCATTGAAAATCCCGTCGATTGAAAAATTCAGTTGAACACACGTATTATCTGTTGACGAAGAGATGCATCCCCGTTCACCTTACTGAATTTCCCGATGATTTGAAATTGATTCCCGAAGTTTATGATCCGTTTGAATTTTTAAATTCTTTTCTAATCCAGTATTGAATGCGATAATTTTGCTGTTTTCCTGCCAAATTCAAGTATCCCCAATGACCTTGTATTGTTGAATTGTTTTGAACACTTAATTTGCGAGGATCAAACAATAAAATTCCAAATTGCGAAACATAATAAGATGTGCGGTAAATGTGCACGTTTTTTTTTGGACCACTACGAAGTTAATCGAAAATCCAGGTTTTTCCGATTCCAATTTTGATTAATAAAGATTTCTTTCCAAGTGTAAGTTTCTTTGAACACGTGTATCACTTTTTCGTACAATGGCCGAACTGGCGATTTTCGTTGACCGTTAAACTGTTTTGGTTTAGAACGATCACACTAACGAGAGTAAAAATTGCACTTCGTCACGGGTTCACAATATCCGTTTAGAAGGACCAAAATGTTTGTACTCACTAAAGAGTTTTCGGTGCAAGAAATAACTACTCGTTATTATTTGTAAAATTTTATTTAATATTATAGATTACACACGTGTTCAATCCGTTTAGAGCAGTGATCCCGTCGCAACTGCCCGAGCACTCGAAATTGTCCAAAATTTTGCAAGAAGATAGCGCTCGCGTATTTCATTTGAATTAAATGGGAATGTTTCCCACTTAAGTCCTAACAATTATTATAATTCGTAATTAAAAATTTAGACAAAATTTGAGATTCTCAACAAATTTCAACTCCATCATCGTTTTAGTGTACATCATATGGTATGTTAAAAAGGGTGTGCTCGGTTTCCCCATTTTGGTTTATCCAGTGTATGAATCTAAATCTAAGTACCCGTAACAAAGGATTTTTAACGATCCACTGAAAATATGCCTCTGAAATACATATATATGTATATATACAGGGTCATCGAAAAGTATCGGACCCTCCTAATATCTTCAGTTAGAATGCACTTAGGAGAAAATGTCCAATAGCAAAGTTGTATGGTTTCAAGCGGGGAGTAAGATGATGACCTTGACTTTGACCTTGACCATGTCCTTCAAGGTAATTTCAAGGTCAATCTTATTTTTTTAAATAGAACCCCCTACATTTTATTGCATATTCTTATAGCTTATCTCGAGAGCTTTCAAAAATACTATAATAAAATATTTTTTTATTAAGTACTTTTCGAGTTATAAAGGTTTGAAGTTAACAATTTGTTAAGTGGTGTGCGAGTCCGACCAGTTAAGGCAAATTTAATTCAAATTGGTTAGCTTGGGCAAAATATTTAATTGTACCAAACAATTGTCAAAAAATTGTTAACTTCAAACCTTTATAACTCAAAAAGTACTTAATAAAAAAATATTTTATTATAGTATTTTTGAAAGCTCTCGAGATAAGCTATAAGAATATGCAATAAAATGTAGGGGGTTCTATTTAAAAAAATAAGATTGACCTTGAAATTACCTTGAAGGACATGGTCAAGGTCAAAGTCAAGGTCATCATCTTACTCCCCGCTTGAAACCATACAACTTTGCTATTGGACATTTTCTCCTAAGTGCATTCTAACTGAAGATATTAGGGGGGTCCGATACTTTTCGATGACCCTGTATATATGTATATATATATATATATAAAATTTGGAGGCTTTCTTGTTAACTATTATCCCTTTTAAAATTAACTATATTATTAATGTAATTATACTTCTTTTATGCAACTTTTCAATTATGTGTAATGTATTAACTTAAGGTAATGCAGACACCACTGCCACCAAGGCTGAATAAATGTTTTTCATTCATTCATATATCATTCACTCATATATCCCTTTTAATAGTACATTATGTAACATGGAGGCTAAGTTGGTGTTCATACGAATCCGCGAGGCGTACAAAGACCTTGCCTCCACGTTGCATACGATACTTTATGTAACGAAGATACGATTTCCAAGTTTAGAAAGATTCATTTTAGAGAAGGATTGCAGAGAGGGTTGGGTAAGGCTAGAGAAGCGGGGGAGGGGGGGCAACACGGGGTTCGGGGGGCGCAGCCCCCCGATGGACAATTTGAAATTATGTGAAATAAAAATGAGCATCCGCTTTCAACCGTACGGGCGCATGCAAATCCGTAAAAGGGCCATGGGTTTTGTTTCAATTTTTAAAAATTAAAATAAAACCCATGTATACTATAACCTGTAAAGTTATATTGCGACGTTCCCTTTTTATATATTATGACCTTCCTTCTGATTACAAAAAGGAAGGGGATATAAAATAATTTTTACGCTAACTCAGGATTCAAATCAATATATTCTATTTTATTCGTTACACGATTTCTTGAGCGCGACACGCGAAAGATCGGAACTGGACACGCAAAATTCACACAACGTTACGAAAGCACTTTCCCGTAAGAGAAAAATCTAGAATTTGACGCGATAAGATTAACACGCGTGGGTTCTAACCACGCAACGACGAGTTTCTTTAGCAACACGCAACAAAAGAGAAAAACGGGGGAAACACGGACGTGCCATTCCTTTACGATGAAAAAAAAACGCACGTCCGCAAAGGGGGGATGCCGCGGAGAAGACGTTCCCAAATGTGTAGGTTGACTTACGGAGCGACGAACTGGAAGTACGCCGGCGTCCTCCGGCCTTGGCCCAGTGGTTGATGCCGCACGGAAGAGGTCCCTCTCTCGGTGGTTGCCGGGGTCGTCACCTCGCTGTGATGTCTCCTGGTTTGCCTGTCACCACCACACGTTCACCGGAATGCACTGTATTTCTCCACGCGACTCGCAAAACTTCTGCTCGGTACCGAGTTCAAAAACGACGATCGAAACGCACAACGACTCGGTCTGATGCTGTCGAAAAACAAAAGGGCTTTTGGGGTCCGTCTCGTAGCACGTCCAAAAACGAAGTGATGAGTGGGGCCAATAGCGCTTGGTAGGTGCGCGCGGGAACCGTACGCGCATCTCCAGCGACCAGGAGCGGAGAATCACCGGGGGTGATACGGGGGAAGTAGGAAGCGGGGTCCGAACGGGGTTTTCCCCGCCTAATCGCGGTGTTAGGAAAGTCGCCTCCGTCTTCGTCTCGGGCGGCTTACATGCTGCGATAGAGAGAGAGAGAGAGAGAGAGACAGGCGTTATGTGACGCAATCGAGAATAGCCACGCTGCTAGAATCCAGCTTTGCGGTGGCAAGAGCTAGACGGCTACTGCCGAATGAGGGGAGGCGCGTAAGGTCGCCATCCACGGGGGAAAAGAAGGGGAATATGAGACGGTTTTTTAACGTGCTGGGCCTGAATACTGCAGGCGCGCAGCGACGGAAGGGGGGAACGATGCAGGTGCGTCAGAGAGGGGCGGTGTCCCTTCTCGACGGCCAAGATGACTCCTACCATCGGGTGGTGCCGCCTGCGCTGCCGAGAGGGACAGCCAGGGGAAAGAGGGGCTCGGGCGTTTCGAGTGCTCGGGAGGTGGTGACTCTCCCGGCGGAACGCGCAACCGAGCAAATGACGGTAATGCCGTTCAGGCGCTTTACCGGCGACTGACGGACGGGTATCCGAATTAATAAAACTGATCACAAACAAAAAAAAAAAAGGATTGAGGAAGGTGATCCTGAGCTCCGGGACACTTTCGACACGCGAGGGAACCGCGGCATCCACCGTGAAGGATCTGCCAAGGGGTCGATAGGTGACACCTTGTCACAAGCCCCCCGGCCTGACTCGAGTACATCCTTGTTACTCGCGTCACAATAAATACGGAGGCTCGGATACAATTTTCAGACGCAAACTTTCCGCTCACTTTCCGCTCACTTTCCTCAATCGCTACTACGCAGTGTCTATACTCGGGGAACTTTACGCGAAATCACTCATAGTCCTTATTCTCTAATGCACTTGACATTTTCTACAGGGTACGTTCCTGTATCCCTGGGAAGCCTACATTGCCCGTGGGCCTATACAAAAGGGTATCTAAATAAATGTCGCTAGCGCTCGCAAATTTCACAATTCAACGGGGTCCTTTCCCCGGGTAAGCACATATGCCGGCTGGCTGATACAATTTTACCTTATGACTATTCGGTATACGACCGTACGCAAGGCTTCGGATCTTCCAGCTGCGGACCACGCTGTCTTCAATCTTCGACGAGGGCGAGAGAAGTGGAAGGGATCCAGGTACCTAGGATCAGATAGGAACTGTTTTGGGGGTAATGGGTGATTCAGTGCCTGTCGGGGAAACATATGTTGGGGTATCATAAAAAAAATGGTAGGGGTTAGGGGCGGGGGTTGCGTCGCCCGGGCGGCCAGGCAATTAAGTCCCGACGCCTAGGCGATGACGCAGGTTAGCCGGATATCCGGGTCTTCCGGATTGGGGAGCTCCAGCCGGATTTGCGGGAGGTTTACCGCCCGGCTGGGTTCTGGTTGCGGTGGTACCGCGGGGGCAGTCGGGGTTGGAGGGATTGGGGCTCTCCTGCGCACATGCGGTCGGGGTCGCGCCCTCCTGCGGGGATGCTGCGGTTGCTCTGGCTCCTGAGAGTCCATAGGGGCGGCCGGGTGTATCGGCGTTCCCGAGGTCCCAGTGCGTTCTGGGTGGGAGGCGCAGTCAGGTCTCTCTTGACATCCCTGCGGGTTCCCTCTGGAGTTCGTGCGGTGGAGGGTGGGGGGTTTGCCTGTTTCCGCGACCGCGGATTCACCGGTCTTAGCGGGAACGTACGCGGGGGTTATTGGAGTTCCGGTTTGGCGATTGGAATCTCCATAAGGGGCCTCAAGGGTGTAAACTGTCGAGGCACCTCCGGGGGAATCACGACCGACGGCATCAGGGGGCGCGGGATGTCCTTCCCCCGTTTAGGGCACTTCTTCCTGCGGGGCTTCTTCTTTTGGCCCTCTTCGCGGGGGGTGGGAGGTGAGGTCTCGAGTCGGGGGACTTTTGCAGCCGACGGGTTTCGTGGGAAGGAAGGGCCCGGGTCCGGCCTTGTGGGAGTTGCGGCGCGAGGGAGGCGTGGCCTGCTGGGGTTCGCCAATTCGGGTGGTGCGGACCGCACGAACTCGAGGGGGAACTGGGCCCTACACCTTGAGGTAGGGGGGTACGGGAAATATCGGGGCGGTGGCGGGACTTGGGATAGGGGATTCGGGATGTCCTCGGGTCCCCTCGTCAGCATCTGCCTCTCACGTTCCAACCCCCACCGCCACTCGCAGTACTCCTGTAAAGAGAGCTGGGGGCGGGAAGGGCTGGAGGTGGTCGGACCAGAAATGCTAGGCCCGACGGTCTCCTTGGACGGCCGTAGGGCCTCTTCCGCCGTGAGATGGGGCCGACGCAGCGGAGGTCGTCGTGGGGACGCGTCCCGGAAGCGCCGACCACCCAACTCCAACGGCCGTAGGCCTGGTTGGTTCGGGGGTACGGGATTCTCCAATGTAGGAGTGGCGTACTCCAATCTTCTAAGGGGCAGGGGTTCCTCAAAGGGGGCTGCAGCCGCCATTCCCCAATCCTCGGGTGCCCCGCCCATGGAGGCATCTTCACCCGACTCTGGGTATGCATATGATACCTCCATGGGGGTGACCTCACCCGGGACTGGGGGCTGGGGGCAGTCTACCGTTGGAGTGGATGCTCCCGTCAGGGTGCCTTCGCCTACCACCGGGGAGACAAAGGTCTCCACCGTTGAGGGGGCTTCGGCCCCTTCAGGGGATAGGGTGACCTCCACCGTTGGAGCGGATACCTCCTTTCCCGGAGAGACAGCGGTCTCGTCCGCGGGGCTGGTTGCATCCGCCCCCGGGGACGGGGTGTCCTCCACCGTCGCAGTGGTTGACCCCGCTCCCGGAGAGACAGGTGTCTCGTCTACGGGGACAGGGGCTCCCACTCCCGGGGAGGGTCGGGGGGCTCTCACTGAGAGCGGAGGGAACCGGTGGTGGACTCCAGTTCGGGGAGAGGGACAGGAGGTGATGGAGGAGGGGTTAGCGTCCTGCCTGCCCGTAGCGGGCATACTACCCGAAAGGGGACGCGTGCCCACTTCGTTTTTCTCTCCTTGTCCATGATTTCTCGATCTGTAACAGAAAGGGATACAGTACTTAACATGTGTTTGGGGTTGGGGTGAAGTCTGTACGGATTACTATTACTGCTCTTGCACTTTTAATTTCCAAGCGAGCCGCCCGGAGGCCGCGGGGTCGCCGGTGTCGGCGGGGACGTGCGAGGGGGGTTTTTGGGGTTCCGGTCTTGCGACCGGAGTCTCCGTGAGGGGCCTCAACAATTTGTACCCTACTTACGTAGTAGCGCAAGTAAAGATTCCAAAAAGGTGACACTAGCGGAACGGTGTTGTTGGAGTTGCGGCCGTCGGGGCCATCTATCACAACAGTGTCCCGCTTATCAGGCCTAACCTATTTTTAATCCACTATACTGGCGGGTTATTGACCGGTTTTGTTGACCTTACCCCGGTCAGGTATCCTACTCCCTTATCGGTTATTTAAACTTCTTTCTCTTTTCTGGGACAAAACGAATGAATTCTGTTATATTAACGTTAAGTCTTACTAAAAGGTGAAACTACAGTGATATCAAAATCGGATCGATGTAGTCATGCATCGACCACCATGTATTATTTAATTACGCTTGCCCTTCCGCGTCTGGTGACTGGCCGACATGAAAGCGGCCGTTGTTGTTCCAGGGGCCATAGATTTTCAATTTCGGCGTGGCCTTAGGCCCGGTCGCCGCTCAAACATGGGCCCCGGGGCGGCTTTTACTCGCGGTCCCGGAGGATTTCGTGGGCGTCCACGACGACTTGGTACTTCGGGTAGGTTTTCCTTTTGAGATCCCATAGCCGTTTCGGGGCTCCAATTGTTCTCCGTCGGAGGTGGTGGGGGGTTACTGTGTAGGTGTTTTGGGGGTCGACCACGGCGACGTGGGGCGACACCCTCTTGGGGTACTGGGGGCTCTGTGGGGAGTGTAGGGGCTGTTGAGCACGGGGGTTCACTGTCTCGTCGTACAGATTCGAGATCTACGGGGTCCTTTACGTTTTTGGAGCTTCCTGGAGGGGGCTCATCCTCCGGAGCGTGGTAGGCTTTTAAGTCTTTGATATGGGCTCTTGGGTGTCTACGGCTGTCTGGGTCATCCAGTTCGTAGACTACTGGGGAGATAATTCGAAGAATTCGGTGGGGGCCACTGAACTTTGGCGCGAGTTTCGCGGCGAATTTCTGGGCACTAGAGGAGAGAAAACGCACGCGGCGCATGACAAGGTCGCCGACTCGGTATTCTACTTCGCGCCGGTTGCGGTTGTAGTACTGAGCCTGGCGTGCCGCAGCCGCTCCAGGTTGCGATGTACCCAGTCATGAATGAGGGGCAATCGCTTCATGCGGTCGCACCAAAATTCAGGATTGGTAGGAAGGGACAAGGGGGGAGGGGGAATATCTTTGCGCAGGTTTCTCATGGGGACCGGGTTACGACCATAATTCAGGAACGCGGGAGTCATTTGTGTGGAGGATTGAACAGCCGTGTTCATGGCAAACGCTAATTCGGGAAGATGCACGTCCCAGTCACGATGGTCATGCGATACGAACGCGCTCATCATCGTTTTAAGAGTTCGATTGACTCTTTCGACCGGGTTGGCCTGTGCACGGTACGGCGGGATAGGGGTGGGGGTGATACCTAAATCCACGAGGTGAGACGATATGTGCTTGTTAGCGTATTGTTTGGCGTTGTCCGTCAGAAAATATTTCGGGCAACCCCATCGGTTTATTACTATGTTATCAAAAGCATCCATAATCGCGGGACCAGTAGCCGCGCGAAGGGGTTTCACCTCGATGTATTTCGTGAACATGTCCTGAAATACGACTACAAATTGATTTTGCTTCTTGCTTGGGGGAAACGGCCCCATGATGTCGGAGCTAACCGTCATCCATGGACCTTCGGTTGTTCTCTCGGTCATTAGACCAGGGGGGGCTTGTTGGGAAACCTTAACTTTCTGACACGAAGGGCATCGGGATACGTAACGCGAAACATCCTGAAATATTCCGGGCCAATAAAAATCCTGAATTAGGCGATGGTAGGTCTTGTCCACGCCAAGATGACCGGATTGGGGACAATCATGGGCATCGCTCATGGCACGTGAACGCGACGGGGTGGGTATGACCAGCTTCCAGGCGTCCTGGTCGGTGACCGCTGACTCAATAACGGGGTGCGGGCGATGGTAGTAAATTCTACCATCTTCAATCCGCCAGTTGGGGTATTTAGAGGGAAATTTTCTAATATTCGATATCTTTTGGGTATACCAGGGGTCTGCATCAATCCAATGACGCCAAGGGCTTCTTCTACATTCTCATACATGCGGGATAATGCGTCGGGTACAACATTGAGGGCACCTGCGCGATGCGTTATCTCCATGTCGTACGCCTGCATGGCTAATGCCCATCGGGCTAGTCGACCGGAGGGGTCACGCAAGTTCCGAAGCCACTTCAGGCTATGATGGTCGGTGATGACCTTGAAGTGCGTTCCCTCTATATACGGACGATACTTTTTCACCGCCCAGAGGACGCCGAGGCATTCCTTCTCGGTGACCGTGTACTTCCGTTCGGCTTTGGTGAGGATGCGACTAGCGAAGCTAATCGGGTGCTCCTCTCCATTGACCTCTTGGGTAATCACGGCACCAAGGGCGAAATCGCTCGCGTCCGTCTGTATCGTGAATTCAATTCCAAAATCGGGGCGTTTCAGTACGGGAGTATGGGTGAGAGAGTCACGTAGCGCTTCAAACGCTTTCTGTTGCTCCTCTCCCCAGGTCCAGGGGGTGCCTTTGGTCAAAAGCTGCGACAGAGGAACGCGATTATGGGAGAGATTTGGGAGGAAACGGGAGTACCACCCCACCATTCCCAAAAAGCGGCGGAGCTGCTTGACGTTGGTAGGTGGGGGAAATTCCAAAATGGGGGCGGTCTTCTCCGGGTCGGTTTTCAAGCCGTCTTTATTGAGCACGAAGCCAAGGTATTTGACCTCTTCCCGGAAGAACTCGCTTTTCTCTAGATTTAACTCCAAACCAGCGCGTTTGAGGGAGGTTAATACGACTTCTAGATAACGAAAGTGGTCCTCCTCATTTTCCGTAGCGATGATGATATCGTCTAGGTATGCAAAGACGTGGGGTTCCCACGCAGGATCAATGAGGCGATCCACTAACCGTTGGAAGGTGGCGGGGGCGTTGGTAAGGCCAAAGGGCATACGTTTAAATTGAAAGAGTCCACGGCCTGGAACTGCGAAGGCCGTGATGGGTCGACTCTGGGGCGCAACGGGGACCTGAAAATAAGCCTGACTGAGATCTAGCGTGGTGATACGCCGAGCGGGACTCAGCCCAGCCAGTATTCTGTCCATGGAGGGGAGGGGGTAGGCGTCCTTGCGGATGATTTTGTTGACGTCCCGGAAGTCCACGCACAAGCGGAACTTCCGATAATGGAGGAATTCGCTTCGGGCGCGAGAACTGAGGAGTCGGGAGGGTCGGTGGCGAAGGGCGTCGGGGCGGGGCCGACGCCTTCGGGGGTTTTGGGCGCGACACCGGGACCGATGTGGCGCGCAGCAGTGGAGATGCGTCAGCCACGGGTGGTGGGGGTGAAGGTGAATCTCTATGATTTCCCTTAGGCTGTGCCGGGGGGGACGCGGGGGGAGTAGCGGCTAATTTGTCTCTCTGTTTCTTAATCTTTGGAGAGTAGGCGAAAGCCGGGTAGACCGACTGTGTAGTGGGTGGAGGGGGTCGGTAAGATCTTTCCTGACTCGCTACACTCTCGACCTGGCGGCCTTGGCGCAGCAAATCTGGAAAGTCTTGTACGGATTCGCGGCGTATGTGCTTTGCGAGACCGGGCCTCAAGTTCTGGACACAAATGTCCAATTGTTCGTCAACTGAAGGGGGAACCGAAAGTAATCTAAATAGGCTTCTTAAAGCCACTATATATTCTCGAATGGGTTCTTCCGGCCCTTGGGTCATTAGCGTAATTTCCCGTTTAATGCTGGCTTCGGGGCTTCGCTGCCCATAAGCATCCCGAAAATAACGCACGAAGCCAGGGTAGGAGCTCCAGCTGTTCCGTTCCACTCGGAACCAGGCTAGGGCTGCGCCTTTGAAAGCTTCTGGGAGCGCACGGAGGAGGTCGTCCTCTGTGAGGTCACGGCTCGAGCTATATTCTACGAGTTTGGTGAGGAAGTCTTCGGCATCCTCACCTTCCTCGCCCGAGAATCGAGGCCCATGTGACCTCCAGTGTTCGATGGCGGTTTTACCCCAACGAACTGCGGACTGGGACAAGCTGGGGTGGTGGGTTGAGTTACCCGAGGGGGGTTGCTGCCCGACTCGAGTACTACTACCGGGAGGGGGGTTGGGGAATAAACTGTATGTCAAATCTGCCGGGAAATGGACTGCTGTCCTGCCCGGAGGGTTTGACAGAGGAGGGGCTCGATCATGCACACCTAGTGGCGCACGAATGGGGGGATAGGGGGGGGGGTATTGGTACTGGTAAGATGGTTGGGGGTAGGATGAGGCTAGGGGTGCTTGCTGAGAGTTAGGAAATGGGGAAGGATAGTGAGGCTGCGGAGACGGGGGATAGGTTGAGGTCGGGGGAGGCTGGTAGTCGGAATGTGGGTCATTTGGATAGGTTGATCGATCAGGGAAGACTCGGGGGAACTCCGAGGGCTGGGAGAAGAAAGAATCAGCCGGTTGTGGGGGCGGAGAGTGGGGAGTTTGGTGGGGGAAGGAAGAATTTGTCGGGAACAGGGAGGTTCCCGGTACGGTACCTGACCCGATCGGGGAGCTGGGTGCTCTTCCCGAACCGTTGGCCGGGGATTATGGTCACGTGAGGGTCGGTGGGGGTATTCCTCCAATCGTGGGGGCGGGGGGTAGTTATCACGCAATCCTATTTGGGGCTCATTCGGTGCAAACCCGTGGGCCCCGTGGCGGGGTTCATTCCGGGTGTCTCGATTATTTGTTCCTGAGAGGGGAGGGGGGTTATTATCCCCTACCGCTGTGGGGGAGGGTTACCGTAGTTTTGAGATCCCGAAGAGGGTACACTTCCCCTGGTGTCTTTCGGCGGCCCAATACCTCCCGTTTGGGGATGGTAGAGGGCGCTCGCCGAATCAGACATTTAGGGTAGTGTATGGGGGAAATTTTGAGGAAAGGAGGACTCCGTTCCTAAAAAGGCGGAACTGCCCTCTACGAATGTTAAGGGGTCACGATAGAACGCGCGGGATCTATCGGAAGGGAGCTAGGTGGGGGGGGGGGGAACGCGAAAGCACCTAGTCGGTCGCGTTGGGGCATTGGATCCCCGGAATCCATGTAGTTGGAGTAGGTGGCATTGAGCGACCCATTGAGGACATTCCCAATTATTGGGCAACTTATCGCCTCGTATAGGGTAAAAGGGGGTAAGTTACCCCGGCCATCCACCGCGGGTTCCCATACATCTTCCGTTTCGGGGAACCGCGCTTTGATGGTATGGCGAGCGAGACGATCGCAAATAGCGTCCATTGACCCCGAAATCAGGATCCCTACACGATCACATCTTCTTAGAAGGTCGCGCAGGTCTACGATAGCGCGCACTTCCTCCCGGATGGCCATTTGCTGATCCGGGGTGGCTACCCTTAGTGCCAGGGCTCGCGAGGGGGAGACATTGGTCGTTGTCGACATATTGAGTGACGGTGCCGTTGTGACCGTCACCATGGTCGACGTAGTAGTGGGGGTCATTATTGTGGGGGCAACTGCCCCCACTCCGGGGTAATTGCCGGGTGGGGGAGTACCGGTGGTATCCATTACTCACGCAGGAAAACCGAAAAAAAAAAAAAAAAAAAAAGAAAGCGAGATTATCCAGTGAGCCTATGCACGAGAGGAGGGGATAAGTGGGGGCGGGATGGTTTGTCTCCGTCACACACGAGACAAAAACAAAAAAAAATATAAAAAAAAAAATAGGGACGATTTCCCGGAGCAAAAGCAAAAAAAAATTTTGATTCAATTAATCCCGGTTCTAGGGTGGGGGTAGCGCGAGATTCTACCTCGCGACCGTCTGTCTCAGCAGAGTCCCCTAGACCGAAGAAGGGGAAATCCAAAACGCAAAACCGAGAAAAAAAAATAACGGTTTGACGTGCAGTCTGCCAATGACAAAATAGGAGAAAAACAAAAAAAAATTAGCAAACAATAAAAAAAATTAACAAACAAAAAAAAAAAAGGGGGGGGGTTAGAGCATAAGTGACAAATTCAAAACAAAAAAAAAAAAAAAAAAAAAAACAAACAAAAGAAAGGGTTTCACCGCCTTGGGATCTCAATATCGGTTTTCGTGTACAAAAAATTTTATCGAAACCACTATTCGTTTGTAATAAAGCATATGTAGATGAAAAAAATAATACAAAAAGAACTTTAGCAATTACTCCAACCACGAAAAATCCAAGTTCCACAAAAAACTACTAACTCGAAAACTGGTTTTCCTGTGTATATAATTATTAAATTATTATCACAGGTATCGGGGAATACTAAAGGGGAAGGTCACCATAGGGTGGCAAGGTCACTTCGAAAGTTTTTGTTAATCAACCTTTCGAACTCGGGTCGAAACAATATGTTACTATTTGTAACTTTTATTTCGTTGTGGGTCTTCTTTATTCTGGGATTTGCTAATTATGGGTATTCGGGAAAGTAAAAATGGAATATTAAATATTATTAAATTCAAAAGTAATCTAGTTATTGGGATTTTTCAAATTTATTATTCCGTGAATAATATCATTATCAAGTTTATAATTGAAAACGATTTTCTTTTCAAAAGCTGCTAATTATAGAAATAATACTAAGGTAAACAAATACACAACTTTATTGTTTTCCGGAATTTTCACCGAAAAACAAACAGTTATTAATTAACGAATTCTTTTCGAAATTATATGATTACTTTTTCAACCGATTTTTATTAAGGCAATAAAATTTTCAATTTTCTTTCCCATTAACTAGAAGGTTGCGGGGGGGGGGGGAATTTCAAGGTCAGGAAGGAAAAATACAAATGGGGAATAATTATTCACAAAATTTTCATAATCATAATTATCCTTAATTCTAATTATTCTTAATAATTAAGTACATATAATTATATATATTTTTCTTAATCGCTAAATATATTCAATATAGAATAGGGGAGGGACGCGAAACCGAAACCGAAGCTGGAAAGCCCGAGACCGACTTCGTTTTCTTAAATCGCAAGATTACTAAAATAACGCACAAAAATGACGCAACCCGAAAATGTCGACAATTCGAATTCTTCCGGCGAACTCTACCGTTTCCAAAATTTTTATTTAATTTTTAGGAAAATCACAAATTTGATTTCCCCACCATGGATGCCATTTATGACCTTCCTTCTGATTACAAAAAGGAAGGGGATATAAAATAATTTTTACGCTAACTCAGGATTCAAATCAATATATTCTATTTTATTCGTTACACGATTTCTTGAGCGCGACACGCGAAAGATCGGAACTGGACACGCAAAATTCACACAACGTTACGAAAGCACTTTCCCGTAAGAGAAAAATCTAGAATTTGACGCGATAAGATTAACACGCGTGGGTTCTAACCACGCAACGACGAGTTTCTTAATAATCACCGGAGATTCGCAACACGCAATAAAAGAGAAAAAGGGTGGAAACACGGACGTGCCATTCCTTTACGATGCAAAAAAACGCACGTCCGCAAAGGGGGGATGCCGCGGAGAAGACGTTCCCAAATGTGTAGGTTGACTTACGGAGCGACGAACTGGAAATACGCCGGCGTCCTCCGGCCTTGGCCCAGTGGTTGATGCCGCACGGAAGAGGTCCCTCTCTCGGTGGTTGCCGGGGTCGTCACCTCGCTGTGATGTCTCCTGGTTTGCCTGTCACCACCACACGTTCACCGGAATGCACTGTATTTCTCCACGCGACTCGCAAAACTTCTGCTCGGTACCGAGTTCAAAAACGACGATCGAAACGCACAACGACTCGGTCTGATGCTGTCGAAAAACAAAAGGGCTTTTGGGGTCCGTCTCGTAGCACGTCCAAAAACGAAGTGATGAGTGGGGCCGATAGCGCTTGGTAGGTGCGCGCGGGAACCGTACGCGCATCTCCAGCGACCAGGAGCGGAGAATCACCGGGGGTGATACGGGGGAAGTAGGAAGCGGGGTCCGAACGGGGTTTTCCCCGCCTAATCGCGGTGTTAGGAAAGTCGCCTCCGTCTTCGTCTCGGGCGGCTTACATGCTGCGATAGAGAGAGAGAGAGAGAGAGAGAGAGAGAGACAGGCGTTATGTGACGCAATCGAGAATAGCCACGCTGCTAGAATCCAGCTTTGCGGTGGCAAGAGCTAGACGGCTACTGCCGAATGAGGGGAGGCGCGTAAGGTCGCCATCCACGGGGGAAAAGAAGGGGAATATGAGACGGTTTTTTAACGTGCTGGGCCTGAATACTGCAGGCGCGCAGCGACGGAAGGGGGGAACGATGCAGGTGCGTCAGAGAGGGGCGGTGTCCCTTCTCGACGGCCAAGATGACTCCTACCATCGGGTGGTGCCTCCTGCGCTGCCGAGAGGGACAGCCAGGAGAAAGAGGGGCTCGGGCGTTTCGAGTGCTCGGGAGGTGGTGACGCTCCCGGCGGAATGCGCAACCGAGCAAATGACGGTAATGCCGTTCAGGCGCTTTACCGGCGACTGACGGACGGGTATCCGAATTAATAAAACTGATCACAAACAAAAAAAAAAAAAGGATTGAGGAAGGTGATCCTGAGCTCCGGGACACTTTCGACACGCGAGGGAACCGCGGCATCCACCGTGAAGGATCTGCCAAGGGGTCGATCGGTGACACCTTGTCACAATATATTCCGGCATTTTTTAACAGGTTAGAACATGCACGCCCTATGTCTGGTATACGTAGGAATGGTCATCGTATCCGACTATCGTGTACGACGTTTGACGACGAATGGTCGTATACGTATACGCAACGTATACGTATAATATAGACGCATCGTTAGCATACGTTTATAGGACGCTGTAGCTTGAATAGAGTACGTATACGGGCACTTTATTGTACTAGTACGTTTTAAGGCACTTTATTGTACTCTTTTCATCGTGTATGAAAAAGCGCTACTTAGCGTACGCAAATCATGTACGATAAAACGCGGAAATCGTACGGAGTTAAATAAATAAATTTAACTTAACTAATATTAACTAAAAATTAATAAAGTAAACATTGATGAAGAAAAACGACCAGGAGCATGCACTATAAAGACACAAATATAAAAATAAATCAAAATTATGAAGAAAAAATTATTAAATTTTAAGAACAACTACAATTATTAAAATTAAAGCAAATTAAGTGAAATTAACATATTGCATGAATTTATGTTTTCATATCAGAAAAGTGAATTTTCTGTATTTTGTGAACCCAAAAGCAGATTTTAATGGTGAAATAGATTCAAGGAATAAATGGAAATGGTTCATTGACTTCCTGCTTAAGATAAAAACACATGGATTGAAGATATTTTTTGTTGACATCAAAAATATATTAAAATTGTAAACAAAAGATTCATGAAATTATATTACACGATTTTGAAAATGAATGTGGATTTATGTTACTAGCACGTCTACTATACTAGAAAATAATGCGTCTCATAGAAAAATGAACAGCTATTATGTTTTGTTCAATTCTAATAAGGGCGAAATATTGAATAAAGTGCATTGAGAAGATCCAAGTTTCAAAATCCACTGTGTGCATATAATTGAAACGAAGTGAGTTCCGCGTACCACCGCGACGACAGTCAACTTTCGCTCGCGCCTGATTGCTCGAGAGGCGGAGTCTCGCGTGACGCAGCGGAAAGCGGTAGGAGAAGAAACGTGCCTTCAGCGGGATCGGAAAAGTTGGTCAGATTGCACGGGGAAAACAGATACTTTGATCCAACATGACGTACCCGCATTAAGGCATTAGCATTGGGACAACTTGTGAACCTCTGTTAAATCAACATACCATCGGTATGTTCGATCGACGCGCCATTAGCATTGGGGTAACAAGTGACTCTCTGTTAAATCAACATACCATCGGTATTTTTAACTGACGCGCCATGGCTGCAGTATGTTAATTTAACCTATCGGTGAAGTTATGACAACATAAAGCGCCCAACGGCAGTTTCCAACATCAAATCAACGTATACATTATGGTTAAAACAACATGTGTTATACGACAGAGGTCGCTCATGTTGATTTAACAGAAAAATCTGTTGGACCAATGGAAATCGCTGTTGATCTAACATATCTTTTTTCCCCGTGTGGACGCGCTGCGGTGACCGTTCCTCGGCCGCCGTCGACGATCCTACGGCGTCGCCGGGTAAGCCGCGTATGTCCGACGCGCCATCTGTTCGACTCGCCATCTGTCCGACGAGTCATTTGTCCGACTCCGCAAATGTAACTATGAAAATTACGGATCCGTAGCTAGAGATAAAGAGACACCTGGGATTTCATACGAGTTATTTTTGAAAAATATATTGAACATGTACGCATTGAAGATGGAATCAAGTTGCGTATATTTTAATTTCCCAGTCGTTTGAAATGTTTGCTTATTATTTGTATATTATTATTCGTTTTGATGTTGAGATTTATAAGCATTCAACCAACGTAAATGCATAACCCAACAAGATTTTATAATTTGTTATATCCAAAAATATTTGTTGTGAATACATTGAACTGAAATTATTTGTAATTGATAATAATTGTACTAAAATGTAAAAAATTGTCTTAATAAATAGAGAAAATGTAACATTTATAAAGAAATTACATTTATTCCACGAATTTGATGAATTTTCGTTCGCATTAGTATGTTTGAAACATAATATACAACCATTAAAATCACAAATACTTTTACTATTTGCAACTTTTAATTTAAAACAAACTTATACCACGACTATTTCCTACAATTTTTCTTCATCGATGGAAGATAAAAAAAGGACGAAGGATGCACTAGTCATTATTAACATTAAGATGTAATAAACAACGATACCTCAATTTCAAAAGTAACGCATATTATTATAAATCTTCAAGACTTTCTTCTCATTAATAGCAATACTGTTATACCTCGGAAGAAAAACCGTATCTACATTTTAATGATTTTGACATATTGATCACAAAGTGTTTTTTAGCAATTATGAAGATAATTTTCAAACATTATTTATGATTTATGCACATTTTACTTCTTAAATGTACGAATCATTTGATATAAAGTTGTCTTAAAGAGGTTAATAAATATCAGTTTAAAAATGGATGTAGAGTATTTTGGAGAAGATAAATAATTATAATAAATACCTCCGATAGAGGTTGTAAGTCACAATTTATGGACATGTGACGCGACGTTTCTCCAAAGGTATTGATTACTTTTCATATCCCTATATCTTTTTTAACAGTGAAGATACTGTCCAAGAATGTCGTATTAGCATTAACATTTAAATTGTTTTTTAAATTTCAGATGTCAATAACCAGAGGTACTATATCAAAAATAACTTTCAGTTGATAGCAGAGTGTGCCACTCTATAAGTTAATGTCATGTTGTAGACATTTTTTCGCAGAATAAGATCCACCTTTGATGTTCTAGGTAAATACAAATTTTAAAAAGTTATTGCATAAATATTGGTATAAGATGTATTTTTGAAAAACGCTCTTTCGATTTTTGTTACTTTTTAACTTTCTTATTTGTACACACGCCAATAATGTAGTGTAGAAGGTAAACAAATTTAAGTCAATGGTGTTACCGCTAGCTTTTTAATTAAAATTGAAAGGTTGAAGGGTGGGTGTTTTGCACGACAAAAACCCACTATAAATCCGTTTAAACAATTCAGTCATTATTGTATAACTTGAAAAACAACAGACTTGAAAAATGCTAAGTTAGAAAATTGTATAGAGTTCGCCTGCCGAAAAAAATCTATAGAAAACTATTGAAACCTATACATTTCTTACAGTAATTAATAAGTTGTTTTTCAATGTTACCCAATACTTCTTACATGTGAATGCTTCTTTATCATTCAAGAAGTATTCATATTTTTAGGATCTGTGTTGCATGCATTCAACGATGTAAATCCAATACATATATGTAATTACTCATTAAATACATTCGACCGAATAAAATTAGAGCGTTGCAGGCATTTTATAAGATATATGTGTAATATTGAATAGAAAAGGGCCAATTTATGTTTTCCACGCCCAAAAAACGAGAAATAATAAATACAAGCGATATATTATAGTTGGAACCCAAAATATGATGTTGAGGAATGAAGATCACGATAATAAACGCTAAGAAATTAATGTATTTATATTTTACAAAGTAATTATTTGCATATAAACATATTTATTTAAAAATAGTTTTTGTTCAATTTTATTCATTAATTTTTTGAACACTCATCTATGTCCTACATTTCTTACTATCAATTTATTATACTGATTTTCATTATCTTTGAGATTGTACGTAATGTGTATACTTATATATATATATTACGTCATTATTTTGAAAAAAATATAAATTTAAATTAGAGATTTAAATACACGCAGTGTGGCATACTTATATTTACAATCATATTTATATTTTACTCAGAACTCATAGCATTAATCTCCAGAACATCCGTACGGAACAATGCAAACAATGAAATTAAGAATTGTCTTAAATTTTAACATGTTAATGCTAATACGACATTCTTGGACTGTATCTTCGCTGTTAAAAAAGATATAGGGATATGAAAAGTAATCAATACCTTTGGAGAAACGTCATATGTCCATAAATTGTGACTTATAACCTTCATCGGAGGTATTTATTATAATTATTTATCTTCTCCAAAATACTCTACATCCATTTTTAAACTGATATTAACCTCTTTAAAACAACTTTATATCAAATGATTCGTACATTTAAAAAGTAAAATGTGCATAAATCATAAATAATGTTTGAAAATTATCTTCATAATTGCTGAAAAACACTTTGTCATCAATATGTCAAAATCATTAAAATGTAGATACGGTTTTTCTTCCGAGGTATAACAGTATTGCTGCTAATGAGAAGAAATTCTTGAAGATTTATAATATTATGTGTTACTTTTGAAATTGAGGTATCGTTGTTTATTACATCTTAATGTTAATAATGACTAGTGCATCCTTCGTCCTTTTTTTATCTTCCATCGATGAAGAAAAATTGTAGGAAATAGTCGTGGTATAAGTTTGTTTTAAATTAAAAGTTGCAAATAGTAAAAGTATTTGTGATTTTAATGGTTGTATATTATGTTTCAAGCATACTAATGCGAACGAAAATTCATCAAATTCGTGGAATAAATGTAATTTCTTTATAAATGTTACATTTTCTCTATTTATTAAGACAATTTTTTACATTTTAGTACAATTATTATCAATTACAAATAATTTCAGTTCAATGTATTCACAACAAATATTTTTGGATATAACAAATTATAAAATCTTGTTGGGTTATGCATTTACGTTGGATGAATGCTTATAAATCTCAACATCAAAACGAATAATAGTATACAAATTGAGCTCCTTCATCGTAGAACTCGATCGACGCTCGAACTGCCGAAACGAGTTGGCCCCTGGCCGTTTTCAGATCGAAATTTTAAAAAGTCGAAATTTTGATTTGGAAAATATCGAGGTATTCAGAATGACGAGGCGCATGTTTTTTTCAAAAGAAATTTTTTGATTCGACGAATAGCTTTCACAATAAAAAATAAAAACCACTAAAATCGTTAATCATAAATTTAATTATATTTTAAGATATAAATCGCCATATTTCGTTCAATTATGCCTGAAACAGCTTGCAATTTTTTTACCTACTCCTGATGGTCAAGCGATGACGTCCGTAATATCAAAATTATACAAAGTTGTTATTTTTAAATATTTTTTAATTGTTAATCACGCTAGATTGGTGACCGCAAACTTATCGCTTCGCGATATTCAAAGAAGTTTTATGGAAAATTTCAACTCGATTGGTTTAAAAATGTTCAAAATATCCTGTGTTTAACAAAGCGCATGGCGATGCACTGTAACGCGGCGCTGCGGAACGGCTCGTCCGTCGCACTGAAGTAAACAATAAGATGTGCATTATTCTTATAGACACTATTATTTAAAGATAAAACGTTTGTGTAATTATTAAGTATTCGTACTACTGCAAGACTTTACTTCCGACTTTTTTTAGAGAACCGTATTTCCAATGTCTCGTCTCCATCTCCCAAGAGTACATGGAATTGAAACTGATATTTATTATTTCCAAATTTCGTACATATTATTAATGGCATTCTAAAAATAATGAGGTAAATACAAAAAAACAATAAATAAAAAATTACTTCTGAAAACATAGAAAAACTGAAAACAAACCCATGCGGTGCAGTTCAGGCAGATCAACCTTTCCGTGGAAAGTCGCCGTTGCGAGGCGTGTCGCCATGCGCTTTGTTAAACACAGGATATTTTGGTCATTTTTAAACCAATCGAGTTGAAATTTTCCATAAAACTTCTTTGAATATAGAGGAACAAAAGTCTCACTGCCAGTTTGCTCCGCTCGAAACTTCCCTCGATGCTTTTTGTCCGCGAAGCGATAAGTTTGCGGTCACCAATCTAGCGTTATTAACAATTAAAAAATATTTAAAAATAACAACTTTGTATAATTTTTATATTACGGACGTCATCGCTTGACCATCAGGAGTAGGTAAAAAAATTGCAAGCTGTTTCAGGCATAATTGAACGAAATATGGCGATTTATATCTTAAAATATAATTAAATTTATGATTAACGATTTTAGTGGTTTTTATTTTTTATTGTGAAAGATATTCGTCGAATCAAAAAATTTCTTTTGAAAAAAACATGCGTCTCGTCATTCTGAATACCTCGATATTTTTCCAAATCAAAATTTCGACTTTTTAAAATTTCGATCTAAAACGGCCAGGTGTTAACTCGTTTCGGCAGTTCGAGCGTCGATCGAGTTCCACGATGAAGGTGCTCAATTGTTACGGACAGAATCGATGTTTTACCGACTGCGGTACCCGGGGTACCTCTCAAAACGAAGGTGTCCTGTTAGGAAAATTATGTAAAGGCCCTTCGAAATGGTGACGATCCCGATGAAATTATTTGAAATTCGAATATTATAGTATCGATATATAAAACGACGTTGCAGTCTATTTAAATGTTCGAGAGTTTGAAAAATCAAACCAAGATATGAAAAAGTGACGATCGGGTGGGGAGAGTACGTCACGGGACGCCGTCGGGTTAGGAAGTCCGCGTCGCGATCGGATCGTCACCGGTTGATCGCTAATAAATAGTTAATATTTTCTTTTGGTTGATCAAATCGTGTGTTTTATTTATAAGCCCTTCCACCAGTCGTTTACAAAATTGGTGCCGAAACCCGGGATTATTTGGAAGTGACTTGTTCGGTAACGAAAGCGCGTCCCGAAAAAGAAAATAGCCAACGCGTTTCGAAAATGCGGGCGGCTCGCGAATAAATGACGTGTTGATTTGCCACACTGAAAAACTCGCCATTATGCGTATCGTTTTCCACGTTTCTTGTGGGTGATTGTGCTTTGTGAACTTGAGGAATCATCATCCACGTGGGAATGCCACGTCGAGGAAGTGCGAGAGGACAGGGTCCTCCCGGCAGCCTTGCGAAGGTTCCGTAGGACTGCGAGACTTCCCGGCCAAGCGGAATTCAGGATCACGACGAACTCTGGCTTGGAAGCCAACCGGTAACCCGTGGGGAAAGATGGCGGCGGGCAAGGCCAACTTCTGTGTTCGATTTGGAAAATGCACGTGAACGGACAAAGGAAGATCGGGTGGACGACGCCATGATGCTGGGAGCATCTCCAGCGGCTGCAGGAGAAGTCGCCGATCGTGAGGGCCGCGGCATCGGTTTTCAACGAATTGAGCATCGACACGGTGAGCAATGATCGCGTACTACGCCGTGAGAGACTCGTATTCAAAATCGAATGAAATAATGAGTGTTTGCATCGCGATCGCGCATATTTGTTGAGATTGATCGGGAAATTCGGGCGGAAAGTCGTGGCGCCACCGAAACGACATCGGGAAATCTAGGAGGTGTATCTTTCGGGCGCGTGCGTTCGTCTTTTGTTTCAGATATGAAATCCTTGGCTGCCTCGATCAGGTGCGCCGTTCGTGTAAAATTCGAAATGATTCGAAAACGTCTTGCGGCGCGGCGGGGCCGTTGCTCCGTTTTAGTGGCAATCCGTCTAAATTTAAAGAGGCGTTCGAATTGTCGGAACTCGGCGATTTTTCTGACCGGGAAAATGTCGCGAGGTTACACGGGGTGCTGACGGTAAATGCTCGCAAAGCTGTGGAAGACTGATGATCGGAACCCGCAGCGCTGTTGACGTAATTAAAATGTTAGAGTTACGATTCGGAAATCCGGATGCCGCCGTAGCGCGAATGATGTATTTAGAAATACGACCGAAGCATTCGCGATGTTCTTACGATTATGATCGAATTTGGAGGCGCGTCGCTCGATTGCATTTGGTTTTCCATTCCGGTCGCGTTTAGAGATTTGAAAACCGCTGTTGTTAAATGTCGATGCCGTTCGGGCTCAGCATGACGTAAGTCATACCGACATTGATCGGAAAAACGAATGACGACCGGCGAGCGTCGTTGGCGATCGCAACGGTTTGTACCGCATATTGCGCGGGCTTTTAGTATATATTAATTTAATAAAGATTTGTTACGGCGAAATTATTCTCGTTTGTCATGGAGTTAAGAGGGTTCCAAGAAGTTGTTATCATATTTTCTAGGAAGCCTTTCGAAATATTCCTTGAATATTTGTTAACTGAACTCTTTTCGATATTTTCGTTCTGTAAATAAACTGTTTATTTTACAAAGGTTAGAGATTCAAAAAATAGTAGAGTATTATTTGTTTCGCTTTACAACACAATAGCTGTATTTAGTGCAATGACAACATGTAAGAAATTTGAATAACGTAACTTCACTTCACAAATATGAATTCTACATTGAATTTGGAACCCTCTTAATTTAAACATTCTTGATGAAATTCGGCTTTCGTCTTGCGAATTAACGGAGATAGGATGATTCGACCGAAGAATTATTATCTTAATAGTCAGAAGTTCTGCAAGCTTTGTTTGAATTCACTAATATTGACGAAGATTAATTTATTCTACTATGACACTCACAAGTGGCCGATCTCAGGTTGCGAACCCAGTGTACCCATCCGGTGCGGCTTTGACTGCCCGGCGAGCACATTCTAGCTGGGTCGGTAGATGGGGGTTAACCCCGCATCGAGGGGGTAGAGGGGCGGGTCCAACTAAGAAGAGACAGCCCCAAAGTCGGAAGGTGTGTAGGATACCGTGCCGGAAACCGACAAACTGTCGGGGATCGACTTGTCATTCGGGCCATGACCCGAATGTCTTGGCACCGGGGGTTATGAAGGTGTGGTAAAACGGTCCCTTGGGGCACCAGGCGCCACTCCTCGTATAAAGCCTCACTTCGGCATGCGGGGCTCTGTCGGGGGGAAGACTACTTCCCTAGCTACTCGTGGGAATCAAATGAATGACACCACTACAAACCTACATAAAAAACCGACAGACGGCTCGGGGACCATGGAGGTCGAAACGGACGCTTCGGCGGCCGGGACGCCTCTTGGAAACCAGGCTGAACGTCCAGCCGTCGGTGCCCTCCCAGCGGCTGCGCCCTCGCAAGAGGGTGTGACGGCCCAGGAGTCGCCGACGGCCATAACCAGGAAAAGACTCTGCGGAGCTGCAAAAAAGAGGCTCCGCAAAGAAAGAGAGCGCCTAGAGGCCGCCAGTGCTGGTCCGGGTGCTAACACCAACACCGGGATGAAAGAAACTCGGAAGAGGGGGAGGCATCCACAGGAGACTCCCCCGTCGGGGCAGAAACCGTCCAAAAAAAGTAGGGGGGGAGGGGCGAACAAAGCGGCCTTAGACAGGGCCATGGGTTCGGGTCTCATTGCCGCACAGCGGGCAAACCCCCTTACTCTCGTCGTGGTGAATGAGGATTACCCCGATGCCGAGCTGACAAAGGAGCATCTCGATACCTTCTGCCGAGTCTTATCGAGGCGTGCTGAAGAGCTGCCAGAAGAGCAATGGCCGAAGATCGAGGCATCCTTTTGCAAGGCCGGGGCCATCACTTTCATCCCAGCGAACCAGGCAACCAGGGACCGTCTCATGGCTGAACTTACGGCCGAGGGGGGCCCCTGGAAGGGTCCAAAGATCAGGACCGGGGGGGGGGGGGGGAACTCCATGCTGAAGGCTACAGCCTGGATTCCAGATGAACCAGAGGATCCGGCGGTAATACTTCGGCGTCTGGGTGGGTACAACCCCTCGTTGAAGACGTCGTGCTGGAGGGTTATCCGTCAGCCGGCGCCTTCAGCCAAGGCTCCAGCATCTGGGCAGCAAGGCGGTACAAAAATGCTGCTGGTTGTCCAGATTCCGGAAGCCCAAGCAAGGGCGCTCGCGGCCCTTGATAATCGGCCTTACTACCGGTGTACCCGGATGACATTCAAGGTCACCGGAGGCACCGGCCAGTAAAGGCCAATCATGGTAAAAGAAGAGGCGCGACGTCTCACAATGGCGTCCGGGCAACTTCAGTTTACCCAGATTAACTTGCACCACAGCAAGGGCGCCTCTGCTTGTTTACAGAGGAGCATGGCTGTGGCGCACATAGGCATAGCGCTAATCCAAGAACCTTGGATTGTCAGAAATGCCATTAGGGGGCTGGGGGCCTCCCACTGTTTTAGCAAAACAGGGGTGGTCAAACCCAGGGCCTGTATTCTCACCAAGGGAATCAACGCAGTTCCACTGATGGATCTGAATAATGAAAACCTAATGGTGATAACAATCAACACAAATGAGTTGGGGAAAATAGCAGTGGCCTCAGCTTACTTCCCATATGATGGGCCTGATAATTCCCCAAGGGAGGTAAGGAAACTCGTGGATCATTACAGGCAGATGGGGCTGCCCCTATTGATAGGCTGTGACGCGAATTCACGCCATCAGATATGGGCAGTACCGAAATTAACGAAAGAGGACAGGCGCTCCTGGAATATCTGGTCACCACCGACTTGGATATCCGCAACACCTGCAGCACCCCAACCTTTCGCAACGCTATCAGAGCTGAAGTCCTGGACCTCACACTCTGTAGCAGTAGCCTCCTCCACAGGATTAAAGATTGGAGGGTTAAAGATGATCCGTCACTATCGGATCACATGACGATTGCATTTCACCTGGCGGCTGATGTAGGCGCCAATATGAAATTCATTAGAAACCCCAGAGGTACAGACTGGGAGGGTTTCAAAAGAGACCTATGTGTAGCCCTCGAGGATGTACCAAGGGCTAGGATCAACAATTCTCGGACACTAGAGGAAGCAGCCAAGGCTTCAGCGCAGGCATTAAATATGCCTTCGAGCGGAACTGCCGGGAAACCCCTGTCAGGGACAGGAGGCTGACCTGGTGGAACCGCAGCCTGGAGGCTAAAAAGGTTAACACTAAAAAGCTTTTCAGGTTAGCCAGGAAGAGGAATTATCCCCAAGCCTGGGACAGCTATAGCAAGAGATGACTTCAGAGATGCAGTCAGGAAAGCCAAGAAGGACAGCTGGGAATCCTTTTGCTCGGAGGTCGAGAAGGGACCTCCGGCAGCCAGGCTTGGAAAGGTTCTGGCGAAGGACCCGGCTGCAATCATGGGAATACTAAAACTGCCAGATGGCACCAGTGCGACGACAGACGCGGAGACACTGGACTGCCTAATCGGAGCCCACTTCCCGGGCTTTTATAGGTCTGGGAGTGGGAAGGGGGGAGACGAAGAACTGAACTGAGCCGTTCCCGGCTCGGGAGGTGGGATGTCCAAGGCCCGCAGAGAACTTGGAAGCCGAATCGCTCGGGAAATCGTCACCCCGTGAGGATAAGGTGGGCCGTACACTCCTTTAGTCCGTATAAGTCACCAGGGCCAGATGGAATTTATCCAGCTCTTCTTCAAAAAGCGACCAATCAGTCTAACGTCATTTATACTAAAGTTAGTAGAAAGACTCGTGGATAGGTACATGAGGGAGACGGTCCTAGCACGATGCCCACTGCATGGGAGCCAACATGCCTACAGAACGGGTCTCTCCACTGAGACGGCACTGCATCAGGCTGTCTCACTGATTGAGACCCAGCTGGAGAACAGGGGCTTCGCAGTGGGCGCTCTGCTGGACATTGAGGGGGCCTTCAATCACACTGCGCGAGGAAAGTTAAGGAGAGAGCCCTCAGGATGCACAACACACCGGAACCAATCGTGGACTGGGTGGACCACATGGTGGCGAATCGTATTCTGCGAGCGGAGAAGGGTGATACGAAAATCCGGGGCTATGTTGACTCCGGATATCCACAAGGAGGGGTTCTTTCGCCACTACTATGGAATGTAGTGATGAATGAACTCCTGGTCGGAATCACGGAGCTTGGACTACACGTCACGGGATATGCGGACGACGCTCTGATAATTGCCAGGGGGCCGTTCTTGAGTCCGCTGACAAGTTTAATGCAGCGCGCACTTACATTTGTGGAGCACTGTTGTCAAGAAACGGGGCTCTCTATTAACCCTAGGAAAATAGAGGTGCTGGTGTTCACCAGAAACTACAAATGGGACCGTGTCTGTCCGCTCACTCTGTCTGGACACAGACTAGAGTACGCGGAAACAGCCAAATATCTCGTGGTGACTCCAGATAGCAAGCTTAGCTGGAAGAAACATGTGAAAGAGAGATGTGCCGGAGTCACAGCTTCCCTATGGCTAATGAGACGAACCATAGGCAGTAGCTGGGGCCTCAAGCCGGCTACTGTGCTATGGATATACGAGGCTAGACTGAAGCCAAGGTTAACCTATGGTATGCTTCAATGGCCTGGTGAAACAGGTCCACTATGGCTACAGCTGTCAAGGACCTAGAGAAAGTGAGAGGGCTCATACTCAGGAGTATCACGGGCGCTGCGAGGTCAATCCCCACGTCGGCGCTAGGTGTTCTCCTGGATATAGAACCCTTTCACATAACTTTGAAAGCCGAAGCCGCAAAGGCCTGGCGCAGGATCAAAGCAAAGAGTGGGTACAGGAGCTCTGTCAAAAGAACAGGACCACTGGATGCCTACTTTCATGGTAGCGTCTTAGACGAGATCGCAGATCGCACGTCACCACGCTATCTTTTTGGCAAAAAATACAAAATCAGTCTCCCGACCAGAGAAGACTGGGAAAGCAACCATGCGACACTACTCAACGGCAACAACTGGTTCACAGATGGGTCAGTTGGGGCGCGGGGGAGTGGAGCAGGGGCATACAGAGGAAGAGGTAGAAAAGGGTCCACATACCCCTTGGGATCCTACACCACTGTTTTGCAAGCAGAATTAATGGCTGTCATTCAGTGTTCCTATAGAGCGCTAAATGAGGATAACGGTAATAATACCACCATTTTTTCTGATAGCAGAGGAGACTTACAGGCCCTCAACAACTTTAGCACAAGGTCAGGACTAGTCTGGGACTGCTACCAGTCCCTGAATAGACTAGCTGTGAAAACCCGCGTCACGCTGCGCTGGATCCCAAGCCACTGTGGATTCAAAGGCAACGTGATGGCGGATAAGCTAGCCAAACTGGCAGCAAAAAAGAATTTTATTGGCCCCGCACCCGTGGTGGGCGTGTGCAAAAACTCGCTCGGGAAGCATTCCGGACGAAGGTTGCGCTCGAACATCAAAGGATATAGGGTTCCACACCGGGATGCAGGCAAGCCAAACTTTTTATTGGCGACAGCTGGCCCTGCAGATGGAAACCGGTATTCCTGAATGCCAAAAGATCGGTGGCCAAAGATCTGGTGGCAATGATCACTGGGCACGGGGATCTCCGGGGACATCTCCACAAAATAGGACTGTCAGACTCGACGGCCTGTAGGTACTGTGGAGAGGCGGTAGAAACCGCCGAACACATTCTTTGCGAATGCCGTGCCACCACTAGACATAGAGTGGAAGGGATGGGCAAACCTGCACTGACAAGGCAGGATATCACCTGCATGGAGGCTGCGACCATGGCCGCGGTCTGGATGGCTATGCGCCGTGCCATATAGAAGGAGGTCATAGGAGGAGTGCAAAGGGACTACCCAAGCACTCAGGTTTTCGGTTTGTGTGACCAAACCAACTCAAACTTTAAATTATTATTATTAATTTATTCTAATCACAGATTGAATAAATAAATTATATTAATAACGAGCAAGAAATCTAACAAATTTTATAATTGGGAAAAATATTTAAAATTCTAAATTTGATTTATTGAAAATCAACCGTAAATACGTGCATACATACAGAGAAATAGAACAACAAATTATTAAGTCGATAATTTTAAGTTTTAATGATTAAAAGTGAGGATGGTACGAAGTTGGATGACGGTATATTAGGCATCCGATTACGTCAAAATCACTTTACAATACGTTTGGCAAAGTTATTTATTCTGCATTGTAATTCAGCGATTTAAGTCGAAATATCGATCCTTTCGAATTTGTTGAATATCAAGTACCAGTAAGCGCCTTTGACAAGTGTTCTGACGAACATCATCGTTCTCTAGATGTACGTAAGAACATCGCGCCTTTATAAATGTTGAAACGAAACTGTTGCGAACAGTTCGAATCGTTCTAAAGATATTGCCGCCGAGACGTCGGCTTCTACCGAATAAAGTTTTAGTTTTTGAAAGCTACTGATGATCGCACGTTTTATTTCACCCGTTTTGAACATGAATTTGGTGCATTGAAATATAATCAAAATAACACCGCCTTAAATAGGTGTTAGTAAAACGTCATGTGTTGTCCGATGTTCATTGGAAACATCACCCGCATTTTCTCAAACAGAAGTTTGATAGTAGATAATAATTTTTGGTATATATTCTAAAGAATGTCACATTTTTAGCGGTGTTTCAAAAGTTCAGTATGGCCATTGACATTTGAAGAAAATATGATGGCGATTAATTATTGACTTTATCATGTAGATTAAAGAAATTTATTTGTATTTAAATATGTGAACAAAGTAGCATGAATCTATAATGGGATTATGATTCTAATTACTAGTGAGAAAGAAATGTTTGGACCTTTTCGTGAGCGGTTTGTGTTTGTGTGTAATCGGGCCAACATGGACCGATTCACTAATTCATCGATTTGTGTTGGGATGATGAGGTGCGGTAAATTCACACACAATGAATAAATAAAACACCACAATGTTTGAGCGAGGTGAGCGAGTCTCTTTAATGGCTCGATAAAGGGAAAAAGCCCTCAGGCATAAAAAACCCTTGAAATTTTACATTAATTTACACATAAAATTGCGATTTGTTATTGAGCGACAAAACCACGATCGGTGCAACCGTTGTTGCCGAAATGGTTTTATGCAACCGTTGTTGCATGCGTTTCAGTTTCACCGGTGCGACTGTTGTCGCCGGAGAACACTGTTTGTCGCCTTGTTCAGTTTCACCGGTGCGACCGTTGTCGCCGGAGAACACTGTTTGTCGTCATGTAGAATTGTTAACAATAAACTAATAATATCGCGCCGTGAGCTCAAGAACCGTATCTCGCGTACAATGATCTCGGTGATCATACAATTCGGTAATAACTGTAATAGAAACGATCGTTCGTCGATAAGATACGCGCGCGTTCGCGGACACGAAAGGACTGCCTGCGGCTTGCCGGTCCTGTCGAACCGTTGACGAACTTGCTCGCGTTTCATTGGCCACGCAGCCCTTCGAATAAAAGCGCGAGAGCCGAACTACCCCATTGGTTGATACGCGGGGAATATTCGAAACAGGACGCGAGTACATTACTCGACGGATCTCGAACATTCTATTCGCGCCAAATCGCACTTTCCACGGAACAGTTTGGTATCGATTTCATTTCAAATTTTGTGCGCGAATGATAATTTGAATAGTAGAAACGTAATGTAAATCATAATAATATAAATGACTGTTCATGTTTGTGACGGTCATGATAAGCGTCAATGTCGAAGGTGCCCGGGCCCCGGTTTGGACAGTGGATCGCGGGCCTGACGTATTATATTTGCATTTGTCTTGAATGATAAGTCCAATTATTTGGATAGCGATGACGACGTAATTAATCGAATCGGAATCGATTTAAATTTCATTACGTATTTTGGATACGAATCCAAAATATAAGCCCATTAATCTTATTATTATTCAATGGAAGAATGAGCCTTCTTTTGTTTCTTACAGAATGGTTTGAAAATCATTGAGGCAGTCGATCGAAAGAGTCGACGGTCACGAGCTGACCTCCTACATAGTGCGACGGTCGTACTTGGTAAAGATCGAGAGTGGAATCGTTGGTTTATGACGACATCTACAGAAAGGCATTTTGAATATCTATGGATTTGTTAGTGTCGAGTCAGCCTCCATATGACGAAATGAAGTTTCAAATGAAATTGATACCAAACTTGAGTTGTTTTTGAAGCCTAGCACTCGTTCTGTTCCTTAGTCGAAAACAGTCAGTCGTTGATTTGGTATTCTTGTTTATTCGATACCCTACTTAGAGTGTCATGATATTTCTATGGTAAATAATATAAACAGAGCTTGGAGATCTGCGAAGTAAAATATCTTAAGAAAATATCTAATTCGTAAATGTAAGAAATTATTCGTATAGTTTGAAAATTTTGATTATAATGGAAAATATTAAATAGATCGTACGAATTATATAATACGACAAGGAAACGTTGATATTGATGAAAAAAAATGGTAAACGTTAAATATTCGCCTCAAATGAAGACGGGAATCGTTTGGAATGTCGAAACGTTGGGGAATGAGCTCACAATTCCGTCATGTTTTTGCTCGGCGAAAACGCCCCATAGTCGCTCGGCGACTACTCCGATATTTCGCTCGGCGAAAATTCCGAAAAGATGCTCGGCAACAATCTACGAAGTTCGCTCGGCGAACATAATGAAAGTCACTCGGCGGCAACAGATGAAATTATGCTAGGCGTTGCTCGGCGATAAACTGCGAAGTTCGCTTGGCGAACACCCCAAGCGGTCGCTCGGCGACAACTGCAATATCTCGCTCGGCGAATATTGCTCGATTCGGTTCGGTAAAATCCGTCGATTCCTTAAGCCAATAATCTGATGGTGATCAGAGAGACGAATGCTTGGTTTCGATCTCGAGTGGCTACCGATAAAACAGGTATCTGTGATCCCGCAGACAGTATGGGATGCTCGGCTCCGATGTCGGTAAGAGATTGATTGAAGACTTATTTATTAGTGCCCTGGCCACCACGAGCCGTGGACACATCAACTCAATATCCTGCCGTTACAATGTTTCGGTTAGGATAAGCGATACATAATACAACTTAAACCTTAAAACTATAAAATCTCTGCTATAAGGCGGTAAACACATTATACATCTTTATATATACTACATTGTAAAAAATAAAAACTAACAAAATTTCACTTGAGCTACACGTAAGTAGTAAATTTGATTAGAAGTCGCTCGCATAGTTAAAACATAAAAATAGGAACGTAACAAACTTACGGTTGATCAGCCCTAAGAAGATATGTTAATAAGTTAGTACAAAATGTTGCGAGAGATGTAAATGTGTGAAGGCGCCGGCGTGGCAGGGAGTTCCAAAACTGTATGGCTGTGATCCAGAAAGAGTGAGCAAATATGTTGGTACGAGGAATTGGAAGTTGATATTGGGATAATTGTAAGCGAGAAGATCGGCGAATGGAATGGTCTAGAGGAATGAATCTGTCAGCAAGGTAGGAAGGTTGGGACGTATGGATGATTTGATGAGTGAGGCTACCTAGAAAGTACTGACGCCTAGATGTTATGGGTAGCCAGTTGGCTTTCTGACGATACAGCGCAAGTCTTTCATCCCGGCGCAGGCGATACACATACCTCAGGGCGATGTTTTGAAGGCGTTGTAATTTAGTGTTAAGATATGCTGTTGAATCGGCTATAACTAAGGATGCGTAATCGAGGTGTGAGATGACTAATGCGTTGACGAGTGTGAGTCTGATCTGCGGTGGAAGATAAGCACCACGAAATTTAAGCCTGTAAAGAACGTTATGTACTTTAGATGATATGGTACTAACATGGCGATTCCATGTTAGGTCGGATGTTATTATAACACCAAGATCTTTTACTTCGTGTGAATAAGGTATTACATCCGACTCGACAATAATTTGTGGTATGGTGAGATTTTTCATAACGGCTAAATTCTGAGGTGAACCTAGGATGATGGCCTGAGTTTTACGCGTATTTAAAGTGAGCCCATAATCATGGGACCACCTCACAAGCTCAGCAATGTCACTGTTAATATTGCGTATCGTTTCATTTAGATGACATATCGGGGTCGAGAGATAAAATTGCGTATCATCCGCAAAGATGATGGTAGTATGTCTGCAGTATTTAAGTCTCGAGAATAAGGTATTTATAACAATAATGAATAATATGGGGCCTAAGCTCGAACCTTGTGGAACGCCGGAAGTAGTATACTCAGGATTAAATGTTAAACCATCCAGGCCAATTATTGTGTGAGAGCGATTTGTGAGATAAGAATGCAGCCATCCCAATGTTGATTCCTCAAACCCTATGTCTCTAAGGCAGGTTAGAATCACGACATGGTTTAAGGAGTCGAAAGTTTTTGAGAAATCGAACAGTACCAAGATAGTAACTGCCCCACGATCTATACCCAAACGTACATCATCCATAAGGTGTAATAGGGCAGTTTGGGTGCTGTGAAATTTGCGGAAACCACATTGTTTGGGATTCAGTATACAATTTATCTCTAAATATTTTGTGATCTGCTGGGTGACAAGGGAATCAATGACCTTAGAGAGGTGGGGAGGATTTGTGATTGGACGGGTGTCAGAAGGACTTAAGGGGTTAGCGATTTTCTTAAGTGGTATGATGTAAGATGATTTCCAAATGGGAGGGAAATAGCCAGACATGAGTGAAAGATTGAAAATGGATGTTAAATATGGTGCAATGGTTGTAAACATGGATTTTAGGTACTCTAAAGGAAGATGATCGGGACTAAGCCCACGTGATTTTTGTGCAACTAGATTAAGACTAAGTAGGACATCATGATGATTAATAGCAGTAAAGGTGAATGTTGTATGGAAATTAGGTAATGGACGCATGATAATATTGTTAAGTGTCGCTAGGTCACAGGACGGGTGAGATGACGATATTTTTGCGAAATGACGATTTAATGCAATGGGTGAGAAATGAGGAAGTGCTGACTGTGATGGGTTATTAGCAAGTCCTAATTTTCGTAGGCAAGACCAGAGTTTGTTCGTGCTTGTTTGTTGGAGCACTAGTTCGGCTAAGTGATGATTTTTGGCCGCTTTTAAGATATTTTTAATCTCGTGTTAGAGCCTATCATTTTCACGCGTAAAGTCTAGAGTGGGGAAGGATAAGTCCCGAGCTACGTGAGCGGTGGAAGTGAGACACGCGAATTCGACCGAAAGAATGCGAGGAGAGCCGAAGGCAGTGGCCGCGAGAGCGTTGTGCGAGGCGCGAGCGAAAAAAAAGAGGAGAGGCAATTCTTTTCGAAACGTGGACGCGTCCGTTTGTGGTAGCGTGCCGGCTCGGGCTGATGGCAATGGCCGAGTTTCGATTTCGCGAACCTCTGTAAAAGAGTGTCGGAACGGTGTAAACGTTCGAAGTGCGAAAGCAGCGTTGGGCGATCGTCGCTGGTGAGACTGTGTACTTTGTAAAAGGAAAATAAAGAACCGTAGAGTCGACAGAGATTTCGGGGGCATGTGTCCATGTTTGAAAAACTCTATTTTCCCCTCCTTGTGACTCTAACAATTCAGAAGTGGGATGAGCTGTGTGCAATCGGGATGCTTTATACTTGAGTGCGATTAAGCATGCTCGAAAGTTGCGTGATCCTAACAAAAATTAAAAAAATTAAAATTAGCGAATTCGCGATGCTGGAACAATCTAGAACAATAGAATCGAGACGGTAGACGGAGAACGCGTGTCCACAAAGGAACGGAAAGTGCGAGAACGATCGTGTTTAATAAACGGAATGAGTAAATTAGGAATCGAAAAAAAAAACCATTACAAATAATAAGAAATACGTTCACGGGAAGACACTAAAAAGTGTAAAATATGTAGAGTAACGGATTCGAATAAGTGCCTAAGTAAGAAAAAGCGCGTTAATCACAGGAAACTGAACACGATCAATTGTGACGCTAATATTGAGAAAAAGACGCGAGTGTGCATTAGTGCCTTTGTTTAATTTAATTTCGTGCGTGCACAAGATGGCGGACGAACAAAGCTCGATGCACGCGGCTGATGCCTTGTTGCGGATGGCGGGAAACCTGGGAGGTGGCAACGTAGGAGAAGGGGGAGTTCCTCAATCGCAAAACGGGCCACAGATCGATGTGTCGCAACTTCTCGCACAGATGTCATTACTGGTACAGCAGAATTCAGTAGCGCTACAGTCGGTAACGCAGAGCCAATCAAACAGTAACGTGCAATATAATGTGTTACCCGATCTCTCACATAACATAGCAGATTTCGACGGTCTATCAGGATCGGCAACCGCAAAGGTATGGCTGAAGCAGCTGGAATCAACTGCAGTCTTGCATGGTTGGACGGAGCCGATAGCTTTTGAGACAGCCAGAAGTCATTTGACGAGAGCAGCGCAGAATTGGTACATTTCAAACTTGGATAGAGTAACAGATTGGCGATCATTCAGACAAGCGTTCACTAATACCTTTTTGCAAGAAAAGTCAATGACAGAAAAATGGGAAGAAATGCTGAAAAGGTCTCAGAATCCAGGAGAGGACACCCGAGAATATTTCTTCGATAAAGTCCGGTTATGCAAAGCACTCAATTTTGACGTATCTGAAATTGTGACTCAAGTAGCTGTAGGGTTATGGTCTAAATCAACAAGCTCAGCTATCATAAGCCAAAGTCACTTTGACCTCGATGACCTTCTTTCCAACATTGTGAAACTCGAAGGACTTGAACAAGCCAGACGACAACGCATTGAAGAGAAGAACGGGAATTCAAAATCTCTCTCTGATCGGCGGAGATCAAACGCGACGATGAAGACAACGCCTATGGCACTGAGAAACAGTGAGTTGCATCGTAACAACGTAGAGCCATCGACGTCAGGTATGCCAGTGCGCGAATGTTTTCAAACAGAAAATGCTACAATTGTAATGAAATCGGGCACATTTCAAGAGATTGTAATCAACCAAAGAAAGCGTCGAAAGTATCGGTAAATTTAATTGATTCAAATTATCAGAGTAGTGAGTCGAAATATCGCAAACACGTTACACTCGGAAACGTTCACGATTTAGAGACGATAATCGATACGGGTAGCTCCGATTGTACGATTAAGGCATCGCGAGTATTGGAGCATGGATTTAAATTCTTACATGGTCCAAGGTTACTAATTGGTTTTGGGAAATCAGGAAACGAAGTAAAATCGCCCGGTTTTATTCGAGAAAATGTAACTGTTGATTCATGTACCGCGGAAAAAGTAGTATTTCGTGTTGTCCCGGACGACATATAACCTTATGACATAATTATCGGAAGAAACTTTACTGAGTTACCTGATGTATCATATTTTAAGGTTGATAACGTTTTAGAGTTTCGCGGACGTGATGAACTTGCTAAAGTTTTTGCGGAGTTCCCAAAAGTGGATAACTCTTATACAAAAAAAGACGAGTCAACATGCGTAGAATCAATAAGATTACCGCCTGCGACCACAAATTTTGTTAAGATTCGCGATGTTACATATAAGATTCCACTGGAAAATAATAGTTTGGGTGACAAAGAGGTCAAGAAAGGTGATTCGTTAAAAGGGATCGTGTTGTCAATATCGGGAGTCGCACCGGAAATAAAAAAACGTTTAGAGCCCATAACGGAAAGCGAGGTTACTATAGCAGATGCCAGTCGGACAGAGTCCTTGTTAATTCTTTTAAATAAATATCGAATGTGTTCTGCTTTAAACGATGATGAACTTGGTAGTACGAATCAGATAGAGATGGACATTGTAGAAAAACCGGGTAGTGAGCCTGTATATTCTGGACCCTTCAAAGCGAGCGCTGCACAGCGCGAGATAATGAAAGAAATCGTAGGCAATTGGAAAAGAGCAGGAATAGTTACCGAGTCAAATTCCGCATATGCAAGTCCGTGTTTACTCTTAAAAAAAGAAGACGGTACCTCTAGATTAGTGGTAGATTACCGTCGTTTAAATAAAAATACCGTACGTATGAATTTCCCGCTTCCAAATGTTGATGACGGACTAGAAGAATTACACGGGGCGACGATATTTGCAGTCTTAGATTTGGCACACGGGTACTTACAAGTACCACTAACAGAGAGTGCCAAAGAGAAAACTACCTTTATTACCCCCGATGAGACCGGAAAATTTGAGCGCGCTATGTTTGGACTCATGAATGCTCCTTTCTACTTTGCCAAAGTTATGAAAAAGATTTTTGGTCCTCATGGCACCAAGCTTGCTATAACGTTTTTTGACGATATTTTACTGCATGCTAAATCGTGGGACGAATTGCTCCGAAAATTAGAAACGGTTCTGAAATTATTGAAAGATGCGGGGTTGACTCTAAATTTAAAGAAATGTAAATTTGGTTTAGAGCAAGTAAAATATTTAGGATTTGTGATCGGGAAAAACGGAATTGGACCTGGTGAGCGAAAGGTGGAAGCGATTGCAGATTTCCCGAGGTCACGTAACGCTCATGAAGCGAGACAATTTCATGGCATGGCCAGCTACTTTAGAAGATTCGTCCCTAGATTTGCGCAATGTGTGTCACCCATTATAGATTCTTTTAAAGGACCAAAATTTATTTGGGATGAGTCCCAAGAAAAAGCATTTTCCTTGATTAAACAAAAATTAGCATCGAAACATGTACTAGCCTATTATAACCCCAACGCGACGCGAACCGAATTGCATACAGATGCATCCAGCGAAGGACTTGCGGGAATGTTATTCCAAACTACAGTCGAGCCAGACACTGATGTGGCTTCGGATTTTCGCCGGCTCCTACCTCGTGTCCCCCACTCTCGACCGCCTCCCACCAGAATGTGCCCCTTCACCAGCGACGGTGCCTCCGCGGCTCGGCTGCGTTCGCGTGTCGCCGAACCCCGCGCGTCGCCCATGGCGGCGAAAGTCCCTAGATGCGCGGAAATTCAAAAACTGTCTGGTCGAAAACGTATTTTATAGCTATTAATAAATGTTTTGAACAATTTAAAATTCGTAAATTAATTACTAGTTTCATATAGACGATTCTGGGAAGGTATTCCATTGCCTATAAATGTAACAGTTAATTTCCCTATAATACTTAATAACATTACATAATTGGAAATACACAATAATTCTGTATGTATTGCTTTATTCTGTAAAAATATTATCTCAACCCATTAAATGTTTATACGGATATAAACACGGAGAAATTAAATATTTATTTTGGGTATTTTGTTTTAACGACTTACAAAACGTACAGTAGTACACGTTTTTATGTATTTGCATACAAATTTTAACGTGGAAATTTATAAATTGTGGAATCTACAGCTCAAGTCCCGAAACTCCGTTTTCTTGCAGTGTGCACGATTTATCGAAACCGTGTTATCGATCGATCTGAAAGTGTAATGTATTGTTTATTATTAATAGTATTTTTCGACACCGTTTTTAACATGCGATTAGATAGGCCGGTGCGTAAAATCGAATTCTTACGCACGCGTGTCGAACGATATTTTTCGGTATATACTATGCGTAAGGTTTGTGCGCCATTTTTTGTGGGTCAAATATGATGTTACGCACGTGTGATGACCGCGGCGCACGAGTCAGCAATAGTGCGTAAGATCGTATTTTACGCACTAAAAACGGTGCGTAAAATCAAATTTTACGCATAGTATATCGAAAAACAGTTTTATGAAATAAATAAAACATTTTGTACATAATTTATTTCATTGACTATATTACTAGAACTATTTGGAAATTACTTGTGAAAATATGTAGCAGGATATGTGTAGACTACGACCGTAAAGTCACATTTTCTAACCCACTCACTTGAAATTTCAGTATTCTTCGGGAAATTATGTAATATTTTTTATAGCCACTCATTTTTTGAAAGTTTCGTTTAACTCTTTGAAGCACACATTTTTCTTTACATGGAAAATAGTTGGAATTTATTACTCGGAGGTTTTCGGGGTCGCTAATTACGAATATGAATCAGCTTTCCTAAATTCGAAATGGCGGATCCAAGATGGCCGACGTAATTCAAAGTATGTTATTTTTTAAATGTTTCATTTGCCATCTTGAACCAGCCATTTTGAATTTTGGAAATCTGTCTTCGGATTCGTAATCAGCGACAATAAAAACCCCTATCCAAAAATTGTCATGAAAATCGAACCTCGAATATGGGGTCGTCCATAACTCTTTTTAAATACTTTTAAAATTGAATGTTGAAAAACAAAATTAGCGGCGAAAAATGGCGGTCCCTATGGGGACCACGGTGCGTCAAAGAGTTCATTAATTTCGGCACGTTTGTTTCCGCATTTCAACGACGTTTTTCGGGCTCGCAAAGTTTCCCCCTAGATGGCGCTTTCGAAACACTTAATAGGGGGAATTGCAATAGGGTGAATGTTGCCTAATACTTCAAACTTCAGATAATAAATGCAATTAATTTTCTAGTAATTCATGTCAAAAGTACTTAAAGTCATCGAATTGTAATAGAAAATTGTGACACGTTATCATGACGTACCTTTTTTAAAAATATTCAGACAATGTTTTATAAACAAGTCCCTGCGAAAAATTTGAGGTAGCATTTTCATGAGAATCATGTCAGAAATTGAAAAAGGATTCGCATGAGAATACAAAATTGAACATTTCATTTAATATTTATAACAATTTAACTTTATTTCTAGTATTTAAAATTTAATCAATTTCCAATCCGCGAGTTCCTACGGCATTGTCATGAAAATCTCACTAGATTCTCATGAGAATCTCACTTGATTCTCATAAGAATCCTGTTCATTTTCTCATATGATTCTCCTGAGAATCCTACCTAAATTTTTCGCAGGGGTGCAAAGTTCATAGTTTTAAAAAAACAAACAAATTTCGAAAAAATGTACAGTACCTTATTGGAGACACTAGATCTGTGTTCAAAGTGAAGTAAGGTGATACGCTGTCAGTTTCCCAATTTTTAATAAACATTTCAACAATTTTTTAGAATATATATGCGAAGTTCACAGCTTTGAAGAGCGTAGCAATTTCATAGTTTCAAGTTCAAAGTTCATAGTTTTAAAAAAACAAACAAATTTCGAAAAAATGATTCTGGGAAGGTATTCCATTGCCTATAAATGGAACAATTAATTTCCCTATAATACTTAATTACATTACATAATTGGGAATGCACAATTCTAGGGAGTTCATTGTCAGATAGCAAGACGTTTGCTTTAATTTTAACAATACGTGTATTGTATGTACAAAGTATAAAAATATCGCAATAATCTAAAACAATTATGTTTATTATTTTCTCTAAAGTATCTCCTATTTGTCATACCTTAGTAATAACATGATACAATGTCAAAAAGGTTCTACTACAATGTGTGTAATAAACTTTGTTTTATTATATTAAAAATGTGTCGTTTATTTCTCCACTTGTGCGAAAAACTAGTGTTAAATAATGTGTTACTGCGCAAGAATCACAATGTAATCATCTTAATTGCAGGTAAGTCATACTAATTTTATAAAAATAAAATATAAACTTATAACAATTAATATTTACTATGTTGTTTTAAAATAAGCTGATAACTGAAATCTCCCATTATTACATTATTACAATTTTTTGCAGTATAGTAAACAAATTATATAAGTTTAGTGTAATATAAAAATATATTAATATGTACATGGAATTTGGACTTTCCGAATTCTTACGATAATTTTAAACGAATACTGGTTTCCCAGCAATCGGAAACGCATTGAAATGTATTGAAAATCTTGAATGCATTACAATATATTTGAATGCGCTCTTTGATCTTAAAAGTATTGAAAAGGATTGAAATGTATTAAAAATTTTAATGCATGGCAATATATTTAAATCCAAAAGTGATCCCAGTTCATACATTTAATGAAAAAAAAATTTGCATCGACCGAGAATCGAACCCTGGTCTCCCGCACAACTTCGAGCCGTAATCACTCGACCACCTCCTTGCTGTAAAAGATGACGCGAAACTAAAAACTAGTTGAAACGTGGAGCATTTATGAATTGTGTACATGAAAATAATCTGCTAAATTTATTACCATATTTTACATTTTTGTAATAATTTGCTTATCGACTTTTGAAAAGAACGAATGCATGTAGATAGTAGATATTTTTGTTGGTAAAATAAATATTGTAATTTTTTTTCTAAATTACGCAATATCTTGAAAACGGTACGAGATACGTGAAATTTGACGAAATTGACATAAATCAGGGGTACCTTGGTACGATGATTTGAAGCCACTGTACATGATTCAAGAATTTTCGAAATTTTCGATTTCTAAAAGTATGAAATTTTTGAATTGTGTATGTCAGCTGAATCATCGCACATCATGGCAAAATTTCATCAGATTTCACGTATCTTATACCGTTTACGAGATGTTGCATAAATTTGAAAATAAGTGTCAGTTAGGTGTCCAATAAGTGTACAAATACATTTCATTTAAGTGTACAACACTTTTTGGACTCTCGTGTATTGAACGCTTAAATAAAGTGTACCATTTCCGACAGAGCACTACTAAATGTAATTGGAAATTGGTTTAAAATAAACATTTCACATTCCAAATTTTGAATGAAAAGTCATTTGTGACTTTTATTTTCGAAAATGGCTTTTTTGTAATTGAAATGAATAATTACAAAATGAACATAATTTTAATATTTTTTCACTTCAAAGCAGAAGTTATTTTTTTTTTAGATTCATTTGTATTAAAATGAAGAATCATTAAGAATTTGTATTATTATATTATTTATGTATTCATTTGGATTCATTTGGATTCATATTTTTGTATTAAAATAATAGTGAAGTATTTTTGGATTCGAATGTATTCGAAAATTTCAAATAGCGTATTCAAAAGCGAAAAATGGATCCAAGTCAATACATTTCAATACAATATCGATTGCTGGGTTTGACAATATTGCAACCATTTAACCCTTCTTTGCCTTAAACGTTTAAAATTTTATGTCGACTTCACCTGAAATTCTCAAGCAGAAACCTTTTTGTACTGTACTATTCTTATTATTTTCAAGCTTTATCTATTGGTGGCCATTATGGATACATAATTTTTAATTTATCAACTGTAGATGGTTATAACCTCATAAAAATCTATCAATAAGTATATATTCTTCATAAAGTTAAATATATAAGTTTAATAAAAAAGTTTAATATATATGATAAGCAGTGATTATGAATAAGCTTATAAAAATATAAACTGTTAGTAACTTTTTTTTTGAAAAGTGTATGCCAACCTTGCAGAAAAAACATGAACCCACTTGTATCGAAAAAATACTACTTTACCTTCAATACTGCGTACACGTCACTTTCTTTTTCACATACTTTCTTCAGTTTTATTTTAAATGTATGTTTTTAATTCCCATTTAACTAAATGAGGCGTACCGAAATGAGAAAAATTTCCATAGTAGTTCCATGTTAGGCATTTTTTTTGTTCTCGGTGTGCAATGTAGTTAATTTTTTCATTTTACACTTCCGGGAACAAGATGTAAACAAACGCGTCGAGAACTTGCATTGTACTTGTGCATCGACTTCGGTACTTTTTTACTCGCTACTTGATTGTGTTATTTCGTAGTTCACTTATTGTGTTATTTTGTGTTTGTGGTTGCGTATTTTAAATATGCAAAAGAACTCTATTTTTTGTGTTAAATCATGGTAAAAAAGCGTGCTTATTCCCGGGGATATCATTCTCCAGTGGTGAAACGAAGGCACAAAGCTTTTAACAATGTTTTGGCTTTGAAAAGAAAACACGGACGAAGTTTTAACCGCCAAATGCAAGGATGCATTTGGTCGACTTACAATTTTTGTAAGGCAGAAGCTGCAAGGGGAGGATTAATAATTCCGCTAAAGAAAGTGAGGTTAGGATTATTATTAACAATTTTCCGCAATTTTCCTATTACGTTACATTTTCGTGAAGTTTTGAATTTGCAAAGTATCATTTCCAAAAATAGTATATTACAATACTAGTGCGTGAAATAGGTGTTTTACGCACGAGTGCGAAACATTGCCATTCGGTCGCAACGAAAGCGTCAAGAGCGCTCGGGAGTAAATACCCTCCACGCACGTGCATTTTTGCACTGAAATGCGTAAAGTGCTATTTTTTTGTTAAAACGTGCGTAAAGTGTGATTTTCGAATTTCAAGGGCACTTTACATACTGTTAAAAAAACATTACATTGAAACGCTCACAGGTCGCAATTTTGGCATTCAAGTTTGAACAGTTGCCGTACGATGAGTGTAACGAAAAAAAATTAGGTAATAATTGTTTCCAATGGTTTTGAGAATGCTCTTTTCAATGGTGGTGATTAAAACTGTAAAAAAAATGTTTAACCATAAAAAAATCGAATTTTAACCAGAAAAACGTGATTTTTCTACTGCAATTTTTCTTTTTAAATAATATTTCGTACTCTTGACGTATAAGTTAATACGTCCAAAACCCATCTGCATCGTGACCTCTATATCTAAACTAAAGTCCGAAAATTTGTTGTTTAAACAAAATGGCGGCCGCAATGACAATTTTCTTTGTAAATGTTAACTAATTTTTTTCTCGGATACGGTATACTTTAGAGAATATATCTCAGAACAAAACTGTCTTACAATTGGCCAAAGAATACCCTTAAATTTTGTTAGAATGGTTTGTTGCAATTTTTTATTTTCCGAAAATTTGGTAAATCGAAATTTTTTAGAAGAACGTTAAAAAATGTGAAAAAATTTGAAGGCAATCTTTAGCCAATTCTAAGAAATTTTTGTTCTTAGAAAATTTTCTCTAAAGTTTATAGTTTCCAAGATAAAAATAGATAAGATTAAAAAAAAAATTCTTTGCGACCGCCATTTTGTTAAAACACAAAGTTTTCGGACTTTACTAATCATATTTATTTTCAATTCAGGTATCGTGGTCACGATCTACATAGGTTTTGGACGTATTAAAATACGTCAAGGGTACGAGATATCATTTACAAAAAATTGCAGTAGAAAAATCACCTGTTTTCGGTTAAAATTCGATTCTTTTCTGGTTTAAAACTTTTTCTGAAGTCTATAGTTTTTAAGAAAAACTATTGTTAAGTTTTAATTAGAAATTTGTCATTGGAGTCGCCATTTTTTGATCACCATGTTAGTTTTTAAATATTAAAAAAAATTTATCTTAATACTATAACTATTGGGTCCACATTTAATGCAGAAATTTTCTGACGACAAATATTCTTTCGATGAGAAAAAAATGTTTTATAAAAAAGAACACTCGATTTTTCGCGTTATTTTGACATTTAAATCGCCATATTTAATTTTCTAATTAAGATAGCTCAATTTTGACAACAGCACTGAAAAGAGCAACTCGAAAATAGTAAGACATGTACCTTTCAATTTATTTGAAGTTGGATTTTCATATGAAATTTTTGATTGAAATTTAAGTGAAAAAAGTGTCCCTTTTGACGTTAATGGGTTAATATGATCACATAATATATCACATTTCTGTGCAAGTCAACAGGTTTTGATGATGATTAATATTTAGAATGTAATTGGAAAGAGAGATTCTAGAGTGCATAATGATGATTGTTCGTTTCAATTGTATGGAATATTTTAGATTACGAGTATCGAAAATTTTGAGTATCAACCCACAATACGTTACAAAATATGTGCAACGCGGTTTGCGGAATGAGCCGTTTGAGACTCCCGGGAAAGAAAGGCCAAAGCCAAAGCCAAAAAGGAGCGTGGACGAACATGTGCAGAACGATATTCGTTCTGTTATTTACGAGTATTGTCATGAACGTAAGCTCCACAATTTTTAATTCATTTCATTACATTGTCTTAGAACTGATATTGTCATTCATACGTATCTGTACTGAGACCGCTATTTATATGTGTAGGTCGCTCAATTACCCGTTTGACGTTGTTAGAAGAAATAAGGTAAACGGTATTCATAACAGATCTGTCATAATTTTTTACAGCCAAAGTTTCAATAATTTTACTTATTAGTTTACGCTAAATAGATTGGTAGACATTAAATATTGAAAGCAATTTTAATTGAAAATTCATATTCTTTTATTTATCTACATTGAAGGAAAAGAGGAATCGGATTCCATGGGGGTCGTGAGACGCTAAGAAAAGTACTTAGCGACATAGGATTCCAATTCTGCATTAGAAATGGCTCTCGATACCTTGTCGAGAAACCAGAAATCGTCCTAAAACGTCTCCAATTTTTAAAAGCATTCGCGGAAGAAACGGCAAATATGGACGTTGTTTGGCTGGATGAAACGTGGGTGTTTCGCAAAGGAAGCCACAAAACCAGAGATTGGCAGGACGCCAATGTAGAAAGCTGCTCGGTACGCATAAACGACACGGGGTACCGTTATATCATTTGCCACGCTGGAGGGAAGAAGGGTTTTGTAGATGGAGCCTCATTAATGCTGTGCACGTCAAAAAAAATTCCCGAATTGGGCGATGACTACCACGGTGATATGAATGGCCCTTTATTCCATCGTTGGTTTACGGAGCAGCTCCTTCCTAATTTGAAGGCTCCTACTATTATCGTGATGGATAATGCCCCCTACCATTCAGTCCAGGTACTTATGAGTTCCTAACTTTATATTACGTTTAAGTCTATCGGCAATAAATAAATGTGATTAAACATTTCATTTGCAGTTAGAGAAGCAACCGACGAGCCAGTGGACGAAGAACGAATTACAAATGTGGCTGGCTTCTAACAGCATCAATTTTCCACTTGTTGCGTCTAAGAAAGACTTGATAGATCTGTGTAACAAACATAGAAAACCGACTCGGTTCTTCCTGGAAACGATACTGGAAGCCACTCCCATAAAATGTTAAGACTGCCTCCATATCATTGTTTTTACAATCCCATTGAAATGATTTGGGGGATTGCAAAACGTTATTACGATAAACACGTTGGGTTGAATCACTCTTACTCTGATAGAGAGAGTTTAAATGTATGGAATCGGGCCCTCCATTCCATCACACCCGACATTTGGCGGAAAACCTGCGAAAAGGTAGAAACTGCTATTAGGCGGGACTACGATCTGCTCATAGTTGAAAATGCCAACATTGCCCGTTTAATGGTAAGAAAGGATGACCTAAACGACGAGGACAAGGAGTGCCTTGGTACGGTTTCGTTGTGCCTGTTGGATGATATGGGAGACGTGGATGCATGCCGAAAAAAGCTTTTTGACGGAGATGTACCCAAAGATATGGCCGATACCATATTAGAAATGCTCGAAGTATGTAAAAATGCTTCACCTCATTCGGCAGATTTGTAATTTTTCTTTTGTAGTTCGAGCAAGTTGATGATAAGAGCCAGGAAACGGAATCGATCGACGACAGTTTCAGCGTCTCTCCTTTGTTAGCTGACATTTCATTACTAGAGACTCCCAGCATTACCAGTGTAAGATTTTTTTCATTACGTGCTCAAAGAGTGTCGATTGAATTAACTAGTTCATTAGTTAACACGCCTCCCAACTTGTAATGCAATGTATAGAATCTTAGCCAGACGTAAAGGAATGATTTTTCATTTCAGGTTAAATCATGGTATTCTCAGATTGATGAAAGAATAATTCCTTGCTCGGTTGGTCTCGATTTCCGGGTGAAGGACCTGAAAACTCTAGAACCTGGTAATTGGTTAAATGATCAGGTTAGATTTTATGGAAATTATAGATATCTATGGCAAATTGAAATCGACATTTTAATTTAATATTTTTTCTTTGTCCTTTACATTGCATCTCGGGATTCGGTACATTATTTTTTTAAATTGTAGGTGATCAATGCATATCTGCATTTAATTACGAAGAGGGAAAATGGGACAATTTATGCATTAAGCACTCACTTCTTTGAGAAAATTATAGATCTCGGCAGCTCCTACGATGCTGTGTCCAAGTGGACCAAAAATGTACGTACATTGTGTATAAAGCATAATTTAAAGATGTACACGGACTACATGTAGGTGTTGCAAAACACATAATAGATAAATATTGAAATCTTGTACAAAATTCAATTCCAATGTTTGCATTATCGGTCAGATAAAGGATCAGTCTGTGTGAAGTACATTTCATATCTTTAACAATGAATTATTAAACAACTTACATGAGTGATCGAATTTTTTGCTCTTATTTCTTTAATGGAAAGATAATTGCTTTTCTCTGCTCCAATATCTGCGACAATAAGCTGACAATTATTTAGAGTAATATTACACATGTACTTCACAACGCCTGTTTGAAATCTCTGTACGTTGTTAATACTGTTCGCAACGCGATCATCCGAATTACTTACGCATATCCCCACTCAATATCTTCCATCTTATAGGTTGATTTATTCTCAAAAAAAAAAATCTTCGTCCCAATTCATGTGAATGGAAATCATTGGACTTTAAGCGTCGTCAACCTAGTCGAGAAAACCATTTGTTACTACGACAGCATGGGCAACGTTGCTGATTATCCTCGATTGAACGTTAGTGATTTTAATCTTAATGAAACTGCTGTCCAGTGGCGGTCTTCATAGCCAAGGAAAATATGTACTAGGTGATTAATATTCATATTTTTTTTTTCAGATTTTGAAGGCTTATTTACAAATGGAATTTTGGAATAAAAAGAAGAAACCATGGAATGACTGCGCATGGAAATTTATTCATGTTCCCGTAAGTATTAATTTATTCCCTTAGAATTTCATATTAAAAGCTGTAAAACGTTACTCTCCCTGCAGGATTTGCCTCAACAAAACAATTTTTACGACTGCGGTGTCTTCGTCTGTGTGTTTGCAGACCAAATTGCTTCGGATCAAGAAATTGACATTCGGAGTGACGAAATCCCTCATGTCCGAAGAATTATGCAACAAGAAATTATAGCGTCAAATTTAAAGCCAAGGCCGTTATTCGCGAGAGCTGGGGTTGAAAGGAATAACATTCATTTAAAAACCATACGAGTGAAACTGTTACGTCTCCGTAACTAGCGCGATTACCCTTTTTTTTGTATGTATTGACAAATCCGAAAATTGTCGTAATTGTATGTCGGTATCGGACAAACGAGTTCCTTTTTTTAATATAGCGTTGAGATCACGTAGACGTAGCATGTTGGAACGAAACCGTTTCAAATTAGACCTTCTTTTAACTTTCATTAGCCATAAATCAGAAGATGGCTCGCGTTGCCTAAGCCGAAAAACTTTTCTTATAACTATCAAGTTACCGGTTTTTGACTTTTCTAAGAATAAAAGAGAAAACGAGTACGTTCTAAATAGCTATCTACGACACCGTATGTTATAACAATAATGTAAAAGCATTAGTTAATGCATGCTTCCTCCTTGGCCTATTTCCAAAACCTGTCCAACACACAAATCCACCATTTTCAAAATAGAAGGGGAAAAACTCGAAGCGGGGATAAAACTATGGCTCACCATAAATACGCTGTCGCGTACAGAAAATCAGACAGAGTGTAGAAGAGAGAGTACCACAGAGAGAGGACTAGAGTGTAGACTAGAGAGTACCAGAGAGAGGACGAGTGGACCAGAGAGTGGACTAGAGAGACCAGAGAAAACTAGAGAATAGTAGGAATCATAGTAGAGGATCGTGGGGAGATTTTCCGGACGATGCAGACTACTTCGTCTGCTCTACCACGAGAAGAATTCAAGTTCTTCAGTCACAGAAGTTCATCTGGCCAAGCAACCAATTTCCATAGAACGAGTCCGTCGGAACAACTGATCGCCGTTCAAAAAGGGACCAGCGAAAAGAAATGGTAAGTATCTCTTTATTTTATAAATAAACAAATGATCCCTCTCTTCTCCTTTCCTTTCGTGACATAGCGGGTAGGCCTGCGAAATCACGCCAACCTTTTCCATTTGCGACATAGCGGGTCGGCCTGCGAAATCGCACTTCCTTCCTTTTCGTGACATAGCGGGTAGGCCTGCGAAATCACACCAACCTTTTCCCTTTGCGACATAGCGGGTCGGCCTGCGAAAGCGCACTTCCTTCCTTTCCGTGACATAGCGGGTAGGCCTGCGAAATCACACAAACCTTTTTCCTTTGCGACATAGCGGGTCGGCCTGCGACATCGCAACCCCCCCCCCCCTTTTCTTTTGTGGCATAGCGGGTAGGCCTGCGAAACCACAGCTCCTTCTCTCCTACATATTGCGCACAGCCCACCGAGACGAAGTCGCCCCTCTCACGCGACTAATATTCCTGTTTTTATCATTATTTTTTTCCTAAATAACTCATCTTTTTTAATTCTAAAAATAGAGACAATATAAATATATGTTTAATATTAAAGACCAATTCTTAGGGAAATACCTTCCTCACATTCGATGTTCCAAAGATTTCTAGCAGAGCGTTAACTAAATGAACAATACAATTGATTAGTTTTATAATATTTTGTTTTCTCACTTTCGCGAGTTCTAAAATAAAAAAATGAATATCTAAAAAGAAACAAATATTTTTCAGTCAAACGCCGTCGAGCAGGACAAAAGTGTCAGCGCCCAAACTTGCCAAAGGTCGTTCACCTTATCCTGGAGGAAAATGAGCGACAGACTGCTGAGGAATTTTTCCCCTTAATAGAACCTCCCTTATCCCTCTTTCCCCTCATCCAACAACACCACTTTGTACACCTAAAGAAATGTTATCGAACCAGCAATAAAGTAATTAATTTCAACCAAATAAAGTGTTTCCTTATTGTACCCTTATTCCCGACTTTCCTGTGTCATCAGTAGCCCCCACTCACCTAAAGAACCCAGTAATTCTACTGAGTTACACGCCCGTGTTACTATTCGGTTTATATCTCGTTCGAGATATTCACTGGGTCGTAACATAAAAATTTGGTGACAGCGGTACTGAGTGGGAACCTGATAAAACAGGGAGAGTCATATGGCAGTCTGTCGATCAGTCCCTCGGCGGCAATAAGATAAAAATAAATAAATAAAAAAAATATATATATAAACAAATAAATATATACCTATATAATAAATATAAATAGTTAATCTTAACATTAAAACGTTTTCAGTTTTAATACTAAATTTCCTGCTTCACACAACATATATATACATACGATATAATAATACTTAGGAGCATCCACATTATATACACATAAACTCATCACACAAACGAGTTTTTGAATTGTTGTTCTTAATTTATTATCGACAATAATTAAAAATTGGACAATTCTTCGTTTGATAATTTCCTCAGAGTCATTGCAAACGAAAGAATTAAAAATCACAAACACTCTTCACAAATAACCACTTTTCAATTATTGTTCATTACTGACAATAATTAAAAATTGGACAATTCTTCGTTTGATAATTTCCTCGGAGTTATTGCAAACGAAAGAATTAAAAATCACAAACACTCTTCACAAATAACCACTTTTCAATTGTTGTTCATTACTGACAATAATTAAAAATTGGACAATTCTTCGTTTGATAATTTCCTCAGAGTCATTGCAAACGAAAGAATTAAAAATCACAAACAATCTTCACAAATAACCACTTTTCAATTATTGTTCATTACTGACAATAATTAAAAATTGGACAATTCTTCGTTTGAAAATTTCCTCGGAGTCATTGCAAACGAAAGAATTAAAAATCACAAAAACACTTCACACATAACCACTTTTTAATTATTGTTCATAATTGAAAATTGGACAATTCTTCGTTTGAAAATTTCCTCGGAGTCATTGCAAACGAATGAATTAAACACACAAAACACACATCACATGCTCATATTAACATAACAATTATTATATCGCCATTTTTTTTTAGTTAATCATTATTCTTTATATATTTTTTATTTTTTCTCTCGTTAAACACGTACAATTATGAAAATGAAAATTTATTTTATTATTTTTTCTTAGATGACAACAAACGGGACTCTAACAAATCTAGACGACATCGAAAGAAAACAAAAAATAGAAGATCGGGCAATAAATAAATTGCAGACCCAAATTAAATCGGAGAAAAATTTGAGAATTAAATCCATCAAGGAAAAGCACCTTCGGAAAGCAATTAACAAAAGAGAAAAATTACTAGTAGAAATACAAAAATTCGAAATCAGGCAAAAACCAATAAATAAGGTACAGCCTATTTTTAAGACGCGAATTATAAACGAAGAAAATATAGAAATAATAACTTTAGATTAAGAATAATAAAAAAAAAAATATATATATATATATATATATCAAACTTATCATATGTTTTACACCATTTAATCATCCTTTTCACATCCTTTTCGTCGTGTTTGCGTATACATGAATACGCGAAGTAATACACAGCATCTGTCCGAAAAACAAAAATCTGAAGTCTTGGGTTCGGGTTTACTACCCACAAAAAAAACATAAAGATACAAATATAAATTCTCCTATAAACAGTCCTTCCGACGATAACTGTAACAGCTCAATACAAGATTCTGCCTTTTTCTCAGACGCAAATTTAACTTCAGATAGTTTGATCGATCCTTTTGCAAAACACGATCGATTAAATCGATCAACAGAATCTCTCTTTTCACTTGATACGTCTCAACTAATTAAAAATCGAAAACAACTCCAAGAAACGACAAACACGGAAACCGGAAATAATACCTCAAAAATAATTGAAATAGATATCATTCCCAATAAAACCAATACTATGGATAACATACGAGATAGACTAACATTAAAACACGCAATAGAGAGTGTACCGCGATTTGACGGAGATCCAAAAACATTCTATCTATTCGTAGATGGATGTGAAGAAGCAAAAAAAATGCTCCCTCCAGAATCAGAAAGCGACTTAGTAAAATTGATAAAAAGCAGACTCGTAGGTGAAGCTCGGCGCACAGTGAAAAATGGGACATTTGACACTATAAAATCCCTATTAAAAAGCCTACGCGAAATATACGCTCCAGCAAACTCCATCACAGAAATCCGCCAAGAACTAATAGGGATGTACCAACTTGACTTTGAAAACGTAGTCGTTTACGCCAACCGTGTTCGAGAAGCAGGAGACAGAATCTTAGAAACATATAAAACATTGAATGAAGATAATGAAGTAACAAATGAAGAAAAAACCAGAACAGAGAAAGAAGTATTAGAAACCTTTTTAAATGGTCTAAAAAAACCCGAAATAGAAATTAGATTAACTAACGAGTTATTCCAAAATCTGTCTCCAGCTGTACAAAAAGCGATCCAAATAGAAAAAAGAATGAAAATCACAAATAATATAAGAGGTACAATACACGAAAATTTATTAGAAAAACAAAAAACACAAAAAATTAGAATGGTAAATAAAAACGAAACAATATGTCAAATATGCAAAAAAACAGGACATACCGCAGATATATGTCGTTTTAGAAATAATAAGCCTAATACTAGTACACCAGAAACTAATTATCAAAATTTCCAACCTCGAAACAACCAAAATTTCCAACCTCGAAATAACCAAAATTTCCAACCTCGAAACAACCAAAATTTCCAACCTCGAAACAACCAAATATTCCAACCACGAAACTACCAAAATTTTCAAAATTTCCAACGTAATTATCCAAATCCTCAACAAAGAAACTATCAAACACCGAATTACCAAAACAATACTAGACAAAATTTTCAAAATAAAAATTACCCAGGAAACTACTCAAATATAGTTCCACAAAATAATTATGAATCCCAAACAAACTATCAAAATTTTCCACAAAGAACAAACTTTAATACGTCTACGCAAAACAACAGGCAAAACATCTCGCAACCTAAACCCTTATGCAAATATTGCAATAACGTAGGTCATTGGGTAGAAGAATGTCGACAGTTGAGAAATCAAAATTTAATTAACAACACTAGAGCATCAAATCTTCAATTTTCGGGAAACGCCAAGAGTCTCCCCAATACTGGTGCACACCAGGAGACTCCACACAAGCGCCAAGTCAGTATAATGCAAACGTCAGAAAACGAGAACTAAAAACTATTAAATTAAACAAAAATGACGTTCCAACGATAACAATAAACTCAGAAGACCTAATTAAAGAAATCCGCTTACTAGTCGACACAGGTGCCAGCGTAAACATCATCAAAGAAGGATCAGTTAAAAACGAAACCCTAATAAATACCGACGAAATCATAAACCTAAAAGGCATAATGGAGCACCCAGTAATAACGAAAGGTATCGTGTCACTACGAATACTAGGATGCGAAACACAATTTCATTTAGTTAAGGACGATTTCCCAATAGATTCAGCAGGCATACTCGGGTCAGAATTCTTTCGCGATAACAGGACAAATATTAGCTACGAAAACGATTACATCCAATGGGGAGATAATAAAATCTACTTTGACGTAGAATCATTCATAGTACCATCTAGATCAGTATCAATATTTTTTATCAATATTGAGAACAAAGAAATACAATATGGATACGTTCCTAAACTTAACGTAATGGAAGGCGTATTCTTAGGAGATGCAATAGTTAAAAACAATAACGGAAAAGGATTTTTACAAATATACAACACAACTAATAAACAAATGGAATTGGAAATCCCGACTTTAACAATAGAAGAATTAGATAAGGATTTTGAAATCATCAAACAAACATCAGAATCTAAACAGAAAAGTATAATTAAAAATAAGAAGAAATTCAACAAAATTAAAAACAAAGAAATAGAAAAAATAAACTTAATTATGAAACATTTACCGCAAACCACCTCTTCTTCAATACAAGAAAATCAAGATCAGTATAACGAAAATATAAAACGACTACTATCGATAAAATCTAATAACAAAAAACCTAACAAATACAATGAATATCAGAAAAATAAAAATGAAAATGACGAAATTAATCACGGCGAAAATAAAAAAAAATAATAAATATAATGAAAATGAATATAATGAAAATGAATATAATGAAAATAAATATAATGAAAATGAATATAATGAAAATGAATATAATGAAAATGAATATAATGAAAATGAATATAATGAAAATGAATATAATGAAAATGAATATAATGAAAATGAATATAATGAAAATGAATATAATGAAAATAATGAAAATAATGAATATAATGAAAATGAAAATAAATATAATGAAAACGAAAATAAAGAATATAATGAAAATAAAAATGAAAATAATAAAAATGAAAATGAAAACGAATATAATAAAAATGAAAATGAAAACGAATATAATAAAAATGAAAATGAAAACGAATATAATAAAAATAAAAATGAAAACGAATATAATAAAAATGAAAATGAAAACGAATATAATAAAAATGAAAATGAAAACGAATATAATAAAAATGAAAATGAAAACGAATATAATAAAAATGAAAATGAAAACGAATATAATAAAAATGAAAATGAAAATGAATATAATAAAAATGAAAATGAAAATGAATATAATGAAAATGAAAATGAAAATGAATATAATAAAAATTATGGATTCTACAAATACGAATCATACGAATATAATAAAAGTAATGAATACAATGAACATGACGGTAATAAAACCGATAACCATTATGAAATTGAAAATAAAATAAAATACACAGATCAAGACTCGATAGACAGGTCTGTCAGTTTTAAGGGAACAATAAACTGGGATAAAAACCTTGTAGGTAAATCCCCTCAATTACAAAAAAATTCGACAAACTCTCAAATAAAAAGAGACAAGACATCGAACAATTCAATAAAAACCAGAGAAACCAACTACAACGAAAAAGATATATTTTTAACATATACGGAGTTCTTAAAAGAATAACAAATACTAGGAGCAACGACACCCAAAGCAACAGGTATTAGTCAAGAAATCATCTTACACACCATAAAACAGATGAAAAGGGCAGCAAAAATTAAAAACCTCTTACGTTTACAACATTTAAACCGAGAAGAAACAGAGAGTGTAGAAAGACTCATAAATACTCACGCAGACGTCTTTCACTTACCTGACGAACCCTTAGGTTTTACGCACCTTATTAAACACAAAATTTCGACTACGGATGACATCCCAATCAATACTAAACAGTATAGATTTCCACCAATTCACAAAGAAGAAATAAATAAACAAGTTAAAGAACAATTGGATACAGGAATAATAAAACCTTCAGACTCACCCTATAATACTCCAATATGGATAGTACCAAAGAAAGCCGACAGTCAAGGAAATAAGAGATGGAGAATGGTACTTGACTTCAGAAAATTAAATGACAAATCAATCGGAGACTCATACCCAATTCCTAATATTGTTGACATTTTGGACCAATTAGGCGGTGCTAAATATTTTTCAGTATTCGATCTAGCTTCTGGCTTTCTCCAAATTAAAATGGACGAAAACGATTCACACAAAACAGCATTTTCTACGCCACATGGGCATTACGAGTTCGATAGAATGCCGTTTGGTTTAAAAAACGCACCAGCTACATTTCAAAGGCTAATGGATATAGTATTATCAGGTTTACAAGGCAACGAACTCTTTGTTTACCTTGATGACATCGTTATTTACTCATCCTCACTAAGAGAACATTCAATTAAATGCGAAAAATTAATGAACAAATTAAGAGAAGCTAACTTAAAATTACAACCCGACAAATGCGAATTCTTAAGAAAAGAAGTCTGCTACTTAGGACACATCATTGGAGAAAACGGATTAAAACCAGATCCTAATAAAATCAGCTGCGTAAAAAAATTCCCAATACCTAAAAATCAAAAAAACATAAGACAATTTTTAGGCTTAGCAGGATATTACAGACGATTTATATCAAATTTTTCTGGAATTGCAAAACCTTTATCCAACCTTTTAAAAAATAATGTACCGTTCATATGGGAAAAAGACGAAATAAACGCATTCGAAACACTTCGCGAAAAGCTATGCAACGCTCCGGTTCTACAATATCCAGATTTTAATAAACCCTTTATCATATCAACAGATGCATCAGGATTTGCAATAGGTGGAGTTTTATCTCAAGGGGAAGTAGGAAAAGATAGACCAATAGCTTACACATCCAGAGTTCTAAATGATTACGAAAAAAACTACGCAACTTACGACAAGGAAGCACTAGCCATATATTACGCAATCCGTCATTTCAGACCTTATGTTTACGGTCGTCAATTTACAGTATACACAGACCATAAACCTCTTATGTCTTTTAAAACCAAAAAGGACCCTAATTCGAGAGTAGCAAAATGGATGTATAATCTATTGGAATATGAGTTCGATGTAAAACATAAATCTGGAACATTAAATGCAAATGCAGACGCTTTATCAAGAAACCCAATTGAAATATATCAAGTAGAAGGTGTAGAACAACAAACAAATCTCAATATTATAGCCACAAATATAATGAAAAGAATGGGATGGAAGGGAACAGGAATAGGTAAATATAATCAAGGAATAAGAAAACCAGTATCAGTTCAAAGCCAAACAGATAAAAAAGGAATAGGATACAAGAAGCAAAACCACGAATACGACTTTTTCAACTACGAAAAACCATTATCAGAAACTAAATTACCTTACATTACATTCATAAAAAGTGACGAAATTATAAACAAACCCAATAGTCAGAAACATATACTACCTCACAACTCAATTTACAAGTTAACATTACCAAAAGCAATCATTAAAACAAATTACAACGGACCTAAATACAACCTTTCTAAAGCAATACCATGCTGTACCAAATGCAATAAACTCAATCATACAATAGAAGATTGCTATACAGAACATACGAAATACGAAACATATAACAAGCAACGGGATAACGAAAATATAAAAATAGAAACTAACGATGCAATACCTTTTACAAAAGAAGAATTACTATTAAAATCTAAACAAATTACAACTGCTGCACAAATAGAAATAAATAATAATCAATCACTAAGGAGAAGTACACGAAATACAAGACCACCAGATAGACTAGATATTATAAACACAAAGAAGAAAAGATTACCCACCAACAATACACAACCATGTAGAAAACGAGGCAGACCACCAAAAAATCACCAAATTGATTTTGATAAAATCGATTATATAGACGAAGATGGCAACATAATAACACAAGACGTTCATGATAACGAAAACAAAGATACAAAAAACTCAGATGAATTACCCTCAGACCCTAAGAAAGATAATTTTACATTTAAAAAGGATGAAGAAATAATTAATAAAAAAAACGATAACACAGATAACGATGACGAAGTTTACGATGACAGCAATGACGAAGATGATGATGATGACGATGATAATAATGATGAAGATAATGATGAAACAGATAACGAAATCAACGAAACAAACAACTATTATAGAAATAATATAATAGAAATCGGAAACCAATTATATATGCAAAAAGATAATCTAACATACTTTCTAACTACATCTGGACAACCCTGCGACGAAGGATCAAATAAATTAAATGACAGGAATGAATTACCAAAATACAAAAATCTAAAACTAAACGAAATTTCAGTTATCAACAAAAATAACAAATATCACATAGCACTGCCAGTAACATCGGAATCAGGAGAAAGCCAGTTAATAATAGAAAGAAATATAAAAAAACTCATAAAAAAGCTCAAAAATAAAGTAAATTTACTGCAATTATCCACAATTAGCATATCAAAATCAAACGAGATAAAAGGAATTAATTGGGAAACTATCATAAAAATAATCGAAAAACAATTCAAAAACTCGAATACAAAAATAATAATATGCAATGGAAATATAATACATGCAGACATCAAAGATCGACCGGGAATAATAAGGGAATTACACTCAACACCAATAGGAGGACATAAAGGCATCGGTAAAACTCTGAAAAGAATAAAACAACGATATTTTTGGGAAAACATGAAATCAGACATAGAAAAATTCATCCAAAATTGCAAATCTTGCCAACTAAAAAAATTAACCAGAGTAAAAACTAAACAACCAATGATTATATCAGATACTCCTAAACAAGCAATGGAGAAGATAGCAATGGATATAGTAATTCCAAATAACAAAACAGAAGACGGCTATGAAAATATACTAACTATTCAAGATAACTTAACGAAATATTTGATAGCGATTCCATTAAGAAAAGCAACATCTTCAGATATCGCCGAAGCATTAGTAAAACGGTTAATTTGTACGTTTGGTTCACCAAAAAAAATACTAACTGATCAAGGTAAAAACTTCTTAAGCAAAGTTATGAAACAAATAGAAAAAATTTTTAACATCAAACATATAAAAACTACAGCATTTCATCCACAATCTAATGGGTCACTCGAACGTTCACACCACGTAATCAAAGAATACATTAAACATTTTTCAAATAAATACACCGATTGGGATAAATGGTTAGAACTTGCAACTTTCTCTTACAACACTAGTATCCATGAAGGAACAAAATATACCCCATTTGAACTAATGTTTGGAAGAATAGCTAAATTACCGTCTCAAAAAGCTATAAAAGATACTACCCAAATAACGTACAGCGACTACATTCAACAGTTAGCTACCAAATTATATGACACACAAGAACACGCAAGAAAAAACCAAATATCTGCAAAAACAAAATCAAAATATTATTATGACAGAAAAATAAATCCACTAAAATTGGAAATAGGAAATTTAGTATTTTTACAAAAAAATCATAAAACCAGTAAACTAGATGATGAATATCAAGGTCCTTTCGAAGTTTTACAAGTGTTTGATAATGGAAACGTTAAAATTAAAATAAAAAATGAGGAAAGAATAGTACACCCAAATAGGCTTAAAATTTCCAAAATAAGAAGTAATAAATAGACGAATCATCCTTATTTTTCTTCATGATATAAAACAATAAATAAATAATAATCTTCTCCAAACAGAGAAAAGAAAACAAGCAAGCAAAATTTGCAAACTTCAAGAACAAACAGCAAAATAGATACAACAATGGATTATATGAAAATACTGATGATTTTAACATATGCAATGTGGACATTATATTTACCTTTAACAAGCAATGATTCAAGACAAAATAAAATATTTTTGTTATAACAATTTTTATTTTTTTTTATTTTTTTTCATAAAATAATGAAACAATATTTCATTTAGTCGCGGAAGTACTTCCGAATAGAAAGGAATAATAAAAAAAAGGGAATATACATACATACAATAAAAATAATTATTGAAACGAATTCGCATGTGCATGCAAGAAAATTAACGAATTAACTACATTTTGTAACACAGAAATAAAAAAAAAAGATAACAAAAAGAAAATACGAAATAATTATCAAAAATATACCAAATGGCAAAACAAAAACAAAAGAGAATAAAAAGAAAACGAAAAGAATAATGAATTCAAGCTGGGGAAATGCGAGATTGTTAATTTCCAAAGAATCTTTTTTTAAATAAACGATATTTTGCCGTTAAGTTAGCCTTGCCACAAAATAGTGGAGTGCATATATCACATACTAGACAGTGCAAAAGTGACAATAAAACACTCGCCGTTAAGTTAGCCTTGCCACAATATGGTGGAGAGCGAGATGTCATGCACTTGGAAAATTGACAAATATCGAATTTGTCTTGTTTGAAAGTCATTTGTCTTGACTTTTTAATTATTAACGAATGCCAAAAGTATTAACACAATAATCATTTCAAACACAGATTAATAAAAATATAAAAATTCTGAAAACACAATAAAGTATTATTGTCATCCCAAACGGCACTATTTTCCTAACCTCTGCTTCGCATGCGCATGCAACAAAGTTAACGAATTAACTACTTTTTTTTACATATCACAAGAAATTGAAAATATATATATATATAACAAAAGAAAATATGAAATAATTATCAAAAATAACAAATGACAAAAACGAAAAGAATAATGAATTTAAACGAGGGAAATGCGAGATTGTTAATTTCTAAAGAATCTCTTTTTTTGAAAGTAAACGATATTTCGCCGTTAAGTTAGCCTTGCCACAAAACAGTGGAGTGCGTATATCATATACTAGATAGTGCAAAAGTGACAATAAAACACTCGCCGTTAAGTTAGCCTTGCCACAATATGGTGGAGAGCGAGATGTCATGCACTTGGAAAATTGACAAATGTCGAATTTGTCTTGTATGAAAATCATTTATCTTAAGTTTTAAACAAATTTCAAAAAGTATTAACACAATAATGATTATAATCTAAATTTTTGTTGGTCACGTAAAATACACCCTTTTTTTACCTTCCTAATTTTTAACATGCACAATTTCAAAATTACTTTTTGTCTATACTTCCGGATTCCTTCTGAGACTAATATTAAGCCAACGATTTAACCACTACAATAGTCCACTATATATGTATGTATGACAGGAAAGAGAAGAAATCTGCCGGCTGCGGTGATGTTAGAAATATTCAACCTCACACTGTTAAAACGCTGCGAAAATTGTTTACCCTCAGGAATGTTTTTTTTTTTTTTGTTGTTCACTCCACATGTCAATCGTTAAGAATAGTCATACCATATAAACAGCGATAACACATATATATCATAGAAAGCGTAGATATAGTAACAATTCATGTATATAAACTTCAAGAAGAACCATCATGTAAAATATTGTACAATCTTCAAAATAATGTAACACAATTACCAATAAGCGGAAACTTCAAAACACCGTGCTTTTATTTCTCACTACTAATTCATGCAATATGTTCGCGAACACATCTAATATCGATACCAAGAAAACTAAATTAGAACGAGATTTCATTGATAAGCGATTTGACATTACATGAAAATTGCAAAATTCTGTATGGGCGTCACTCAAAATTGTAACACGAATCCTTACTTAGCACGTGCACAGAACATTGGAGGACCAACGTTCGACCAAGGTGGGGGGTGTTACGTCTCCGTAACTAGCGCGATTACCCTTTTTTTTGTATGTATTGACAAATCCGAAAATTGTCGTAATTGTATGTCGGTATCGGACAAACGAGTTCCTTTTTTTAATATAGCGTTGAGATCACGTAGACGTAGCATGTTGGAACGAAACCGTTTCAAATTAGACCTTCTTTTAACTTTCATTAGCCATAAATCAGAAGATGGCTCGCGTTGCCTAAGCCGAAAAACTTTTCTTATAACTATCAAGTTACCGGTTTTTGACTTTTCTAAGAATAAAAGAGAAAACGAGTACGTTCTAAATAGCTATCTACGACACCGTATGTTATAACAATAATGTAAAAGCATTAGTTAATGCATGCTTCCTCCTTGGCCTATTTCCAAAACCTGTCCAACACACAAATCCACCATTTTCAAAATAGAAGGGGAAAAACTCAAAGCGGGGATAAAACTATGGCTCACCATAAATACGCTGTCGCGTACAGAAAATCAGACAGCGTGTAGAAGAGAGAGTACCACAGAGAGAGGACTAGAGTGTAGACTAGAGAGTACCAGAGAGAGGACGAGTGGACCAGAGAGTGGACTAGAGAGACCAGAGAAAACTAGAGAATAGTAGGAATCATAGTAGAGGATCGTGGGGAGATTTTCCGGACGATGCAGACTACTTCGTCTGCTCTACCACGAGAAGAATTCAAGTTCTTCAGTCACAGAAGTTCATCTGGCCAAGCAACCAATTTCCATAGAACGAGTCCGTCGGAACAACTGATCGCCGTTCAAAAAGGGACCAGCGAAAAGAAATGGTAAGTATCTCTTTATTTTATAAATAAACAAATGATCCCTCTCTTCTCCTTTCCTTTCGTGACATAGCGGGTAGGCCTGCGAAATCACGCCAACCTTTTCCATTTGCGACATAGCGGGTCGGCCTGCGAAATCGCACTTCCTTCCTTTTCGTGACATAGCGGGTAGGCCTGCGAAATCACACCAACCTTTTCCCTTTGCGACATAGCGGGTCGGCCTGCGAAGCGCACTTCCTTCCTTTCCGTGACATAGCGGGTAGGCCTGCGAAATCACACAAACCTTTTCCCTTTGCGACATAGCGGGTCGGCCTGCGAAATCGCACCCCCCCCCCCTTTTCTTCTGTGGCATAGCGGGTAGGCCTGCGAAACCACAGCTCCTTCTCTCCTACATATTGCGCACAGCCCACCGAGACGAAGTCGCCCCTGTCACGCGACTAATATTCCTGTTTTTATCATTATTTTTTTCCTAAATAACTCATCTTTTTTAATTCTAAAAATAGAGACAATATAAATATATATTTAATATTAAAGACTAATTCTTAGGGAAATACCTTCCTCACATTCGATGTTCCAAAGATTTCTAGCAGAGCGTTAACTAAATGAACAATACAATTGATTAGTTTTATAATATTTTGTTTTCTCACTTTCGCGAGTTCTAAAATAAAAAAATGAATATCTAAAAAGAAACAAATATTTTTCAGTCAAACGCCGTCGAGCAGGACAAAAGTGTCAGCGCCCAAACTTGCCAAAGGTCGTTCACCTTATCCTGAAGGAAAATGAGCGACAGACTGCTGAGGAATTTTTCCCCTTAATAGAACCTCCCTTATCCCTCTTTCCCCTCATCCAACAACACCACTTTGTACACCTAAAGAAATGTTATCGAACCAGCAATAAAGTAATTAATTTCAACCAAATAAAGTGTTTCCTTATTGTACCCTTATTCCCGACTTTCCTGTGTCATCAGTAGCCCCCACTCACCTAAAGAACCCAGTAATTCTACTGAGTTACACGCCCGTGTTACTATTCGGTTTATATCTCGTTCGAGATATTCACTGGGTCGTAACAAAACCACTCAATCCCCTTCATGCACCTCCAGTGGCACGTATTAGATGTCGGCCATCAAGAGGGACGAATCTGGAGCCACCTCCGAAAAAAAAAATTAAAGTGTGTAAATCACTTGAATCGTCAAGATCCACTTCGACGACTGACTTGTTGTTGGTAAAATTCTTTTCAGCTCATTTCTTCATATGCAAGAATTCAATGTCAAATGTCTGCACTGATTTTTTCACGTCTGAATTGTAATTCCTCTATTTAGGAGAAAGTACCCATAGCTTCAGAGACTACGACAGCGTACGAGGGTGTTTGGTTGCTGCAGTCTGCCAGCATCCACCAAGGCGACAAGAGATTCCTGGAGAACGCGAATATGCAGTGTACTGCAATTGCGGTTTGTGCAATAGCAGCGGTTACGGCATGCAACCAAAACATCACCCGCACATTTTTAGATCACATTCTGGAGGAAGGCACGGCTTACTACATCCAATGCAAAAATGCTTTCAATGTAAAGCATCCTTTCCTTGCAACGGACGAATTGTTGTCAACTATCGAAATTATGAACTGCAGTGTCAATGTTGCGGTCGAAGACTGTAATGTGATGGGAACTTTCGATATGCCCGATTTGATAACTAGATTATCAGTTGAAATTGAACAATTAATCTCCACAAATAGCCACAGTGGATTTTTGTTCATTGGACAGTCGAAAACGGTGGCTTTCAAAATGCTGACAGCCAGGCCTTCGTTCCTTTTTTTTAATTCGCATAATGTCAATGAAAATAATTGCCTACCGACACGAAAAGGAGCGAAAGGACTAGCGAGATTATTTAGATGTGCAAGCGCTAAATCGCTAGCCACATTAATTCTTGCCGATTCTCCGCGAAATAGGAGCTATTGGCAAATCTATGCCGTCAATATATAATACACAATTAACTACAATGTTTATTTATTTATTTATTTTTTTTATTTATTTATTTAAATTGTTCAACGAGCTGAAAGCCCTTACATATAGTTTATACAAAGGAATTGAGTTACACAATTTTGTAACGGTACTTGTACAGGCGATTACTAGTCAGCATACACCGAAAATAACAATTGGTTGAAAATGACCTTTATGCATTATATCTATTGTATGCCTTGTATTACCACTTCGTAACAACGTATCACTTTAATTCCTTTTCTACACAGCTGTACAACCTTCAATAAGGTATTTTTTTCCGAAATTGCTAGGCTCTGAACTTCGCATATATATTCTAAAAAGTTGTTTAAATATTTATTAAAAATTAAGGTTTTTTAAAAACTATGAACTTTGCACCCCTGCGAAAAATTTAGGTAGGATTCTCAGGAGAATCATATGAGAAAATGAAACAGGATTCTTATGAGAATCAAGTGAGATTCTCATGACAATGTCGTAGGAACTCGCGGATTGGAAATTGATTAAATTTTAAATACTAGAAATAAAGTTAAATTGTTATAAATATTACATGAAATGTTCAATTTTGTATTCTCATGCGAATCCTTTTTCAATTTCTCGCATGATTCTCATGAGAATGCTACCTTAAATTTTTCGCATGGACTTGTTTATAAAACATTGTCTGAATATTTATAAAAAAGGTACGTCATGATAACATGTCACAATTTTCTATTACAATACGATGACTTTAAGTACTTTTGACATGAATTACTAGAAAATTAATTGCATTTATTATCTGAAGTTTGAAGTATTAGGCAACATTCACCCTATTGCAATTCCCCCTATTAAGTGTTTCGAAAGCGCCATCTAGGGGGAAACTTTGCGAGCCCGAAAACGTCGTTGAAATGCGGAAACAAACGTGCCGAAATTAATGAACTCTTTGACGCACCGTGGTCCCCATAGGGACCGCCATTTTTAGCCGCTAATTTTATTTTTCAACATTCAATTTTAAAAGTATTTAAAAAGAGTTATGGACGACCCCATATTCGAGGTTCGATTTTCATGACAATTTTTGGATAGGGGTTTTTATTGTCGCTGATTACGAATCCGAAGACAGATTTCCAAAATTCAAAATGGCTGGTTCAAGATGGCAAATGAAACATTTAAAAAATAACATACTTTGAATTACGTCGGCCATCTTGGATCCGCCATTTCGAATTTAGGAAAGCTGATTCATATTCGTAATTAGCGACCCCGAAAACCTCCGAGTAATAAATTCCAACTATTTTCCATGTAAAGAAAAATGTGTGCTTCAAAGAGTTAAACGAAACTTTCAAAAAATGAGTGGCTATAAAAAATATTACATAATTTCCCGAAGAATACTGAAATTTCAAGTGAGTGGGTTAGAAACTGTGACTTTACGGTCGTAGTCTACACATATCCTGCTACATATTTTCACAAGTAATTTCCAAATAGTTCTAGTAATATAGTCAATGAAATAAATTATGTACAAAATGTTTTATTTATTTCATAAAACTGTTTTTCGATATACTATGCGTAAAATTTGATTTTACGCACCGTTTTTAGTGCGTAAAATACGATCTTACGCACTATTGCTGACTCGTGCGCCGCGGTCATCACACGTGCGTAACATCATATTTGACCCACAAAAAATGCACAAAAAATTCGATAAATCGTGCACACTGCAAGAAAACGGAGTTTCGGGACTTGAGCTGTAGATTCCACAATTTATAAATTTCCACGTTAAAATTTATATGCAAATACATAAAAACGTGTACTACTGTACGTTTTGTAAGTCGTTAAAATAAAATACCCAAAATAAATATTTAATTTCTCCGTGTTTATATCCGTATAAACATTTAATGGGTTGAGATAATATTTTTACAGAATAAAGCAATACATACAGAATTATTGTGCATTTCCAATTATGTAATGTTATTAAGTATTATAGGGAAATTAACTGTTACATTTATAGGCAATGGAATACCTTCCCAGAATCGTCTATATGAAACTAGTAATTAATTTACGAATTTTAAATTGTTCAAAACATTTATTAATAGCTATAAAATACGTTTTCGACCAGACAGTTTTTGAATTTCCGCGCATCTAGGGACTTTCGCCGCCATGGGCGACGCGCGGGGTTCGGCGACACGCGAACGCAGCCGAGCCGCGGAGGCACCGTCGCTGGTGAAGGGGCACATTGTGGTGGGAGGCGGTCGAGAGTGGGGGACACGAGGTAGGAGCCGGCGAAAATCCGAAGCCACATCAGTGTCTGGCTCGACTGTAATGATAAGAATGAATTGCACCCTGTATACGCGATCAGTAGACGAACATCTGATGTAGAAAAAGCTTACCATTCAAGCAAATTTGAGTTCTTAGCGATCGTTTGGGCGGTTGAGCGTTTACGACCGTATTTAATCGGAATTCAATTTGAAATTATTACTGATTGCCAAGCCTTGATATACGTTAACTCGCTAAAAACGAAAAATCCGCAAATCATTCGTTGGGTGAACGTTTTAGCAGAATTTGACTACGAAATACGGCATAGAAAGGGAGAGAAAATGCAATATGTCGATGCACTTTCGCGTGCTCCTATCGATAATGATAATATGTTAGATAATTCGACCGTGTTCAATATTCAAGTTAGAGAAGACGAAATTCTCATGCACCAAAAAAGTGATGAAATATTGGGCGCAAAAATTGAGATTTTGGAAAAGGGGGAAAGGGAACGAACGCGCTGGGAAAAGGGCGAAGTACGTGATTTTATTTTGCGAGATGGACTTCTATACAAGCGAAATATCGATAATAATAGAGAATTGTATGTAGTACCGCGATCAATGAGAAAGGCTTTAGTGATCAAAAATCACGATTTAAAGGGTCATTTCGGAGTCGAGCGAACAGTAGCAAGAATTCAACAGTTTTATTATTTTCCGAATATGAAACGTTACGTTCGTCGACATATTGCTGCGTGTGTGGAGTGTCTTTTTGTGAAAAATCGAAGTGGAAAACAAGTCGGTGAACTTCACCCAATTCCTACAGATAAGCGTCCCTTTGAGATTGTGAATGTCGATCACCTTGGACCCTTCGTATCGTCGACTCGAAAGAATAAATACATCCTCTCCATCATTTGTAACCTTACTAAGTTCGTACAGTTATACGCAGTTAGAGATGTAATGGCGATGTCGACCATACGAAAGGTTGAAAAATTTGTTGAGCGCTTTGGAGCACCTACACGCGTAATTTCCGATAGTGGGACAGCCTTTACCTCTAAGAAATTCAAAGAATTTATTAATGAGCACGGAATCAAACACACGTTAAATTCTAGTCGACATCCGCAAGCCAATGGTCAGGTCGAGAGACTGAATCGAACGATTCTGCCTGCCTTGCAGAGTAACTTGACGAATGCAGAAGGTCGCGATTGGGATAAAAATTTGAGGCAATTGGAGCGAGATTTAATAATAATAATAATAATAATAATTGACTTTATTGGCAATACCAAACACAAGGATACAAATATAGTAACAAAAAAGATTCATATAATGCCAATGGTCGAGTCACAGCATCAAAATATTACTGTTTTACAGACTGACCCGCAATTTATAAATAGCGCAGTATGTAAAACGAGAGGGCGAACACCATACGAAATGTTATACGGTTATATTCCGTTTTAAGGAAGGATTAAGTCGAGAACTGTCTTTGAGATCCGAAGTTTACCGCATTCCCGAAGAGATTCGCGAAGAAGCGAGAACAAAGATAGAAGTCGAACAGAAAAACGCTAAGGAATGATACGACAGAGCTCGACTTAAAAACGTGACATACCAAGTAGGTGATATTGTCTTTATGAAACGAAATCCAACAATGACCGGTGATTCGACTAATTGCAAGCGCGCAATAAAGGTCCTCTTGTTATTACGCGGATCCTACCATCCGATACGTATGGCGTGCAAGATGTAAATAGTAAGAATCCGAAAAGCAGTCATTCTAACACAACTGCTCACGTAAGTCAATTACGTATTTGGCAAAGCGTTTGTAACGGAGACAGTAGTGACGATGATAATACGGAATCTTCTGTAAGCGATGAATCTACCGAAAGTCATTCAAATTCAGTTTCTGATAAAGACTCGGAGGAGCAAACGACTCCAAAGGTCGCAGTAGCTTATTTATACACTTTCTTTCTATATAAATTAAAAAAATTTCTGTTCACTCCATTGTCCTTGAGACATAAATCCTTTTTCTTTTGTTATAAGTAAACAAACGTCACGATGTTCCTCAAAGCTTAAAAAAGCTTGGAGGGCCAAGCTTCGGGATGGCCGAGTGTGAGCGGTGGAAGTGAGACACGCGAATTCGACCGAAAGAACGCGAGGAGAGCCGAAGGCAGTGGCCGCGAGAGCGTTGTGCGAGGCGCAAGCGAAAAAAAAGAGGAGAGGCAATTCTTTTCGAAACGTGGACGCGTCCGTTTGTGGTAGCGTGCCGGCTCGGGCTGATGGCAATGGCCGAGTTTCGATTTCGCGAACCTCTGTAAAAGAGTGTCGGAACGGTGTAAACGTTCGAAGTGCGAAAGCAGCGTTGGGCGATCGTCACTGGTGAGATTGTGTACTTTGTAAAAGGAAAATAAAGAACCGTAGAGTCGACAGAGATTTCGGGGGCATGTGTCCCTGTTTGAAAATCTCTATTTTCCCCTCCTTGTGACTATAACACTCGCGACGCATATTCTTATATTCCTGGAAAAGACGCAGGTTTCGAGTTCGTTTCGCACGCAGGTACAATTTGTCGCGTTCCTTAATCCTACTTTGTATACTAGGTGTGATCCACGGAATAGCGCGGTGCAAAATACGTTTTGTAATAAATGGCGCATGTAAATCTAAAACTTCGGTAATACATTCGTAAAAATTATTTACGCGTTTATTAGACAGTGTAGTTGCGAATTTGTTTGAAGTTGTGTGTGGTTGGAAGCTAAGAGATGAGGAAATTTAAGTTGAAGTAATGCTGAAAGATCTTTATTTAAAGCAGAATAGTCGCATTTGGCGAAGTTACGATAGGTGATAATTTGTGGAATGGAATTGAGGTTCGTGAATTCGTATTGAATCGTAATAAGACAATGACCAGCCGCAAAAGGAAGTAGGAGACGTAGAAAAACTTTTAATTTTATCTGAAGAATCGACTAGCATAACACCCAGCTGAGAAGAAGAAAAACAAGAATAATGGGTGGTTCCAAAGGGTACAGAAAAAAGCGAATAGTCTTAAATAAAATTTTGGAGATATACAGAATCAAATCTATTCTCTAACAAATTACAGTTTAAATCGCCTATTATAATTATGTTCTTATATTTAGAAATATATATATTAAACTTAACTATAAATTCCGCGAGAAGTTGCCCATGAGGGCGTCGGTATATAACTATAAATAACAAATTTCTTGAAGACGATTTGACATCCAAGAAAAGATATTCTGGTGTGTCAATGCTTTCATTTACTGAGCACTCGAGAATAGTGTAAGATAAAGATTTGTGGAGGTAACATGCGACGCCTCCACCAAAAGTAAAGCGTGTTTGCCCATCGCTGCGAAGCGCCCGATCATTACGGACAAAATTATAGTTTTTAACGGCAACACACGATGAATCAACAAGCGGTATCATCCATGTTTCGGTGACTGCCAGGATGCGTGTTGTGCAGTCTGCTAACTCATTTTCCACATCTTGCAGATGAGCACGCAGTGCATTTATATTTATACACGAAATTTTTAGAGACGACGAAGAATCGGACGAAGACACGTTACTTGATACACATTGATTAACAAGATTCTGCTTTGGTTGTCAGATAATGTTATTAAGGTCTTGTTCTGTGGCAATTAACAACTCGGGGGTGCCGCCATCTTTTCTTACAAAAACATTGCCATCTCTCGCCCAAACGCGCTTATAACCTGCGTTATTAGCCGCAAGTTTGGCTTTTTTAAGCAAATTGTAGGTCGATGAGGACAAGAACTCGTGAACATACACAATTTTGTCAGCGTTAGCATCTTTGGATAATCCCGGGAATAATTCCTGGACGGTAATTTTCCCCAACTTACGCTTCGTTACGACAATAAAATTTCGCACGTCAACAGATTTAAGGCGTATTTTTAAGGAGAAATACTGTGTAGGAATTGTCGAACTTGCAGCAGCAGAATAAGAGGTTGATGGTCCATTACGTTCAATTTTATCGATTTTTAAGATGTCGCTCAATAAACCAGGCAATTTTAAGTCGGTCAGCACGCGGAGCATAATGTCATTACATGACAGAGAGCATCGATTTGGTATACCATTTACTATGAGGTACGTAGTTGGTCGTGCAAGGGCATTGCTGTTTTTCATATATTCTACATCCGATTGCATAAAGCGGTGTTCTGCTGTACGGCAGATGCTAAATTCGAAAGATCGGTTCGAATGGCGTTAGTATCGGCTCTAACGGCCGTAAGTTCCTGACGCACACCGTTAATCGCTTCAAAGATTTGCGAAAATTGCTGCGCCGTATCCATAGTTGACTGCGTTGAGGCAAGATAGGCGAAACAGATAATACTTGCGGAGGGAGAGAACTAGCCGAAAATAGTCGCGACGGTGTTAATAGCGGCTCACTGATCTCTATTATACACTGGATAGGAGACGTCGTATCTACATCATTATAACTGCGTGTGATTCCACCAGTTTGGAAAAGCTGAATTATTTTCGCGGCTAACCAATCAGTGAAAAGGCAATAAAAGGAGGAGGTGCTTGCTACAATGCACTTCGGAATAAACTTAATTGTGATTAGATGTTCGCGAAAGTACACCGCGTCACAGATTTGGAGTCCTGTATCCTATCCAGTGCATAATAGAGATCAGTGTAGCGGCTGCACTCGATGAAGAAGAGAGGACGAAGTAGGGAGCGCGAGGAGAGATACGTCACGCGCGACAGCAGTAGTTGCGACGGTAGGCGGCGGAAGAAGTAAGTGCGACAAGGAGCGCACGCAACACACAGATTCCGATTTGCCGCGTATGTAGAGTCGTCCGCAAGACTCGTGAAAACACTTTTCGCAAACGGGACACTTGACGAAATCGATTACAGACTTGTAGCACTTTGCACAAATAACGCGTACAGCTACGTTATGGTCCGATTTGCTGTTACTTCTAGTTTTCGGCATCGGTTTTCGTACCTTGTAATACGTCGCTCGTCTTCAATTCAGTATCGATGACAGTTGTTAATTGAAATAGGCGGCTGACATATTACACCACGTGACTGGAGTGGACTTGCGCAGTTGACATTGGCTCCGCGATCGCCGTTGACACGTGCCCGGTGAAAACCGTGGAAAAGATTTTGCGATTTTCCAAAAAGGCACACCGTGGACCCACTAGATGTTGTCACTCGGAAAAAATTTCACTAATCAGGTCCACAACTGGTGCACACCTTCTGGAATAACTTCTCGCTCCGGAGAATAAAAATAATCGTAAATAATACTGAAATAAGGTGGAGCAAGAATTTGCACGTGTGACGTATTTACTCACCAGAAACAGAGAGGGAGAGAGAGAGAGAGAGAGAGAGAGAGAGAGAGAGAGAGAGAGAGAGAGAGAGAATGAACGAAGCATCCAGCGTTTCGGCAAGGTCGATTTTGATTTGTAAGATCAAATGCAAACCAATTCGTTTACAATTATTTCAAAATATTTCGTCGAACGACAGTGTTTTGTTAAATAAATATTCAATTACGTGTTTAAATCTGCGGCTGCGGTATATTCTATATCCTGCCCGTGAAGCAGGACGTACACAGCGCACTGTAGTAGAGAAGTTCGGAACTAGAAACTACAATCACTAATGGTACATGTAGAATACAAGTGTTTCATAGGAAGTCGGAGAGGGCTGATCCGAACATAGGGCAGACAATGTTATAGATAGAGCGTTCCTGATTGGCCAGTTCCAGCCTATACAGTTCTTCCCATTGGCCGCGCGAGAACAGGGAATGACTGAAACTGGAGATGCGAGTACTGCCTTCACTGTTCAGTACTTCAGTCAGCCACATTCAGTAATTCAGGCTGAAAATCATTGAGTCAAAAGATCGTAGATGTAATTTTCCTACGTTTAATGTTGTAAATTCACACTTAAGCCTGTAAGAAAGTTACAACGTGGTGTAGTGAATTTGTAGTAAATTTATAACATTAAGCGAAGGAAAATTACAACGGGTTGTAAAATTAACACAATTAATAGGTTATTTACATTTACGTTTTCTTATAGTGTAGGAAAATTACATCTACGATATTTTATCGTGCACTCATTGTTTACATCAGGCTGAATTGCTGAATGCGGCTGACAAAAGGACTGAACAGTGAAGGCAGTACTCGAATCTCCAGTTTCAGCCATTCCATGCTCTATCGCAGCCAATGGGGAGATCCGTACGGGCTGGAACCGGCCAATCAGGAACGCTCTACCTTTAACATGGCATGCCCTATACGTTCGGATCATACGCACGCACCCTGTATAAAACGACGTTGCAGTCTATTTAAATGTTCGAGTTTGAAAAATCGAACCAAGAAGTGACGATCAGGTGGGGAGAGTCTCGGGACGCCGTCGGGTTAGGAAGTCGGGGTCGCGATCGGATCGTCACCGGTTGATCGCTAATAAATAGTTAATATTTTCTTTCGGTTGATCAAATCGTGTGTTTTATTTACAAGCCCTTCCAAGTCGTTTACACAAATAATAAGCAAACATTTCAAACGACTGGGAAATTAAAATATATGCAACTTGATTCCATCTTCAATGCGTACATGTTCAATATATTTTTCAAAAATAACTCGTATGAAATTCCAGGTGTCTCTTTATCTCTACACAGAAAGAAAAATAGCGATAGGGGAGGTCCATGGTAACGGCATATTTCCAGCGCTAAAGAATGGTAAATCTACGTTACTAGTGTTGCGTTGTCCGAAAACCACGTGTGTATCGCTTTAATGCGACCCTTAACGCACTCGCCAAAAACCAAGTATGGGGCCGCAGGAGCTCCATGTACCGCATTACTTTAATGCGGCCTTTATGGTATTTCGCCGATAATCCGTTGGAGCGCTTGAGGTACTGTATACATACATATGCACGGAAAAAAATAGTTGGCTGGCGCAATCACTAAAGTGGTAAAATTTGACTTAGTCATCTCCAGTTGGTAGCATTTACTATCTTTAGATAGTAAGCTTCTGAGATGCACGGTTTTTACTAACTAGATAGTACCGCCAGACACTTTTGAAATGTTTACATCCACGTGTTTGACAGTTGGAAATACTATCTGTATGTTTCTTTCTCGTGCACACATGCGCGCTATTTTCCCCTCTCACTCTCTTTCTCTTGTCCCATTGCGAACAGTTCCATCAGAGCGTCATAACTTACAAAAGTTATATCAGCTGATCAGCTCGCATGGGAGGTATTTCAAAGATACAAGAATTTAAATGTAATTCCTTCTTTCGAATTGAGTTATATTAACAATATGAGACTTCAGGTCTAATTCCTTCTTTCGGTGGGACTGATTTCAACGATATAAGAATTTAGGTCTAATTCCTCTTTTCGATGGGAGTTGTATCATCGATATAAGAATTTAGACCTAATACCTTCTTTCGATGGGATGTATATACTGACCTAAATTCGTATATCTTTGATGTAACTCCCATCGAAAGAAGGAATGAGATTTAAATTCTTACGTAGTTGATATGACTTCCATTGAAAGAAGGGTTCAGATTTAAATTGATATACTGTTTAAATAACTCCCTTCGTAAGAAGGAATTAGGTTTGAATTCTTATATCGATGAAACAACTCCCATCAAAAGAAGGAATGAGACCTAAATTTTTATATCGTTGATATAACTCCCAAAGAAAGATGGAATTAGACCTAAATTCTTATATCGTTGATATAACTCCATCGAAAGAAGGAATTACACCTAAATTCTCATTTCGTTGATATGTAACTCCCATCGAAAGAAGGGTTTAGATTTAAATTCTTACATCGTTTATTATTATAATGGGATAAAGTCAAATGTAGATTTTTAATCATTTATTGGTCATTTCTGTACATCTAAATGTCTCGAAAGCATAGAATTAGAAAATTAATAGTATATTGTTGAAAAATTGATTGTTCAATATCAATTGTCACATTTGATTGGAAAGAACTTTTCAAAATCACTGAACAGTCAACATTTGGCATTATAATTACTTACATTATAATGTCGTCTTCAAAAATATTATTATTTAATAAAGTTTGAAGGATTCTCAATGTAGTATTCTATATTATCATGTGTATATGCTTAACATATATCTACCCAAAATTTCCTGTCTTCATTTTTGAACGACATAAAATTAATTTTCTACATCTATGCCTTCAAAACTTTTAGATGTACAAAAGTAACAAATAAATAATTTAAAAACTACATCTTGACTTTATTCCATTACAATAATCAACGATATAAGAATTTAGATCCAATTCCTTTTTTCGCTGGAAGTTATATCAACAATATAAGAATTTAAGTCAGATAATTCCCCTTTTCGATGGGAGTTTTATCATTGATATAAGAAAATACAATTTACGCTGCAAATTGTGATAAAGATAAGTTATTAATTACATTTTGCACTCTTTAAAAGTAATATTATTAGTTTGGTAATCATCGGTTGCTTCTTTTCAAGAAAAAAATGCCTTTTTTGTTTCTTCGTCGAAAGTCCACTCGGAGCCCAATTTCACCAGTGTTTTGTATTAACTATTTCACTACCTCAAAAGTAACTAATTGATATCAAACTACTTTGAATAGTTTCAGAAGAGTAAAATCTACCAAGTTTCATGGTTATATTAGAATTTTTAGCACAATTTCCATTTTTATGTGCTTTAACCAAACCTGATGAAAAACAGTTGCTCGGTATGCAATAAAAATTGAAATTGTTCTAAAAATTCTAATATGACCATGAAATTCGGTAGATTTTGCTCTTCTGAGACTATTACAAGTAGTTTGATATCAATGAGTTGCTTTCAAGTCAGTGAAAAAGTTAATACAACATTTTGATGAAATACGACTGCGAGTGGACTTTTCACAAAGAAACAAAAAAATGCATTTTCGGAGTCGGACAAATGACGCGTCGGACAGATGGCGCTTCGGCCATACGCGTCTTACCCGCGTCGCCCACCCCACGGTCCTCGAACGTCGCCCGTTAATTGGCTGTCGCGGCCGCGTGGGTCTTTCGCGCTCTAGACGCCGCGGCCGCTTGCCCCTTCAGAGCCTTCCTCCTACTACATGTTCCCCTCACGCCTTCTGGAACCTTCACGAAAATTCCAGAAGCGATAACGTAAACACCCATTGTGTTGATGCGTTTATCAACACAATAGATGACTTTGTTTATTCCGTAACCGACCTACAAGGTGACAAAACCCGTCTACAACGTGAGCTCTGTTTACAATTATTGCCGAGAAAGGAAACTATACATAATTAACAAAATCAAATTGGTTTTAAACCGGGTTTATAACCTACCACGATGTTTATAAAAATTGCATTAGATGTTAAAATGCTACAGTTTGTAGCTTACTTCAAATACCTTGCATGTAATCACATAGATTCCCAAACACTAGGCATTGTTTTAAAACATTTATAATATCAACTAGTAATAATATTAACAACAAAAAAAAGGAAAAGGTAAAAGATAAACATAAAAAATAATAAAAAATGATTTTTTTTTTAAATAACTACATTCATAAATATAAGACTATATAAATTTATATTTTACTATAATTTCAATTTAATAGTTATTTGGAATAAACTGGTATATGAATATGATTGGTTGGCATGCAATTATAATAAATCTAAAGAAAGAAAAGATACATTAGTACAAAAAAATGAAGATAAAATATACATAAACATGCAAAAATTTATATAAACATGCATAAATAAATATCTGGACATGCAACAATATACATATAGACCTTCTTATGTTTCACTTCAGTGTCTGGATAATTTACAGTTAACAATATCATCATTACTATCTCAATCCGAACAAATTCTTATTCTCGGGGATCTGAATATTAATATTCTTAACAAAGAGAAGGCTGACTCTATAAAATTGAATTGTTTGTTATCACAATGTAATCTTCGACAAATTGTTAACAGCCCAACAAGAGTTACTGCTTCATCTGCAACTTTAATAGATGTGATTTTAATATCAAATGATGTCAAAGTTAATGATTCTTTTTTGATAAAAAACTTGCAACTATCAGATCATTATCTTATCGGATGTACTATTAACTACCCCCGCCCATGTCACAACGAAAAATTTATTACACTACGTGATTTTAAAAACTTTGATGTCAAGCGCTTTGATCAGATTGCGAAATGTTACCCATGGGCACAGATTTATAATTTATTGAATATCAATGATAAAGTTTCATATCTCAATTCTGGAATTACAGAAATCTTTGATGTTTTCGCACCGCTAAAAACAATTCGTGTTTCAAAAAAATTTGCGCCATGGATAACAGTCACAATTAAAACGTTAATTAAGAAAAGAAACGTAGCTCAATCGATAAAACGTAAGACTAAAAAGGAGGCAGATATTGCGTACTATAAACAGCTGCGAAATTATGCAACATCTGCGATAAGAACAGAACGTAAAGCCTACTTGAATCAAATGACATCTTTAAACCAAAAAGATTTTTGGTCTGCTGCTAGTCATCTCAGTGTCTTGAAAGCAGTTGCCCCAGAACTTCCTCCTAATTTAAATGATCCGGACGTCATAAATAATCATTTTGTTACTTTACCATCTGTTATGCCAGATCCCAGCCTTATCGACTACTTTAACTCGCACTTTTCTAACAGAATTCCCGATAATTCATCATTCGCTTTCACTGAAATTTCCCTTAACCAGCTATCTGAAATTATTTCTAAGATTAAATGCAATGGAGCAAGTTCGGATGGAATTTCGGGTGAAATGCTTTTAAGAATCTATAAACATTGCTTACCGCAGATTCTGCATATCATTAATTGCATAATTGTCAATAGTGAATATCCAACTGTCTGGAAACATGCCATTGTTCGTACTATTCCAAAAATTTCTAACCCTAAACTGCTTAAAGATTTGCGTCCAATAAGCCGCCTTTCTGTGTTTTCAAAAATCTTTGAGGAAGTTTGTTATCATCAGCTGTTGGATCATTTTAACAAATTCAATCTTTTTCCAAGATTCCAATCGGGATTTCGATCCCTATTTGGCTGTGAAACATCGCTTCTCAATATATCTGACGAAGTTCTAAGAAACTGGGATAACAAACTTTTAACGTTAGTAGAGCTGCTAGATTTTACACGAGCCTTTGACATTCTTAGTCATGATCTCTTAATTGCGAAATTAGCTTTTTATTGTGTGTCAAAGAATGCATGTTCCCTTATTTATAGTTATTTGAGTAAACGATGCCAATCAGTTATTACATCTATAAATAATCAAACTGTTCTATCTCATAATCTGATGCTTACATGTGGGGTTCCTCAAGGAGCTAAATTGAGCTCGCTTCTGTTCATCATATTTACTATTGACATTTATGATTGTTGTAAATACGTAAACATGAAAACGTACGCTGATGATACGCAGGTCTGAAAACGCTATAGCAAAAATGACACATGATCTGGAGTGTATTGATAATTGGGCATCTAAGAATGCTCTTATTGTCAATCCACTCAAATCAATCTTGATGATAGTTGGTAGTAAAAAGCAACTCGCAGCCATTGACTTCGATAAAGTTAAAGTCGAGGTAAGGGGGAACCAGATTCCTGTCGTGCAAGAAGCAAGAAATCTGGGTTTAACCATTGATAGCCTCTGGTGTTTTTCTTCGCATATCTCCAAAAAAATATGTATCTCATATATGCGTCTGCGCTTGCTATTTCCATTTAGGCGAGAACTTCCACCTGAGACTAAATTGCGTCTATGTAATTCATTAGTGATTTCTAATCTTATGTACTGTCTCACTGTATATGGTCCATGCATTTCTGCGATTGAGTGGCGCAGAGTCCAAGCTGTCCAGAATGCCTGTTTACGGTATGCTTGTGGTATTCGGAAATATGATCATATTTCGCAAGCGATGAGAAACTCGGGTTGGCTGAACATGAGTGATCGTCTGCACGTTAGGTTACTGTCCCTTTTGTCGCGGGTCTTAACGAACAGAATCCCTCAATATTTATATACATGCCTTAGTATGCTTGGCAGAGGCCGTATGAATGTTCGCACAACGACTTCAACGTTACTGTTACATCCGCGACACACAACAGCTAAATATAAAGGTGCGTTCTCTTGTATAGCTCCGACCATTTTTAATGCCTTGCCTGTTAGTATAAGGAAATTAGTAGAATTTCCGTCAAGTTTTGTTTCTGCTATTAAACGGTTTTATTTTAAACGCTGTAAATGAAAAAAATGTTTAAAAATTGTTAATTTTGCTTTTAGCTCTGTTATGAGCAATTCATGTTAATTTATTAGTTATCTTTTTGTACATCTCAGTGAGTGTGCGTGCGTGCGGGTATGAGTGAGTGTGTGATTTCGTGTATTAGTCTGATTTCTTTTCTTTCTTTATGTAATATGTATATTTTATTATTTTGTTTTTATTCGTTTTTTGTTTCCCCTGGTCAGTCTGTAAAACAGCAATTGCTGTGGCTCGCCCTTTGGCATTTTTGTATTATTTATATCCTGTATTGTTTTTGTAATTGCCAATAAAGACGTGATTATTATTATTATTATTATTATTATTCTACTGTATAAGTATTTAAAATTATTATTTAAAAAATTATAAAGAAGCAATTCTCATAACAATAATAACTTAAGTCTTATTTCCATGTCAAAACATATATTGAATTATGGCTTATGTTTTCTATGTTTTATGAAAAGTTATATTTTTCGCAATTACACAAGGTTCATGATTTTGCAATCTCTTATTAAAATTAGCAAAGCAACAGCAAATGTTAAAAACGACAATGGTAATTACAATTTTCAAAAAATGAAGTCATAATTAACAGTTCCAAGCACCTGTTTACCATAATGAATCCGCCATTTTCTGGAATGTATTATTTTCTCATGGAATTCATGACCAGCATACTCAAAGACTCTTCAAGTCAGTTTGGTTCATTTGTCTTCATGCTGATTTCAGGAAAACGTTAAGAGAGCACAGAAAAAACCTCCGATTATAAATTACTAGTCTGACAAAATATTACATGCAATGTATTTTACCATTTCGTTAATTTTGCAATTTTTTCAACTTTCTTTTTATATTGTTGAAGAATATCGATAACTCGACCAGGATAACAAATTTAGATGTTATAGAAAACACATCACTGTATAAACAAATACTTAAAATGATTACATCTGAAAGTTAGCCTATGCATATGTGCATAAGTCTATTCTTGTGGTCTTACTTACATTATTTATTTCTGGTCTTAATTTAAGCATTTGTTTTTACAGTAATGATTCTCAACGGCCTGTAACTAAAAAGACGGTACAATATTCTACAAGAGATATAATATGTCAGCATTACCACGAATTAGATAAAATTTCAATAATTTAGGTTTTACTAGTTTTACTACATATGTATTTGGTAATCTTTGTGAACAAATTTGATTGTTTAAAAATAGACATAGTTTTTTTTTAATTTCTGTCACAAAAACTGTGCAGTATATATGTGAAAAATACTATAAAAATTTCAGAATTGGTATAGTTAAAAACTTATCGAGTAACGAATTATTCATTCAAACTGCAACGCTTTCAATGCAATCTGCAAATGCATTGTTTGAATTTCAACAAGGTTAACAAACTAAGTCCAATTTAAAAAATTGAATTTGTATTTAAAAATTAGCGGATGTGGATAATAGAAATTTTTAGATTCTATGTAAATCATCGTAATCGTTGGTCGTATCGACCATACATTTATATAAAAACGTAATATAAAGTCACTTACATTATTCTACAGGTGTCACAATAAACAAATTGTCACGAATAAATTTTTATTGAAAACTTCAAAACTGTAAAATCAAATATCCACCCAGAAATACCTCCAACACAAAAGCAATCAACGATAAATCAATACTTCATCTGCTGTCAATTATGAAATGTTATTTAAAAATCGATCTTTCTAAGGTCACTTTCGTGTTTGTTATAAATAAATACACTCATGTATCGATTGTTTGCCGGCATAAAAAGTAAATAATCAATGAATCTTTATTTTCCTACGAATAAAGTATAAATAATAAACACACTTATAATGAATGTGAACTTACAAAAAGTTTCCTTTATTCCAAAATTTGCAATAAAATTACAAATTATGCTAATGTACACACGGAGAACAATGACATCGCTAGAGTAGCGGATTTATATCAGGTACAGATTACCCCTGGAATTGCCGAAAATACCTTTAATGTTAGCTGTTTCTGTTCCGCTAATATTGACGTTAAGTTTCTTTAGAAGAGGCTTTCTGCTACATTAGCTGATTTATTTAAGCTCAATTTGCGAATATTATCGGCAAACAAATCGTTCAGGAACATTTTAAAAGCTATTTCAAGCTACCGAAAAAATCGGTACAAGCTGATGATTTGTAATAATTTATAATTTAATATGTAATATGTATATTTTTGGATTTTATGAAATTGTAAATTCTTTAATGAGTTTTACATCCTAGATTGGATTACTTTTAATGCGACTATCACCCATTAACGCCTAAATGCACAGAAATTAGCCCAACTTCAGCGCTTATTTCCAATATGAAACAAATTTCGAAAAAAATCAGACGCATCTGATTTTACCATTTTCGGGGTCACTCTTTCGCATGGGGGTGAGAAAATTTTAAAAAATTCGAGATTTATGTATCATTTTCACATATATAGTTAAAAAATATGATTTTTTCAGGTCACATTTTTTGGAAATATCGAATTTTCGATACAATATCGAGCTTTGAATGAGTTAAAATGTATTAGAAGCGTGCACTCGACAGTTGCACTTAAAAGATACACTGGTATATATTTGAAATTTATGACATTAGATCACAAAATGGCGTAATGACAAATTTCTATTTAAAACTTAACAAATTTTTTTCTTGAAAACTGTAGGTTTTAAAGGAAATGTTCTCAGAATAATTATGTCATAGAATGAGTCAAATAATACTTCTCAATTTTTCCACATTGTATTGATGCACTTTTCCATTTTTCAAAAATTCAAAAAATCGAAATTTTCAAAAAAGTTATTTAAAAAATCTGAAAAAATTTAAAAGTATTCTTCAACCAGTTCTAAGACATTTTCGTTCTATGGAAATTTTCTGTAAAGTGTATAGATTTGAAGAAAATAAATTACTTGCCTTGAAATCTAGAAAAGTTTAATAAGTTGTTTTCTTCAAATCTATACACTTTAGAGAAAATTTCCATAGAACGAAAATGTCTTCGAATTGGTTGAAGAATACTTTTTAATTTTTTCAGATTTTTTAAATAACTATTTCAAAATTTCAACTTTTTTAATTTTTGAAATATCGAAAAGACCATCAATACAATCTGGAAAAATTTAGAAGTATTCTTTGACTCATTCTGAGACATAATTATTCTTAGAACGTTTTATCTAAAACCTACCGTTTCCAAGAAAAAAATTTGTTACGTTTTAAATAGAAATTTGTCATTACGGTCGCCATTTTGTGATCTAATATCATAAATTTCAAATATATACCAGTGTATCTTTTAAGTGCAACTATCGAGTGCACGGTTCTAATACATTTTAGTTCATTCAAAACTCGATATTGTATTGAAAATTCGATATTTATAAAAAATGTGACCTGAAAAAATCATATATTTTAACTATTCATGTGAAAATAATACATAAATCTCGAATTTATTTAAATTTTCTCACTGCCATATTAAAGAGCGACCCCGAAAATGGTAAAATCAGGTACGTCTGAACATCATCATTTTCTGAATATTTGGCTGCCCACATATCAGCTTGTATTATATTTGTCACTATATCCGTGTTTGCGCGCAATTCTTTAATGTATGTAACAATTCGTTTTAACATTCCTGGTATTTCCAGGAACAATTGTAGTGATTTATTCAAAGAAACATATGCACCATACAGTTGATGTGGCACAAGACGTAATCTATTATCGTCCATTTCTTTCTCAAAAGTCGTACCGATGTCAATCATTTCATGTTGTATGAAACCTTTACTCTGCAAAATTTGAAATCGATTGTACTCAGTTGATACATCGTTAAAAACTCCACTAAATTTTTCGAAGCATTTTTCGACATCTTTTAAACATGACTGTGTAATATTTTCTTCTTTTAAAAGCTCCAGTACATCTGCTTTTAGTTGTGGTAAATACACGGTTTTAATAAAATTATCTATAAATATTATAACATCTGTAACGATTTTTCGCGGTAGATTTGGATGGGCATACAACATTAAAATAAAATTTAAAATATGATTTAATATAATTTTCGGATCCATAATATAAAAAGTTCTTAACATTCATGAATTAAAATTTCTCGTACTTAAAAATATTCATGGATAAAGATAACTATATTATTAATTTTTGAATGTCCACATTCAGCTTAGTGGAGGCTGAGAACAGTTTCATCGGACCCAGTTTGTAGACTGACTGTTGTAAAAATGCCCATGCGTAATCAGATAGGAATGGCCATCTCCGAACAGCTGTTAGGCATTTGAAACACGCTTCGGTAGCTTTGACGATATCACTGCACGCAAAAAAATATAATGCCTCTGTAGTATATTATTAACAATCGGTTACAGCTTCTTTACGGCACTACCTCGTTTGTTACAAAGTTATTCTAGAAAAGCATATTGGCTCATCTATGCAAGTATACTCTTGTGGCATACCGTGGCGGTATGCCGCGTGAGCAACGGCAGCATGCTCGTATACAATTTTTTTTCAGCTATCGTCAAAAATACGTACACTAGGCACTAAGGCTCGGACGGTGTCCAGGTATCGCGCTCTGTGGTTTTTCTTCTTATCGGCTAAAATACGTGCACTAGATGGTGAGGGTCCGCGATTACGGTGTCTAGGTGTTGCGCTCCGTGGTTTTTCATCTTATCGACAAAAATACGTGTACCTGTTGCTAAGGATTGGCGATTACATTGTCCTGGTATTGCGTTCCGTAGTTTTTTATTATATTAGCTGAAATACGTCCATCAGGTGTTCGGGGTCGCCGATTACGAAATCCAGGTGTCGCGCTTTGTAGTTTTTTATCATATTGGGCGAAATACATGCTCCAGGTGTTCGGGGCTGCCGTCCTTCAGATTGACCTTGAAGTTCATTCCAAGGTCAAATACATTTGATCTTCAAAATTTATCCTGAGATAAAAACAAAAAGTTGACCTTGAAATGACCTTCAAGGTCGACCTCAAGGACGTCGACCCCGAACACCTGGAGCATGTATTTCGCCCAATATGATAAAAAACTACGAAGCGCTACACCTGGACTTCGTAATCGGCGACGCCGAACACCTAGTGGACGTATTTCAGCTAATATATTAAAAAACTACGGAGCGCGATACATGGACACCGTAATCGCCGACCCTTAGCACCTAGTGTACGTATTTTAGACAATAGCTGAAAAAATTGTATACGGACATGTTACCGTTGCACACGCGGCATACCGCCACGGTATGCCGGGAGAGTATACTTGCATAGATGAGCCGATATGCTTTTCTAGAATAGTTTGATACAAACGTGGTAGTGCCATAAAGAAGCTGCAACCGTCTGTTGAGCTAACATACTACTGAGGCTTTATATTTTTTTGCGTGTGTAGGTGTAACTTTCCTTATTGATAACGACATACGCTGTATGCCTCGCAACGCTCCCATGAAAGATCATGTAGGGCAAAATTGGTTGATCATAACTCGCCAACCATTCTTCGTACTCATTTACTTTAATATCTAAGTTTTCATGTCCCTGAAATAATGTAAGTAATGTAACAATTCATACATTATAATTGTAAACCATTTATCATATAATATACTTTACTTGCACTTGAATAATAAAGCACTTTGAAATGTCATCTTTTCGGAATGTTATTGTGCCCAACGTTGACTCTTTCCTCAATTTGAAAGATTTCGGCACTGTCATGCAAAGTGGGAGCAGTAATAATGCCAATATACTGCCATGACCTCCTGTACTTTATGAGGAATGTAAATAATAATATTCTTATTACACCAGACGAATCATTGGCAAGAAATACCCCAGCAATTGAAAAATAATTAAAAATAAAAGAAAATTGCAATTATTTCAATTCCATTTCTTGACCAGAATTATTGAAATGTATTGAAAATAATTGAGAATACTAATTTATTTCTATTATTTGTATTCACGAAATAGGTTATGTCATATAATGAATAGAAAATTAACGTTTTCTATTCATCACAAAGAATTGGGATAAATAGAAAAAAGCCTCATTGGGTACTATAGTTAAAAAGATGGAAAATCGTATATTGAAAGACCAATTCTTATTTTACTTATGTCAACTACGTTAAAAAAATTTCCAATTTTTTTTATATTAACTTTTTGCCATAAACAACTTAAATATTTTATTAAAATTAGATATTGGTATACAGTTGTTTAGTAAAAAAATATAAAAACAATTTTTTATTTAATGTAATGTTGCGAAATGTGAATAAGCGGTATGACCTACTGAGCGGTGCAACTCCCGCCTTCCCTACATTAAACCATAATGCTTTTGTCGTATTCAAACATACATGTTTATGACTGTTTACAATGCATTATGAAAGTTTACCTTCATAGATTATGTCGTCGTTAATTTCAATAAATTCCTTCACTTCTTTTATTCTTGACTTTTTGCTTATTGCAATGATTTTCGGGGCTATTTCAAGCCAAATTGTCGAAAACGCCGTGGAAGAAGTCTGTACACCGTTGTTAATATGTTCTTGAACAATTTTGTCGAAGTCAGATTCCAACTAGTAATATAAAGAAAAGAGTGTGTTTCAGTTCATAATTGTCAATACATACATGGTTTTTTAAATTTAATTTTCTCCAATGTTCAGTTATTCGCTACGCATAAATAACGTACCAGAACAATTCCAAGCGGTGGAACCAAACAGGGAAAACTTGCGAAACACGTTGTCAAAGGTAAGTCCTTTTTCTTTCCAGGTGCGATAAGTAATCTTGACCTTTCCTCATAAGTTTCCTCCCATTGACGTATTATATCAGTTGATGAGTACTTTTCACGATTAGAGTCGCAGATGCAATCCAACTCGTTTCCTTCATTCAAAAGTAAAAAATAAATGACATATTACGAGTATTAAAACACTGATATCAGAGAAATGCTACATAGAGAATCGAATTAATCCACTAGGGCCAAATTATGTTTTATAGAAAGTGACTGAGAATGGAAATGAAATGTTCCTCATACGTGTCCGTAAAGTGCGCTCTTTACGGATCATTTTTAGGGCATAAAGTACAATTTTACGGTCTCGTAGCGCTTGCTCATCCTTGCATCGGCTGTGCCGGTCCTCTGTCGCGCATCTCTACACCGGCCGTAAAATACTACTTTACGGCCATGGACCGGAAACTACTACTCATAAGAAAATTTACTGGCTTGAACTAATGGACAAATGTCTTGGACTAATCAATCAAACTATAAATAGTAATAGTAAGTCTAATTAAATTAGATTCTATTTAATATTATTTTTTTTTACACCTTCCAAACTCTGTTCGTTAACAGAAAAGTCTTCATTGTTTTCATTGCTAGTTAGTAATCCTGCTGTGCGTAGTTGTTTTCTTATATATTTATAATGATTATATAGGCAACCACGAGCACTCGTTGATTGTCTGCGAGTTGCTTTCAAATATGGCACATATATGAAATCTTTATCTTCGGTACTAAATAATTCCGTGATTTGGTCCCTCAGCTCAATAAATCGACTCGGTTTTATTCTGTGAATAAGAAATATAATATTACATAATTAATAAATATTACATCTAGAAAAAAGGGTAAATCCAGTTTTTATCTATCACCAGTGGCCCAAACGTACACGAAAGATTAAAAAATCATAACGAGGAAAAAGTATTAGAGAATTACAGAAATATCACAGATACATAAAAAAATGAATACATCTGAACCCAAGTAGAAAATTCGACCGGGTAAAAACCAGTTACTGGCAAGTTTGACTTGACACTGGCCAGTTTTTGAACATGCGTTCGACCCAAAATTCGCCTAGTGCCCCGAAATAATACTGAGCGAATAATAACTAGTATCTGTCCAGTTTTCACGAGAAATATCTTTAATAGGTACAGTATTACAATTCGAGAACTTAACCAGTGCCAATCTAGTGTAACTCCTCCTTGCACATTTTTGCATCAAGAAGGCCCTGGACAGCGATTTCTGGTAAAAACTAGTCAAGTAACTGCCTAGTTTTTACCAGAAATCGCTGGCCAGGGCCTCCTTTAGTTTTATACCAATCTAGTTTTGCCCTACTGCTTTTCTACCTGGGAATAGTAGTTGAATTATAACATCGTCACCTTATGTCATATGATTATATTTATTGTAATTAAACTCACGTATATTTAGAACAGTTTGTCTTGAATTTATTGTAAATTATTAAATCATTTAATTTATTATAATCAATGTATTGAGTATAGATAGATATAGTTCATTCTCATGGTATATTACCTTGTCTAAAAAATGCAAATAATAAAACGTATAAAAATGAAATTACTGTATGACTGCATCTACATGTCAAACATCTGTTACCTTCAGAAGGTAAGGATGCTTCATTATTTTCGAAATTAGTACCAGAATTATCTACAGAGTTATTGATATTTTCAACATTATCAAACTCTTCGACTTCTGTGATCATGACGTCAACACTTTGATCATTATTATTTACTATGCGTCCTTTTTCAAAATTGAAGTTTGCAATGATTTTAATTACTATGTCGAGTGGTTGTCCTTTCAATATTGTCGTCATACTGGCATCGTCAAGTGCAAAAAAATTGTGGTCACTGATATCTTTTGCTAAGTAAAGTGAAATAATTATTAAATTATCAGACATTATTTCATTTTTGTAAACTTTCAAGGAAGTAAAACAATTACACAAAGTGTATAAAAAATAACATAGCTTTATTAGTTTACAAAGTCTAAAAAACGAATAAAATAAGGCATGCTGTTTGCAATATTACATTCTTGTAAATAACTGTAAATATTTGAAAAAATTGTAAAAATGCTAAACATAAAAAATTTTACACAATTGGCTCTTGCAGAATAATTGCTGCAAGCTGTGTTTTTTGCCCACTCGACAAAAATCTCTTTTACGCTGTCTTCGCTTGTAACTTTCTGAAATATGTTTCTTAGTGGGCAAAAAACACAGCTTGCAGCCATTATTCTACAAGAGCCAGTTTTTAAAATTATTTATGTTTAGCCTTTTTACAATTTTTACTGCAGTTTTTTAGATGACTTGTGTAGAATTTATCTAATATATGCCTTGACATTTAGGTTAGGTTCCCCTACACGATTAACTTGCTCGTATATAGTATACATATTTTAATATTATATACATATGTACTCACATTTAAAAAGCTCCAGCATTTGCCGCAAATCCAAGTTTTGGAAAAATGCTTCCATATAATCACTTTGTGTTTTCCTTCGACTAATACGATGACACATATATTACACGAAAGGAATGTACACCCAACTCCATTAATTCGCGCAGGGAATCCCCGTGGTTTTCTTTGTTTCTAACATAAAGACGTATAGGCAAGAACAAGGACAAAAGTGGGGATTCCCTGCGCGAATTAATGGAGTTGGGTGTACTGTGTTCCTAAATGCGGGCGCACGTCTTTTCGAGAGGGAAAGAAGTATAGATGTCCTTCCGCATCGGGCGATAACTTTTCCATCTTTCCGTCAATACACTTCGTGATCGTTTCGGCTATCGTGCCACCACTTTTAGGGAAACGTATCGCCTAAATTAGGAAACTATTTGAATTACGGTGAGAGGGCTCATCTCGTTGCGATTTCGATCACCATGTGTACCACTTGGGTCACCGTGTTTCCTACAGTATTTTCAGTGCATTTGGTACATGAATATCAGCTTTTTATTTTTCATTAGTTCTTCGTTCCACTTATCGTAGATTTGAAAGTAGTTATTTTGTGTTCACCTTTACTTTCGTTTATTATTTGTGTTCTCTGACCCTTTATCTTTATATTGTTCTTCTATTTGACTGAGGACATGGAAGAAGAAGTAGAGCTGGAAAATGACGTAGAGTTGGCAGATATTCCTAGCGATACTGAGTCAACTGATAACCTACGTGACTCTGATTTTGATGATAATGATAGTTTGAACAGAAGGGATATGCGGGTAGAAGATAGTGAGGGAATCATTCTACTATTCCTGATGACGATTTTGCAGATATCTTAGAGAGTGATGAAAGGTGGATACAATCGCGAAAAGTAAAATCCGATGCTCCCTTTACTAGGGATGTTGGACCTAATATTTCCGATAATTTATCACCATCGCAAGTATTTTTCTGTTTATTTTCAGACGTTTTGTTAAGTTTGATTGTTCAAGAAACAAATCGTTATTTGCAACAAAAGCAATTCAAGCAATCACCTACCACTAAGGAGGAATTGCTGATTTTTTTGGGAATCAATATTTTAATGGGTGTCAAAAAGTCTCCTTCCTATCGAAATTACTGGTCTGTTAATCCTCAACTGAATGATCATTACATCAGCTCTTTGATGTCAGTTACTCGTTTCAGATTTTTTCTGGGCAGTTTGTACATTTCAGATAATAATACAGAACCCAATAAGGGTGAAGCAGCTTATGATTAATTATATAAATTGAGACCTTTTTTAGATGAATTGAGCAAAAATTTTAATAAATTTTGGAAACCGAACAAATATCAAAGTGTCGATGAATCGATGATTAATTTTAGAGGTCGCAGTAGCATGAAGCAGTACATGCCTCTCAAGCCCATAAAGCGTGGATACAAATGCTGGGTTCGAGCAGATGCATTGGGCTATGTGTGCGAATTTCAGGTATATACGGGTAAAACTGAAAGTACCGAAAATCAGTTGGGAGCAAGAGTTGTCAAAGACCTTACACGAGAGTTAGTGGGTAATAATTACCATGTATACTTTGATAATTTTTTCACCGGTGTAGATCTCATGATATCTTTGAGAAAGGATAACATTTTTGCTTGTGGTACTGTGCGTCAGAATCGACGAAGATTGCCAAAAAGTACTATACCTGATAAACAAATGACCTATGGTCAAAGCGATTTTCGAACATCCAATACGGGTATTAGTTGGGTCAAATGGATGGACAAGAAGGTTGTCTACCTTCTTTCTAATTATCACGACCCTCGAGAAACTGTATTGATAAAGCGTAAACAAAAAGATGGCACGTTTAAATCCATCAGTTGTCCGGTCATGGTTTCTGATTACAACACGCATATGGGCTATGTTGATAAGGCAGACCAACTCTTGTCAACATATAAGATTAATCGAAAGTCCAAGAAATGGTGGCTCAGAATATTCTTCCATTTCTTGGATGTCAGTGTTGTCAATGCATATATTTTGTACAAAGAGAGGGGCTTGAAACCAACATTAACTTCGAAAGAATTCAGATTGCGTTTAGTAGATGAATTAGAGGGACACAAATTACCAACTTTAAAAGGTAGAAAACGCCCAGCTGGTGAAGTTTCTGCTTACAAGCCACAAATGTCTGTGCAGAAAAGACGATATCAATCGGTTCATATGCCTGAAATTACCGCTTCATCCAAACGCTGTACTCAGTGCAGTACGAAAGCTGACCAAAAGCAAAAGTACTGGATATATAAAATTTGCAATGTACCACTTTGCTTATTGCCCAGAAGAAATTGTTTCAGCGCGTATCATTCCTAAAGGAGGGATTTTATTCAGGCATTCAGCTTATTCATTTAGTTTCATTTTTAGTTTATTTCATTTAGTTTATTAAAACAAAAACACAAAAAAAAAAAACAAAAAAAAAACAAAAAAAAACAAAAAAAACAAACAAAAAAAGGATTTTAGAAAATCAATATCTCTCCAAATATTCTTCCCACATATTGGTTCCTCCATTTCGAATGTTTAAAAACAGACAATTCGTAATCAGCAACCCCAAAAACCCCTGAGTAAGGAATTTCAAATAAATCCGATGAATTTGTAAACATTAATCTGCCATATTGTTTCCGCCATTTTGACTTTCTCAAAACCGACTTCAAATTCGTAATCAGCGACCTCAAAAACTCCTGAGTAACGCGTTTGAAGTAAAACCGATGAATTTTTAAAAATTCATCCGTCATATTCCATCCGCCATTTTGAATTTTTCAAAACTGACTTCATATTCGTAATCAGCAACCACAAAAACCCCCGAGTAACGAGTTTCAAGTAAATCCGATAAATTTTTAAAAATTCATCCGCCATATTGTTTCCGCCATTTTTAATTTTTCATAACCGACTTCAAATTCATAATCAGCGACACCAAAAACCCCCAAATACCAAATTTGGTTCCAATTTACCCTTTAGTGCGTTCAAAAATGATTTCTTTCTCAAAAATCAACGATTTTTAAAATTTACTTATTTATAATTGTTAATAATTATGCGTAATTGCATTTATTATCCTTTTCGTTACGTACTTAAAAACCCCGTCTACCACTTTCAAAAGATTTTTTGAATATTACTTTGAAGGCATTGAAACTAGAGAGGAAAGTTGAGAATAAAAAAGGTGGTAATCTGGGCAACCACCATGCCGCAAAGGGTTAAATAAAGTCGCGATAAAAAATATTATGCTACAGAGAACCATAGAAATGTTCGTATTCCTGGCTGCCTTTACTTTCGTCTTGTGAATTCACGAACGCCGCGCATGACATGTAATGATTCAATTGAACATACACACCGTCACTAAAGTCGTGCGATATACGAATGAATGCTTAGTACAATTGATGCGTAATGTATGGATACTTATGAGTTATTATGGCATAATGTAGACATAATAATTGCGGAGCTGTGGTCACTACCCTGTACGCGGACCTTTTTTCGATTATGTTCCCTCAGCGGAGGGAGTAATATGGTATATAGTGCGAGATGTAGTAAGAGTGTTTATCTTCGTTGTAAGACTGACCTGAATACCTTACATCATTACTGTGGAAATTTAAATTTGTCGCTTGTAGTGTAGTTTCATAGAACATGGAGTATTTGAGTAGCGTTACGGGTGTCTGCAACCATCTTACATTGGTGGCACTCGTCCTTTGGCACGGCTTATGCGCTCTTTAGTCTTTGCTTTACGATCACTAAATTTGTTTTTGTTTTTGCTATTATTTAGTGATCGACTTGCTTTGTCTTTCTAACTAACTTGGACGTAACTACTGATGACCTCGAGCTAACTATACTGTGATATGTATCACATGTTATTGACGTAAGTTTGAATTTAAAAGAATGTGAAATGGAAGCTGTATTGACGAAAGCGTAGGTAATGATACTGACTAACGAGTCTGAAAGGAATGAGTATGAGATTGCATTTGCTTGTTGAGTTATGGCACCATGTGATAGTGCCTTGCGAATCCCAAAATCTATTAATGTGGAGTAGTTCATGACGTGTGAAGAGTTCGATGATGAATTGAATGGGTTATGAAAATATCGATTCTCGTAAAGTGTACGAGTCCACAGACTTCGTACAGGGGGGAGAATGTTACGGACAGAATCGATGTTTTATCGACTGCGGTACCCGGCGTAGGTTTTTTCCCACAAAGGTGGTTTTCCCTACGCCATTGCACACCCGAATGGGGGTACCTCTTAAAATGAAGGTGTCCTGTTAGGAAAATTATGTAAAGGCCCTTCAAAATGGTGACGATCTCGATAAAATTATTTGTAATTCGAATAATATAATATCGATGTATAAAACGACGTTGCAGTCTAATTAAATGTTTGAGAGTTTGAAAAATCGAACTAAGATGTGAAAAAGTGACGATCGGGTAGGAGAGAACGATTCGGAACGTCGTCGGGTTAGGAAGTCCGCGTCGCGATCGGATCGTCACCGCGGGATCGGAATAAAGTTGATTTTTAGTTTGTGACCGATCAAATTGCGCGTTTTATTTCAAAGCCCTCCCACCAATAGTATCACTATAGTAACAGAAAATACAAAAAAAAAAACGATAAAAATGCGTTAACTAAAAAATCAATGAGATCGAGGTGGTAACTTGGGCTACCACCATGCCGCAAAGGGGTAAATGTGTTAATAAAAACTATGAAATGTTAATTAATTACTGAAATAAACGACGAATAAAAATGCTGTAAAAACTTATGTAAATGCACTTACGTTCTTTTCTCTCTGAAATTTCACCGAGGCACTATGTAAGTACGTCTTTGGTTATAGGCTAGTCCGAAACAAAATGACGGCCGCAATGATCATTTTTTTCAGAAACCGTAGATTGTAGAGAAAATTTTCTTACAAATGTCTTAGAATTGGAGAATGAATACCCTCAAATTTTGTCAGAATGTTTTGATGCAATTTTTGATTTTTCGAAAATTCGAAAAAACGAAATTTTAAAAAATTCATTTAAACGGTCTGGTAAATTTTAGAGTATTCTTTCACTAATTCTAAGACATTTTTGTTCTAAGAAATTTTTCTCTAAAGTCTATAGTTTCCGAGAAAAAAATTAGTTAAATTTTTTTGCCCGAAGTGACCAAATTCAATACTTCGTCCAGACCTAAGGTCTGGGTCGAAGTAATATGCAATGTACGAAGTACAAAAATTCACCCACATGCGTAATTAAGTAAATACAAAACAATATAATAAAACGCACGTGAACGCGTGACAAGACGTCAGGAAATAAAAATATATGGATATTCGTCCAGAATAACGCGTCGCAAAATTCTAACCAGGGCTTACCCCAGTTGTACATACCGAACGACCAGATGTTTATGTCGATCTTTCTTCTGCAAAATCAAAACATATATTTAAATTCAATGTTAAAAATCATTTGAATATTATCCTTCGAACGAGCACGAGATTAAACGTGCATAAAATGTTAAATTAATTATTAAATTACCATTCACGTTTCAAACTAATCGCTGGAACTGCAATGAAATAAGATTAAGAGAAAATTAAAATTGAGGAAATAGTTATTACGAATACGAAATTAAACTGTATAACATTAAATTGTTTAAATCATTACCTAACAATTAACAAAAATTAAAATGAAGAATTATTTTATTTAAATTTTTCTATTAATCCAGTTACGTTCGCTAATTTAAATTTGTTTGCAATATATATTATATTTAGTTCGAACACATACTGTGGAATTATTTGGCCTGATATTGTTTATACCCGACGAAAACACACTTGCTTGGCCTGAAAAGAAATGGCCTGCCAGGCCGTGTTTTGCACTTCACGTAGCGCTGATTATTATCATGTACTTCCTTTTTTTATACCCGTACGATTGAGATTACGGAAAATATTTCATTACGTGTAAAACCATTTTTGTTTAGAATTTTGTGCTCTTCACATTGTATTCGAAACATTTTTTTGAACGATGCGTATTTTGCGTGATAATTGTAAAAAGACTGAAAAAAAAACTTTTTTCGCTTTCGATTTGTGTGACCATATCTATCCGAAGATTTTCCGTTTAATTTAATTTGTATTGTATTACATTAACTGGCAAGGATATCTACCACGGATATTGTTCAAACAATTGCATGACTCCTCACACTTTTACTACTATTTCGAAATTTCACATCATACATTTAATTGCACAAGAAGATGAACCTGAATATAATAATGCTGTTAATTTTATATCAGGAAATGAATAATTTATCTCAAATAAAGATAAACGACTTAAAGTTGTACATTTATTTTGTTAAATATTTAAAACTTATATATATATATATATTTATTATAGTCACTTGTGACTATCCTGTAATACATAAGTTATTAAATAAATGTATCATCTCTGTATGTACATATATACATAATTCTGCTAATCAATAATAAAAGTTCAGCTGTGCAATACCAGACACTTTTATCATGGTACCACGTTAAGTGGAAACGTGAATTTCTTCATATAGTTTTTCATGTTTATTAACCTCGGAGTTATGTTATAAAAAATTTGTTATATATTGTTTGCAGATTCAAAGGTTTTTCTTGCCTTTTCCGTTAAATTATTCACTGCATCTTCTCCAGCTTCGTCAACTAGTGACCTAAAATGTCCCTGGTCCTTGCAGAGTAGTCGGTAAGGATGGTCAAATTCCTGCAATACATTCAAATTCATGTTATTAATATACCGATTCTATTAATCGACTGAAATGGTTGGTCATTGAATGTGGGGATTTTGTATAGTATATTATACTACATTGTTTTTTATTTTTATTGTAGATTTTTAAAGATCCGGGAACGATTAACGCAACATATTATTGGAAGAGGCCGGCCCCCCGATATCACACAATATATACCATACATTATTACAATTTAAAAAACATATTAAATGTAATTTTGCAATTATTCAATTGAATCGAAACATTTTATTTGAACATTGTATTTATATAAGAAAAATTTCTTGTGCAAGATTCAAGTTTACATTTTTAACTGTTTCCAGAATCTGCAACGGTACTTCATCTTATCAGTACTAATCACTTTCCGAATTTCCCGGACATAAATATGTACGAACCTTTCTCAACAAACAAAATTTGAAAACTGAATGGTTTGCGAGCGTCTTTGTTCTAGCACATATCTCGTGTTTATTTACATTTTTCTCTTCCTAATTGAGGAGATACGATATTACATGAAAATAAAATAATCACTTACAGCATTTGTTACAATTTTCATAAGTATCCAAAACCAACAAATTGAAGTACATTTAAATGTTTTTTAAGAGTTTGAAAGGAGGTAATGAATTTGTATCGTACATATGGTTATTATAATCCGTTTCTTTTTCTATAGGATGTAGAGGTGTGTACTTTTTCAGGATTATGCCGTAAAACTATTTAAGTAAATCTATTACAGTATTCTTGTAGCGCATCAAAAGCCCTTAGAGGGCGCGTCTATAAATTATGTTGCCATTTGGTGAGGTGGGGTAGGAGGAGGAACAACTATAAAAAATATTCATAATAAACGTCATTTAACTTATCGGGTTAAATGTAGTTCATGGTTTACAAACGTAGTAAGTTACATTACTTATATCGCTCGTCTCCCTTGATATAATGTATTGTAGACTTATCGAAGAAATGTATTTTATAACATTTTCAAAACCTTAATTTTATTATAGATGATATTTTGGAAGACAAAAAGCATTATTGTTATTGAAAGAAAAGTTACATTTGCAAAAATGATTTGTTAAAATACTTTTGTTAATGGCTCAAATTTTCGGATTTTACACATTTCTAAAGCTAACGCAAAATATCTCTATTAAAGAAAACTGAGTTGTTATTAGATTTTGTGAATAATTTTAATGTTTTGGACAGATTTGTAAAAATGCATACGGTGTTGTTGTAACGGATCTTTTTCTCGAGAAAATAAGCCAACATTCGTTAAAATCCATTCATATTTAAAAATCGTTTAAAATTATTTTTATGCTTTCTTTTTTACAACAATATCATTAGTAATGAAAACTAAATTCTTGGAAGTGTTATAAAATATTTTTCCTATCATATCTGCAATATATGATATCCTGGGAAAAAACTACCTTAAACGTATTACCTTCTCAAAGAAATATCTGAAGCGCGTTGCAGATTCATCGTTTCGATGTCAGTGCAACCATTTTAACATAAAATAATCATTTTATATAAATGATGTTTTATAAAAACTAAATGGTAAAGTCATTTAGCTTTACGTATTATGATCTATTTTACGTTCGTTATGTTCATATAATGTATTATGTTCGATGTATCACGAGGACGCCCTTGGTCTGTATGGGTGTGTCACCCATTGTTGATCTTTTCCAATAATGAATTAAGGTAACAATATTAAAAATGGAATAGTAAATTAATGAAAACGTTAGTCCGTATATGGTGAGAATTTCGAAACTGATGAGCGAAACTATACACATCGCATAATCACTGCAAATGATAACATTGTAATTTATTGTTTGCTTACCACTAAGCGACCTTTATCCATCATCATCACTCTGTCACTGTCAATAATCGTATCTAATCGATGGGCCACAATAAGCACTGTAGACGATTTAAAATTTTCTCGTATAGCCTTTTGGATTAATTTTTCAGTTTCTAAATCCACGTTAGCCGTTGCCTCGTCTAATACCAGAATACGATTATTGCGCAAAATTGCTCTGGCTAAACAAATAAGTTGTCGCTGTCCTACACTGTAATCGGTGCCCTTGGTAGAAACCTCTATGTCCAGACCTAACCTCCTCTCTCTAAAGACATTTTTAAGTTGGACCTTAAATGTAAGAAATATTATAGTTTAGTTGTTGTATTACAGTCTATATTATAATAATATTGAAGTATTTCTTATTAATTAAAATGAAACTTCACACTGAAGACATGCACTCCCCGGCAATCACTTTTGCCATGCCAAAGCCGAAATTTATTAAACTTCAAAGTTTAATATCTTTGCGAAAAATTATCGTAGCTGAAAAAATCGAACGGCATTTCAAAGGTTATTGCAATAGCTTTTATTTGAGTCGAGAAAAAATCGAAAAGACGCAAAATTCAGATTTTTATAGATAAAAAACCAACAAGAAAAAATACGATATTTTTTATCTTTAGTTAATTATTTGCCAATTTGAAATAAATAATAGTAGGGTAAAGAAACTAACGGGGTTTTAAAGGTATGGTTTTTACCTTTGAAATGATGGCTCGCCCATTTTTGTGCGACCTTTCAGACCGTAGTTATGACTATTTTTTAAAAAAACATGATTTTTTTAATTTTCTTATTATCTCAAAAACTAAGAGAGATAGAAAAAAATGTTACATACAAAAAATACTCGTTTTTAGGTAGAAAAAACCGAAATAAAGTCAAAATTTCAAAAATAAAAAAGTTTTTTCATTTTTTTTAGGTAAAAATTTGTTTTAATTTCTCATTTTATAATACAGTTATAGTTAACATAGTTCTTTATTCAAAGTTATACATACGAACAAATTGCAGCGTTACTTTTAAAAATGTACATATTATACTGACACAACATATACGTGCAATAATTGTACTGCAAATTATTATATTACCCAATAATTATTTTTGGGTCAAAAAGGAAAATGTTTGTAAGACGAAGAATAGGTGAAAAGTATGCATCTAACTGCATCGTACCCACTGTGAAACATGGTGGTGGTTCAGTGCTTGTTTGGGGCTGTCTTGCGGGATCAAAAGTTGGCGATTTAGTTAAAATTGATGGCATCATGAAAAAAGAAGAGTATAAAGATATTTTAGAAGAAAATGTTGTTCCATCTGGTAAGCATTTATTAAAATCTAAATTTATCTTTCCCAAAGCACACATCCAAACTCTGTAAAGGCTATTTAAATTCGCTGAAAAAGAAGAAAACTTTGCAAGTTATGGAATGCCCCCCCCCCTTCCCAATCACCTGATCTTAGCCCTATCGAGCTGTTGTGGGAAGAGTTTGATCGTGCAGTAAGAAAAATTCGTCCCAAATCAAAATCTGATTTATGAAATGTCTTACAACGAGAATGGAACAATTTGAAAGACGATATTTTGAATAAGCTTGTCTCAAGAATGCCACGCTTATGCAAAGCCGTGATAAGAAGCAAAGGTGGTCACTTCGATGAAAAAAAATTATAACCTGTATTATAAGTTAAAATTTGTTGATGTTATACATTGTGTCACCTATGTATGTATTATAATTTTGAGCAATTTATCATGACATATTATGTCATATGTATGTGTTCTGTGTACGTTATAAAATAAAAATTCTACAATTAAGAAATAAAGATTTTTGTTGTTTATTGAAAGAATTTGTTATGTAATACATAAATCAAATATATAATAATTTTACAAAACATTTCGTAGTGCCCAATAATGCAGAAAAATATTTCCTTATCATTAAAATATTGATGTGTACATTTGTAAAAGTAACGCTACGTTTTGTTCGTATACATAACTTTGAATAAACAACTATATTACATATAATGAGAAATAAACAAAAATTTCTACCTACAAAAAATGAAGAAAAAAATTGTTTTGATTTTAAAAATGTTGACTTTATTTTGGTATTTTCTACCTAAAAAGGAGTATTTTTTGTAGGTAATATTTTTTTCTATCTCTCTTAGTTTTTGAGATAATAAGAAAATTTAAAAAATCATGTTTTTTTATAAAAATAGTCATAACTCCGGTCAGAAAGGTCGCACAAAAATGGGCGAGCGATCATTTTAAAGGTAAAAACCATACCTTTAAAACCCCGTTAGTTTCATCACCCTACTATTATTCGTTTCAAATTGGCAAATAATTAACTAAAGATAAAAAATATCGTATTTTTTCTTGTTGGTTTTTTATCGATAAAAATCTGAATTTTGTGTCTTTTCGATTTTTTCTCGACTCAAATAAAAGCTATTGCAATAACCTTTGAAATGCCGTTCGATTTTTTAAGCTACGATAATTTCTCGCAAAGATATTAAACTTTGAAGTTTAATAAATTTCGGCTTTGGCATGGCAAAAGTGATTGCCGGGGAGAGTACATATACTTTATTCTCAGGTCAAACTGTAACTCACAGATTACAAAATATAACTACCGTAGAACCTCGGGACATCGAAGCCACCAGCCTCGGCATTTCGAAGTCATACGCGGTACAATATTTACGGCACATGGCACACATATCGATAGCGAGGAAAACACCTCGTCAACCTACGGCACTGAAAGTTTCGCAGAACATATGCGCACTAAAACTATCAAGTCCCGAGTTACCCAGTCCCGTGAATTTAGAAGTCCCAAGGTTCTACTGTACGTTTCTATCCAACAACAAAAGAAGTGCGAACATTCCAAATACTACTCTCTAAATTTCTTGGACCGAAATTTTCACTCTAAAAAGAGTAAAAGCTCACTCTAAAAGAGTGAGAACCGTCACTTCAAAGCAAAGAGTGAAGGAATTCACTCCAAATGTTGGAGCGAAAATTCATTCTTCGCGTAGAGTGAATATTCGCTCTATGTGGAGTTAAAATTCACTCCAAAGAGAGTGAGATTTGTCATTACTAAAAGTGCAATTTTCTTGCAGAAGTGGATTTTTATATACACTGAAATTCAAATATAAGAAGTATGATTACATTTTCCCTATTCTCTGCTTATATAGAGTCTGGACCAGTCCGCACTGTGGAGTCTGGACCAGTCCGGACTGGTCTTTCACTGCCTATCCAGTCTGGACCCTGCAGTGATAGATCTGAAGCCATAAGTTCTTGTAGAATACTTCGATTGCAGAATATATTTTTAAGATATTTACGGTATCTGAGTCATCGCATTATTTCCGTCAGACGACAAATATATATGTGTGACCTTGAAGTGCGGCGTGGAACTTTTTAATTCTTTGTTATACATAATTTGAAACACATCTTCAGAAAGGCCTCTGTAAGCTCCATTCCAAAAATGCTCCTCTTTCGTACCTCGAATATTGAAACTTTTTGTATGCCATTTGGTTACATATGATGACCCAATAATCCCTGCAAAATTTCAAAGTGAGCATATTCCCCGTTTCGGAAATATGAGGGGTCAAAGTTGACTATGTCCAATAAACAATGTACATCAATTTCACATTTATACTCGAATAATAATGTTAACAAAAAATCAGACGATATGGTTCTTTACAGATTTTTGGCTGCTGATTACGAATCTGAATTCAGATTTTGAAAATTCAAAATGGCGGATCGAATATGGCGGACGACTTTTTTGAAAATCGATCTAATGTGCCTAAAAATTATTACTCGGGGGTTTTTGGGATCGCTGATTACGAATCTGAAGTCATTTTTTTAAAATTCAAAATGGCAAATCCAAAATGTTGGACGATTTTTAAGAAATCAAATGCAATTCGCTTGAAACACGTTATTCTGAAGTTTTTGGGGTCGTTGATTGCGAATCGGCAGTTAGTTTTTCAAAATTCAAAATGGCAGGTCCAATATAACGGGTGACTTTGCTTGAAACTCGTGAGCTTAAAGTTTTTGTAGTCGATGAAGTTGAATCTAAGGTTGAATTGATATTGAAAAGCCACTAAGCTTTCTTTGTCGCTGCATTAAATCTGTTTTGACTCTGCATAGGAAACAAAAGACAATCTAAAAACAATCAATGTTTTAATGCATTGTTTAAGACATCTTATTTGAATCGTGGGCTTGTGAAAGTAATAAAATAAATGTATCTTTAGTGTTGAAAATCTCGAATTTATAAAAGATTTCAGCCTATATTCAAAAACCATAAAAACGAAAAACTATCAGCAGATCAGTATTTCATTGATTTCCATTCCATTGTACATCTTATTTGAATCGTTTGCTTGCAAATGTGATAAAATAAAAGTATCTTGTCTTGGTTGGAGTATTGCATCTTGCCTTTGTTGGTTGGATTTTTACAAGTTGCCGTTGTTGGTTGGATTATACTATCTTACCTTTGCCGGTCGGATTATTACATCTTGCCTTTGTTTGTTGGATTTTACGATCTTACCTTTATCGGTTGGATTATTACATCTTGCCTTGGTTGGAGTATTGCAGCATGACTTTGTTAAGCTTTAACGTGTTTCAAGGGAATTGCATTTGATTTTTTAAAAGTCGTCCGCCATTTTGGATTTGCAATTTTGAATTTTTAAAATATGACTTCAGATTCGTAATCAGCAGCCAAAAATCTGTAAAGAACCATATCGTCTGATTTTTTGTTAACACTATTATTCGAGTATAAATGTGAAATTGATGTACATTTTTTATTGGACATGGTCAATTTTGACCTCTCATATTTCCGAAACGGGGAATATGCTCACTTTGAAATTTTGCACGGATTATTGGGTCATCATATGTAACCAATTGGCATAAAAAAACTTTCAATATTCGAGGTACGAAAAAGGGGCATTTTTGGCATGGGGCTTACAGAGGCTCTTTCTAAAATTAAAAAAACTCTAAAGCTAGAGTGAAATTTCACTCCATACAGAATGGCTCAGTTTTCACTTCAGCTTGGAGTGAAATTTAGAGAGTTCTTTTATAATATATTCATTGCAATATATTATGTATTAAGGGTGCCATTATTGATATACGACGAGTGTGAAGTTTGTCGCCGAGGCAACGGAGGCAACAATTCTACTCGATGCAGATCGTTATTTCCCACGTAACAGATACAATATTTTTGTAATGCCACTTTAAATACTATTACTAAAAGTCTGCAATTCTTTCACACTTCAAATTAAAAATGCGTAGGGAAATTAGATAGCGCGAAATGCTAACCTAGCCAGTAACTGACAGCCTTCTATCAGTTTTATAATAGGACTATATATTTAATAAAAGTTCAATGAATCGCGTACGAATTTCTTCAAATGAATAAGATTCATGTGCTAACATTTGACCCGATGTTCAGAAATTCTATTTAGCATTTTATATAACGTGAATTTCTTTGTTTGTGTATGGATTAAGAACCATATTATAGTTTCGTAAATATCGGATACTGTTTAACCATTGTTTAACTGTTTCATGTTGTAATCTGTATCTGACCCTGCAGGGTTTCAGGCTACCCACTATTCTGCAGAAGAATAATTGTTGTTTGAGTCGAAATCATAAAGATCAGTAATTCCGATCGAAAAAAAGTTTTAAAAAGTATATGTTGTATAAAAGATGTATAACTAAGCTTTGGAGATTACATATTATTAATAATGCCCTATTTGATAATGCGCATCAAATATTCACTTAAGAAATACATTATAATAAATGATTAAAAACACAAATTAAAGGAATGCATTCCTTATAACAATACCTCTTCTAGAGCATTCCACATGACTGCATCACTATACTTGTAAAATGGATCCAAATTAAACTTAAGTGTGCCTTTAAATAAGACCGGATCTTGAGGAATGACACATATTTGTTTCCTTAAGTTATGGAGCAACATATCCGATGTTTTTTTACCGTCAATTATTATATCGCCCTCGTTAATAGCCAACCTGTGCAAAGCCGATATCAATGATGACTTGCCAGCACCGGTTCTTCCAACGATCCCTATCTATAACATTAATTTTATTAAGATTATAAATCTAATAGTATAATAAGAAAATAATAATACAAGCTGATAACTTGTGTACATTATAAAGAAATATGTAAATTATTTTTATTTTTACATATTTCAGTTTTTTACTATAGAAATTGTTCAATTCGCTTTATTATTCTTTATAGACAATTACTCTTCCACTTTTTTCTATGCAGATTATATACATAATGAATTATTCAGATCTAGTCATAGAAAATGCATGTTATCGTTAATTATATTCTCAAAAAAATTAGAACCAAAAATACGTCTGTTATATAATAACCGATCATTTGTTTAAAAACGGCCTTCCGTATTGGATACGTTATTTTGAATTTTTAAGTCAGGTCCAAATTTTGTAATCAATGAACCCATTAATTATATAAATTGTGACAAAGTCACGATATTAAATTGCTGGAATATTAATTATATTTGGGCGAAAACAATAGGCGTCGTAAGAACTGCAAGTTCTCTCTCGGCAGTGGGAGCGAGAGGCATGCGAGTTGCGCCGGCCCGGGTAGTGGTAAGAGAAGGACGCTCGATCTCTCCCGTCGATCGCCTTATGTGTCGGCGACGGCGTCTGCCATCTGATCACGCGTGTGTGCATGTATACAGGCGCTACACACACTAGCGCGTTATATTACGCACCAATTAAGTATTCAAAATTTAAAGGTAATTAGCGAGTGAGGTGGAAATTCGTCATCGGTCAGTACGGTCGTGATAGCGAGACAATAAGTAATAAAGAAAATCGTCGCGTCGGTGGCAGAGTTGACGGTTGTTATTTTTTTGCTGTGGTGTGGTGTGGAGTCAGGTGAGGGTGCCAGCAGCAATTGGTGAGAGAGAGTGAGAGAGATAAGAAGGTAGCGAGAAAGAGAGAGAGAGAGAGGAAGATAGGGCGAGAAACAGAGAGAGACAGGAAGAGGAGAAGAAAAGAAAAGGTAAGGCGGCATAGCCGAAGGATTAAACTAATAATCATTTAATACCAAAAATTTAACGATTCGGACCGGAAGTGGCGAGATAGAAACGGGATACACATGTGATTGTTTTTTTTTTTGGTTGTCTGTTGGATGATTGAGGTGATTGAGTATTGTACCGGAAGTGGCGAAAATCAACGGAAAATCGAAAAACCGTTTTTTTAGTAATTAATGAATAGACCGGAAGTGGCGAAAAATCGAAAGACCGTTTTTATTAATTAATGAATAGACCGGAAGTGGCGAGTAGCGATTCGAAGTCGAAAGATCGTTTTTTTTTAATTCGTGAGTGGGTCGAGGGTGGCGAATTAAAATCGAAGGATCGGGTTTTCTTTTCTTTTTTAACTGATTATTAAAGTACCGAGTCAGACCGGAAGTAGCGAGTGAGTGATAAAAACCAATCGAATAATTTTTTATCTATTGAAATATTGAGACCGGAAATAGATAACAACGGATAAAATCATAAATTTTGTTTTGGGGAAATTAAGAAACCGGAAGTGAAGGCGAGCGGTTGACGTGGGTCGCGAGGAGGGTAGAGAGGAAGTGTGGGGAGGTGGTGTGGAAGCTAGGACCGGGAATTTCCACTTCCGGCAACGTGGGCCTAGGAGGATAACAGTCGGACCAGTTTAGCGGAAACCGCATTTTCGGGTCGCGTCCAACAACAGAAATTTTTTTGTGCAATTGAGAATTTTATATGTACATGTATTTTTTTATGAAACTAAATAAATGAAATAAAGGAAAAATTCAACGTTACAAAATACCAATATAATTTTAACTGTATATATGATTGGACGGCCTGCCCATTAATAGGAGGTTACGACATCGACTCAACTAAGAGCATAGTAAATTCATTAGCAGATGTTTTAAAGACAGACTTCGATCCAATGCATGTAGTAATACTGCTGTGCTAAATTGTGGCACTAGGGAGTAATTTGTTGGCTTTGACTTAATGCTTCGGCAAAAAATTAATTCATTTCACATATGTCGAATAGAATGGCGGTTGTGCCTGCTTATTATGTATCAAATCCCCAATGTAACAAAGAACAATAAGCAGATAATAAACTCGGAAAACTAATAATACAGGACCACGTAATAAAAAAAAAATTTGAAAACTGAAAGGCGACTAGGTGATTCTTATAGATTTTTAGCCGCTGAATCCGAATCTGGGCACAGAATTTGTTCATCACATCTGAGATTGTTTTTATGTGAGGTTATAGTGTGTAAAATTGCTCTTTTTACGCATGCGTATTTGCACATTCAGTACATAAAATAATGTTTCGATTTATGAATGAAGTGGAATTGTGTAATTCTTGTAGAATTTTCTCCGTTGAATCCGAATGACAAGATTTAAATACCCTTCTTTTAACGTTACAGAATGGGCCAGAGGGGTGGGAGCTTAGATATTACGATTGGGCAGCAAAACCGCCTTTAACTCCCTGACGACGAGTCGATGAGAAGCCGCCAGTCTTCGGCTTTATATGTAATACTGCTGTATTCTAGTCCGTTAACGTCATTACAATGCACTAACGAATTTTCTATCGAAAAAAATTTCCTGAGAGATTGGTCTCTAGTCCTGTAAAAAGTGATGTTCCTGGAGCTAATAGGTTCTTTTCCTTCAGTCTTGATACCAAAAGTTCTGCCAATTCTTTCCACAATCCTAAAGTGATGCTTTGCTTGCTTTTGAAGTGTGTCCGTTTAAATCGTACAAACAAAAGTAACAATCACTTTCATGGTTTTCGGGTGCTGTCCATTCCATTTGTGAAGAAAATGGCATTGACATTACATCTTCGCCCAGGACACAGGCGTGATATGCAACTAGAACATACAATTTTCGGATACCACGAGTTATTCATATCTTGCATTGATTTACCGAAATATTTCTCATAATATCGTTTGATAACAAGGGAAAGCCGTTTCCGACTTTTAATTGTAGTATATACTCCGTAAACGAAATTTGACGTTCCTTTAACATTGAATTACAAAAAATGTTTGCAGCTACGGCTCCGGGTTAAAACCTTGTTTGCTTGCTTCAATATATGGTAGATGATAAACAACATTAATCGAGTGTAAAAGGACTTTTTTAATGAAAATCGCTGCTGGGTTCTCAGTAGCTGAATTTCCTGTCAGTTTCAGTTTCAAAAATCTACAAGAATTACATAATTCCACGTCATTCTCGGGTCGAGACGTTATTATATAGTTAATGTCCAAATATTCATAAAACCAGCAATTTTACGCACTACAACCTCAAAATAAAAAAAATCTCAGACGAGATGGGCAAATTGTGTACCCGGATTCGGATTCAGCGGCTAAAAGTCTATAATGATCACCTAGTCGCCTTTCAGTTTGCAAAATTTTTTTTATTTTGTTGTCCTGTGTAATTAAACTCGTTTATCGCGGGCCAAACGTGTCGAAAAATCCATTATATATGTTTAAATATTAAAATTTCTGAAAAATTGTATAAGTTTAAAATCATTTTTAATGTCTTTCGAGATATTTGCCTTTGTATCTTTGACCTGAAATATATGAGTAATTCCGCGATACTTTTAATATTTAGGAAACTGTATATTTACAAGACGAATTTAATAGAATTGATGAACAAAAAAAAAATGTTGATATGAATTAATTGTCGAAAAATATCATACACTAGTTTTGGTGGATGGAGAATAATTAGTTTTGCGTGAAAAAAAATTGAAATTCGTCATATTTAAAGATTTGTGCAGGAAACTGTCCTATAATTCTTTTCTTTCGTCCAAAAAATAAAATGTGCTTGTTTATGAAAGACCGCACAAATTTTTCTGTACTATCACTTGATATTGTACTTTCAACCCATGTCATTTTTAAGAAGGTGCCTGCCTCCTGAAATGAAATATAAAAACAAAAATAAAAGAAACTAAATTTTTTCAGAAAACATTTTTTTACATTTCATCGTTTGGAAAAAGTGCGTTTCGAGATTTCAAAAAAAGTAAAGCATGAGTGTATTCCTTACATAAAAACGGTTCAAACCACTCTTTTTACATTACCGTGCCACTCTACCGGAAAAAAATACGAGGCTTTGAAAAATTATATTACTTGCGCCGCTGGTACCGAAAATAGTTATTTTTTACTGGCACACTTTCTGTACAGTTTGAAAATCCCCAAAACCCATTGCTGTTTTTTGTTTGGTATATTTCTAAGCGTGTATCACTAGTCTCAAGTCAATATTATTTGCACCTGTCTGAAAAAAAGACTGAACAAAAAATAATTTTATTTTCGGTAATTACTCCATTATATTATTGTGATTATTTTGGCAGTAATAAATAATTTCTACAAATAATTATTTTTTATCTTCAAGAGGCAAAAGTCTCCGAACTGATCAAATCGATTAAGAATTACATATTCAACAAAGTTTTGAAAATGGATAATAAAATTATTTTGTTCAAAATTTTAAAGTTGCTCCTACAAAATGTGCGTTTTTAAAAAAATGTTGGCACCATCAAATTTTTGCTCTTCGTATCACCTGAAATGAGAAAAATAACTTTACATGTGGGTGCAAGTATAAAAAAAAAATTTTTTTTAAATGCCAAATATTAAAAGTATCGCGGAATTACTCATATATATTTAAGTTCACATTTTTTGCATATGCAAAAATTGAATATGGTTTTGCAGTGTTATTTATGTGGTGTAGAAAACTCTACGCAGATTAATCTTTCCAAAACTCGGCTTGTACTAGAAATGCTACTTGATCTTGAAACAGAGATGTTCAAAGTCAAAGGTGTCTCATGATTTTTTTAAAATTATTTTTCACATATTCAGTGCATCACCCGCATGGGCTGGTTTGCTTGGGGGTGGGCATGTCCCATCCTGCCTGCCGATTGGTGTGAGCGTCGTGGGGGGGGGGGGCAGACCTAAGATCTGAGACGAAGTAATAATCTAAAAGCCTGTCTTATATTATATCGAAACAATATTTGACCCTGAGAGGAGATTTTCAAAGTTAAGTGTGTCTGCAGGGACTTCTCGCCTTCTGTCTGTGATGTCGAACTTTGGGCAACGTAATAATATTCGATATTCGTGTGCGGCAACAGTGTACCCACGCTCGCTCTTATACCACCCTCGCTTTGCGCACTTGAATCGTAATGTAATATTATTCACTCTGTAGCTAAACTACTATTTTGTAAGCGAGAAATTCTGAAAATCTGCAACGCATAATGTGTTCTATGGCTAGAACGTACCGCTTATTTGAACAATTGATTAACAAACTTTTTTACATAATTTTATAAGAACATGCTCATGTTTGTAAGTGTAAATATTAACCTTTTCATGAGGTTTGATATGAAAGTTAAGGTTCTTTAAAATCTCGGGAGCTTTTTCTGAATATCTGACAGACACGTTATTAAATTCAATGCGACCTTTTGTTGAGCAATCTGGCGGAGACTCATTGATAGGTGATTTGTCGTCAATCACATCTTCGCATAGACCTCTCTCATCTTTTAAATTAGCCTCAGCTGGAAGTTTTATGTATTCCCGAATTTTATCAACCGATATTTTCAATGTCTCCACTTGGGCCGCTTGGCGAACTCCCCACTGCATGTATCCAGCTAGTCCCGTCATTTGCAATATTGCAAATCCTGCTTCTGAACTAGTATAATCTGCAATGGATGAACAAAGGATGTAAAATGCACATCTAAATTAATAATTGAATGATTTAATCGAATTTTCGTGTTAAATAAAAATATAATTAAACTTTATATAATTAACTTTTATAATTAATTAAAAAAAAATTTGTCCAGTGCTATATGTCTAGGATTATTATTCGTATTTTGACCTCCTGAATTCAAATAAAGAAGTTAGCATTTTTTAGAGTGAAGGGAACAATGGTAAATTTAGTACCTCTTATGACATCCCTTTAGTTTCAAAAGTCTTACGAACCCTTATTCATTAAAATGTTATAGTAAATACTTATTTATATCGACGATAATATCGTATACACGTTTATTTCGACAATCAGCTCGAATGAAAATGCGTTTCGTCAAAACGGAGCAAGAGAGAGAAACAGTTTAAATAACATTTTACGGCTTACAGTACCGTAAAATAATGTTCGTCGTACGGCGGTATCTTTTTCCGGCTTTATGACGAAATAGTATATTTGTCACTAAGGGGGGGGGGGGGAGACAAGTCTTCCTCGCGTGCAAGATTGCCACCCACGCCGAAGGCAAGGATGTCAAGCACGTGGACAATACTTGACATGGCAGAGGTATGTGTTAAAATCTTTCGTTTTGTACTCGAGAAACATAGCAAATGATAATCTGGCTCGAAAGGTTAAGGCGTCACCGTAGTAAGCAACCATCCAGGGTTCGACCTCCACGTAGTTCATCGAGGTTTTAAGACTCAAAAAACCACAAAATAATAGTATATTATGCAACAAGGGCGCAATTACCGACATTCGCTTCGCTCGTGCGACAAACTTCGCACTCGACGGAGATCGATATTTCGCCCGTGTTCCAAACAATATTTTTTAATACGACGGGAGTGGGGCTCGAGAATTTTCGCCCGAATATTTTACTGTGAGTCGTAAAATCGAGTTCTACTCCTGGAGTGTTAAAAATACAAATAGGCTTCATCACATAATTAAAATGAAATAAAAAATAATAGATACAGTTGTAACGATTCGTTTTCGATTTTTGTTGTTCCTGCAGTAGTGTGAATTATAAGAAAAAGAGTAATACCACTTCTTAGGATTTCCAACTTACATTCTGAGTATTTCTACCACCTTATATTTTACTAAATCGCAAGGACAAGAGTTTATTCTATATTTATACTTTTACAATATTTTACAAAATCATTTTCTTTAAATAAACTTATCAATTATTACGCTTTTACTAAAATTTTGGACTGGTATACTCACCCTCTCTGGAGACCGTTAGAAAGACGAAGCTAAATGCTGTAAGTACGAAACAAACTGAATCTAGCCAAAACCCGAATGTCGTACTTACAGCCAAGGAACAAAAAGTTGCCGAGGTGAGAGTGTTCTGCAGTTCATCAAATTGCTTTATCAGAACAGACTGGCCCTTATGGGCTCGTATTGTTGACAATCCATTGAGCGTAGCGTTTATATAAGTTAATTGTTCTGTTCGACCTTTAAAATAATAAGACGTGCATGTAAATAAATGTACACATTTTTAATATGTATGTGAAATGTGTAGTATTGCAAAGCGTAAATCTGGAATCACGAGCTTACTTATTAAAGTAGTCTTTCCTTTATTCTAATTTCTAATATTCTAATAAACTTTTCTTACATGAGTGCGTAGAATGGACATATGTATTATCTGCGCATGTGCCGCGAAAGAGAGAAAGAGAGAGAGAGAGAGAGAACAAGAGATAGAGAGATTGATTGAGTGATAATAGTTTTATTATTGTCCTGGCCATAAGCAGCCGTGGACAAAACTTAACTACATCCTCTCGTTGCAAAATACCGAGTAGAAGCGGAGAGAGGGATGTTTTCAAAGAATCTGCATTCGAGAGTAGCGCCGTAGAACTAATTATATAATTACCGTGTAAACTGAACATATATGTGCTAAATGTACAAATTTTTGAAAAAATCAGAAAACAAAACGAAATACATGCATGTATATAAGCATTGAGGACTAGTTAATTAAGCACAGTCTGCACTAAGCAGTTACTCATGGAGTTATGTAGACGCTAAGGTAGAGAATTCTAGAATGATATGGTAGTTATCCAAATTGAGTTAGCAAAAATATTAGTTTGAAGTGTTGGGAGCTCGAAAAGTGAGGAAGGTAGACGAGATAATCGTCGTACAGCCTCGCTTACTGGAATAAATCGAGTTAACAGATTGTGGCATTTTCAGAATTTGGTTACCAAGGAAGTATCGTTTCCTACGTTAAATATCGTTCGGCACGTGTGCGTAAGAATTCGATTTTACGCGCCGGCCTATCTAATCGCATGTTAAAAACGGTGCGTAAAATCGTATTTTACGCACTAGTACCGAAAAATACTATAAAGACATCGGTAAGCCTTCGGAAAAGCTACGACATCGCAAAAAAAAATTGTGCCATACTAGTTTTGTGTATTTTTGCCTCCTGATTACGAATATGACAAAAAAATCGGCGCTCTGCTACACTGAAGCCGCTATCTTGAAAAAACACCTAAAAATCGTGTTTTTTTTTTAGTTTTTTTAATTTATCATGAAAAATACAAATCGGATGAAAAATTGTAGAGCACAAAATTCTCTGCAAAAAAGGTTTAGTACATAATTTTCGTAATCTCAACAGAAAGCTCGCAAATGAGCGATGAAAGTGACCGTAATAGATTTCTGCAAGGAGTCCCGAGTTTCGAGAATTATGTTCAGAATGTACAATTGGCATTCTCCTACAGTTCGAAAGGAAATGCGTGAAACACGAGGGTGCCTGCGTGATGGGGGGCTCCGCCCCCCAGACCCCCCTTTTATACTAACCTAACCTCCAACCATGCAAATGTGGGTGTATACAACAAACCGTTACAAGTTATTTAGTTATTTGCGGAGACTTTACCTCGCTGAAATCCATTACGGTCACTTTCATCGCTCATTTGCGAGCTTTCTGTTAAGATTACTAAAATTATGTATCAAACCTTTTTTGTTAAGAATTTTGTGCTCTACATTTTTTATTTGAAATATTTTTTCATCCGATTTATATTTTTTAAGATAAATGGAAAAAAACTTAAAAAAAACCACAATTTTTAGGTGTTTTTTCAAGATAGCGGCTTCTGTATAGCAGAGCGCCGATTTTTTTGTCATATTCGTAATCAGGGGGCAAAAATATACAAAACTAGTGTGATGAAATTTTTTTTCTCGATGTCGTAGCTCTTCCGAAGGTTTACCAAGACATCATAACAATAATAACTTAACATATTTTTCAAAATCCGTACAACAAAATATTTTGTTATTATCATCATGTTATGCGACAAACTCTACTTCAGAAATAAAATAATCGTATATTTTATTCGATTGTAGATATCAATAAGTCAAAGTAAAATAGTTTTCATGATATAAGACGCTGAGAAAAAAATATTTTTATAAATAATACTCTTCACGAAATAGTATTTTTCGATACCAGTGCGTAAAATACGATTTTACGCACCGTTTTTAACATGCGATTAGATAGGGCGGTGCGTAAAATCGAATTCTTACGCACGCGTGCCGAACGATATTTTTCGATATACTATGCGTAAAATTTGTAAAATTTGAAATCAAATTTTACGCATAGTATATCGAAAAGTTAAATTAAATAGGATACATCGATAACGGTGAAATGTCAGTCTTCCTGAGGTGTCATAGTTTTCGGAACAGGCTTCGATACATTGTATACAGTCGTTTTTTCAAGGTGTTTATTGTATATTATAAACGTACGTCTGTTCAGCATATGTTTATTGCATTTTCAAGCTTTCGACATAACACAGGATTTAAAGACGTCAGTTTATCACAAACATTGGACTATTTAACACTGTGCGCATGAAGCATGCAGCTTTGATCAAAATATCGACGGAAACGGCTTTCCGGATTTCATTCTTATATGTTCAGAGTTTAAAAATCCGTTAACACAAAAATCACATCGAGTTCTTTTCACGCAAAATCAAATTTACCCAAACAATAACAACTTCCAGTAACGCGTTACAGTTACCCTCGTTAATTTTTATGTATTTTTATATTTATTTATATGTTTTATATAAGCTGGTAAGCTAGAAATGATGTTATATTTTACGGATTTCATGATTTACTATTTGTTTTTAAGTTTAATTTTAACTTAATTTTTCATGCATTGTATAGATACATTAATGATCTTACTTTCTGTTTCTAAAAGTGTGATGTCTTTACTTGTATTGAGATATATATTCCGAATGTAGAGAAAAAACATAAAAACCACAATAGACACTATTGCAAATATCCAACCGACAAGACTTGCTGCGATTAACGACCCAACCGCTATACAAGTCATTTGCATCGCCGAAATTAACACATCTGGTAGTTGTCGATCAATTTCGTTTATTTCCTTAGAAAATTTGTCAATAATTACACCGCTTGGATTGGTGTCAAAGAACTCCATTTTTGTTCTTATTAAGGCATCAAACATTTTATTGTGCAGATATTGGCTGTTTCTGTCACAAAAATTACAAAATACAACCGATCTGAGCAAACACACAAATACCAGCAATACCATAAGACTTGCGTAAATAATTTGATTATTCGTAAGCATATCATCATATTTCTTAATATCCTGAAGATTTTCATTCGAAGAATTTTTAAGATAATTTCCATGATGGGCGACACTTACTCTGGAAAGAAAACACGTGTATTAGTATGATATTAGTATGATATCTAACAATTATTTTCCTTACAATAAAAACTGCTTTTAAAAGTACTTTTCGGTCCTAGGCTATAAATTTCAATTTTACGGACCGAGTGGAGATTGTGGCTGGTATAGACGGGCAAAGCCGGTCCGAGGATCTCTCAATCTTCAAACGAGGTCGTAAAATTTTACGGACGAGGAGCAAACACTATTTTTTTATACACTGCTCGTAAAGAAGGCACTTTTTGGAATATTTTTAGTCCGTAAAGTACGGAAACCAATCCGTAAAATTATATGCCTACTTTACGGACACGTGTATAAAAAATATGGCTCCACGTCTTTATTTCACATGACAACTAATCACACGACAAAATAGAACACGACAATTGATCGCACGACAAAATATCACATGGACAAATAATCATAAACAAAAATATCACTGAGGTAAAAAACCAGCCCTAAAACATTGAATATTGCACACGGAAATCCATGTCAGTCCTTTCCCGCCGCCATTTTGGCTTTAGGACATTTTGGTCCCTCTGGTTTGGCGCTGGATGTTTTGGCATTAGGCTGCTTGACCCTCGTTATTGTGACGAGAATTATTTTAGATAAAATTTTGTTTACCAAATTGGGGGAAACAGAGAAATGGCAATGTCATGAAACTAACCTAATTTAACTACTCAGAATTCTGTCCACCACTAATAATGCCTAAAAGCATATGCGTTCTCTAAAACTAACCTAACCTAACCACTCAGAACTCCGCTTACACCTAATAATGCATAAATGAATGGCCGCACGGGGAAATTTTTAAATGTGTGATATTTTGTTGATGTGATATTTTATCAACGTGATATTTTGTCATTGTGATATTTTTATGCGAGATATTTTATCATTGTGATAATTTGACATGTGATCAAATGTCCGTGATATTTTCTCGTGTGATTATTTGTCCGTGAAATAAAGACGTGCTACCAAAAATATATATTGATAAATTACGGTTCATATATTTATAAGTACAAACAAAATCTACGATGGATTATATACATATAAAAAAATATAATATTTAATGCATCAGACAATACTTCAAACCATAAAAATGTTCGTGTCGGTCTAGATATTAAATATCTCAAATATTTTAATAATCCTAAAAAAATCGGTGTAGGGTGATAAACTTATTTGATATTACATAACCCTAGTATTATTTTTCAGGACCAGAGAATAAACAAATTTTTCTTGTTCGGAACTTTCTGTTTGTAAAAAATTAATGGAATAATGCGTAACTTTTTGACTTATTTGTGATGAAAAATATTTCATGAGCCCAGTTACCAAACAAATAAAGTCACAAAGAATAAACTTTAGTAGTTAATAAATGTATATATAGGGGAAGTAGGAGCAAAGTGGGATTTTGGCGTTTCGCTGTTTAGAACATTTCCTATGTGTTTGTTTGCATTGTTTATTTACAAAAGAGTTTTTGCAATACAAATTTTGAAACATATTTCAGTTTCCATTCAGTATTTACCAACCGTTCCAACATGACCTAGGAAGTCGAAGTCAATTTGTAAAATTCAATCAATTAGTAAGTATCAATAAATTAAGCGCAATTAAAATCTGAATTGGATGACTTAATACGCTTCTCTTACACTTAATTTTCGTTTTTTATTTGTTTCATTTGGGGTTGAGGATGATTTTTTACGACGTGTATAAAAAAATTCTATTTTGGGGCAAAGTGGGTGGGGCAAAGTGGGATGTATTCCGTTTTGATTTAGTTTCACAGAGATGAGCAAGTCTACTAACGAAGACATTCTTAATTATCTATTAATTACGTCAGATCCTGTTATCAGTTCGTTTCGGATAAAGGAGAAAAAAATAGGAAATGTTTCACAAAAAAGCGAAAGACTTACTGGTTTCAGAATGAGTCTAGTATCTCTATAAATATGGTGAGAGGCGAGGGGACTCAAGCACCCCGGATGAGAGGCAAGTGGACTCGTCACAAAAAGCACCCCAATGGAGTCTGAAGACGTATTGTAACCTCCGAGTGGTAGAAACTATTTAATAGGCTAACTGCAGACGCAAGTGTAGGATCTTAAAACCCTGATGATAAAGAACGAATAGAAATATTTTGCTAACACTTACGGATATCTCAGCAAAATATTTGTCGATGTTTTTGTTTATGTTCGCGAATTTTTGCAGAAAAGATGATAAACGAAGAGTTCAAAATTTGCAGTACGTAATTGCTACATTGTCTTGGAAAAAATTAATAACATCTTTATTTATTAACTGTGCCTTTTTCCATTAATTTTCATAACCGCCTAATCCGTAATCTCCATAATTCTTTTATTCAGAAATTCTTGAAATTGGGCAAATAACCACGAGTTTGATTACTTATCAAAAACTTGGTTTTTCTAATGTATTAAGCGAATTAGGAATTTTGTAGATTTTTCTGAAAGGAAAAAAGAAGAGCTTTCTTAGCTTACACAAGGATTGTGTATTACAATTAAAATTTCAAACATTTTTAAAAATTTTGTACGTGGGCAATTCTTGTCAAGATAAGTAGCCATAATCTGAAATGCATTACAATGTTCAAATATAGATAGGTACAGTTTGATTCGTGAAAAATTTGAAAATTTAAAATATTAAACATTAAAAGAATGTATAATATGGCTAAATTTTGCAAATTTTGTAATTTTGAAAATGTAAACAATTTTAAAAATGTCAAATTTTACAAGTTTACAAATTGAAAAAATTTTAAAAATTGAAAAAATGTTTCCATAATTGTTTAAAAAAGAATTCTTATCTAACTCTTAATTTAATAACTATAGCGGACATTCTTTATGTTTTTGAGCATTCACCAAGAATTCTTGTCGAATTTTTCTTTCATAAAAGCATTCAAGAAGTATTCTTTTTGATTATTTCAAATTTCCTTTTTACTTATTGGGAAAATCCTCTTTCTTTAAAATGTATAACGAAAGGTTATTGTGAACGTAAATATGAGAGTTAGAAAACGAACGCATTTATATTTATAATTACTATAAGAATAATTATTACTCAAATATACAAATCATCAAATCGAACATGATGATCGTTAAACCCCTTAGGTAGTACGACAAGAACCCCAATCTCCGTTACGTCACCAATTTACGCAAATTATAGTAAGACCATTTGTAGACTCTACGGTATACTGAAAACAATGTCCATTGTCCATTTTGAACAGCTGTGTCACAAGGAATATATAAGTTCTAACAAAATAATTGGGACGATTTTTTCAAAATCTTGTTCATGAATTATGACATCGTCTTGAATCAATGTATTAAATTATACATAAAAAATTAATGAACATTTTTACAGCTTGCTACTGTATTACAGCAAAAGTGAAACAACAATACAACAACATTGAACACTTTAATATCTAGTTATATCAAAAGAAGCAATGTGTTAAGAACCTGGCAAGACGAAGCTTTTATTAATATAATATATATTAATATAATACAATAGTACATTACTCAACGAGGGAGGTAAAATAAAGGATATCTCAAACCGCGTTTAATTTTTATGAGAAACATGCAGTCTGAAGCATTCTTTTTTACTTCCCGAGGGAGGTAGATATACGATTTTTCTTTAATAGGCCAATCATTCTAGACTTTTAGCTACAAAGTGATGACAATTTTATCATTCCGTTTCTGGCGTGTTGGGGTGTTGAGAAAAGCTTATTTCCCAATTGTCGTATCTCCAGACACATTTTGTAGGGGGAAGGGGAGCGAAAAATTTTTTCGCAATAACTCAGTCAACTTACAAATGGAGGTGTGATCTCTCATTTTGTAGGTACTTTAAGCTCTACAAAACTGACTTGGACGACCCTAACCTAAAATTATTAATTTTTTTACAAGCGAAAAACCGTCTAAACAATTTTTTCTTTTTTGTTTTCTTCGTTATCTTGTTTCAGTGAGTATATCGTGAAATTTCTTTCCTTCAAAAGTTGTAGCCCTTGCAATTTCCTTTAATTTAAGCTACTTATTTATTTCGATTTAAATTGTACCCATCAGGAGAGCCGCTCGAAGTTGTGCTCTCCATTTGCCGGCTAGATTCACTATAATCACACTGAAAGACTTTTCGTATATGTATATCGTATGACCATACCTTTATATTAAGACAACAGAGGCGCCACTTGTAGTTGGAATGTCGTACGTAACTGTAGAATGTCTGATATACATACTTCGCTGGGGTATAGCTGCTGCACTAAAACATATACATACATATACACCCAACGAATTTAATTCGCACGGGGAAACCCACAGTCGTCCTTGTTTTTACCTACACCCAGCGAATTTAATTCGCACGGGGAATTACCTCGGATTTCTCTGTTTCTTACATTAAGATATATAGGTAAAAACAAGGACGACTGCGGGTTTCCCCGTGCGAATTAAATTCGTTGGGTGTATATATCTTAATGTGAGAAACACAGAAATCCGAGGTAATTCCCCGTGCGAGTTAAATACGCTGGGTGTACATACACCTTATACAGCAGTGTAATAGATGTGCTAAAAACGAGAGTGCTGCCGCGCCCTTGTGGACGGACAGTGACTAAACGTATGGGGTATAAAATTCGTACGAAAATGCCGACTAGATTCATTACCAATCACACGTGTGGAATTCAAAGTCGGTTTAGCGTCGCTGCCAACCTCGAGAATACATAACCCTTAACCCTTACCCTTACGAAAACTCTCAGTGTAGAGTTAAGACATATGGCCGGAAGAACGCCATTTATCAGCCTAGCCGGAAGTGCCTGTGCGCGCGGTTTTCAAATTGTGAAAATCGGTTACTCAAATATACTGAACAGTTTTTCGGCAGTGAAAGACAAATGTGTCAAATTAATTGTAAAATTGTCAAAAAATTCAGTTTGGTAATTGGCATAGGTTATGTGCGGCTGTTTCTTGCATAAAAACGTGCACGACTGCATTTACATGCCAGATGCCAGTGAAAGAAATTGAATGAAATCGCGTCCAAAATTTCTATGTGCGATCTCTTTTGTTAGATAATGAACTCCCTAGCGGACCGAGTTGACCCATTTTTAAAGTCAATCATGGGTCAAATGAAAAAATGGTAAATTAGTGGTTATAAGCACTGGTCAACTTTGGGTCAATTAACCAAAAATTGACTTAAAAATTGACAAAAAGTATTGAGTAATTGGTCGGTTTGTGCGTCAAGTTGACCATATATCGACACATGATTAACTGTTCTGGTCAATCTTTGTTAAATCGACCCATATTTGACCGCTATTTGACTGAAAATTGACCCGTGTCTCACCCGTATTGGACCGTGTATCGACCCATGTGTTACCGAAATTCGACCCATTTTTTGACCGAAAATCGACCGGCATCAACCGATTTCTCAAAATTCGACTGGTATGGTCAATTGCTGGTCAATTTTGAGTCAACTCGGCGTACAAAACGACGTCGACGTCAATAGTGCGTCGACCGGATCCGCTAGAGCTAGCTTATTTTTTGAGTGGTATAGATTTATAATAAACGGCTAGACAAAATGAAAACATATAAATAATATTGTGCAATAATGTGTTGTTAATGCTATTAATAAATCTTTATTTCAGCCAAATAAATTCATTAATAGTAAATAAACATTATTTACATTAAAGAAACCTTTTTCTCGGTGTACGTACGACCAACGAATAAAGACGCATAATTTGTTGGTACGACAAACAACTGTACAAGTGATAAGTACCATGTAAAAAATGTTATGAAAAATAAAAAAATATCATTTAACCCTTTGTAGCATACATTTTTCCTTACGCGGAAAATGGCTGAAAATCGTTACTCGGGAAGTTTTCGGGGTCGCTGATTACGAATCTGAACTCAGATTTTCAAAATTCAATATGGCGGATCCAAAATGGCGGACCGAAATATGGAAAAGTTACTTAATCGAGATGAAACTGGGTACTTGGGGGTTTTGGGGGGCGCTGATTACAAATCTAAACTCAGATTGTCAACATTCAATATGGCGGATCCAAAATAGCGAACCGAAATGTGGAAAAGTTACTTAATTGAGATGAAACTGGGTACTCGGGGGTTTTTGGGGTCGTTGATTACGAATCGGAATTCAGATTTTCAAAACCAAAATGGCGGACCGAAATCTGAAAAAATTATTTCATCGACTGATGAAACTGGAAGTTTTCAGTTTGATACAAATAGTACCGCTCTCAGTCGAATCCAGAGACACGAACGGGTCGTGGCGGTTATTGTCTCCATTTTTTTTTGTATTTTTAGGCTATGTTATTTATTTTCGGTAAATAATTTAGAACTAAATGACGAATACAGGTGAGTTTTACAGCCGCGAACTATGACATTTTAACATTAGGGTATGCCATATTGAATTCGCCATTTTGAATTTTGAAAATCTGAGGGTAGATTCGCAATCAGCGACCCCAAAAAACCCCGAGTACCCAGTTTCGTCATGTTTGAGTGACGTTTTCGTCTCAACATACATTTTTTGTGAAAAAATCCATAAAATTTACAATTTGTTAATTATTTAAACAATTATAACATAATAATTAATGATAAATATTGATTTATTTATGTTTCCTAACATGTTTTCTAAGGTATGAAGCAAAAAATGGCAAGAAAATTGATTATGAATTAGCTGAAATATGTAAAAAATGCATTACAAAAAGTGCTTGTAAGGGTTAATCTGAGGGTTTAAACAATTTTTTTGTTCTAATTTTTGTACCTCTTTACGGTATACATTCTTCTTCACTCAGGAAATGGCTGCAATTTGTTATTAGAGGGTTGTCGGGGTCGCTGATCATGAATCTGACCGCAGATTTCCAAAATTGAAGATGGCGGAAACAATATGGCGGACGAAAATAATAAAAAGTGTTGTTACTTTCGTCCAATTGGTCACATAGTTTTTTTAACATCATGTCAACCAGCTCGAGAACATCGTTTTGAGAAAAATGCATTTAATGTTTTAGTACGTATAATCGTTGGTATAATCGTTGGTATAATCGTAAAAAAATACCTTATACTTAATCAAATTTAAACAACTTACTATATGTATATAACAATCACAAATGCGCGATCAGTGGCAAACACGAGGTGGACTGCATACAAAATGGCGTCGCACTATTCTGACGCGCTCGAGTAAAACCCGAATTCCCCGCATGGGCTCCCATACTACAGCGGATAGCAACTTTCAGCAAATTTTACAATGGTTCGATAATCGTAAGTATACTTGTTGGTTGGAGATTAGGGTAGTATATAAAGGGGGCATGCGGGCTTTAAATTCTAGAGGTCTATAATTTCACCTACGGGTGCTTGCGTAATGGGGCTCCGCCCCCAGACCCCCCTTTTCATACTACCCTAACCTCCAACCAGACCCCTCTTTTTACACAATCCTAACCAATGAAACTAACCAATAAGTACGTGTGAAAATCGAGCCACGCGTAGTGTCAGAGTAATTAACTACACAGAATACAAGTATAATAAATGCACATACTTCAGGAGAATCCTTCATGGCCACGTTCGTTGCTCAGATACGAACTTACTATACCCATTAGGAAGAAAGTGTATATAACCTTTTTTGTAGAGAATTTTCCGCTCTGCGTTTAAAAATACGTCAAAAGAGTGTGAGTCAAATTTTTTTTGAGATGACGTAGTTCATCGAAAGAAATATCCAGCACATTAGTCCGCCAGCCTGCACAGACGCCGCGCGTCACCCGGCAAATGGAGAGCGCAACTTCGAGCAGCTCTCCTGGGCTCAATTTACATAGAAACGAAAAAAATAAGTAGCTTAAATTGAAGGAAATTTCAAGCGCTACAACTTTTGCAGGAAAGAAATTTCACGATAAACTCAGTGAAACGAGATAATGAGAAAAAAACAAAAAAGACAAAATTATTTGGAGGGTTTTTCGACTGTAAGAAAAAAGTAATAATTTTATGTTACGGTCGCCCAAATATGTTTTGTAGTAGTGAAAATACCTACATAGTGAGAGGTCACACGTCCATTTTCGTTGTAAATTGACCGAGTTATTGCTAAAATAGTATTTTTCGTATCAAGGGCGAAAAATGACATTTCTCTCCCGTGACACGAACGACATTTTTTGTCACAGTGCGCGCAAAATGCTTCAACCGTTTATATATTAATATATTTTGTATAGAGTGGTATTTGGGCGTGGGTTGGGTCATCAGGTGGGGAAAGGGTGGGTCCGCCCCGATTCAAAAGATGGTTGGAAATCATACGAAAAATTAACATTTAAATCTTATGAAAAATTATACATTTAAAATTGTGTAGGTAAGAATGAAGAGTGGGGATACATGAAAATATTCTACGGGAGAAATAAAATTTGATTAAAATGATTCTAAACTTTCATGAATGCGTTTAAAACGTGAATTTATAAATTTTTTATTTTGCACCCTGGTGCGCGCAAAATGGCATTTTGCACCCCGAAAACGAAGTGCAAAATCGCATTTTGCGCGCACTATGACAAAAAATGATTTTTCGCTTCCTCCTCCCCCTACAAAATGTGTAAGGTCTGGGGATACAATTGGGAGACAATTGGGAAAAAAGCTTTTCTAAACACCCCCAACATGCCAGATGATTTTTTGCATGATTTTCTTTGAAATTAAAATAACATTTTTGAAGTTTATTTAAAAAATGATAAAAACTGCCCATTTTTGTCACAGGGAAAAAAGATGCGTGTCTAAATTCCCTATAAATATCAATTTTTACTTTTTCTAGATCTCAGCACTTTTGAAAATTTGTCATTAATACAAAACTTTTCCGGCCGAATCCTGGCGTGCCCCCTTCTTGCATGGAAGCCCTCAATTTAACTGAGGTATATATAGTTTTAATCTAACGCTTTGGTATGAACATTGAAATACGATCATATTTAAATGTAGCTAATGAAATAAACTTTTCTGTACCAAAAAATATTCAAAATCATTATCCGTTTAAAAACAGTCCAATGGAGTTTAAGTAAATAGATTTAGAGTATGTGAATGATTTATTGAGCGCTGCAAATTTCGACTACGCTCCGCTGTTATTGTATGCACATACAAGGTAAAAATTAAAAAGAACGATTGTGTCATTTTTAACTATTGTTAATAAGAACTATAAATTAAATAATATAAAAATCATGATGTAAAATACACTTGAATAATATTAAATCGTCATACTTACAATTCGGCGAAAAAATAATCACAGCTAACCCCTACAGCTTGCGCTAAAGGGAACAGCAAGATCATAAAGATAACTGATGGCCAGGAATTTTCCATTTTCCAGTATGCAATGTAATTTTTGACCGACCTATATGGAACTGTAAACATTCTACCAGTTCTTCGTGTCCATATTTTCAAACGCGAAGAAGTCACAACTGAACGAAGATTCTAAAAATGATAAAATAATTAGTGATATATGAATTTATCTGCATAATCGTATGTATACATCATTGTATGTACAGCTTTTTCGGTTCTAATATCTAACCTACAAATACTGATTTCTATACCAATTCTGGGGTATGTTTAGCATAAGAAATATGTGGTATTGGAGTTTATTTTTAAATATTTTCGTAGATAAACGATTATCTTAAAAATGGTATTTGGAAAATAGTTTTAATTTTTTGAGAGATTAATATTATTTATTATAACATTTATTAATAAAGTCGAATTTTTTATATATACTTTTCAATTCTTTAATAGAATGGCTCTCTTGAAATAAAGACTAATTTCAAAATGAAATTTTTACAAAAATAAACCTGAATCACGTATACGTTAACGTACCCCAAGCGTTCTTGAGGAAAATATAACAAGTAAGTCAAAGGTCGAGGGGTTTTCGGAGGATTACGCTTCTTGGCTCAAGTTTGGCCAATCGGCGTATAATATTGGCGACTTGCTACAACTTGATATCAAGTGTTGCGTTGATTAATTCCCTGTCAACCGGGGTATTCCAATTGATAATACCCCTCTAACCTGTAAATTATTTTCTGCCTATTAGACAGACATTTTTAAAAAGATCAAAACGGCCATTTGGAATATCAAGTTTGCGCAAGGTCGTAAATATCGCACGACGATTGGTAATTTTCAAGAAACTAAATACATAGATGATCTTACATTCTTTTACAAACCGAACGACTTTTGACCGACTATTTTTTAAATCGCTTCATGACTTTTGTAGTAGTTCCTGTCATCAAATGAGCAAACACGTATTTCGCGAAACTAAGAAAATCATTTTTTTTCGAAGATATGGAGCACCGAAATTTAGGTTTATCGTAGAACATTTTTTTTTCATTTTAAAGCTAAAGACGTCAGCTTTTTAATAAATTTTTAAAATTTTATGTACATTAAAAAATTACTATAGTTTATAACAAATAAAATATTAATTGTTTATTTTCACGATGATCGTCATATTTTAGAATTTTTAAAAGTTACCATTGAATTCCTCGTCGTATTTCCTATAAAAAACACATTTCTAAACTATGAACACAACATTGTTTTTATTCAAAATTAATTATTTATACTGCGAGCTCGAGGAGTCGCGGTCCTGCCACGATGCTATATGACATGTCTCACGGTGTCGCATCATAGCATCAGTTTACGCTTTCTATGCAATGTGCGGTATTACTATTTCTTCTACTTTGTTACCATAAAAACGCTAAACAAATTAATAATACCACTTTAATAATACGCCATTCTTTTTTAATTCAAAAGCAGCACGAATTTTTAAATTCTACAAGAAAAAGTTTAAAGAAAGATGAGTGCATCGTAATGTGCGATTTTTTGGAAAACCGTGCGTTTGTGATTCAAAACGCTATCCACGTGTTTCATTGGAACAATGGCCAGGCGATCATTTATCCCACTGCCATTTATTACGGAGATGAACAAAATTTTGTGAAAATGAAGAGCGTCGTTTCAATTTTGGAATGTCTGAATCATGAGGCTATTATGGTGCACTTGTTTCAGTAAAAAATAGTGCAATTTGTAAAACAGAACTTACCTAGTGTTAAAAAATGGTCTATCTTACTGACGGAGCTAGTGCTCCTTATAAAAATCGCAAAAATTTTATAAACCTCAGTCATCATATTGAAGATTTTAAGATCGTCGCAGAGTGGCACATTTTCCATGACACCATAGAAAAGGACCATGTGATGTGAAAGGAGGAACGTTAAAAAGGTTGGCAGTCCGAACAAGCCTGGAGAGAATTTAAAACTTCATTCGAACCCCGTTAGAATTATTCAATTGAGCTAAAGAAGCATTGCCTGCAATTCATTTTGAACACTTTACAAATGAGTAGTACAACAAGGAAGAAAAATAACTAGCGAATCGTTTTCAAAAATTTGAAAGAGTAAAAGGCACGGTTATCATTGTATTATACCAGATACATCAACAACGTACTATTTTCTCTTTTTAATAAACCTACAAACAAAGTTTGACATATCTTGTAAGCAATCGTTATTTTTCCTTTGCATAAACTTTATAAGAAATTATATCAATTTCATAAAAAATACTTTAGTCATTCTTTCATTATTTCTAACCACAAGTAGCACGTACGTGGTCGTATTATTAATTTGTTTAGCATTTTTATGAGGAGCGCGACTCCTTGAGTTCAAAGAATAAATCATTAATTTCGAATACAAACATTTTCCCATGGTTTAAAATTATTTTTTTATAGGAAATTCGACGAGGAATTCAATGGTAACTTTTAAAACATTCTAAAATATGGCGATCATCGTGAAAATAAACAATTATATATTTAATTTTTTATAAACAGTAGTAATTTTTTAATTTACACAAAATTTTAAAAATTTACTAAAAAGTCGATGTCTTTAGTTTTAAAAAATTGTCTACTACCATAAAAAACGCGAAGCACCTTAATTTAGGATCATCGAGTAGAGACGGCCCTATGTAGATGTAGTTATTTTCTTGAAAATCGGCTTCGTGGCTCATGTGGTTAATGCACTGGACTACGAAGTCGTAGGTCGTGAGTTCGATCCCCGTCTGGTGAACAATTTTACGATTTCGTTTTCAAGCAGCAGCTCGCTGTTGGTAAGACGAGCCACGTTGTTTGTGTTTACGTTTCTTAAGGTAGTTGTACCCCAACTGCACAGGTCAAAGTAATGAGTAACGTAAAAATTGAATAAAATATAGAATTGTTTATGCTAATAATATTATTAAGTGAAATTACTACCACCATATTACTAATTGCATAAAAATTTTCAATTATAATAAGACGAGTTAAAAATAAATTGATTCTCGCTTCACGTAGTCCACGTTCCAACGTTATGGACATTGCGCAACGTCGCGTCGGCTTCTACGCATTTACATTTTGTTTTAATTCGCTTCCGAAATCAATGGTTTGCAAAATATCGGAGGCGAACTATATTTAGGCAATGAAAAGTTAGATACGCTTATTATTCGGGATGCATTACAAGCATTTTATGAATTTTTGTGCAAAATCGGTAAAAATAAGCAATGTATATTGATTGCACATAATGCATCTTTCGATACCTCTTTTTATTAAAGGGAATGTGTAAAATATTCCTTAATAGACGATTTTAAATCTATTATTTATAGATTTTGTGATAGTCTGCAATTATTTAGACAAAAGTTTCCCGAGCGCAAGGGAAAAGGAATGTGCACCCTGTCAAAATTGGCAGAAGATTTATTAGAAAGCCAACCTACTAACGGTTACCATGACGCTGGTTTTGATGCCTTTATTTTACAAAAATTGGTGACTAATAATATTCTTAAAACAGCAATACTAAAAAACGTAGAAAAATTTGAAATTAAAATACAAGAATATATTCAACAAATATATATAAATTCGAAAATAAATAATTTATGCGTATTAAAATCGGTTCTTTCTAAATATATGTTTAAAAAAATGGCATCGCTTAACATCTCTATCGAGAACTTAAAAGACATATATATTCAAAACCGAGAAAAGTCTTTGATTACCTTCCTAACCGAAAAACAATTCGTAACAAACCTCGTGTCACTAATGATCCTGTGATTATAACAAAAGTTATCGATACCATTATAGATTTGTTAAAATAGTTTGTATGAATATATTTATTCAAATATGTTTTTATTACAATAAATTGATTACGTTTTTTATTGACAATTGTGCTTTTAATGTTTCACTTGGCAAAATCATATTTCGATCATTTTGAATTGCGCGGCGCGGACGCTGTCGTGCGCCGTTGCCACGTATATTTTTCGCTTACCAGCTGTTCGGCGAGTTACCCCGAAAATAAAATAATGATGATATTTGGATTAAAATTTCTTTACAAAAAAATGGTGTTCTCTTCACAGAGCATTTATCAAGTTTGAAATTTGGAGTGTATAGCAATACTACATCAGGTACAAAAAAATAGAAACATACGTTTTGCCGTTGTTGGCGCCATTAGCTCCGTGCGAATCAACGTGAATTGAGCAAACTTTGAACTCGATTATCTCAGAAACTGTATGATAAATCAATCTGAAATTTTACGTGCGTATTGTTTGATACTTGAACTAATTTTGCTGAAAATTTCAACTCTTTCTCAATACTTTTGATTTAGGGTACAACTACCTTAAGTATTGTTTATCTGGCGGAAATCGACTCAAGACCGCTGCTGTACTTATATACGCTGCGGTATAGGTTTCTGCAGTCCTACATTTCATACACAAATGTGAAGTATGGCGTCATATTTCTAAGAATAAAAAGGGCAATTCCGCCCGTTAATTAATAAAAAAAATAAAAAAAAAATCAAATTGATTGTCACGAAATAATTATGAACTTAAAACCATAATTCACGAAAAGGTTACAAATTTACAATGCGGTACACAGCGGAAACACCATTCAATACACTGGGCTTCAGACACATTTTAAAATTAAGGGGACAATCAATCTAACAAAATTGCTATAAAAATATCTGAACAATCTCAAAATAAACATTTTTTTTTAATAGAACTTAAAAACTTGTGAAGAAACTTAAAAACAAATTTAAAGTAATGATACATTATTTACAGTGTAGACAAATAGCTTAAAGCAAATGTTAAATGGATACAGCGGTAAAAATAAAAAAAAGAAGTTTAAAAAATAGTAGACGTAGAGTAACCCATTTATAAGGACTTAGTTATAAATAATTACTTGTTTATTGCTTGATGAATCATCCAAATCTGGTGGCTGTACATCGGGCGTCTCTAAATCCGGTGTCGTTACAACCGGTATTTCAAGTGTTGAAATAACATTTTCCTTGCCAGTGGACATTATTATGTTCTTATAATTAGTATGGGTATTCTGCAATTCTTCGAAGTCATTGAAAAACTCGGCTTTTCCTTCTTCTATCAAAATAATCCCGTCACATTGCTGAATATATTGCAATTGATGCGTTATAAGAAGTCGCGTACAATTCTGCAAATTTCCCTGTATGCATTCTTGGAATAAATGCTTGCCCACACGTGCATCGACCTAAATTCAATACAAAAAATAAATACGAACACAACGTTAGATTAATTGATGAAACTCAATCTGACGGGACATGCCAAGAAAAATGTTCAATGATAGCAAAGTGCGAGTCTCATGTTGGACTCGCATACGAGATCTCATTTATGACGAATTCACTCCAGACTTCAGGTGAGTACAAAATATACAGAATTGTATTGAATGCGTCTTTGACTTGACTTAATAGCTTACGCTTGCGCAAATTTCTGAACTAAGCAAGACTCATATAGGGCATTCCACGTCAAATTAGCATATTTTTAGGATATAATTTTTATTTTTCATTTTACTAATGTTATTGTTAGAATGTAAAGATGAAATATTTTCAACCTAATTTGTTCAACATGCTCAGTTCCAGATTCTCTCTCTCTCTCTCTCTCTCTCTCTCTCTCTCTCAATACTAACGCGATTCAACAAGATTTACTTGAGTTTTCTCAAAAAGTTCAAAATAACACCGCTGCACATAATGAGATACTGTAATTCCCTCGCTAGACTAACATCGGACTTAGGAATTCCGTAACTGGATAATAGATGCCAAGCGCAAGCTGGGTAAAATCACTGTTCCTGAAATATTTCCTGAACTGACATCTGATTCAGGTGATCCTAAGCCAATTTTTGTCAATGAGTTCTTGGCTTCGTCTACATATGCCTTGTTCAAAAAAACCAAAGATACTGCCAAAAAAGCAGGGTATAAGCATGTCAGGGCCCGGAACCGTAATATCTTCGTACGCAAGGATGGTAGACTTGCAGAGATGGTTATGGCCACGGAACTGGACCTGAATAAAATCGCTTGACAACCACAGCCTCAAGTTTTTTTCAGGATGAAGCTTCGTCGCCGCGTGAATCTTGGTCACTTAAAATATCGTGTATAAATGTTAACTCTGTCCGTGCCCATCTGCATGAAGTTGAAGCGGAAATATACTAGCGCTTACTAAAATGTGGCTTACTCCGAACATAGATTCGGCCGGTATTAATATGGCGAATTATAATTTTGTTCGAAATTACCGAGCTCTTCCTGCAGATGGTCAGTCGAGTTATATCCAAAGTGGAGGATATGCTACCTCCACAAGTCTTTAGTTTTTTTCTGTTATTGAGAGCTCTGAGAATACGAGCATTAATACTCCAGAGTACCTGTTTATTAAAATTATATCCTGCGAGAATTATATTTTATTTGTTGTTATGTACCGGTGGCCGGACGGCCAATTTTTTCTAATTTTCTTGAGAAATTCAATGCGTACTTATCTAACAATAAACCATAACTTATTTTTTCTGCAAATGAACCGTAAACATTAAATAATTAAAATTCATATATATATGAATATTACAGTTCTGAAAGATGGTAAATGCAGAGAACTTCTGGATTGATTCCAGAAGTATTTGTAAGTATTTAAGCTTCCTTTTCGAAATTTATGTAATTTCCGTATATCGAGGCTTTTTAATATTTAGTTTTAAAGTTAATTTTAAAAATACAAATTGATGGTGATAAATATTAGGAAAATATGACAAAGCCGAAAATATGCAGACAAATTTGAAAAAAAACGGGGAACTCAGAAGAACATTTTTTAAGAGGAACCGGGGTACGATCCCTGGGCCTTTCGATTTCCGGTCGAATGCTCTACCAACTGAGCTATTCCTCCCCATGTTCTTCCGCAACACTAATTTTCATTTAACTGCACATTTTCGAACTTTTAATTTTTCCTTGAAATTTACTTGAAATTGAAATTTGGCCTTGCAAATATCAAGTCACAGTGTGTCTATATGATTTCTCTTCACATATATTATGTGAATGTATAAATCAACATTACTCCCTAGTAGCATCATATCATCCACCATGTGAACAGTCATCCTAAAACAATATACTATCGCGACCTTTGTCTACTATCCATCCATAATTTTCGATCATGTTTATTATTGTTATAAATACACTTTTTTCAAGACTCCGCTACTGTCGAGACAATGCCATCGTGTTTGCCGATCAATTTTACCCAACGACCCCCTTAAGCCGCCTGAGTGAAACGATTCAGCGTATTAACAGAGACATTGAAGAGCTGGTTAAGTGGTCCCATGACTATAGCCTCACGCTGAACACTCGCAAAACCAAAGATATTATTATTGGATCTTCACAAAATCGACCATTAAAAATCTTCCTGTGCGGCTCATTGTGGTAAGGAATGATATAATACCCTATTCGGGTGAGGTGAAAGATCTTGGTGTAATTATCGCATCTAACCTCACATGGAATGGCCACATAAACGCTATCTCACCCAAAGTTCGCAATGCTCTCTACAAGCTGAAATTTCGTGGTGTATTTTTACCATCATCCATAATAGTATATTATGCAACAAGGACGTAAAATGCGATTTTACGCACCGAGAAGTGATCGTAGCGCTCGAGGGCCCGCCTTCGGAGGGCCCGAGAGCCGCGCGATCACGCCGAGTGCGAAAATCGTACGCCCGTGTTACATACGACATTTTTTTATACAGTGTGCGGAAAATTCGCGACCGACGTCTGTAATAAGATTTTATAATATACGCGGTGTGATTGAGCAGAGGTCGGTAGGTTGGGGCGGGCGGGGGGGGGGGGGGGCATAGGAAAGTACGGTTTCTAAAGAAACAAAAAATCTGACGTTGGTATAGCAGACTCACAGGTGTAGACAGCCAGTGGTGGAGATACAAATGACGGAACCATTCGAAAGATAAATTACAAATTATTTCCATCAAAATAATAAAATAAATATAACAATTTTGAGAAAATATAATAAAACAACCTATTTCTGTATTTAGTTTTCTTGCATTTTATTGACAAAAATGATATGATTTTACAAAACTTTATAATTTTATCAAAACAGAAACAAAACTTTAGAAATAATTCATAACATTTAAAAATATCATAATTTTTGACACCAAAAAATTATCATGAATATGACCCTATTTTAATTTCTTAATAGTAATGTGGGGTAATTGAGCTCGGCGGGTCGTGGCGGGTAAGGGGGAGTTCGGGAGGGGGGGGGGCGAAGCCCCCCCGATAGGAGCGACGTTCTGATTCTAAAGAAAAAAAAATATCATAATGTTGCATTTTACGCACCGAAAAAAGTGCGTAAAATCCAATTTTACGCACAGTGTTCTATAATGAAGCATTTTACGCACCGCTAAAAATACGTAAAAGCGAATTTTACGCACACTGTGTTAAAAAACTCATTCTCGTAAAGTCATTAGTCTTCCCTCACCTGGACTATGCTACTCTCGTTACTGCTGACATTACGGGTTATCTTAACACCAAATTTCACAGTTTGCACTGTATATCTGTTGCATCAGGCGCGACGGCAGATTAGCGCCATATAGAAAGAAAGCAAAAAATTGGCTTACTATATCGTCCAGAAGGCAATTTTCCTTGGTTAATCTTATGTATAGCATACTATACTAGCTTCCTCACAACCTTCGTATCTATTTTAACGCTGTACTGTTGTTGGTGAGTCAACACGGCGCTCATCTCGTCTACGTCCTTCCCCATTTAAACCACCAACTTCTCGTACCAATATCATTGCCAACTTTTCTGGGATTACAGGCATTCAATTCTTGAATTCTCTGCCAAATTACTTCCATAACCCCTCTTAATTTTTTGTTAATTTGTTTATTTTACGTCGCATTAACTGCTTGGTTGAAAATTATTTCTATTTTCGTTAGAAAACGTATTACAATAGGTTGAAATCTAGGTGAATTTACTTAAGTGTTGAGGTCTCTTGGCATTCGTAATTCACTTCTTAGGTGTTCATATTGTTGACATTCAGTTAATATGTGTTGTATAGTAAGATTTATGTTACAATATTCACATATTGGTGGTGGATTCTTGTCTAGTAAATATGAGTGTGTTAAGTGTCCTTTCCGTAATTTGCTTATGGTAGTTTGTTCGTATCTTGTAAATTCCGGGGGAAATTGCTGCCGTCCTGAGTATAGCGGCTATAATTTATATTTTTTTGCTTTATTGTTAATCAATTCCTTTATTTTTATTTCTGTAAAATCTTAGTCCAGATAAGATTATACACAGATAATAAATAGTTTAAGGCAGACTCCAGAAGGTATTTTAAGAAAGAGTTGGGAATATTGTCGGGACCGGGGCTAGCTATTTCCTGCGGCGCTGTAATAGTTTGATTTAAGTCTTTTATAAGGTTTAGGATTCTAGTAATCTTTTTCTCCCTGCAAATTTGGTTATTAATAGAGCTCAAAAAGAGACCGATACTACTGGGTGATCCGTTTGCAAAATTTATATGAGGCGGTTGGTCAGGATTAAGAATGACTAGATTTTGTAGATCCATTAGCGATTCTACAATTGTTCCTCTCACGTCTGTTTTGTATGAACTCCATAAAGTATTGTGGCTATTGAAGTCCCCTACTAATGGGAATGGTTTTGGTAATTGGTTAGTAAGGTCTATAAGCTCTTGTAATTATTGAAATCGTAAGAATTGGGAATGTAAATATTGCAAATTGTTACCTCATTGGTCAGCGTTACTCGGGCAGCAGCAGCTGCCAAGTTTGTTATAAGCGGGACAATATTGTAAGAAAAATTAATATTGATATATGTGGCTACACCACCGCTAGCGTGTGTCTCGTTTAATCTATTTTTGTGATGGACAATATAGTTTTTCAAATGTCCTGCGTGCGTATTTTTGAAGTTAGTTTTGTGAAGACAAATTACAGCTGGTTAGGTTTCATTGATGAGCATTTCTAATCTTTCTTTTCTAGAGTAAAATCTGTTCAAGTTCCACTGGAGAATCTTCAGGTCCGTGAGTTTTATTAACTTTCATATAATTTAATAGAATACTTTTTAGTGACTGTTCTGGACTTTTTATTAGTCTTAGCTTGTTGTGCGTACAGGTGTTTAATTAATTTTTTACAGAGTCTCGTGCACCTAGATTTCGTTGTTCTGTCACTTAAAGTAGTCTTTGCTTTTTCAATCATATTTGTTAGGAGGGCTAGATCACAATTATATATAAGTGCGAGTTCGGTTATGTTTGGGTTGTACTTGGCATTTTGCAGAAAGCTTTTAAATTGTAGACAATTTAAGGGGTGCTTTGAAGGGGATGCTTAGTTTTTTATGCGATTAGTTTTTTAAATTCTCGAAGGTCGTCCAATGTTATGTTTGGATTTTCATCTTATTCCATATCACGGATCTCGGACCCTTCTGACTCACTAGCATCTTCTTGTTCAGTTTCGGTTGGTGGTGCGGAATTTGAATCGACTCTTGGGATAAATCTAGGAAAATTCCTTGGTTCTGATGCTGTGTAATATTATTTTTTTATAGATAGACACAAATTAGAAGTCGAATAATAATTACACAAATTATATTAGAATGTTATCATATTATTATAAATTTGAACATAATTTTGTGCCCCAGAGAAAGAGAAGGTATTCTTTCTAAATAAAAACCTGATTTTCTTATATTATTGAGCAGCATTTGTTTTCGGTATCCTTTCGTCGAATGATCAAGTAGTTGTTCATAATAACCAATCATCACATAAGCAATCCATGATTTACAACCGTATCTCGCACAATATTGAAGAAACATGATCCTTACTATACCAATCTATTTATTGATCGACGAATTAGATCAGAAGATTGCTTCTTACCCGAAGATGTTCCGAAGAGCAATGATACATCTCATGGCCCCGCGCTGGGCTCTCCTCGATAAGCGCTAGGTTTCCAAAGTGTGTTCCCAAAAATCACGCAAGTCTTGACATTGATCTGAAATCTCCCTTGGATTTGGCGATGTAGATGAAATGCTCTCCACACTACGAATTATAACTAACGTTGACATGGACCGGGCCAAAGTATTGTCTTTTAGTGAATTCTCGATAACTCTCTGATAACTGATTCTCCAATTTCGGTTTCGGACCGCTCTTCATAACGACACCAAGTTCAAATCGTCCCCTCTTTTCGCCATATACCAGGGTCGTGTTTACTATCGAAAAACTAAATTAGCACCTGTCCCTTAATTTTGGACAGCTTCCATTGCATCACCTTTCATCAAACAAATTTTTTTACATCAAACAACTTTTCTTTCTCTTTACATGGCTCGATTTATATATACATACATACATTATTTACATTGATATACCTCGCGTATCATAACAGCTATGGAACTATCTCTTGTTCTATTCGTTAAAGAGCACGTAGGAAAATCAATTAAATGATCTTGTGGGTCTTGAGATAGTGTCGTGTTCTTAGTCAATAAATTACTTCATAGGTTACTTTCAATGCTGGTTTTTTGAATATTGTTGTCATGATTGTTCTGTATGTCCTTGGTATTTCTAGGGCAGTCTCTCACAATGTGCCCTTGCTATTTACAGAGGAAGCAAGATAATGTGTCACTGAATAAAAAAAAAACAGTACGAGCTGCCTTCGTAAATTATTTGAAGTGAAGAAGGAAAGACATGCCTCTTTGCGCATCGATTTGCAGGAGTAAAACTGACTTTCACGTCTATTGGACGTTAAGTGAAACGTAGGGCAAGAAACGTTACCACCGTCGGCGATCAACGGCTCGAGGGCCGGCGAGTCCGGCCCGAGAATCGTTCCAATCGCCGGCGGGGGTAACTTTACGCCCTAGGGTTCACTTTACTCCTAGTAGGCGTAAAAGTCAACTTTACGCCCGCAAAAAGAGGCATAAAGACGTAATTTACGCCTACTATGACGAAAATGGTATGTTTACAATTTGCACTCCGCGGAAACACTGACGGACAAACACGTCTACTCGCGTCGAGAATCGGGAATATATTGCCCTCATCATTACCATCTTGCCGTATACATCTCCATGCATACCTATTCCGGACAGGCGGTGACTAATCAATACATTGTTTTATCATGTTACTGTATTGCTGCTCTCTAGTTTTCTCTATTCTACTATTATGTATACAAATTTTTAGACTTAAGTTATCATTTTTCCTGCCTATATTTAGTTGATTATATTGCAATACTTAAATGTATTATTAGTTTTCTTTTAATCTTATTATTGTTTTTGTTATACTCTCGAACGCAGAGAGAGGAAATGAAATTACTTATGTATTTGAGCATCTACTCGAACTTCTGTGACGAGTGGATGCTATGAAGATTTGTCCACGGACCCTGTAGCCAGAGCATTTTTAAAGGAATAATTTAAAAATCCTTCAACAATTTTAAACTTATTTTTTTCCAAAGTGAACATCTTTTTAAATTTAACAAAAATGCAACAAAAATTCTCCATTTTTTACGTTCTCAGCAGTATTATAAACCTGTACTTCAGAGATTTTATATGTCTAATGTCGAGTCGAATTTAATCGCGAAAAGAGAAGGCTATGGAAATACCTATAAATATATACAATTGAGCGCCCTTAATTTTTTCAACATAAACCTCGATTATCCCGGTTAATTTTGGTCGTAAGTAATTTGTTTTCATTGTAAAGAAGATTTCTTGCTCTACATAACTTTTTATCAAAATATTTGTATTTTCGTTGGATACTAGTAATAATGCTCCAAAACTTTAAAAGACGTTAAAATACTGATTTTTAATTGTTTGGCGTGAGCGAGGTGTTTTTTTATCAATGAGACTCAAACAACAAATGAGACTGGTATAAAAGAAGCATATTTGAAAAAATGGGATAATTAAATAGCTCGAATTGTAATCGTTAATCCGCGCGCCCCCATTGAAATTTGAACGGAATGACCTCGGTTATCTGTTGATCAGATCTTCAACCCCTCATTTTTCGCCACAATCTGTTGATGTATTATAGTTATAAAGGTCAATAAATATTTAGAGTTAACTCGAAAACTGCAGATTGAATGAATCTGCAATATTTGTTGGCAACGTTGATAAATCGGCTACCGTCGGCAAGTAATATATGGGAAAATCTACATAACCTTTAACTTTCCAGTTTCAGATTTTTATTTTTTTTACATTTAAAGCACACTTTTGTTCTTTTACATATGTATTCGTAAATCTTTAAAAAATACTAATTCACACCGGTGACTCATTTTATTGAACGCTTTTAAGGCGGGAACGTAATATTATTTGCAAAATCTAACTTATACGGTAAAATAAATTTAAGTAATTTCGTATAAATAAAACTCAGTACTTAAGGTTTTTTGACGATACTCATCACAGATCTAAAGCCAAAATTTGTAAATTCAAAATGGCAGAGTCAATATGTCGAAACAGAAAACTAAAAATCATTCAATTTGAATAAAACTCGGTAATTAGTAGTTTTTGAGTTTGCTGATCAAGAATCTAATTTTAAAATTTGTAAATTCAAAATGGCGAATTCAATATGGCGAACCAAAATAATAAAAATCATTCGATTTGGATAAAATTCAGTACTCAGTCGTTTTTGAGGTTGCTGATCAAGAATCTAATGTTAAAATTTGTAAATTCAAAATGGCGAATTCAATATGGCGAACCAAAATAATAAAAATCATTCGATTTGGATAAAATTCAGTACTCAGTCGTTTTGGAGGTTGCTGATCAAGAATCTAATATTAAAATTTGTAAATTCAAAAAGGCGGAGTCAATATAGCGAACAAAAAACTATCATTTATTTTTTCTGTTTATAACATGTATTACGGAGGAATTAGGGAGCGGAACCGTTCAAGCAAAACTACGCGTTATTGTTTAAATAATCTGAATTTATTTTATACTTTAATGAAGCGGAGAGACAACGATGTTAACCGGTCGGATTTGCATCGAAAACTAAACTGACCTACCCGAGGTTGGTGATGATGATCGTCTTTTCGTTTTACAAACAAAAACGAATTGTTTATATAAAGACTATCGTTGTGTAGAAACGTATTCATATTTTTCTAGTTCGAATTTCGCGCATATTTGCGTTCTGTTACCTAGATTACCGACCGATTCAACTTAAGTTATTCGAATAATCATAGTATAGACATTCAACATAAAACTATTATTTTCAACACCCCGTCAGTAGATGTATAGGAGCGGTTTGAAATCAGTTCCCGCCGCCGCCACCAGACGTCGCCACAGTCGCGGCGCTGTCGCAGCATGCGAGGTGGTAGATTCGTGAACTAATTCGTGGTTTGAGTCTCGGAATGACTCGCGGGCCGATTCGCGGATTGATTCGCATTTTTGATTTACTGTTTAGTACGCGGTTTCAAGACTCTCTCATTGGGAAATCTGACCGTCGCTTATGAGGTCATTAAGATGACGCAAGACTTCGTCTCACACAAATTTTAAAAACCTACAATCAAGGCGTTGACCTCTCCCTTATCATCGACCATCCTTGGGAAAACACATGTGAATTCCAAGCATATTAGATAATATATCGGGACCTATGTCTCTGTAGATTTCCATTAGTCTAAATACCAGCTTGAAGCGCAATCTCGTATATCGACGACGTACTTTTTAAATCTCACACAAATTTTAAAAACCTACAATCAGGGCGTTGACCTCTCCCTTGTCATGATGTAAGTTCGAATTCACCTTTCAGAGTTTTCTCTCGTCGGGGAAATATATCCATATACCAGCTTGAAGCGTAATCTCGTATATCGACGACCTTTGCCATGTGTCGAAAATCAAATTTCAAAAGTCGCCTTCATTAAAGGTCAGATATTGCTACATTATAGTCGCTTATGGAAATACATCGTATTCGGTAGGAACCGTATTGAGAGTGAAAGTAAAATGACCTTTTCCTCGTGCGTACACCGTTACCGACCTAATTCGGATATTACATATCTTTTTTGATGAATTGACAGCGTAGGTTTCCATTAGTCTGAATACCAGTTTGAAGGTGTCTAGCTCAATCTCGTATATCGACGACCTACTTTTTAAATCTCACACAAATTTTAAAAACCTACAATCAGGGCGTTGACCTCTCCCTTACCATGTTGTAAGTTTGAATTCACCTTTCAGAGTTTTCTCTCGTCGGGGGAAATCTATCCATCAATATGACAGTCGTCTTGACAAGCCGTTAGTGTATCTCAATGATCTCCAATAGTGACGAAACCGCTGAGCCCCTTCACACAAAACCGCTAAGACCATTTTAAAATTAATTTAGAAAAGCCTCTAAGCAAGTCTCAACGGGTTCAAAAGACCTGGTGTCGACCCCCTGATGCGCGGAAACCTTTTCCTTGGGGGGGGTGGGGGGGGGGGGGGGTGGGGGGGGGGGGGGGTGGGGGGGGGGGGGGGTGGGGGGGGGGGGGGGTGGGGGGGGGGGGGGGTGGGGGGGGGGGGGGGTGGGGGGGGGGGGGGGTGGGGGGGGGGGGGGGTGGGGGGGGGGGGGGGTGGGGGGGGGGGGGGGTGGGGGGGGGGGGGGGTGGGGGGGGGGGGGGGTGGGGGGGGGGGGGGGTGGGGGGGGGGGGGGGTGGGGGGGGGGGGGGGTGGGGGGGGGGGGGGGTGGGGGGGGGGGGGGGTGGGGGGGGGGGGGGGTGGGGGGGGGGGGGGGTGGGGGGGGGGGGGGGTGGGGGGGGGGGGGGGTGGGGGGGGGGGGGGGTGGGGGGGGGGGGGGGTGGGGGGGGGGGGGGGTGGGGGGGGGGGGGGGTGGGGGGGGGGGGGGGTGGGGGGGGGGGGGGGTGGGGGGGGGGGGGGGTGGGGGGGGGGGGGGGTGGGGGGGGGGGGGGGTGGGGGGGGGGGGACAAGCTCATTTGACTTTTGTAAGGAATTTTGTTGAATTCTTATCCGGAAATTCGTTTCGTGTATTGAGGTTGACCTACTTTATAGTTTTGAAAAAATGGAGACGCTGGATAGTCACAAGTGTAACAATTGACAAACTTAAACACGAGAAATTAGTATTTACGAGAAAATCGGATAATGATTATATAATAGAGTGTTAAATTGGGTCAGTTCATAACTACGTGCGGTTAAATTGTAGTATTTACGTCATTGTATATTTTTCAAAGACCGAGTTTTTAACGATTGTTATACTCGACACCTTAGCTTTGGAGGAAGACCCGTATCGTTTCATCTCATTAGCTAGGTAGGTAGGAAATTCCGGAATGCCTACCTGCTTATATTTGTTCGGCAAACTGACAAGCTCATTTGACTTTTGTAAGGAATTTTGTTGAATGCTTATCCGGAAATTCGTTTCGTGTATTGAGGTTGACCTACTTTATAGTTTTGAAAAAATGGAGACGCTGGATAGTCACAAGTGTAACAATTGACAAACTTAAACACGACAAATTAGTATTTACGAGAAAATCGGATAATGATTATATAATAGAGTGTTAAATTGGGTCTGTTCATAACTACGTGCGGTTAAATTGTAGTATTTACGTCATTGTATATTTTTCAAAGACCGAGTTTTTAACGATTGTTATACTCGACACCTTAGCTTGGGAGGAAGATCCGTATCGTTTCATCTCATTAGCTTGGTAGGTAGGAAATTCCGGAATGCCTACCTGCTTATATTTGTTCGGCAAACTGACAAGCTCATTTGACTTTTGTAAGGAATTTTGTTAAATTCTCATCCGGAAATTCGGTTCGTATACTGAGATTGACCTTCGTTATAGTTTCGAAAAAATGGACACACTGAATAGTTACAGGTGTGAAAGTTGACCAATATAAACACGACATACTAGTATTTACGAGAAAATCCTATCAGGATTAAATAACAGAGTTTTAAATTAGCTCTGGTCATTACTACGTGCGGTTAAATTGTAGTATTTACGTCATTGTATATTTTTCAAAGTCCGAGTTTATAACGACTGTTATACTCGACTCCTTAGCTTGGGAGGAAGACCCGTATCGTTTCATCTCATTAGCTAGGAAGGTAGGAAATTCCGGAATGCCTACCTGCTTATATTTGTTCGGCAAACTGACAAGCTCATTTGACTTTTGTAAGGAATTTTGTTGAATTCTTATCCGGAAATTCGTTTCGTGTATTGAGGTTGACCTACTTTATAGTTTTGAAAAAATGGAGACGCTGGATAGTCACAAGTGTAACAATTGACAAACTTAAACACGACAAATTAGTATTTACGAGAAAATCGGATAATGATTATATAATAGAGTGTTAAATTGGGTCTGTTCATAACTACGTGCGGTTAAATTGTAGTATTTACGTCATTGTATATTTTTCAAAGACCGAGTTTTTAACGATTGTTATACTCGACACCTTAGCTTGGGAGGAAGATCCGTATCGTTTCATCTCAGTTGCTAGGTAGGTAGGAAATTCCGGAATGCCTACCTGCTTATATTTGTTCGGCAAACTGACAAGCTCATTTGACTTTTGTAAGGAATTTTGTTAAATTCTCATCCGGAAATTCGGTTCGTATACTGAGATTGACCTTCGTTATAGTTCTGCAAAAATGGAGACGCTGGATAGTCACAAGTGTAACAATTGACAAACTTAAACACGACAAATTAGTATTTACGAGAAAATCCTATCAGGATTAAATAACAGAGTTTTAAATTAGCTCTGGTCATTACTACGTGCGGTTAAACTGTAGTATTTACGTCATTGTATATTTTTCAAAGTCCGAGTTTTTAACGATTGTTATACTCGACACCTTAGCTTGGGAGGGAGACCCGTATCGTTTCATCTCATTAGCTAGGTAGGTAGGAAATTCCGGAATGCCTACCTGCTTATATTTGTTCGACAAACTGACAAGCTCATTTGACTTTTGTAAGGAATTTTGTTAAATTCTCATCTGGAAATTCGGTTCGTATACTGAGGTTGACCTACGTTATAGTTCTGCAAAAATGGAGACGCTGGATAGTCACAAGTGTAACAATTGACAAACTTAAACACGACAAATTAGTATTTACGAGAAAATCGGATAATGATTATATAATAGAGTGTTAAATTGGGTCTGTTCATAACTACGTGCGGTTAAATTGTAGTATTTACGTCATTGTATATTTTTCAAAGACCGAGTTTTTAACGATTGTTATACTCGACACCTTAGCTTGGGAGGAAGATCCGTATCGTTTCATCTCAGTTGCTAGGTAGGTAGGAAATTCCGGAATGCCTACCTGCTTATATTTGTTCGGCAAACTGACAAGCTCATTTGACTTTTGTAAGGAATTTTGTTGAATGCTTATCCGGAAATTCGTTTCGTGTATTGAGGTTGACCTACTTTATAGTTTTGAAAAAATGGAGACGCTGGATAGTCACAAGTGTAACAATTGACAAACTTAAACACGACAAATTAGTATTTACGAGAAAATCGGATAATGATTATATAATAGAGTGTTAAATTGGGTCTGTTCATAACTACGTGCGGTTAAATTGTAGTATTTACGGCATTGTATATTTTTCAAAGACCGAGTTTTTAACGATTGTTATACTCGACACCTTAGCTTGGGAGGAAGATCCGTATCGTTTCATCTCATTAGCTTGGTAGGTAGGAAATTCCGGAATGCCTACCTGCTTATATTTGTTCGGCAAACTGACAAGCTCATTTGACTTTTGTAAGGAATTTTGTTGAATGCTTATCCGGAAATTCGTTTCGTGTATTGAGGTTGACCTACTTTATAGTTTTGAAAAAATGGAGACGCTGGATAGTCACAAGTGTAACAATTGACAAACTTAAACACGACAAATTAGTATTTACGAGAAAATCGGATAATGATTATATAATAGAGTGTTAAATTGGGTCTGTTCATAACTACGTGCGGTTAAATTGTAGTATTTACGTCATTGTATATTTTTCAAAGTCCGAGTTTTTAACGATTGTTATACTCGACACCTTAGCTTGGGAGGAAGATCCGTATCGTTTCATCTCATTAGCTTGGTAGGTAGGAAATTCCGGAATGCCTACCTGCTTATATTTGTTCGGCAAACTGACAAGCTCATTTGACTTTTGTAAGGAATTTTGTTAAATTCTCATCCGGAAATTCGGTTCGTATACTGAGATTGACCTTCGTTATAGTTTCGAAAAAATGGACACACTGAATAGTTACAGGTGTGAAAGTTGACCAATATAAACACGACATACTAGTATTTACGAGAAAATCCTATCAGGATTAAATAACAGAGTTTTAAATTAGCTCTGGTCATTACTACGTGCGGTTAAATTGTAGTATTTACGTCATTGTATATTTTTCAAAGTCCGAGTTTATAACGACTGTTATACTCGACTCCTTAGCTTGGGAGGAAGACCCGTATCGTTTCATCTCATTAGCTAGGAAGGTAGGAAATTCCGGAATGCCTACCTGCTTATATTTGTTCGGCAAACTGACAAGCTCATTTGACTTTTGTAAGGAATTTTGTTGAATTCTTATCCGGAAATTCGTTTCGTGTATTGAGGTTGACCTACTTTATAGTTTTGAAAAAATGGAGACGCTGGATAGTCACAAGTGTAACAATTGACAAACTTAAACACGACAAATTAGTATTTACGAGAAAATCGGATAATGATTATATAATAGAGTGTTAAATTGGGTCTGTTCATAACTACGTGCGGTTAAATTGTAGTATTTACGTCATTGTATATTTTTCAAAGACCGAGTTTTTAACGATTGTTATACTCGACACCTTAGCTTGGGAGGAAGATCCGTATCGTTTCATCTCAGTTGCTAGGTAGGTAGGAAATTCCGGAATGCCTACCTGCTTATATTTGTTCGGCAAACTGACAAGCTCATTTGACTTTTGTAAGGAATTTTGTTGAATGCTTATCCGGAAATTCGTTTCGTGTATTGAGGTTGACCTACTTTATAGTTTTGAAAAAATGGAGACGCTGGATAGTCACAAGTGTAACAATTGACAAACTTAAACACGACAAATTAGTATTTACGAGAAAATCGGATAATGATTATATAACAGAGTTTTAAATTAGCTCTGGTCATTACTACGTGCGGTTAAACTGTAGTATTTACGGCATTGTATATTTTTCAAAGACCGAGTTTTTAACGATTGTTATACTCGACACCTTAGCTTGGGAGGAAGACCCGTATCGTTTCATCTCATTAGCTAGGTAGGTAGGAAATTCCGGAATGCCTACCTGCTTATATTTGTTCGGCAAACTGACAAGCTCATTTGACTTTTGTAAGGAATTTTGTTAAATTCTCATCTGGAAATTCGGTTCGTATACTGAGGTTGACCTACGTTATAGTTCTGCAAAAATGGAGACGCTGGATAGTCACAAGTGTAACAATTGACAAACTTAAACACGACAAATTAGTATTTACGAGAAAATCGGATAATGATTATATAATAGAGTGTTAAATTGGGTCTGTTCATAACTACGTGCGGTTAAATTGTAGTATTTACGTCATTGTATATTTTTCAAAGTCCGAGTTTTTAACGATTGTTATACTCGACACCTTAGCTTGGGAGGAAGATCCGTATCGTTTCATCTCAGTTGCTAGGTAGGTAGGAAATTCCGGAATGCCTACCTGCTTATATTTGTTCGGCAAACTGACAAGCTCATTTGACTTTTGTAAGGAATTTTGTTGAATTCTTATCCGGAAATTCGTTTCGTGTATTGAGGTTGACCTACTTTATAGTTTTGAAAAAATGGAGACGCTGGATAGTCACAAGTGTAACAATTGACAAACTTAAACACGACAAATTAGTATTTACGAGAAAATCGGATAATGATTATATAATAGAGTGTTAAATTGGGTCTGTTCATAACTACGTGCGGTTAAATTGTAGTATTTACGTCATTGTATATTTTTCAAAGACCGAGTTTTTAACGATTGTTATACTCGACACCTTAGCTTGGGAGGAAGATCCGTATCGTTTCATCTCATTAGCTTGGTAGGTAGGAAATTCCGGAATGCCTACCTGCTTATATTTGTTCGGCAAACTGACAAGCTCATTTGACTTTTGTAAGGAATTTTGTTAAATTCTCATCCGGAAATTCGGTTCGTATACTGAGATTGACCTTCGTTATAGTTTCGAAAAAATGGACACACTGAATAGTTACAGGTGTGAAAGTTGACCAATATAAACACGACATACTAGTATTTACGAGAAAATCCTATCAGGATTAAATAACAGAGTTTTAAATTAGCTCTGGTCATTACTACGTGCGGTTAAATTGTAGTATTTACGTCATTGTATATTTTTCAAAGTCCGAGTTTATAACGACTGTTATACTCGACTCCTTAGCTTGGGAGGAAGACCCGTATCGTTTCATCTCATTAGCTAGGAAGGTAGGAAATTCCGGAATGCCTACCTGCTTATATTTGTTCGGCAAACTGACAAGCTCATTTGACTTTTGTAAGGAATTTTGTTGAATTCTTATCCGGAAATTCGTTTCGTGTATTGAGGTTGACCTACTTTATAGTTTTGAAAAAATGGAGACGCTGGATAGTCACAAGTGTAACAATTGACAAACTTAAACACGACAAATTAGTATTTACGAGAAAATCGGATAATGATTATATAATAGAGTGTTAAATTGGGTCTGTTCATAACTACGTGCGGTTAAATTGTAGTATTTACGTCATTGTATATTTTTCAAAGACCGAGTTTTTAACGATTGTTATACTCGACACCTTAGCTTGGGAGGAAGATCCGTATCGTTTCATCTCAGTTGCTAGGTAGGTAGGAAATTCCGGAATGCCTACCTGCTTATATTTGTTCGGCAAACTGACAAGCTCATTTGACTTTTGTAAGGAATTTTGTTAAATTCTCATCCGGAAATTCGGTTCGTATACTGAGATTGACCTTCGTTATAGTTTCGAAAAAATGGACACACTGAATAGTTACAGGTGTGAAAGTTGACCAATATAAACACGACAAACTAGTATTTACGAGAAAATCCTATCAGGATTAAATAACAGAGTTTTAAATTAGCTCTGGTCATTACTACGTGCGGTTAAATTGTAGTATTTACGTCATTGTATATTTTTCAAAGTCCGAGTTTATAACGACTGTTATACTCGACTCCTTAGCTTGGGAGGAAGACCCGTATCGTTTCATCTCATTAGCTAGGAAGGTAGGAAATTCCGGAATGCCTACCTGCTTATATTTGTTCGGCAAACTGACAAGCTCATTTGACTTTTGTAAGGAATTTTGTTGAATTCTTATCCGGAAATTCGTTTCGTGTATTGAGGTTGACCTACTTTATAGTTTTGAAAAAATGGAGACGCTGGATAGTCACAAGTGTAACAATTGACAAACTTAAACACGACAAATTAGTATTTACGAGAAAATCGGATAATGATTATATAATAGAGTGTTAAATTGGGTCTGTTCATAACTACGTGCGGTTAAATTGTAGTATTTACGTCATTGTATATTTTTCAAAGACCGAGTTTTTAACGATTGTTATACTCGACACCTTAGCTTGGGAGGAAGATCCGTATCGTTTCATCTCAGTTGCTAGGTAGGTAGGAAATTCCGGAATGCCTACCTGCTTATATTTGTTCGGCAAACTGACAAGCTCATTTGACTTTTGTAAGGAATTTTGTTGAATGCTTATCCGGAAATTCGTTTCGTGTATTGAGGTTGACCTACTTTATAGTTTTGAAAAAATGGAGACGCTGGATAGTCACAAGTGTAACAATTGACAAACTTAAACACGACAAATTAGTATTTACGAGAAAATCGGATAATGATTATATAATAGAGTGTTAAATTGGGTCTGTTCATAACTACGTGCGGTTAAATTGTAGTATTTACGTCATTGTATATTTTTCAAAGTCCGAGTTTTTAACGATTGTTATACTCGACACCTTAGCTTGGGAGGAAGATCCGTATCGTTTCATCTCATTAGCTTGGTAGGTAGGAAATTCCGGAATGCCTACCTGCTTATATTTGTTCGGCAAACTGACAAGCTCATTTGACTTTTGTAAGGAATTTTGTTGAATTCTTATCCGGAAATTCGTTTCGTGTATTGAGGTTGACCTACTTTATAGTTTTGAAAAAATGGAGACGCTGGATAGTCACAAGTGTAACAATTGACAAACTTAAACACGACAAACTAGTATTTACGAGAAAATCCTATCAGGATTAAATAACAGAGTTTTAAATTAGCTCTGGTCATTACTACGTGCGGTTAAATTGTAGTATTTACGTCATTGTATATTTTTCAAAGTCCGAGTTTATAACGACTGTTATACTCGACTCCTTAGCTTGGGAGGAAGACCCGTATCGTTTCATCTCATTAGCTAGGAAGGTAGGAAATTCCGGAATGCCTACCTGCTTATATTTGTTCGGCAAACTGACAAGCTCATTTGACTTTTGTAAGGAATTTTGTTGAATTCTTATCCGGAAATTCGTTTCGTGTATTGAGGTTGACCTACTTTATAGTTTTGAAAAAATGGAGACGCTGGATAGTCACAAGTGTAACAATTGACAAACTTAAACACGACAAATTAGTATTTACGAGAAAATCGGATAATGATTATATAATAGAGTGTTAAATTGGGTCTGTTCATAACTACGTGCGGTTAAATTGTAGTATTTACGTCATTGTATATTTTTCAAAGTCCGAGTTTATAACGACTGTTATACTCGACTCCTTAGCTTGGGAGGAAGACCCGTATCGTTTCATCTCATTAGCTAGGAAGGTAGGAAATTCCGGAATGCCTACCTGCTTATATTTGTTCGGCAAACTGACAAGCTCATTTGACTTTTGTAAGGAATTTTGTTGAATTCTTATCCGGAAATTCGTTTCGTGTATTGAGGTTGACCTACTTTATAGTTTTGAAAAAATGGAGACGCTGGATAGTCACAAGTGTAACAATTGACAAACTTAAACACGAGAAATTAGTATTTACGAGAAAATCGGATAATGATTATATAATAGAGTGTTAAATTGGGTCAGTTCATAACTACGTGCGGTTAAATTGTAGTATTTACGTCATTGTATATTTTTCAAAGACCGAGTTTTTAACGATTGTTATACTCGACACCTTAGCTTTGGAGGAAGACCCGTATCGTTTCATCTCATTAGCTAGGTAGGTAGGAAATTCCGGAATGCCTACCTGCTTATATTTGTTCGACAAACTGACAAGCTCATTTGACTTTTGTAAGGAATTTTGTTAAATTCTCATCTGGAAATTCGGTTCGTATACTGAGGTTGACCTACGTTATAGTTTCGAAAAAATGGACACACTGAATAGTTACAGGTGTGAAAGTTGACCAATATAAACACGACAAACTAGTATTTACGAGAAAATCCTATCAGGATTAAATAACAGAGTTTTAAATTAGCTCTGGTCATTACTACGTGCGGTTAAATTGTAGTATTTACGTCATTGTATATTTTTCAAAGTCCGAGTTTTTAACGATTGTTATACTCGACACCTTAGCTTGGGAGGAAGATCCGTATCGTTTCATCTCAGTTGCTAGGTAGGTAGGAAATTCCGGAATGCCTACCTGCTTATATTTGTTCGGCAAACTGACAAGCTCATTTGACTTTTGTAAGGAATTTTGTTAAATTCTCATCCGGAAATTCGGTTCGTATACTGAGATTGACCTACGTTATAGTTTCGAAAAAATGGACACACTGAATAGTTACAGGTGTGAAAGTTGACCAATATAAACACGACAAACTAGTATTTACGAGAAAATCCTATCAGGATTAAATAACAGAGTTTTAAATTAGCTCTGGTCATTACTACGTGCGGTTAAATTGTAGTATTTACGTCATTGTATATTTTTCAAAGTCCGAGTTTATAACGACTGTTATACTCGACTCCTTAGCTTGGGAGGAAGACCCGTATCGTTTCATCTCATTAGCTAGGAAGGTAGGAAATTCCGGAATGCCTACCTGCTTATATTTGTTCGGCAAACTGACAAGCTCATTTGACTTTTGTAAGGAATTTTGTTGAATTCTTATCCGGAAATTCGTTTCGTGTATTGAGGTTGACCTACTTTATAGTTTTGAAAAAATGGAGACGCTGGATAGTCACAAGTGTAACAATTGACAAACTTAAACACGACAAATTAGTATTTACGAGAAAATCGGATAATGATTATATAATAGAGTGTTAAATTGGGTCTGTTCATAACTACGTGCGGTTAAATTGTAGTATTTACGTCATTGTATATTTTTCAAAGACCGAGTTTTTAACGATTGTTATACTCGACACCTTAGCTTGGGAGGAAGATCCGTATCGTTTCATCTCATTAGCTTGGTAGGTAGGAAATTCCGGAATGCCTACCTGCTTATATTTGTTCGGCAAACTGACAAGCTCATTTGACTTTTGTAAGGAATTTTGTTGAATTCTTATCCGGAAATTCGTTTCGTGTATTGAGGTTGACCTACTTTATAGTTTTGAAAAAATGGAGACGCTGGATAGTCACAAGTGTAACAATTGACAAACTTAAACACGACAAATTAGTATTTACGAGAAAATCGGATAATGATTATATAATAGAGTGTTAAATTGGGTCTGTTCATAACTACGTGCGGTTAAATTGTAGTATTTACGTCATTGTATATTTTTCAAAGACCGAGTTTTTAACGATTGTTATACTCGACACCTTAGCTTGGGAGGAAGACCCGTATCGTTTCATCTCATTAGCTAGGAAGGTAGGAAATTCCGGAATGCCTACCTGCTTATATTTGTTCGGCAAACTGACAAGCTCATTTGACTTTTGTAAGGAATTTTGTTGAATTCTTATCCGGAAATTCGTTTCGTGTATTGAGGTTGACCTACTTTATAGTTTTGAAAAAATGGAGACGCTGGATAGTCACAAGTGTAACAATTGACAAACTTAAACACGACAAATTAGTATTTACGAGAAAATTGGATAATGATTAAATAATAGAGTGTTAAATTAGATCTGGTCATTACTACGTGTGGTTAAATTGTACTATTTACGGCATTGTATATTTTTCAAAGACCGAGTTTTTAACGATTGTTATACTCGACACCTTAGCTTGGGAGGAAGATCCGTATCGTTTCATCTCATTAGCTTGGTAGGTAGGAAATTCCGGAATGCCTACCTGCTTATATTTGTTCGGCAAACTGACAAGCTCATTTGACTTTTGTAAGGAATTTTGTTGAATTCTTATCCGGAAATTCGTTTCGTGTATTGAGGTTGACCTACTTTATAGTTTTGAAAAAATGGAGACGCTGGATAGTCACAAGTGTAACAATTGACAAACTTAAACACGACAAATTAGTATTTACGAGAAAATCGGATAATGATTATATAATAGAGTGTTAAATTGGGTCTGTTCATAACTACGTGCGGTTAAATTGTAGTATTTACGTCATTGTATATTTTTCAAAGACCGAGTTTATAACGACTGTTATACTCGACACCTTAGCTTGGGAGGAAGATCCGTATCGTTTCATCTCAGTTGCTAGGTAGACAGGAAATTCCGGAATGCCTACCTGCTTATATTTGTTCGGCAAACTGACAAGCTCATTTGACTTTTGTAAGGAATTTTGTTGAATTCTTATCCGGAAATTCGTTTCGTGTATTGAGGTTGACCTACTTTATAGTTTTGAAAAAATGGAGACGCTGGATAGTCACAAGTGTAACAATTGACAAACTTAAACACGACAAATTAGTATTTACGAGAAAATTGGATAATGATTAAATAATAGAGTGTTAAATTAGATCTGGTCATTACTACGTGTGGTTAAATTGTACTATTTACGGCATTGTATATTTTTCAAAGACCGAGTTTTTAACGATTGTTATACTCGACACCTTAGCTTTGGAGGAAGACCCGTATCGTTTCATCTCATTAGCTAGGTAGGTAGGAAATTCCGGAATGCCTACCTGCTTATATTTGTTCGGCAAACTGACAAGCTCATTTGACTTTTGTAAGGAATTTTGTTGAATTCTTATCCGGAAATTCGTTTCGTGTATTGAGGTTGACCTACTTTATAGTTTTGAAAAAATGGAGACGCTGGATAGTCACAAGTGTAACAATTGACAAACTTAAACACGACAAATTAGTATTTACGAGAAAATCGGATAATGATTATATAATAGAGTGTTAAATTGGGTCTGTTCATAACTACGTGCGGTTAAATTGTAGTATTTACGTCATTGTATATTTTTCAAAGACCGAGTTTTTAACGATTGTTATACTCGACACCTTAGCTTTGGAGGAAGACCCGTATCGTTTCATCTCATTAGCTAGGTAGGTAGGAAATTCCGGAATGCCTACCTGCTTATATTTGTTCGGCAAACTGACAAGCTCATTTGACTTTTGTAAGGAATTTTGTTGAATTCTTATCCGGAAATTCGTTTCGTGTATTGAGGTTGACCTACTTTATAGTTTTGAAAAAATGGAGACGCTGGATAGTCACAAGTGTAACAATTGACAAACTTAAACACGAGAAATTAGTATTTACGAGAAAATCGGATAATGATTATATAATAGAGTGTTAAATTGGGTCTGTTCATAACTACGTGCGGTTAAATTGTAGTATTTACGTCATTGTATATTTTTCAAAGACCGAGTTTTTAACGATTGTTATACTCGACACCTTAGCTTGGGAGGAAGATCCGTATCGTTTCATCTCATTAGCTAGGTAGGTAGGAAATTCCGGAATGCCTACCTGCTTATATTTGTTCGACAAACTGACAAGCTCATTTGACTTTTGTAAGGAATTTTGTTAAATTCTCATCTGGAAATTCGGTTCGTATACTGAGGTTGACCTACGTTATAGTTTCGAAAAAATGGACACACTGAATAGTTACAGGTGTAACAATTGACAAACTTAAACACGACAAATTAGTATTTACGAGAAAATCGGATAATGATTATATAACAGAGTTTTAAATTAGCTCTGGTCATTACTACGTGCGGTTAAATTGTAGTATTTACGTCATTGTATATTTTTCAAAGTCCGAGTTTATAACGACTGTTATACTCGACTCCTTAGCTTGGGAGGAAGACCCGTATCGTTTCATCTCATTAGCTAGGAAGGTAGGAAATTCCGGAATGCCTACCTGCTTATATTTGTTCGGCAAACTGACAAGCTCATTTGACTTTTGTAAGGAATTTTGTTGAATTCTTATCCGGAAATTCGTTTCGTGTATTGAGGTTGACCTACTTTATAGTTTTGAAAAAATGGAGACGCTGGATAGTCACAAGTGTAACAATTGACAAACTTAAACACGACAAATTAGTATTTACGAGAAAATCGGATAATGATTATATAATAGAGTGTTAAATTGGGTCTGTTCATAACTACGTGCGGTTAAATTGTAGTATTTACGTCATTGTATATTTTTCAAAGACCGAGTTTTTAACGATTGTTATACTCGACACCTTAGCTTGGGAGGAAGATCCGTATCGTTTCATCTCAGTTGCTAGGTAGGTAGGAAATTCCGGAATGCCTACCTGCTTATATTTGTTCGGCAAACTGACAAGCTCATTTGACTTTTGTAAGGAATTTTGTTGAATTCTTATCCGGAAATTCGTTTCGTGTATTGAGGTTGACCTACTTTATAGTTTCGAAAAAATGGAGACGCTGGATAGTCACAAGTGTAACAATTGACAAACTTAAACACGACAAATTAGTATTTACGAGAAAATCGTATAATGATTATATAATAGAGTGTTAAATTGGATCTGTTCATAACTACGTGCGGTTAAATTGTAGTATTTACGTCATTGTATATTTTTCAAAGACCGAGTTTTTAACGATTATTATACTCGACACCTTAGCTTGGGAGGGAGACCCGTATCGTTTCATCTCATTAGCTAGGTAGGTAGGAAATTCCGGAATGCCTACTTATATTTCTTCGACAAACTGACAAGCTCATTTGACTTTTGTAAGGAATTTTGTTGAATTCTTATCCGGAAATTCGTTTCGTGTATTGAGGTTGACCTACTTTATAGTTTTGAAAAAATGGAGACGCTGGATAGTCACAAGTGTAACAATTGACAAACTTAAACACGACAAATTAGTATTTACGAGAAAATCGGATAATGATTATATAATAGAGTGTTAAATTGGGTCTGTTCATAACTACGTGCGGTTAAATTGTAGTATTTACGTCATTGTATATTTTTCAAAGACCGAGTTTTTAACGATTGTTATACTCGACACCTTAGCTTTGGAGGAAGACCCGTATCGTTTCATCTCATTAGCTAGGTAGGTAGGAAATTCCGGAATGCCTACCTGCTTATATTTGTTCGGCAAACTGACAAGCTCATTTGACTTTTGTAAGGAATTTTGTTGAATTCTTATCCGGAAATTCGTTTCGTGTATTGAGGTTGACCTACTTTATAGTTTTGAAAAAATGGAGACGCTGGATAGTCACAAGTGTAACAATTGACAAACTTAAACACGACAAATTAGTATTTACGAGAAAATCGGATAATGATTATATAATAGAGTGTTAAATTGGGTCTGTTCATAACTACGTGCGGTTAAATTGTAGTATTTACGTCATTGTATATTTTTCAAAGTCCGAGTTTATAACGACTGTTATACTCGACTCCTTAGCTTGGGAGGAAGACCCGTATCGTTTCATCTCATTAGCTAGGAAGGTAGGAAATTCCGGAATGCCTACCTGCTTATATTTGTTCGGCAAACTGACAAGCTCATTTGACTTTTGTAAGGAATTTTGTTGAATTCTTATCCGGAAATTCGTTTCGTGTATTGAGGTTGACCTACTTTATAGTTTTGAAAAAATGGAGACGCTGGATAGTCACAAGTGTAACAATTGACAAACTTAAACACGACAAATTAGTATTTACGAGAAAATCGGATAATGATTATATAATAGAGTGTTAAATTGGGTCTGTTCATAACTACGTGCGGTTAAATTGTAGTATTTACGTCATTGTATATTTTTCAAAGACCGAGTTTTTAACGATTGTTATACTCGACACCTTAGCTTGGGAGGAAGATCCGTATCGTTTCATCTCATTAGCTTGGTAGGTAGGAAATTCCGGAATGCCTACCTGCTTATATTTGTTCGGCAAACTGACAAGCTCATTTGACTTTTGTAAGGAATTTTGTTAAATTCTCATCCGGAAATTCGGTTCGTATACTGAGATTGACCTTCGTTATAGTTTCGAAAAAATGGACACACTGAATAGTTACAGGTGTGAAAGTTGACCAATATAAACACGACATACTAGTATTTACGAGAAAATCCTATCAGGATTAAATAACAGAGTTTTAAATTAGCTCTGGTCATTACTACGTGCGGTTAAATTGTAGTATTTACGTCATTGTATATTTTTCAAAGTCCGAGTTTATAACGACTGTTATACTCGACTCCTTAGCTTGGGAGGAAGACCCGTATCGTTTCATCTCATTAGCTAGGAAGGTAGGAAATTCCGGAATGCCTACCTGCTTATATTTGTTCGGCAAACTGACAAGCTCATTTGACTTTTGTAAGGAATTTTGTTGAATTCTTATCCGGAAATTCGTTTCGTGTATTGAGGTTGACCTACTTTATAGTTTTGAAAAAATGGAGACGCTGGATAGTCACAAGTGTAACAATTGACAAACTTAAACACGACAAATTAGTATTTACGAGAAAATCGGATAATGATTATATAATAGAGTGTTAAATTGGGTCTGTTCATAACTACGTGCGGTTAAATTGTAGTATTTACGTCATTGTATATTTTTCAAAGACCGAGTTTTTAACGATTGTTATACTCGACACCTTAGCTTGGGAGGAAGATCCGTATCGTTTCATCTCAGTTGCTAGGTAGGTAGGAAATTCCGGAATGCCTACCTGCTTATATTTGTTCGGCAAACTGACAAGCTCATTTGACTTTTGTAAGGAATTTTGTTAAATTCTCATCCGGAAATTCGGTTCGTATACTGAGATTGACCTTCGTTATAGTTTCGAAAAAATGGACACACTGAATAGTTACAGGTGTGAAAGTTGACCAATATAAACACGACAAACTAGTATTTACGAGAAAATCCTATCAGGATTAAATAACAGAGTTTTAAATTAGCTCTGGTCATTACTACGTGCGGTTAAATTGTAGTATTTACGTCATTGTATATTTTTCAAAGACCGAGTTTTTAACGATTGTTATACTCGACACCTTAGCTTGGGAGGAAGACCCGTATCGTTTCATCTCATTAGCTAGGAAGGTAGGAAATTCCGGAATGCCTACCTGCTTATATTTGTTCGGCAAACTGACAAGCTCATTTGACTTTTGTAAGGAATTTTGTTGAATTCTTATCCGGAAATTCGTTTCGTGTATTGAGGTTGACCTACTTTATAGTTTTGAAAAAATGGAGACGCTGGATAGTCACAAGTGTAACAATTGACAAACTTAAACACGACAAATTAGTATTTACGAGAAAATCGGATAATGATTATATAATAGAGTGTTAAATTGGGTCTGTTCATAACTACGTGCGGTTAAATTGTAGTATTTACGTCATTGTATATTTTTCAAAGACCGAGTTTTTAACGATTGTTATACTCGACACCTTAGCTTTGGAGGAAGACCCGTATCGTTTCATCTCATTAGCTAGGTAGGTAGGAAATTCCGGAATGCCTACCTGCTTATATTTGTTCGGCAAACTGACAAGCTCATTTGACTTTTGTAAGGAATTTTGTTGAATTCTTATCCGGAAATTCGTTTCGTGTATTGAGGTTGACCTACTTTATAGTTTTGAAAAAATGGAGACGCTGGATAGTCACAAGTGTAACAATTGACAAACTTAAACACGACAAATTAGTATTTACGAGAAAATCGGATAATGATTATATAATAGAGTGTTAAATTGGGTCTGTTCATAACTACGTGCGGTTAAATTGTAGTATTTACGTCATTGTATATTTTTCAAAGTCCGAGTTTTTAACGATTGTTATACTCGACACCTTAGCTTGGGAGGAAGATCCGTATCGTTTCATCTCATTAGCTTGGTAGGTAGGAAATTCCGGAATGCCTACCTGCTTATATTTGTTCGGCAAACTGACAAGCTCATTTGACTTTTGTAAGGAATTTTGTTAAATTCTCATCCGGAAATTCGGTTCGTATACTGAGATTGACCTTCGTTATAGTTTCGAAAAAATGGACACACTGAATAGTTACAGGTGTGAAAGTTGACCAATATAAACACGACATACTAGTATTTACGAGAAAATCCTATCAGGATTAAATAACAGAGTTTTAAATTAGCTCTGGTCATTACTACGTGCGGTTAAATTGTAGTATTTACGTCATTGTATATTTTTCAAAGTCCGAGTTTATAACGACTGTTATACTCGACTCCTTAGCTTGGGAGGAAGACCCGTATCGTTTCATCTCATTAGCTAGGAAGGTAGGAAATTCCGGAATGCCTACCTGCTTATATTTGTTCGGCAAACTGACAAGCTCATTTGACTTTTGTAAGGAATTTTGTTGAATTCTTATCCGGAAATTCGTTTCGTGTATTGAGGTTGACCTACTTTATAGTTTTGAAAAAATGGAGACGCTGGATAGTCACAAGTGTAACAATTGACAAACTTAAACACGACAAATTAGTATTTACGAGAAAATCGGATAATGATTATATAATAGAGTGTTAAATTGGGTCTGTTCATAACTACGTGCGGTTAAATTGTAGTATTTACGTCATTGTATATTTTTCAAAGACCGAGTTTTTAACGATTGTTATACTCGACACCTTAGCTTTGGAGGAAGACCCGTATCGTTTCATCTCATTAGCTAGGTAGGTAGGAAATTCCGGAATGCCTACCTGCTTATATTTGTTCGGCAAACTGACAAGCTCATTTGACTTTTGTAAGGAATTTTGTTAAATTCTCATCCGGAAATTCGGTTCGTATACTGAGATTGACCTTCGTTATAGTTTCGAAAAAATGGACACACTGAATAGTTACAGGTGTGAAAGTTGACCAATATAAACACGACAAACTAGTATTTACGAGAAAATCCTATCAGGATTAAATAACAGAGTTTTAAATTAGCTCTGGTCATTACTACGTGCGGTTAAATTGTAGTATTTACGTCATTGTATATTTTTCAAAGACCGAGTTTTTAATGATTGTTATACTCGACACCTTAGCTTGGGAGGAAGATCCGTATCGTTTCATCTCAGTTGCTAGGTAGACAGGAAATTCCGGAATGCCTACCTGCTTATATTTGTTCGGCAAACTGACAAGCTCATTTGACTTTTGTAAGGAATTTTGTTGAATTCTTATCCGGAAATTCGTTTCGTGTATTGAGGTTGACCTACTTTATAGTTTTGAAAAAATGGAGACGCTGGATAGTCACAAGTGTAACAATTGACAAACTTAAACACGACAAATTAGTATTTACGAGAAAATCGGATAATGATTATATAATAGAGTGTTAAATTGGGTCTGTTCATAACTACGTGCGGTTAAATTGTAGTATTTACGTCATTGTATATTTTTCAAAGACCGAGTTTTTAACGATTGTTATACTCGACACCTTAGCTTGGGAGGAAGATCCGTATCGTTTCATCTCATTAGCTAGGTAGGCAGGAAATTCCGGAATGCCTACCTGCTTATATTTGTTCGGCAAACTGACAAGCTCATTTGACTTTTGTAAGGAATTTTGTTAAATTCTTATCCGGAAATTCGGTTCGTATACTGAGATTGACCTACGTTATAGTTTCGAAAAAATTGACACACTGAATAGTTACAGGTGTGAAAGTTGACCAATATAAACACGACAAACTAGTATTTACGAGAAAATCCTATCAGGATTAAATAACAGAGTTTTAAATTAGCTCTGGTCATTACTACGTGCGGTTAAATTGTAGTATTTACGTCATTGTATATTTTTCAAAGTCCGAGTTTTTAACGACTGTTATACTCAACTCCTTAGCTTGGGAGGAAGATCCGTATCGTTTCATCTCATTAGCTAGGTAGGTAGGAAATTCCGGAATGCCTACCTGCTTATATTTGTTCGACAAACTGACAAGCTCATTTGACTTTTGTAAGGAATTTTGTTAAATTCTCATCTGGAAATTCGTTTCGTGTATTGAGGTTGACCTACTTTATAGTTTCGAAAAAATGGACACACTGAATAGTTACAGGTGTGAAAGTTGACCAATATAAACACGACAAACTAGTATTTACGAGAAAATCCTATCCGGATTAAATAACAGAGTTTTAAATTAGCTCTGGTCATTACTACGTGCGGTTAAACTGTAGTATTTACGGTGTTGTATATTTTCAAAGACAGAGTATTTAACGATTGTTATACTCGACACCTTTACTGTCTAAAATAAATCATTTTTTTACGAGTCAAATTAAATCAATATTATTAATTGATAATTATTTGATGGAACATCGTTGAAGAGCAAATCATGATATTTTTGTGATGCACACTTTTAATTTTACGAGCTAATTTCTTCTGATGACAGAAATTCGCCTGCTCAATCAGAAATAATGCAAATTTTACTAGAAAAATTCACCATTTTTTTGTATTATGGTAAAGATGAAAAGATTGGATTATTTAAAAATTTTTCGAAAAATAGAGGGCCAAAGTGGAAAGATTCGATGCGCAGGGATTTGAACACGGGACCGTTTCATTGCCGGTCGAATACGCTACCAAATAAACTACACGTTTTCTGACCGCTTCGCAACATTAGTTTCGAGATCTTTACAATCGAATCACTTTATTATCATTTACTATCATCGACCTTACAACCCTTCGAAAGATTTTATATGTATGTGCAATATAGTGAATTTTAATTGGAACTTTTTAAATAGCTATTTTCATTACAAGGCTCTTTCGTTGCAAGTTGATTTCTCATGGCCGGGAATCGATCGCAGTGTATACGAGAATCGACGATCGTAAGATTAAGATCGAAAATTATATTTTAAGATTTTTATTTAAAATTGAATGTGTAAACGCAATTATTTTCGGTCGAAGTTATGTATTACACATACGCTCGTGTAGGCATTCTCACAACCTTATAAATTGTTACTTTTGCAATTTCATATTTTGAATGTCTGAATTCCTAAAAATAATTCGAGAATAATTTTCAATTGTGAAAAGTGACATAACTTAAACAACATAGATTTTAAAGGTCGCAAATAATTCAAATAATATTATTGCAAATTATATTGGTAACAATCACATACATTCAAAGTATGCATTTTCGATACATTTAAATGAATTATAAATAATTCGGAATAGAAAATAGAGATTCAGAAATGGAATTCATATCGAATACTACTATCAGTAGTTTTAATCGTTTTTCATTTGCCGGATGGTTATTAAGAATACTTGATTGTAGTCACTTAAAGTTCACGGCATATTCGGTAGCGGATGATGAGATGCTTTTTACAAAAGCTGAACATATAGTTTATTTAATTCGTTAATATAAAACATAAATTTAAAACTAGTGTTGGTGTGGTGCCTCGCTCGCTCCGAAACTTCGACCCTGTGGAGTGTCGGCTATTCCTTAATACTCGTTTGTTTACTAACAGTTTTCAGTTATATTATACAATTAATCTGATATTTAGGGGGTCCAATCATATTTAGGCCCAAGTGGCTTCAATAGATATTACAACAATATAGTGTTACTTATATGTATAAAAATTGAAAACGATTTTCACCTGTGGGCTATGGCCTGGATCGAAGTAAAATTGATAATGAGCATTTTCAAAACTTCGACCCCGACCACAGGCCTGTCGAAGTATTAGTAAATAATAATTGTAAAACACTTACTTCGCGCACTTGTCTTATAATATACTATTATATTATACACTGAGAAAAGTGTATTTTATCAGGTACTATCCCTTGGCTTTTAAAAAGTGTATGTAGTCCTTAAGGAGGTTCACCAGGTACCTATCGAGTCAAATATGGAACGGACGCCAATATGACTTCGGTGGTATGCTTCCTAAGATGTTGCCGTCCGTCAACATAACCAAAAATTACCCTTTTAGCTATTTGTTTATTTAATTTCTCGTCTCTAAAGGTAGGAAGAGACGTTTTTCTTTCTGCAAATAAAATCTCACAAATTTTTTTATCAGTAGTATAAATTTTACGAAAAACTCAATGTTAATTCAATACGAATTTTATGAATATATACATGTTCCCATAAAACTCAATGTTAAAGAATCGTGAACATTTTTATTAATTTCTCTGCTCTGAAGGTACCTAGGGGCTTGAAACTTTGCAGGCATTAATTTCTTTCATTGTTTAACCTACTATAATTTTTTCGTTAAATTCTCAATGTTAATTCTTTGACCTGGTGAACCTCCTTAAAAGAAATATTATAACTAGTAATATCCTCCGCCTTTCAGCATTTGTTTTTGACAGGTTATACGAAACTGTATTAAACTCTCCTATTTTAAAAGAATGTTTTATTATGACTAAAAGATGGCACTTTTAATATTTTAATTTGCTAGATAAATTTCCATAAACAAAAATTGCTTTTAGTTAAAGAGAAAAGGCTAAAATGAACTGACATATTGATTAGAATAATCTAAAATCTTCGTCTTTTAACAGGTAATAGAAAGATGGCAATCCCTATGCGTAAAATAGTATCTTTTACGGGGCATAAGAATTCTAAAACTGGGTAAAAAACACTTTTCTCTGTGTAGTATAATATAATATTGTTTTACTAATCAGCTGTCTCTATTATTGTGCTCTTTTATATATAATCCATCAAAGATATCTTGAAAGTCTTGAAAGCACCTCTGACAGATATCTTTTAGATATATGGAAATAGTTATTTTCATATCAAGGGCGTAAATAACTTATGCGCCAGTAGATGACCACCGCTTCCGAGGGACGACGAAGCTTCATTTTTTTCAACGTAAGGATCAAATTCAATAATTCCTCAGACAATAGTCATAAGCATTTTAAAAGTTTTTATGGCATTATCGTTGACTTTAGGAAGAAAATGCATACAACCATTCTTGTAGAGAATTTAATGCTTTTTTGTTTGAAACATTTTTGAATAAAATTCGTATTTTTATAAACTAAATGCAAAAAATTCGAAGAAACGTAATTGGGGTTAATGTTTTTTAGTCTAATAAATAAACGGGACGTACGGACGTACTTACCTACAAGATCACGGACACAAATTTTTTTATTGTTGATTTGGGTTCCGTCAAGACTGAAACGTCGACATTTGATGAAAAAAAAGGGTAATTTTATGCCCGAGGTGACCAAATTCAATACTTCGTCCCGACCTAAGGTGTGGGTCGAAGTAAAATTAAAGCATAATGTGGAAAACTATATTGACTGGAATATTACATTCTATGAGGAATATACAGACAACATCAATTATACTATTCGAAAATAATCTAAATCGTGACTACACTATTTCCAAGTTCAAAAGTACTTTAGTAAACGTTTACTTGTTTTCTATTACATAAATATGTCAAATTAGATCATTTGTAATAATAAGCGTAATTTTAATCTATTTATTTTTTATAATATTTAATATTTCTTCTTCAGAAATTTCTAATCGACTGCAGATTAATTCTACATTTATGACATAAGTAATTTGTATAAAATATTTTTGGTAAACCTTCGGAAAACGGGCACCGTTTGTAACAAAAATTGAAAGGACATTATTTTTATGTATTTTTCCTCCTTAAAAAGGAATATGGTGATAAAATTCGGCGCTCTTATAGATATCTTGGCCGCTTTTTTGAAAAAACATTAAAAAAACGTGATTTCTTTTTAGTTTTTTGCATTTATTTCAAACAAATACAACTATGAAGAAAAAATTTTTCAAACAAAGAATATAGAGTAGAAAATTTTCTACAAATAGGTTGTATACATTTTTTTTGTTAATCCAATGCTAACGCTGCAAATGATCGATGAAAGTCCCCATAATGTGTTTCAGCAAGTTATACGTTTGTAAAGTAGGTGTCCTTCAGAAAATTAAATCATACAATAAATATCCAAAGTCATAGGAAGTTAACCCGGCTTTTTGATGATGTCCTTAGTTCATCTCTACCTGCATGATTGGAGGTTAGGCTAGTATAAAAATGGGGGGTCTGGGGGGCGGAGCCCCCCAGCTTGCAAGCGCTGCCTAGGTTCACGCATTTCTTTTCTTGAAAAAAATAGTATAATGTGAATTCCCCCCTCTCTGGCTCCGCCCCCTTTTTTTATACTACCCTAACCTCCAACCATGAGGATATGGGTGACAATCGAACCCACGTGATATTTGGTATCCCTGTGAAGGTCAAAGTAGGAGCATCGTCTGCGATGCCGGAAGATGATGGATTCTCCCGTACGAGGATTAGAGCACTTTTGTCGCTCATTTGCAGCCTTACCATTAGAATAACGAAAAAAATGTATATAACCTTTTTGGTAGAAAATTTTCCGATCTATATTTTTTATTTGAAATAATTTTTCGTCAGATCTGTTTTATCTGTTTTTGTTTGAAATGAATACAATAAACTAAAAAAAAAACACGTTTTCATCATACTGGGACGAAAGCAGCAACTTTCCTCCCGCTTGCGTGTTTTTTTTAGTTTATTGGGCGCACCCCTCTATACATATATATACAGATTTCATAATTGCTGGGGGTACTTAACAGGGTGTAAAGCTTCCCTCCCCTTACGTTATTCTGAAGCGCAAGAGTAAATCACGAAATCTCCGAATGGGCTCCCCTACTATTTCGAATGGAAGTAACTTGAATGTTTGTAGCATTGAGATTCGAATAGTAATTCGAAATTCGTTAGTGCTCACCTTCGAGCGAATAAGAAGTTTAAAAGTTCAGAGCGCGGGGAACTTTGATAAAATTCGGATAATATCAATTCGAAAGTGAAAATTCAAATCTGTGTTCCGCGACACTTTCAAATTTGAATTTTGTATCGATTAGAATGTCGTTGGTTAGCAACGCTTGTTGACAGACAGAAGAATCTTTTGAATTGACAGAATTTTAAATCAATTAAACGCTCGACCTCGACCGAGAAGGTATTACGACTCCGGATAAATAAAATAAATATTCAGTTTCGAAAGTTTCGACTAATTCATTTCGTGTCACCCGGTTTTAATTATTTTCAACTTGGTTTGTTGGGATTTATTCCATTTTTATACTCTGGTGTCGTACAGGTTAAAAATGGAAAGAAAGACGTATTTCCATCACTATTATCATGGTCAATTCATTTTTTATTGCATTCAACAATGAGAACATTTTACAACATATATAATGTAAGAATCAAAAGTCAAGAAAAACCTGAGCCTGTAAGCACTGGACAATTTGTTCACCAGAAACAAGCAAATATCACAAATAAATAATAGGATTTTGGGTCACCCGATGATAAAAAATTGATCACAATGTCATGTTTACGTAACAGATGATAAAACTCTTTAAGCGAAACCGTTACAAAATCTTTTACACGAAAACATTAGTGGATTGTCGACAAATTTACGTGCGCTTTTAATATTTCTTGTCTCAAACATCATGTAGAATGTTTTAAATATCTCAAAAATAATTCATCTTTAGTTTAAAAAATTCCACGAAAGTCAATTATTTCTAAAATTCGCAAATGCCTATTTTTTCTACGAAGTTGTACAATTATACTTTTTTATGTTTTCCGTAAAATGTCACTTTTCTTCAATTTATAATTTCAATAAGTCTGTATTTTCATGCAATTGTAAAGAATGTAAATGTGTTTCATTCGCGACGATATTGATAGTGGAATGAAAATGGCACAGCAAGTTTGTATGTCGTTCTTTCAGTGAACTATTTGTTCAAAAAGTAAGATTGACGTAAATTAAATTTTGTTAAACGCAGCAATATCTACACTTTGGACGTAATCTTCACTCTCTTGTATTTGTTCAATCAACCAATCAACAGATACTTTTTCATCTTCTACCACACAGGAGATCTGCAATTTGTTAATTCCATAGGCTAGAGGGACTAGTTTTGCTAAAACAAAATAAAAGTCGTTGAAAAATATAACTCTATATATAATTTTCACATGTAATAAAAACAAAAATGATTTTCTAACAAAATGAAAAGATCTCACCTGCTCCCCAAAGAAGCCCTTCGCATTCAATTTTCCTAACAACAGCCTCCATTTCTGTCATGTTGGTTTCATCATCCCACGGTTTTACATCCAATATAATATTTGACTTGGCAATTAACGCAGGTTCTGAAAAGTTATTTTATTAATCAAAAACCTACACATTGAACATTTTATAGTAATTGTAAAATTATATACTTTTTGCTTTTTTAGCTGCATACGCAGCCAGTCTCTCTTCCCTGATTTTTGCAGCCTCTGCGTCTTCACCCTAATCAACATAGTTTAAATATTTCAAAACTTAGAGTTGGAACAGGAAACACAATTTTCAAAAAAAAAACTGTAAAGCAAATTGCTAATGAGAAATTGATTTATACAAAATACATACTCTTTACCTGACGTAATACCTTGAAAAACCAATCAGGACTTACTTGACATGAAAAACAAAGTCTTAACAATGACATGAAAATGCAAAAAATCATGATAATTCGAGTTGTTACGTAGTATTTTGGGAATATCTGGTAGAATTGGATACTACCGATATATTTCTATTCGTTAATATGAAACTTTTAAATTGCTCATGTAGTGCATTGTTATTCTTTATTTATTCGTTGTTTATCTGTCTATATCAGTTAACTTATTCTTTACTACACTTGCCTCGGAGTCGGATGCAAAGAGATCTACGCCATCATCATCTTCATCTTCTTTCTTCGATGGTTTAGGTGGAGTTGGGGATGGAGGTTTGGCAGGACAAATTTGAAGATTTGGCCAAGAATTTTTCTTTGCTTCCTCTACAATTTTTAACCTCTCAGCCAGTTGAGAAACAATGGATTTCAGCTCCACAATGGCTGTTTACAAGAACTCGTAATATTAAGTAACATAAATAAACAAGCTGCATGTAATGCAGCTTTTGCAATGAGTGATAATTAATTAAACAAAATTTTAAATTGTTCCAAATAAATCAAATGTATAGCTAATAACCCATAAATGAAATATGGATTCATTTCAAAGTGAAATATATAATTTTAATTAAGAGGGTACTAAAGTGCTCCACTGATAAGGTAAGGACTTACACTGAAAATATAAAATTAAAAATATCCAAATCAATTTGTTAAAATTTGGGCTGTATAATTTTAATTACAATGTAGGTCAATTAACGAATGCCAAAAAATTTACCTAATTGAATGAGAACTATTGAAGTAGGTGATTTTTATTTATTTCCAATAACTCTCGGTCAATTCTTAATTAACTTTGGCATTCTGTAAGAGTCCGCATATAAAGTAGAATTACCTTTATGACAGAGTCAGAATTTTGAAAAAGATAATTGGCCATATAATGCCTTTTGTATAAAAGTTTGGATATGTCTAGCTGTTTCACAAGTTTGTACGTACTGTTTTTAATGGACGAGTTCTCCTTTTCAATTTCGGTAACAAAGGAAAAAAGATCGGAGTTTGTTACCCCAGCATATGCTTCTATGCCATCCATCTGTAAAACAAAAATATTCATTAAGTTTAGGATTATACAATACTTATTAAATTACTAACACCCAAGGATAAAATCAAAGAATCAAATCTGAACAAGTTAAATGTTATTAAAATTAAAGTTAAACTTACAACCTCAAAATTCAGACAATGTTAGATATTTATTAGAATTAAAGAAACAGAATTGAATTAGTAAGCTCGGACAATGTTACTTGTGGGAAAAGCGAGGATTAAGGTACTCACACACTGTAAAGACTGTTTAATGTGTTGGCGAGCCTTGGCAACTTCGTCTGCTAAACTTCCACCAGCAGGAGAGTTTGAATAAGTGGTCTCTTGGTTTCCCTGTATCTACCGATATTAAAGGTCAACTCACACCAGGACAATTATTGGATTTTATTTAATGTCATACCTCCAAAATTATTTACCAAACAAATTTCGTTTGTTCCATATCATACCATTTTCTTATATTATATACTTCCAATCTTAACGTACATACTTCATAAACGTGATCGTTGAACACATTGCTTAAATTGTAGCCCTGTCAATTTTATTATATAGTGAAACTAGATAGAACTTCAATTGAATTTATTTGAATTAAAAAAATGCTAACAAAAGTATGGTTATACTTCTGAGAAAATTAATTAAAGATTAGTTAAAATAAATAAACAAATTTCCATTAACTAGTCCGTTTAAGATTCTTTTTACTGTAACAAAAGGCCTTTTGTTTCATATCAACGTTAAAGAATATGAATTTATCTTTCTTAATACACAGAATATTGCATGAATAAAATTTTATTATTAGGATAGAAGAGTTTAGGTTGAAATTGAATTTAATTCAAAAGGTAAAAATAATATGGAGGTAAACATGAAGAATGCGAAAAGATACTAGATCATTAATTATAAGCCATATCGAAAACAACTGGAACTACTGCAAGATATTTTTATGCAGCTTCTACCTACTGCTGTAGCCACATGAAAATAAATTTTCTAATATCAAATCAATATAAACTAACCTTACGGATTTAAAACTTTAGTGATATATTAATAAATTTTCAGGGAAATATACAGGGTTTAATAGATATTTAACTATGTACATACATTTAAATAGACACAGCATGCAGAATTTAACTTTTCATCAAAAACATATTAAAAAATTGTAATTATTTATTATGCAGCATTGCCATTTTTATACGAATACAACTATAGAAATTTCAAAAATAGTTATACAGTGAGAAAGCTAATGAATTATAATTCCTATAAAATATAAAAATAAGAGTACATTCTTACTTCACAGACAACACAGTGGCGGTTTTTTAACGTTCATTGCTGTGTAATCTTAATTTATAAAATTTTATATCCAAATTGCATAAGGCTATGTTTACCTATTCCAATGTTAATTTACAAATTAAATGAAGTCCGGTACACCAAAATGACAACCTTCGATCAATACAACAAACATAATTGTAATCGTCGGTTATTGTACAAATTTACCATAAAACATGCAGAACTCCTATAGGCACCGGAAACATTATTTACATTCTGAAAGTAAAAAGGTTGAAAAAAGAAATACAGTGGAAGAATATTGTGTATATGGGCATATCTCTAGAACTTTTAAATTTGCAGGTATTGTAAAACTAATTTTTTTTTTCAAGGCACATTGTTAAATCAAATTCTGCTGACTTTGGTATTGTCCAGATAATGATTATGAATCTTAAGTTCAAATTTCAAACTTTAATAATTTCTTAATGAGGCTGGTCCAGGGATGTACAATCGGTATAAAGCTGGATGATTTTAGGTCCAAACAGCAAACCTTGTTTTCTGACAAGAGTGTCAAATTTTACGTGTGATAGCACACTTAGCGGATACGGGTGACGAAAATGATACTTTTTACAATTCAAAATTTACAATTTGTTTAAATAAATTCTTTCCTTGTTTCTTTCCATACACTCGATTGCTGCTATTAAATCCCTTTAAAAAAACATTGTTAGTAAATGTCGTTAAGTAAAAATGTCGCTTTTTTCCATTATTTTTTTTAACAATTTTTTCTCATATAATTAAAATGAATAAATTATTAACATACTACTTGTATACTAAAATAGATATGTTAAACTATGTAGGATAACATTTTTGTAACAAAATATTGAATAGCGACTGAGTAATCAACCTTTAAAGCCACTCGGGTGTAAGACACCCACAATGCACTGAGTGATCGATTTTCGAACAATGCACCTTAAAAGTTAAACAATTATTATTTAAACGAATCATAAATTTTGAATACTTTTAGATATAGAATATTAATTTCAATAGCTACTTTTCTGTAAGTACTTATTGCCAAATCCTTAGTTAAAGATCTCAAAAACTCTTACATACAAACTTACATTAAAATATAAAAACTTTAAAAATATTTTGTTCGCTATATTGGATTTATCATTTCAAATTATTACTAAGGCAGTTAAACAAATTTCGTCCTCCATATTGTATCAGACATTTTCAATTTTTAGACGACAACACCAAATTCGTAACCAGCAAACCCAAAAACCTCTAAGTGAGAAGTTACGAGAGAATCCGATCAAATTTGTTAAATTTTGCCTGCAATATGAGATACGCCATTTTCAATTTTAAAAAAATTGCCAGATTCCTAATCAGCAACCCCAAAAAATTTTAGGTACCAAGTTCCAAACAAATCTAATGAATTAAAAAGAAATCTGCCCGCCATATTGGATCCTCCATTTTGAATTTTTAAAAACTAATGCTAGATTCCTGATCAGCGATGCAAAAAACTTTTAGATACCAAGATTCATGCAAATCTGTTAATTTATTACTTTATTTTCTTCCCGAAGTACATGTGTAACGAGTAGAAGCTCGTATATTTCATTAGGTGTACACATTTTACGGATAGTGTAGAAGTAAAAGATTTTTCTGTAAATTTTAATACTGTATAAGAAGAGATTATGTTGATTTAAAAGTATTTGTAAGCTAAGTTTAACATGTGTTATTTAAATATGTGGTTTTTTGTAATAAGTTACGTTTGGAAATTTAACTTTTGAAGTCACCGTACTCCTTATGTATAGGTGGCATAAAGATTAAAATTACTTCTTATTATAAGGATAATGTAACCTCGTTGCATGGTAGTTCAGAAATGTTTGTTAAAAAAGTTATTTTAGGCTTGGTGCTAATTTGTAACATTTTAAAAAATTTTTACCCAAGATTGAAGGTGCATAATTTTATTTCTACATGCGGCACATACTTATCGCAAGGCATTTTCATTTGCTTTTATTACCAACTACTTATGTTATAAGCTACAAGGCATGGAGTTCTTCGTTTCACTTTCACTCGTCACTTCCTACATTATTGTAGTGGTTATTAAACACATGATACATTTAAAGTGCATAAAGGTTTATTAATCTATGATGTTGCAAAATTTTTTTGGAGAATCTTTAACACATCATAATGTATGTAAACCTAAAGTTTAAAAATTCTGGAGATACATCCATATGCAGAGGTCCCTGTCCTAATACATCCCGTCCTATTCCGTGCACCTGTCCTAATACATACTTTACTTGGGTGAGAGTAACGTTAGGGGTACTGTGGAATGTATGCATTAGAATGGAGGCGGCCATCATTCTCCGCTTATGTGTTAAAAATGGAAAAGTCCATAACCAACGATTAGTACCCCCATTGTTATGTTATATTAAAATCATGCATTACATGTAAAATATATTTTTAGAATAGCTTCCCTAATATCTTTCAGACACTTATTTTTCAAGGTAAGAATGAACATTTGCATATTATATTAGTGCGTCTACAAAAAACGTGACAATAAAATCAAAGTAATGAATTAAAAAGTTGGAAGAACACATCATCCACTGTAAAAACACGCAATGAAATGCGTTGTGAAAGCACCAATAACAAGATTCTTGTGGGAAAACTATATATAACATAATATAATTTTATATATATACTTTAATTTTACCATTTAAGAGATTAAGAAGCAGTGTTGCATAGAAAATTACACTTTCACTGTACTTAAAATTCTTATGATCAGCGTTGGTGATTAAATTGCCTGCATTGGATGTGGTTAAATTCATTGCGCGTTTTTAATGTGGCTTATCAAAAACATTCACAATTCCACTAAGTGTACACGAGAGGAATGCCTAAATCATACATATATGGGCATATCTCTAGAACTTTTAAACTTTGGGCTAAATGAATTTTGATTTTTATTTTTAAAGGCACATGCTTTAAATTAATTGTATTGTTTTCAGTATCTATTAAATAACATAAAACACCCGGCGTTACTCATTTTTAAGCTTCACCATATGCTACTTTGATTAAAATGGCAAAAATTTTTCATTTTTTATATTTTATTTTTAATGCCTTATACAAAAACGACTTAACAACGGTACTGATATAAAAACTGACTAATTTCTGCGTAATCTTGAATTTCTTGGGTGTATTGTATAATGCCGTTTATACGTGAAACAGGGCCTAGCGTTCGTGTAAAACGCTTAAATTATCAAACAAATAAAAAGTTACACAGAAATGAATCAGTTGTTATATGAAAACAGTTCCGAATTTAATGACACGATCTCGCTTTGCAAGTAACAATTAAAAAAAAAAAATTAAACTTAAACTAAAAAAATGAAAATCACTTTTTTCCACACGTTAATGGCATTTACATTGGTGCTTACGCATGAACTAGATACTACTGCAGTCAATTGTAAGCATTGTTATTGATAGATGAAATAAAATCAACAAATAATACTGATCTATTATTTCTATATTACAGTAGTCAAAATTGGAAAACAAATGATCATAAATAAACATTTATTACAACTTACATATAATTAAAATTAAACAATACGAAATAATATCATATTTATTAAAATTGATCTGTATTGAAATTCATGACATTCACAAATCATATTATCAGTTGTGTTTTATGGCTTCTAGAGCAGGAATGCAGTTAACAAATTTGCCGTATACTCTTCTATTATAAAAGAAGAGTTCACAATAACTTTTAGGCCTTTAAAAGGTACATTCAGCATGTGCCAATAAATTATGTACATTTTTCTGACGAATCATGTTTCAATTTTCCATATTTGAGGGGTCTAAACTTATGAACTACATGCAGCACACATTTTTACCGGTGCTTAAACCACTCCTTATTATTCACGGAATAACAAAATATTAATATAGTCGCATTTAATGTGTCGTTACAACATTTACAGCAGTCGAATTACGAAAAAGTTCAATTTTAAAAAAAGTTATCTCGCAACTTTGAGTGTTCCTCCTTTCATTTTGACGAAAGGCACATCCTTTTTGTCATGATTTTTCACTTCCATATAATCTGAACTACTTATACTGTGAGCACGAAAGCACACAAAGCTTCGTTAAAAAAGGATTATTGTGAATATTAAATAAAAACATAATTGTCATGTAGAAGAAACTGTAAAATTCGACACTTGCGAATTCGGGGTTTAATTCGTTCGTGATTCTAATGTCGAACACTCGCTAGGGACACATAAGAGGCACTATAATCTGCCAAAATATGACATATTTATTTCTATGATTTTTAAGGTATGATAATGGATGTCATGTTAAAGTTTAAAAGTTCTGGAGATATGCCCATATCATTTCAAAGCCCTGAGAAAAAAATGTAAAGTTAACAGATCATTCTGCAAGGTAGTAACAACACCTGTATGTTGAGAATTTGTACCTGGTGTAAACATTTCTCTTTGTTCTCATCATTCTTATAATCCAGTGAATTCCTATGCTTTAACTCACTTTTATATTTTTTTTCTTTGTTTTTTCTCAACTTTATTTTTATCAAGCGATTTTCTAATTCAGCAGTATCATCACTTGTGGAGTTGATGTTATTTATCAATTCAATGTTCTTGCTTTCGGATGTCAATTCTTCTTTTATTTTGCTCGATTTCTTCGAGTGACATTTAGAGTGTTTCTCAATATTCAAATCCAGAGTTATAGAGTTATCTTTAGATTTTTTAGATTTTGATTTTATAGCGGAATTGGCTATAAGAAGAGGTGAGGAAAGGTCATTGATAAGGGAAACGTTGTCCACGATCTTGCGAGGCACCATCTTGCAACATGTTAAACCATGAAATCTCAACAAATGGCTGAGAATTAAAATATTATTTAAAACAAACTCAATTAAAATGACTGAAGAGTTTAATCATTTCTTAATACTTGATAAATATATTATTTCTGGAATCTCAGGAGCTAATGGATATTAATAAGAAAACTTATCAAGACAATTATAAGCATGCATAATCAGTAGTACAGTATTCAAAGTTACCGATTGAAAATACATTATTGACACATTCTGTTTAATTATTAATGTGTTAGATTTAACAAGTATTATATATGTTAGCTACTTCCAACCACCAGATATTCCCTTAAGCAATTATTAGCAGTGTTAGTAAGAAAATGCGTAATCAGAACATAATGAAAGCTTGTCAGCTGTGGATGCTGGGATAAAAAAAAGGAAAATGTGATGAATTCTAAAGTTCATATAAACTGAGATTGTGAAAATTGTATTTCAGTTTTGATTACATCGGTATCCCTGAATAAAAATCCAAGTTGGTCAACATTTGAAAAAAAATTTTCAATGTAGACAAAGTTGAATCATATCTATATAAAAATTACTCGATGAAAAATAATTATTTTAGATAGGCTTATTAGATGATGATATCGGACGGTTTAAAAAATTATTTAGTAGATCTTACCTTTGCAAGTTTTTCATAATACAGACATTCAGCGTTATCAAATAGCGGTTTCTCTGTCCATACACCTAGATTATTTAAATCTGCTGTTGCCATTTTTTATTTTTATGAATGAATGTAGATAATGGAATCTGAAATAAAAACATGTAAAACTAATAAATGTAAATGTTATGGGCTCTGCCTATCACTTGAAAAAAAATTTTTTCTTCTTTCCTTCTTCATGAATTTAAAGACACTTATCACTTTTTAAAATTAAGACTTTATTTAAAATTGAAAACATACAAAAAAATAAAACTTAAAACTCTTTAAAAAATATATACAAAAAATTAAAATTAACTTTAAAAGACTCAAAAACTGTTTTTAATTATTGACTCCTGAAGAGGGACCCGAGAGGTCCGAAACGTTGAGTCTTTTAAAGTTAATTTTAATTTTTTGTATATATTTTTTAAAGAGTTTTAAGTTTTATTTTTTTGTATGTTTTCAATTTTAAATAAAGTCTTAATTTTAAAAAGTGATAAGTGTCTTTAAATTCATGAATAAGGAAGAAAGAAGACAAAATTTTTAATTTTGTTTCAAGTGATAGGCAGAGCCCATAACATTTACATTTATTGAAGAAATCAAGCCTATCTTAAAACCCTATGTAAAACTAATATTTAATTTTTGTTTTAATTTCTTGAAACTTTATAAAATATAAAACAGTAGATAAAATAAAACGACTTTCACACACATTCATAGAATTTATACTGATACATCAGTAATTTATTTCATAAAAATACAAATTTAGTTATAACATGCAATAATAAATACATACATTTTTTTCAATATATTAATAAATAATACAGTTCTATTTTTAATAGAATAATCTATTTGGTCAAATTTCATCCTCGTCGCTAACAATTTGAGATTTTAAATCGTTATATGTATTTAAACTTGAAAAATTGGGAAAATTTATTACATATTGACTTGATTTTTTAGATTCACTTGTATTTATGGAATTTTGAATTTTTCTTAGTTGTGAATAAATTTCCTTCTTTTCTGTGTCTTTACAAACAGAAGCAAAAATCTGTTTTGGTCGAAAGTAGCAAATAAATGCTTCAAGTTCCTCATAAGATGCATGGGTAGAATAACAAATATTAACAGTTTGATGCAACGTTGCATCAGTCTCGTATATTTTTTTAACGTCTTTTCCTTTCCATTTTTGAACAGATGGAATAATTGTCAACATTCGTTCTTTTTCTATATCTGGACGACACGTTAATAATTTGGATCTATCTCTTCGCTTGGGCATACAAGCATGAATTCTTGTGCTATTAGGATCATTTGTTACGTGATTTTTTAAAACTTCTATTCTACTATAGTCATCGTACACATTCGACAAAACATGAATTTTTGTTTTTAATAACTTTGAAAGATCTATATACAAGTATTCGCTTCCATACTTGGCAGAAATTTCAAGTACAACAACATTTGAAGGATTTTTATTAAGCCATTGTTTTACAATATTACACATTTTTTCTGAACTTTCTTTTCGGGTTGGCAATGACATAAAGTCGGTATTTAGAAATGTAGTATCCAAATAAATTTTATCAAAACTTTCAGGGCTCAATTTCGAAGAATGCAATGGTTTCAATTTTGAATAATCATTCATATTTATCCTAAAATCTCCTGTGTACAATACGGATTTTCCATTTGCTCTAAACACAAACATTATTGAACCAGGACAATGTCCTGCAGAAACACAGGACACATCGACTACTCGCTTTTCATTCATATATTCATAATCGTACAAAACACGTTCATTCAAGGGAACCTCAGTTATGATGGAACATTCCAAGTCATTTAATCTAAATAAACTGAACAAGAAATTTTTACTAATTTGACTGCAGTAAAACTTCCTATTTGTTTCATACAACTGTCGGAAAAATTTAAAACTTAATCCTTCCATGTGATCACGATGACAGTGACTTAGAAAAAATGCTGTAGAATGGAGATTCTGGCCATCAAACCGATCCACGGAGATACCAGGAATTTCTTCAATAAGACCACAAAATGTGGACATTTCCAATTCCAAAGTAAAGCCCTACAATACAGAAAAGCTGGTCGAGTCAAGACATTGCGTCAGGATAGTTAAAAAGAGGCAAACAAGCAACTGATGGCATTTTTCATTTGTGACAAACCTCGAACAATTCGTCTTCTATTACAAGGTTGCAGAGTCAATTAAGGGTTAGTTTACTCGCTTTTCCATAAATGATATGGAATATGAAAACTTTTCTTCAGAACATATACCAATGAACTGTTAAATCGTTAGCGACCTAAATGGGAATTGTAACTGAATGATTTTCAACAATTTTCATTTTATTTCAGTATATTTTCTCGCCATGTGGCTTATTGATCGTCGATGTGCTCTAGCTAGACTATTTTCATTTCTACACCAATCGAAGCCAATTTATACGCAACAAGCTAGTCTCAAAATTGAAAATAAAATTCGTGAAATTAATCGAATAAAAACGTACCTTCAAATTTGGTCGTTAAGGACTGATTTCGTCGGAATTTTTCGGATATGAAATGGAGTTATGTATCGTGATGACGGTTAATGACGGTGATGTGATAGTGATTAACGGTAACTTTCAGCGGCTTTTAAGTTCCAATGTTGGCACGCATGCCACTTATATAGTGACATCATAGAGATAAAAGAGTGACATTCAATAGGCCTTTTCATTTAAAGATTCTAGTTTCTTTTTCTTTCCAGCACTTTTTGCACTCATGGCCGAAAATAGGGCATTTTACACGAGCTATTCATAAAGTTTTACGTTTAACCTCGCAATTATTTTCCACTATATGTCCAACACCCAGTGTTTCATTAAAAAAGATTAGAACGACTTACAGCTTACAATATTCATGGGATACAGAAACAAAGCTGACAAAATAAGATGCCAGAATAGTGGCTTCTGTTATGATTTTTTTAAGAGCGCAACTCTCAGATTTCGCCATGCGAAGTGTCGCGCGGCGGCGAATGATTTGACGGGCGCACAGTGTGGCATTTTGGACAAAATTCTCTCGACAGTGCAATTCTTAACCGAGTTGAATAAATCTTTCGCAGAAATACTCGTGAAAGTGTCAAATGTATGAAGGTATTGTAGAGCATCGAATCAGACGACTTCAAAAATGGCGACTATACTCTTAAAAAAAACTGTCAAATATGAGAGGAAATTTTTTTTAAAAACGTACTTGTGCAGAAAGGGAAGAAGGGGAATTAGTATATTACTCAACGAGGGAAGTATACGATTTTTCTTCATGACAGGGAGGAAAGTTGCTGCTTTCGTCCCAGTGTGATGAAATATTATATTACATATCGCACATAGAATGTAAACATGACCTCCCAATAAACGAGTTCGTGTGCAAAAATTTTTAATACGATTTCATACGTTTTCCATCACGTTTCTTTCCTCGTTATTTCGCGGTAAATCGCATGAAAACGTATGCAAGATGATGCAACGAGTTAAAACGCATCGAATCGAATGAAATGAGTGCATCTGCGCGGCGTATAATTTCGTACGGAAGCATTTAGGAATAAAAATTGAGGTTAGGTTTGCACATAATGAATTTTCATATTAAAACGCATGGAATTGAGCCAAGTTTTACCGGGTTTATACTTCGTCTTTTTTTTTAATATTATTCGAGGTTCAGGTAATTAAAAAAGGATTGTGTTGGAACACATATATTTATTTTGTATTGCAATTTAACATTTTAAAAATGAACAATAAAGTAATATTTTCTTAATATAAAACAGATCAATATCATAATCTAATTATCGGGATCATTCAAGGTGAGATTCATCTAGATAATGATCGTCAACGAATATATTATTTTCGAAGGGGCTAATTGTTTCGTCTATCTCGATCCTGGTAAAATCAACATTTACGTTTTCTTGTATATCTGCCTCGTCTTGCTCATTGTTTGAGAGCTCACCATCATCTCCTGATGTTATCGAGGGTCAGTTCATCGTTTTCACGCGTAGGCGCCACTAGCGATCTAACATGACTTCGTATTAAAACGAATGAACACTTCGTATAGGGTAAACACGTACTTCGAATGATTTCAATAAAAAATTTGCATTCGACAATTAGCTGTTTCCGTATGCGAACGGATGTACATAACCTCAATTTTAAAGACTATTAATACTGCGCACATATTCGAATGTTTTCGAATGTAGAGCGAAACCCTGGCGAAAAAATCAGATTGAAAAGGAATGACTTTCATTCCGTCTTAGTGCGTTTCATGGCGTAATCTGTCCCCTATGCAATCCTGGCTATTCCTGTCGAATGTGTTTCGGAATGACTCAGGATTCGTTAGGATTGAACTCACGGAATGAAACGGATTGCAAATCGAGTGAGAATACCGAAGACTCGTTCGGATTGAAATGGAGGAATGAAACGGATTGCAAATATGATTCGGAATGACTCAGGATTGGTTCGGATCGAAATCGAGGAATGGAACGGTTTACATTTGTGTCTCGGAATGACTGCCCAGACAGCCAGATCTGCTGCATATTGCCGCATATAAGGGGAAAATCAGGCGGACGATATGTCGGCAGAACTACGGAATATGCGTCATCACATACAGTAGAACCCCTCTTACTTGAACTCCCGCTTACTTGAACACCCCGTCTACTTGAAAATTTTAACCCCGCCTACTTGAACATTTTCTTCCTCCCCTTCCCCCCACTACGCGCTCTTACGTACATGCGCAGTACACTACACGGGAAATATAAAAACCATTAAAACCAATATATTTTCCTCATTGTTTGAGAAACAAAAAATAAATCCACTATACTTTCGAGATTATGAAATAAGTAAACTAGTTATTTTACAATATTAGTATGGTGGATAATTTAATTAGTTGTTGATAAACAATAAATTTAATGTATTTAAAATTAAAAAATCAGTTTGAACATTATATTTTAAATGTTTAATTATGTACAATATTCTTCTTTTTTGCAATAATTATATTATTTTATATCTAATAAAATAATATGATTAAAATAAACAAGATTTTAACTTGTACCTTATACCTTTCTTTCTGATTCGTCTCTTCATCTCTTTTAGGATAATCGATTACTTAATAATTTCATCTATGCTGATGTTCAGGGTTGGGTAAGTTAATATTTTTTTTTAACTGAGTTAAGTTAAAGTTAACTTCCCAAAATATTAACTAAGTTAAGTTAACAGTTAATACGTTATTTAGTTAATTGAAATAAAAGTTGAGTTAATTAATAGAAAAAATAAAAGTTAAAAGTTAAGTTAAAAGGTAGAAAGTTAAAAGTTGAACAATTGAAAATTATAGGTGTAAATAGTTATACAGATATGTATTCTTCCAGATTCCAGTTACATATAATATGTCATTATACATCTTACAAAAGTGATTCGGTCGATAACGTCAATTCAGCTTTCGATGGGTGAAAACCTGAGTTATTTCGTTTCTATATTTTCCTAATTTATAAACGAAATGCAGTGTTTTCAATTCATAGAAATTATCATTACTTAAAATTAAAATTACATTAAAAAGTTACTAATTATACGGAATGATTATTTCTGTGTTATTTTTACTGTCAATCCAGACGACGCTGAAGCTTTGATCGACAAAGATGAGTAGGGATTTACAGGACCAACTAATCTTAGAAATACAATTTTTAATGTGAAAAATTAAAAGTCAAATGTGACTATTAACATTCAAAAAGTTAAAATATTAAAAACTAAAAGTTAAAAATTTATAGTTAAAAAATTAAAAGTCAATATTTACAAACTTAAAAATTAAAAGTTAAGAAGTTAAAAAGTTAAAAGTTAAAAAGTTAAAAAGAAACTTAATTAAGTTAAGTTAAAAGTTAACGATCTAAAAAGTATTTAAGTTAAGTAAAAATTAATTAACTTTTTAACTTAATTTTTAACTTTTAACTTTTTGACTACCCAACCCTGCTAATGTTATTTGCAAATTCTACTATAAAACCAAATTAATACAAGGTATAAAAATTCTTTTATTTATACATATACTCACTTACACAAAATTTTAATCAAATAATAATAAACTCGTTTATAGGTTATATGTTTAATTTGAAGCCGTGTATTTCATTTTCAAATACATTTTTATTGTTCGAAAGTCTGTACATTATCAATGAACATTTATATACGTTTATACGTAATTATAATAAAATATATGTTTAATACAATTTAATACAATAAATCTTTGATTTCGTTACTCTTATTTATGTATTAATCAGTCTTTGGTTTCATTACTCTTATTTATTAATCTTATTTAGTATCACACAAAATTGTCCTTACGTAATATCAACATTCATTAAATTTTTTTAATCGTAAACTTGAAATAAACATGCCATTTCACACTCTTTAACACATTCTACGTACAATTATGTAACACATTTAGATTAATCTTCAAAACATTTATTTTTCGCAAGGATTGCAGTAATAAAATTTTTGCATTTTGCTACGACAGCAAGGTCCTCTTTTTCAACGTCCCATTGAGTCATGAGGTAGTTGTAGAAATACGCAGAGCCATGAACAGCTTGTTCGATGGTTGGTGGACATAGCGTATCACTTTCAGTGGGTTCTTCGACTAATCCTTCTTCGAAAAGTAAATCTTCTTCGGTTGCAACCTCATAATGTCCTACATCACCGCTTATCTTTTGTGCAACAATTTCTTCAACTGTCTGGACTTTCCAATCCGGGTCATTATCACTATTTAACCAGTCAGTTAAGAAGCAGCTAAAGCTTTACTCGAACTAAAATTTGCAACTTTGGAGCCATCGAGTGAAGCTAAATTATTAATAGACAAGGGAAGTGCAATCATCGAAAATATTAGAGCTGACCAAAGTGAAAAAATATCACTTGTACATTTAATTAAAAATGACGAGGATTTAGTGGCCTTCACAGGTATCACATTTAATATTTTAAATGGACTTTCGAAAGTAGCAGAATCATTCGAAAAAGGTCATATACATTACGACACTAGTGCATCTGATCAGATTGTTCTCTGCTTATGTAAATTAAAATTACATTTATCATATCTGTGTTTATCTGTTTTGTTTAAAATTACTAGGCAAACGTGCAGTAAATATTTCATTGTAACAATTCATACACTTTCCTGCATCTTAAAGGCAGGCATTTACTGGCCACCTAAAGATGAAATTTTGGAGCATATGCCAAAATGTTTTGATAATTTTAAACAAACCAGGGTTATTCTTGATTGTACCGAAATTTTCGTAGAAAGGCCTGCCAATTGTTTAAAATGTCGTCTCAGATTGTATAGCCATTATTATAAAGGGGCAGAGACAATCAAAATAATGTTGGGAGTAACACCATCGGGTCTAATAAGCTACGTGAGTGAAGCTTATGGAGGTCGAGCCTCCGACAAAGCAATTTTCAACCAGAGCGACATCCTCGATAAACTTATACCTAACGCAGATGCCATAATGGTTGACAAGGGCTTCCTCATTGATGTAGAATGTGCAGAACGCCACATTGAGCTCATCGTACCTCCTAAATTAGGAAAAAACAAACAGCTTAGTTCTGACGAGGTTGAAAAAACTAAAAAAATTGCTGCAGCTCGAGTGCATGTGGAACGAGTCATTCAAAGAAAATGTACAAAATTTTGAAAGCCAAATTATCATTGTCGATGGTTGGATATATTGACAAAATATGTATAATTATAGCTGCCCTTGTTAACTTAAGCAATTCCATATTGGCAAATGATAAATTTTAAAATAATGTACATAAATGTAATGTCATGCAGTCATTAACATTTTTAATAAAATATGTTTAAAAAAGAATATTTGTGTCACATTTTTTTTAAATACATTCATAATGTAATTAAAATATAAAATCTGTATTTACATATATCATTGTAGGACATTGAACACGAGTAAAATCTGTACTTTTCTACACAACAATAACAGTACGTAATATGTATATAACAAATTTGTGTATGCATTGCTTACGTTGCATTACGATGAACATTTTCTTCATCGTCAATAACAATTTGTTTTAATATATGCAAAAAATATATGCATTGCAAGACTGGTATGTATTCGTCAAAAACAACCCTTTCATCATAATCAATCTGTATTACTTCGCATGTATCATCAAACGATGAGTATATAATGAAGTAGCACAGTTTGTATCCTGTGATGAACATAGTTAATTGCGTTTGGCAATAATACGCATGCTTTTTTTTTAAATAAAATGCTCATTTTCATACACGATGTATGGTAATTGAGCAACAGTCGCTCTTGCTGTCATACATTTTCCCGATTTTGGGCATTTTATTTCGACAATTGCCTTTCCAGAAACAATGTCATCCGGACTACACCCTAACCACGGTATGGCAGAGTTCACCACGAAACCTATTTGGAGGACACGGTTACCACTTGTGTGTTCGTAACACTTCCTTGCCTTAGGTTCCATCAGCTGTCCATATCGGGTATTAACATTTCCTGCAAATTTAGGATTGACATATTCCTGAGCCTTCTTACTCCAGTCAGCTTTTTTGTTTTTGAAATATGTCCAGAATGAATACGCCGAACTGGAAGTAATTCGTTTCCTCCTTTCATGCAACCAGCGGCTGCCTTTTTGGGAAATTGTTTCTTTACAAATTTCTATACTGCTTTTAATATCAACAGTGACATTTGTTTTCAAATACGCATAAAAAACTGGCTCTATTTTTTCTAATGTTATCTCGTTAACTAAATTGTCATCGTTCGTGCAGTACAAAATCGTCTTTTCATCGAGTGGTGGGTAGATAACAGTTGATAAAATTGAGTCGATAACATTTGCAGTATCATTTTCAACATCAACAGTACCAGCAGTATCCACCATAATTTCACTCCGCTTCGTCATAATGACTTTATACAATTCACTATTTGGCGCACCTATAAAATTCATTTAAAATTGTTTTCAATCACATAGTACATAATTTTTTAAATACCTGAAAAATAATAAATTTACATCTAACAATATCACCAAAGAAAAAGCAGTCGTCACATGTCTTCTTGAAAAAATCTGATTTTTCACATACTTTTGGTCGAGTTAAATGGCAAAATTATTTGCAAGGGACGACACTGTACATCTCCTTAGCATCATTTTTTAATTTTCCCCATTTCTGGCGAGTATCAGTGCAACTTTCATTTTCAATTTCACTAACAGGAACTCTATTATAATTAAATTTTACAACATGATAATTAAAAGTAAAGAATAATTAAACAAAATGTCACTTAAATCTATCATCGTTATTTATATATAAGCACCGCATTACCGATTTAAATGCATTAACATTGCAACACAATGTTTGCACTTTCCTAAAGTTCCTGCTTTACATGAACGCCTACAGTTAATTTCTGTAATCCCATTTTCTTTTTTAATACACACTATTATTTCGTGCGGGCTTCCTGACAGGCACGACGTTTGTAAACACAAACCTAAAATTTCCCATTTTTTGTCGGAAATGTGTGTTAATGCACAATACATTAAATGTTTTGCATTGAGCACCAGTTCCCCTTCAACATAGCATCGCGAACCAGCCCCAATGTAATTTATAATATCCACAAAACTAATTAAATATTACATTTCGCTCATCTTGCCCGTGTTAATTTTTAAGTTTAGCCCAGTTACTCTAGTTCTACATTTCGCCACAATGGCGCTGATAGCATGCGTTAACAGGGCGAATAGTATCGTATACTATTTTTCCTATTATAGTGCGCAAAGTTCGATTTTGCGCACGTATTTGCGTGTGCAAAGTGCCACTTTCCCACACTTTACTGATCTTATAATTTAGCGTGCGGTAAAGAAAATTTGCGTGCGGTAAAGTAGCGCTATAGGTATACAGACCTGTAGAAGAGACCTGTCAAAACTTTCATTTGTTTTACTTTCAATCGCTGTTCCTCGGCTTCACCTCGGGTAAAAATTACACGCAGCCTGAGACATTCCTCCCTCGTTGAGTAATATACTAATACGCAACGCCTGCGCAAATATGTATATGTACTGCACTCGGCTCTATTTTCACCCTCGCTACGCTACTTCTATTCTAAGTCTATGCTACGCTCGGGCCATAAACCCGACGAGTGCGAGAAACACATATTTTGCGCACTTGTTGCGTAATATCCCAACAAACCACAAAGTATACGAAAAATCTGTGTAGGATTTAATATGAAATAAGTCTGTTTCTTTCTCACTCTTTCAGTTACGAATGCGAGTGTATACGATATTATACGCGATACATAAACGCACATAACCTCAAAGAAACGATTACTTTGGATTATCGAATGATTTAAACTCAAAACTAGAAAACAGAACATTTCTTCGAAAATTACGAAATACGGACAACGATATAATCAATTCTTCGATTAAATTAACAGAATTTAAAGCTATTCTAAGCCGCAACAAATCAATTTTTGTAATGCGAGTTAAATACGGTATCGTATAAGATCGAATGAATTCAATTCTGGTATTACAGGTTGTATAAAATACATATGTAGTATGAATTCGAATAAGAATCTCGAATACTCAATACGCCACTAGAAAGAAACAATGCAAAATATCGATTCCGTATACTTTTTCATTTATTGGGATACTATTTCCGCACGCGATGTCGAAAAATTGATTCCGTCATTTTTAATTTCCTATTATTTTAAAATTAATTTCTACTTTATCGGCAGACCACATAATATGTGGGCAGATTTTGCCCGATTACATTTGTGATGGCACCACTTGTCAGATCAGCTGATTTCGGTATTGGTGCGATTGCTTACTATTGGTAACCGTGTATGTACCATGTACGGAAAAGTGCAGATTTGCGGATTTTTGTCAGCCATAAATTTGTTATTGTGAGAAAAGTGAAAAAGCTGAAAATCGAGCTAACTTCTCAAATTTAATTTCCCAATACATAACTACATTTGGTATGTACGTTACCCTGTTTTTTAATAATTTCAATACTGCTATCGAGGTGAATCAATTGACTACTACAAACAATGACTATCAAAATTGTTTATTTACCTGGTCTATCTGTGTATTTGTACATTGATTCATACATGTTATGTCATTTGTACATTATTGTAATCTATTAAACTTGCTGTCAAAATCTTGTCACTCTTAATATTTTAGAAACGTAGAAATGAATATTCAGTTCTACTTAAAAATAAATTAATGAATGCGAATAGCATAAATAAACGATATTACATATATATTTTTATGTCATAAATTTCCATGGTACAAATTTTCAGTATTCGGATATAATGGCGGAGGAACAGTCACTACCTTTACCATTACCGAACGATCAAATGCCCGCATGCTGGAAACAGGATGAAAGAATGAATTCTCTTTTTGCTGAGTTTAGAAATCGTTCTGTGAATCCACAGGATTGGAATTCGAAATACAAATTCTGGCATGATTTGATAGGCGATTGGCTCCGATACCACATGCGTTGCAGTTTCACTACATTGGATTTAAATGTGACTTTCAAGCGTAAAGGTTGTACTGCTAGATGTTTACCCACAGTGGTGCAAGAACTTTATAGGTATTGACGATTCCTCATCGTGTTATTGCTATTTTGTAATTAATAATAATAATAATAATAATATTTATTACCAAAATTCCCTATACATATATATAGGACCTATAGGGGACAAAAAATGTCCGTACATAGGATTGGTCCTTAAAAATTACAAAACTAAAAACATAATAGTGAGAACAATTGTCAACACAATTATAGACTAGATATAGAAATAATTCATTCTATTTCGAGATTTCTTATTTTATCTTTTATCTTTCTTTTTAGCACTTTTTTCTCAACACTAAGAGTTTTTAACTCATTTGGTAATTGATTATAGTACTTGGTTGCAAAATATTCGTAGCTTCTTTGTCCAATTGTTGTGGTACGACGAGGAAGAGCGACACTTTTAAATCTTGTATTACGTACATTTTGTTGAAATTCGTTCTTAAGGCTATTATATTGGTAGGCTATCGCATTAACTACAAAAACCTGTCTGATTCCTATGGGTTTGAAAGGATCTCTATCACTAATACCTATTATCTTGAGTATTCGTTTTTGTAATCTTTCCAATTGATCTATAGCAGTTTTAAACAGCCCACCCCATCCAATTATTCCATAAACTACAATGCTGTGAAAAAGAAAAAAATTGTTTGTAAAGAATTACATATATTTTATTATTGATTGCAGAAATGGGGAATTAATGTTGGAATCAGACTTTTTGCAAGAACCGAGCAATTCTTGGACTGGATGGGCTGTTGACATTCTTGTGAAGCGACCCGTTTCGTGGTCATTTATGAAAATTAAAGACTACGTGACAGAACCTATAATTAATGTCAATACCACATACATTCATATGCAAACAGTGCGAGACCTTGCCGAAGTGGTACTATCCGTGGCAGAAAGTAAAAAAGAAAATATATTGTTGTCTCTTGTAGAAATCACAAAATGTTGTAGGGAAACAACTGGAAATCCAAGAATAACTGAACCAAATGTTAGGTTAGCCTTAATATGGTTGAGACGCACAAAAAGAGCAGCTTTTAGAGATAAAGATGCAAGTAAGAAAAATGAATTGTTGGTTAAAGTTTCTCGACATAGTGTGAAGGAAGTTACAGAGGTTGAAGAAGGAATTCATAAACTTATGGAGCAGGAAAACATGTTAATAAAGAATATAGAGCAACTAGAGTTAGAACGAAATGAAGTTATGACGAAAGCAAAGGCCAATCTAGCAAATGATTTGCGACAGGTGGCTAAGACCTTTTTAAGAAAAAAACACGAAATCGATAAATGCATTGAGAAAAGAAGCGGCGCTCTACAAAACGTTCAACAACTTCTGGCAAGAATTCATGACGCACATTCGGATACAGAGACTTTTGCTGCTTACAAAGCAGGTTGTAACGTTCTTAAGAAGTTTGAAGATACTGGTTTCACAGAAGATAAAGTCAGGGATACAATGGACGATATGACTGAGGTGAGAATAATTATTATTATTTGGTAGACCTTCGGATGGGCAGCCCATTCGAAATCGAAAAATCGACAAGGTACATTCGATGTATTTTTGCCTCCTAAAAATGAATATGATAATAGAAATTGGCGCTCGGCTGTATTTTGGCGGCTACATTTAAAAAATAGCCGAAAAATGCGTTTTTTTAAAACTTTTTTGCATTTATTTCGAAAAGTAAAAATCGGATGAAAAAATGTTTCAAACAAAAGTTGTCGATCGGAAAATTCTATACAAAAAAGGTTGTATATATTTTTTTCGTAATCGCAAAAGGAAGCTCGTAAAATAGGAATAAATATGACTAGTGATGGGGCCCCCTTCTCCAACACTCACACCCATCCTTACCCATGCATCATTTTTTGCATGCGCGCGCACACACATATACACACGCGTGAGCCAAGGCAGTGCTCGCGTTCTGAAGGGGCTTCACTCCCAGACCCCCCCCCCCTTTTTTTAACTAGCCTAACCTCCAACCTCCAATCATTCAGATCGTAGGTTCGATTATTACCGACACCTGTGTGGTTGGAGGTTAGACTAGTAGAAAGGAGGGGCGTGTGGGGGCGGAGCCCCCAGCACGAATGCACCCCCTAGTTTCACGCATTGTCTTGGAAATTCACAATTTACTATATCCTCCTCTTCAAAATTTATTGCGTGCGCTGAGGATTTGAAACCCACTTTACTAGCGAGAAACTCGGCTAAAGGCATACAAACGTATATCTAATCGTGTTTGTTCCTATTTTACGAGATTACTTTTGCGATCACCTAAAAAATGTATAGAATCTTTTTTGTAAAGAATTTTCCGATCTACAACTTTTGTTAGAAACATTTTTTCATCCGATTTTTACTTTTCGAAGTAAGTCCCAAAAACTGAAAAAAACCCGCATTTTTTGGCTGTTTTTTTAATGTAGCGGCCGAAATACGGCCGAGCGCCAATTTCTATTGTCATATTCATTTTCGGGAGGCAAAAATACATCAAATGTACCTTGTCGATTTTTCGATTTCCAATAGGCTGCTCATCCGAAGGTTTACCTATTATTATTATATTGAGCATTATTTTGTTTGGTTTAAAAAATAAACATCTGCGTAATTTTAGGTGATGCAGGAGCTGAACGAAGTACAATCAGCAATGACGCAACCTATAGTAAACACAGAATCTGACTCTGAATTAGAAAAAGAATTAGCAGAAATATTGGGCGACACTTCGTACGATTCGACAACAAAAGACAAGACATTTGATTCCGATATAATTCCAGATTTATTGTCCTTAAATCTGCAAGGTAAACTTATACTACATTCTTGTTTGTCATTTGCATCAATAACATCTTTCATTTTAGACTTGCCGCCGGCTCCAGTGAAATACAAGTTTTCTTCATCATCACCAACAAAATCGTGAAGGGATTCATCATTGTAAAATAAAAACTTTATTAAAGTCTTCGTTTTAGTGGATTTTTTTATTAATTATTTCGAGAGGCGGAGCAGCGCATCATCGTCAGTCTTAATACAATGACTAGCTGTATGGTAGTAATATACATTTACTTTAAATCGTGTGAAGTATGACATAAAACGAAGAATTGATTGTGGAATAACGGTGATAAATTGAGCGAATCGGGTGAGTATTTATTCGACCGAATCGTGATTAATTGACATTTGTTTTGATCTAATACATTATCGAAAATGAGTTGTAAATAATAGTATCATTCATACAAGTGAGGGCGATATTAAAAATAATATATTTATGGATTTTCGGTTTGACTTTGTAATTTCAAAATGTTTGAAATTGTCACTTGTAGTTCTGACACTAAAGTTTCATTTTCCTTGAACGCAATTTCGCTGCACGTCACTTGTCGCTGAGCGACTGACTATTTCTTGTATCCAAGACATGTGATTTGATACTCTTGTGTAGAGGGAGAACGAATAACTGTTGCATATCCTTGATCCGCCTACACTTATGGCACCAACGCCGACACTTACAATACCTCGAAGATACCACAAGCCACCCGTTTGAATAACTAAACCGCCGCCGCTGTCTCCGTCGCACACCGAAGAACCTGATAAACATTTTTATACATTAATTAAATATTTATTAAAATCTTAGCAGTTACTATTTTTGAAAAATTATAATAAACGATTAAACACTGATCCTCAAATTAGTTATTTTTATAACATTGGACAATCCACTAATTCCGTAATACTTAGTATACAGGGTGTCCCAGAACTCCCGCACAGTGTTGTAGAGCATAAATCTTGACATCATTCTGAGCAAAAAAGGTTCATACCAAAATGGGATCTGAAGCTTAGAATTTGAGTGGGAAGCCATTAAAGTTTCAAAAAAAATATAGTTTTTTTGGCAATAACTCGGCTCGTTTTAAAGTTACATTAACGAATGATGGCTGAATTTGAAGGTTTTTTTATAGAGCTACAACTTACCTCTGGGAGTATATGACCTGCAATGAATATTTCGCCAGTTATCTGCCTAAAAAGGGTAAAAATCGCTTTTATTTGCAGTCTTTCGCGTCTAACTCATTTCCGTAGAACACTAGAAAAATATCATATCCAACAATATTGTAGATCTTGAAAAAACGAAGGAATTGCCCTCTAATACGATTCGTTTTGACAAAAATTGAGCCCGCGGGGGGGACGTTAAAAATCATAAAATAGGCAAAACACGGACTCAATTTTTATCAAAACGAAACGTATGAGGGGGCAAATTCTTCGCCTTTTCAAGCTCTACAACGTTGTTGTCTATGATATTTCACTAGCATTTACGGAAACGAGTTAGACGCGAAAAACTGCAAAAAAAGGGCATTTTTACCGTTTTTAGGCCGATAACTGGCGAAATATTCATTGCAGGCCATATGCTCTCGGAGGTAAGTTGCAGCTCTATGAAAACCTTCAAAATCAGGCATCATTCGTTAAAGTAACTTTAAAACCAGCCGAGTTATTGCAAAAAAAAGACTATTTTTTTTAAACTTCAATGGCTCGACACTTAAATTTTGAGCTTCAGATCCCATTTTGGTAATAAACTTTTTTGCTCAGAATGAGGTCAAGATTCACCCCCTGCAATATCATGCGGGAGTTCTTGGACACCCTGTATATTACTAATAATAGTTTAGGAGGTACCTACGTTGCGGTAGCCTTTTATATGTCCCCACTTAAACAATGTTTTTTTTATGTATTTTTTACCGCTGAACACGAATTTTTTGGGTGGAATGCTCAAAAGCGTTAATTGTTTAAAAAATGTTTAAAACAATTGAATAATTTTGTTCTTTTTGCTCTGGAACAAATTTTTTCATGTTTGTTGGGTAATTTTGAACAAAAAAAGTCTTAGTAACTACCAGCAATCGAATTTGGATAGTATTGGATTCAATTATTAAATTCTGAATCCATGCTTTGGTCAATGGTGAATCCATTTTAATACGTAAATACAATTCTATTCGTTCATACGAATAAAAAGGTTACTTTCTGAATTCATATTAATCCAAAAAAAGTTTTCTTTTTAAAAATTAAATCTTAAATACATCCGTATTCAACATTACGGATTCAAAACTATCCAAGTGTATTCATTTCAATCTAAAGAAGTTATATTTTAAAAACAAAACTTTCAATACATCTGAATTCAAGATTATGGATTCAAAACTATCCAAGTGTATTCATTTCAATGCAAAAAAAGTTTTCCATCAAAAACGAAACTTTCATTACATCGGTATTCGACATTATGGATTCAAAACTATCCATTTGTTACACGATTCCAATGAAAAAAACGTCAAAAATAGTAGTGAAATTAATTTTGATATTTTAACTTTCGCTTTTTGGCCGCCATTTTGTTAACAAAATTCGTACGATAAAAAACCAAAGCTGGTTGAGAAGTTTAGATGTTTTGTGCAATTTTGGGCATATTTCCTACCGTAAAAAAAATTTCTTTTCCACTCAAAGTTTTTATTAAATCAAAATTTTTCATAAAAAAATCATGTTTTTTTTTAAATTGTTAAACAACAATTGAAAATTAAAGTTTTTAAATTTTTAAACCATTCTATCGTGTAGAGCGTCCCCGAAAATAGTAGGGTTGGATATTTTTCAAAAGATTTTCTTACTTTTCACAAAGTTTCCTGAGCTTAAACGTAAGATACAATTTTTGCCGTTTTGGGACTTAATAGGTTAATTATTAAGTTATTATTTAATACAATGGAATTAGAACAACATCACGTCGTACAGACGTAGTATTTCTGATTTGATCGTTACCACTTTGTCTTCAATTTTTGACAAATAAAACATGTTGAAACATGACTGTTAAACAAGTAAAAACACACGAGTCGCCGCGAGATTTAAAATTTAAATCGAATAACAAGAATTGTATAAATTAATGTTGAATACAATATATACTATGTTACAAGAAAACAAAAAAAAATAGACGGATTAAAAATAGGCGACATTTACCATGCGCAGTAGCGTAAAAAGAATTGCAAACATTCCAAATTTCGAAAATTGTAAAGGAATAATGAATGTAAAATTTATATTTTTAAAATAAACGTTAAAAAACAAGTTCGCAATAAAATCATTCTAATTCAATTCTATTAAGTAATAACTTAATAAATATTTAAATTTCAAATAAAAGTTGATAAGAATATTTTTGTTTCAAATCACACAAAAAATGAATATTTTTGTTCGAAAATACAAAAATTATGACATTATTTAAAAAACGGATGTTATAAACAAATTGTTATAAACAAATAATATAAACAATCGGCCGCTTTATAATATTTCATCCTAGAATGTTTGAGATTATAATCACAGAAAAACATGGACATTTTCTCGAAAAAAAAAAAAAAAAAATTATTACATTTTTTAACAACTAATTATTATGAACAATTGTTATACGCAATCGACCACTTTATAATATTCCATCCTACAATGTTAGATTCGGAGGCTAAAAATGCGAGGATAGATTTGTAATCAAGTATGTCGAAAGTATGCATACGAAATTAGTTCATACTCAAAAAAAAAAAAAAATGTAAAAATTGAATCGTTTACTTTAAGTATAGTAATAGAAGAAACGCTTAAGAATAGGTGGATTAGGAAACCATCGGTATTGGTAGTGTGTCATAAATAGACTTTTTTAAAGTTTGGGAATTTTTATCTCCTAAAATTGTCGTCCTACCAGAAAGTTACTACGGACCTTTTTTGTTCAAAATTACCAAAAAAACATGAAGAAATTTTTTCCGGTGCAAAAAGAACAAAATTATTAAATTGTTTAAAAAATTGTTATAAACAATAAACCGACCACTTCAGCGACCAAAGATAAATAAAAAAAATATTGTTTCAAGTGGGGCATCTATAAAAGGCTGCGGAATGTAGGTATATCTCCTATAGACTATAAATCATTTTTTACCATTTGTGTATCCAGCGCAGAATTTATCGATAGTGATGAATTTCTCGTCATCTGTCGCTAGAGTATTGTCTTTGCATTGGTTCAGAGGTATGTAAGGCACTCGAATAGTTTGTAATAAGAAGCTGGAAGATCCAGTTGCCGTGCGCCCAAATCCAGGAACGTTTCCGAAGTTTCCAACTTCCAGCGCACTGCGATCGGTAGTTGAACCAATGTCCAAGCAAATTGGTACTAAGACTGCAGTTAATACAAATGGTTGATCGATTTTCAAAACGGCTATATCCGACTGGTAATTTCCTTCATATCCATGGTAATTGCACTTAATAAATATTGCAGTAACCTAAAATATTTTCAAAATCATTAAAATTGGCATTGGTGTATAGATGCACATTTATAAAAAGTTATTTGCAAATTTCATAGTAGACTAAAAACTGCCCAACCTTCAAAAATTTGCGCTTAAGATTAGAATGTGGTTTTTTGTATTCGATTCGTGAGACTATTAATAAACTTTGTGAACTAAATTGATTAGAGGGAAATGAAAAATTACACTTTGAGTTAAAACTCGTTAATCAGAAATGTAGAAAAATTTAATTTCTATCTATTTAAAAATACAAGAAAATCAACTGCTGACATCTAAATAGTTTAAAAAATAACAAAAAGGAGACTAAACATTCTGCAGTTCTTCTTCTGTATAGTCTGTGTCAGGAATCAATTCTTCTTCTTCACAACAATTATTGTCAATATTGATGCAATTCTTCCCTGCACAATATTGGCAGGCAAGATTGCAGGTCAATCCATGCTTTCTACAGTCACACGAATTTCCATAATCAGTTTTGAAACCTGAGAAGATTAAATTCAAAATGCTTGGTGCCAAATTAAAAAAAAAGATGCTATTGCTTTTTTTGTATTGTTTAAACTATTTTGACGCCATCAGTTGATTTTCTTTGTTTTTTTAAATAAAATGAAATGTACATAGATATAAATTAAATTGCGGTTTTCTACATTTCTGATTAACGAATTTTAACTCAACATATTAAAAATTGCCATGAAATTACAGGATGCCGCTTTAGCGACCCTAAACTCTCGAGTAGGGAAATTGAACTTGTTTCTGTCAATATCTACGAAGTAACAACATTTTTAATTGCTGACTATTTTAAATGAAATTGTAAAATGCATTTTTTTAATGCACAACTGCAATTTTTCATTTACCTCTAATCAATTTAGTTCATAAAGTTTATAGACACTTTCTCGAATCGAATGCAAAAAACTGCATTTCAATCCGTCTTACTGTGCAAATTTTGGAAGGTTCAGTGCTTCATTTCCGCGACTATAAAGTAAATCTTTTATATCGAATCTGACGGAAAGTTATTTGCACTTATTGGATATTGTATAATAAAATAGTATATTGTGTATCTAGAGCGGAAAGGCATGTATTACGGCGCGGGCGATACTGCAGCTCGAGTCGTAGGCAAAGACGGGGCGAGCCGAAGGCAAGCCTAGTCATGCCGTAGACGAGGGATTCAGCATCGCCCGAGCGTGTAATGCATTTCCGCCCGTGGTACACACGATACATTTTGTCACACCTGTCGACAAAAATGTCACCTTACTGGCCGGCGGTAACGAGCAGTAAAAATTGAAAAACGCCCGTGCGCATGCGCAGTTGCCTTGTCGCTGGAATGGCTCGCTTTCCATTCGCTTAACCTACACGGAAAAGTGGCAGTTTTGTGCAGACGTGACAAAAAAATATATAATAATCTCCTATATATTGAAATAACTTATAGATGGTCCATTATTTTCTGGAACCACTTGACCGGCACTTTATTGCCGCAAAGTAATCTGGCGCGGTCAGGCAAGAGTGACTGAAATTACGTGATACGATATTCTTGTAATTCCGAGTTCAAGAAATACAAATATGATACTGAAAGATATTTTCAAGGTTTTAGGACATGCACATGAAAAACTCTCGATACTTTTATGCGAATGTCGACAATGTTCTCGCAGTTGTGCAGCAAGCAGTTATCTAATTTTACAAAACGATATTTATGCGATCTATTGAGTTTAAATTATTCTATTATAATAAAAGTAACTTTAATAACAACTAGTGTTGGCGTGGTGCCTCGCTCGCTTCGCTCGCTCAGAAACTTCGACCCAGTGGAGAGTCGGCTATTCCTTAATACTCGTTTGTTTACTAACAGCTTTCAATTATATTATAAAATTATATTGATATTTGGGGGTCCAATCATATTTAGGCCCAAGTGGCTTCGATAGATGTGTTACAACAATATAGTGTTTCTTATATGTATGAAAATTGAAAATGAGCATTTTCAAAACTTTGACCCCGACAACAGGCCAGCCGAAGTATTAATAAATAAAAGTTGCAAAACACTTACTTCACGCATTTGTATTCTAATAGACTATTCGATGCATATTGCATGTTTACTGTGTTTTACTAATTACTGTCTGTATCATTATAATCTTATATATACAATATATATATAATTCGTCAAAGATATATTGAAAGTGTCGAAAAGATCTCTGACGGATATCTTTTAGATACTATAAGACATCGTTTATACATATATATCGAAATAGTACATTTCGATACATGTGCGTAAAATAGGATTTTACGCATCGTTTTCTAACATGGGATTAGATAGGCCGGTGCGTAAAATCGAATTCTTACGCACGCGTGTCGAACCGTATTTTTTGACATACTATGCGGAAAATTTGTGCGGCGTTTTTTGTGTGACAAATACGAGGTTGCACACGAGTGATGACAGCGGCGCACGACTGCCCGGCGAAGCAATAAAAATTACACGCAGTCTGAGACATTCTTTATTTTACCTCCCTCGTTGAGTAATATACTATTTACGCACCAAAAATGGTGCGTAAAATCAAATTTTACGCATATGTATGTCAAAATAGTTATTTTTGTATCAAGGGCGTAAAAGAACTTATGCGTCCATTGGTGATCACGGCGCCCGAGGGGCTGGCGAAGACTACCTCTGGGGTAGGGGGTCGAAACGTCGACATTTTATGAAAAACTGTAGGGTAATTTTTTTGCCGACCTGACCAAATTCAATACTTCAGATGTATTCTATGATGATGATTCATTCAATGATGTTTTTCCTCATTTAAAACTAATGTTAAACTTCATGGCTGATGCGGCAGCAATAGAAGTGTGATAAAAAATCTGAAAAAATTCATGGAACCTTGTTTTGTGGTGGTAAAACTTTTCCGCACCGGCCCCATAGCATTTAAAAAAAAAATGTTTTTCGAACCACCCTAACGTACGTACGTACAAGATCACGGACACCAATTTGTTTATTGTTGATTTGGGTTCCTTAGGGTCTGAAGCTTCGACATTTGATGAAAAACTGTAGGGTAATTTTTATGCTCGAAGTGACCAAATTCAATACTTCGTCCAGACTTAGTCTGGGTCGAAGTAATTTAGAAAAAATGTCCTTTTTGACACATATAAAGACTTCTTCAATCTTCGTTTTCGTATAAGATATTGCCGAAGGAATTAAGGAAGACTCTCGTTGTAAGTTATATCTTTATTTACAGGGAAAAAAGTTTTGTGGCATTGCACTATCTAGGTTTGTGCTGTGCCCAAACTTTTTATTAGGTATACACACTAAGTTTGGATAATTTGGGTCACAAGATTTGGTAGATAAACATTTAGTAAGTAAAAGTTTTTTGAATTTATAGGTACTCCGTTTAAATCGTTCTTATACTCTAGGCATAGTATTATTTTCTTACCGAAAATGAATCTGATATTTCATATTAATTTCGTTATTGTTAAGGTCAATTTTTTTTTCAACAATCGAAATTTGTTTACTTTATACATGTTTGCAGGCATCGCGAGATTTTTTATATGCTCTACTTTATGTTATACTCTTATTGCAGCCTAAGACGATATCCCGGAGAGGAGACTAGGAAATTAGATACCATTGACTATTAATCGTATTCACAAAACAAGATTGAAATATTAATCACTCAAGTTCTTATCAAACTCGAAAAAACAGATGTGCCATGTTCCAATTCTTTCCTGGTGATAATACTTGACGTATTGTCAGCCGACGTTGAAAGTAAATTAATTTTGACTTTCGATTCAGACAAAATTATTTTGCTTCAAAACATACCTAAAAGTCTGCAAACACGATAAACCAAGTTTAATCTACTTTCTTAGAGTGGCATATCATATTTACAATTTTGCTATTAACCATTTTATAATATTATCAATTTACAGTTTTTGCAGCATACTAATGGTTGAGACGTTCAGAAAAATGTCCTTACAATTTTAATTTACTAGCACTATGCAGCTATTTCATTTCATTAAGCGTTTGTTTTTAAATCATTCTTTGGATGTAATTAGCATTTATTCGTACTTGTCAATTGATACGCACGCTATTCTAGTAATGGGTTTTATCTAAGATTCATTTTTCTATGAATTGGATGCATTTAAACATCCGGGTATTTACAATCGCACATGGAAATACCCGAAATCTCATTTTAGACTGCAGAATGCACTGTTTTATCTTAATTGTTTTCAAAACAAAATATTGTGGATTCCCATAATTCTCAGAGTTACAGGAAAACTATCGGTAAAAACTCACCTGAGCTTTTTTTACAAGTCTGGCGTCATGGAGTGGAGAATCGTAGTCACGAAAGATGTTGCCAGTAGCTACGTAGTGTTTAGTTGGTTCGTCGATTCTTTTCAAAGCTTCGTTGTAAACGCAGTGGGCAGCAGTTACTAGGAGGTTGTCCTTAACAATCGTCGCTCCGCAAATGAATTTTTTTTCTCCGCCAGAGTGTTCAGCTTTGTATAGTGTAGCGTGCCAAGGGAAATCTGTTATTTTTGCAGTTGTTCCGTTTACGATGAGAGGTGTGCCCTTGGATGGTGTAACTCCACAAACTAAAATACGTTAAACAGATATTTTATTAAATTACTCGAGATTAACTTAAAAGTATAAAATATATCTTTATAAATTTGCACAAATGTGTATAAAGCGTGATAGACTAACTAATAGTGTAACTGTAGAATAGGATAGTTATGACCATCAGTATAGTCGACATTGCCCAGCATAGTTATCGCGTCTATATTTCTGATCACCATAAGTATACTGTTCTCTGACCGATACTTTTGTAACAGTCAGAACATTTTTTTAAATATATCTAATAGTCTTCTCAAAGTTGTTAGTTTCATTTCGGAATATTACTTCATCACAGTTTTTCTAGTGTCAAAAAGCCACCTCAATGGGAAATGTTAAAAAGTCGAAACATGCGAAGAAAGTGTGTGAAGATAGCCGTTTAGTATTGTCAAATTGAAGATCCTGTAAATGACACAGTATTCAATATCTTTATATTTTTTGTCACATTCGCACGGAAAATACCTCTTTACCTGAACAACAAGGCGAACGGAAAGGTTTTGTCTGCTTGTGTTGCCCAACGTAGACTGTTGGATTAGCTTAATAGAGAGTGAGGAACCTTCCTAAGAGACATGTGACATCTAGTGCAGCGTGCATCGAGGGCGCAATTAGCATGCAATTATTGTTAGAAATGTCGGTTTTCGTCCATAAAACACAATGTACTACTTCGGTTTATATAGTAGTACTATTAACCAATGTGCAGAAGATTATTAACGTTCCAAAAATCAACATTTTAGTGTATTAATAGAAATTCAATGACAAATATTCGACGCGCACTAGAAAATTACACGTGCAGTAGAACTTTTCTTTAAGTAATGCAAGAGTTATTTTCACTATTTTATAATCTCTTAAGATGACTAATATTTGTTTCAACAGATTTTATCATTTATTTATTTACTGTTATTAATTAGCGATGCGATGAATGGGTAGCACTGAATCGATGTTTTAATCTTTAAATCAATCATGACTATTGGCAATGGAGTGTTATTGAAACTAATGCTAAATCAACCTAAAATAACCGATAAAAAAAACGAGACAGAAAATGAGATAAGAAAGCTCACACAATGTAAACCGAGTGTAATATACGGGAAAATAAATAGAAACCGTTAAGATAGTTCGACAAATGCACTATAGATTAAGATGCATGCCACATGCGCTGTCCAATTTTTTGATGATATATGTTCACACAACATTACAGAGTGTTAATAAGATCAAGAATAAATGATGTCATGTTATGTTGAGAAACTGTTAATTCTGTAAGTTAAAGCTATAAATGAGATTAAGAAAGATTTTATTTAAATAACAATTTACATGTCTTTGACATATTAAAAATGTTAAGTAACATAAAGAAAGTTTGTCAGACTATAAGATTCCGGCAAAAATATGCCATAAACAGTATTTCAAGCACAAATTTCCTATGTGTATGATCATAGCTAACGTGACAATGCGTTGATCAAGGTATTCGAAAATTTGTACTTGAGTCACTCCAAATGTATAACAGAGAATAGCGTATTCATATTTTCAACACATTTTGTCATGTATAAAAGTTGTATGCAAAAGTTCAGAATTCACAAAGAAGCGAAGAAAGCACAGGTTTTGAGAACACGTATACACGAGGGAAGGCAACATTAATCGGTATCATAAAAAAATGTTTTAGAATTTAAACAGCAGTGAAGTCATCGACGTATCATGAGTCGTAAATGATTCTGTCCTTAATCGTTTCATACAACTTCGAGCAATTGGAATGCAAACTAGACAGATCTTGAAAAGTAATAACATCACCACCGATATAAATATTGACTACAACCGGACCTGGAACACACTGAATGGGTTTTGGCTCCCATTCGCCCTTTTTGTTGCACTTGACGCTTTCGCGCCTTGAGATGTCAGAACTATCCTGTCGATAGCTATTCCGACACTGCAGCTTGGCTACAGTCCTTGGTAAAACTGCTGAGTCGCATGACACCCAGTTGTCGTCTAGAGTACATTGGGCGTCCAAGGAGGCCGAACTCAATGATGGACATCGGATTTCTGCAAATATAAATGTTTTGTATAATATTGACGTATTAGTAAATAAACTTGTTTAAACCGTATTAGTAGTGCACATTCCTCGATAAAAAAGTGTTCGGAATTTGTATACTAATTTAAATTACATTACATTTATGTCTTACGTACAGAGGGATAGTCTGAAGTTAGCGAAGCTCTTATTCTTCATTAAATAATAGTAAAGAAAATTTGTGCTGAATCATTGTACAATTGTTTTGTATAAACTCACCTTCACATTTAGGAATTTCAGTCCAATCTCCACTAGGTGTACAGTAGACATCGGCTTTACCATTTAGCTTGTATCCAGAATTACAACTATAAACCAAATGCATCGACTGCGGAGCATGGGTAAGACCGTGTGGTACATCACACTCCACAAAGTTAGGGCATTGAGATGGGTGTTTTTTCAATCTACCATTCTCGGGTTTGTTAGGAAGAGGACACTTTCCTCTCGAATCTGGAGTTTCTGTTGGTCGGGTGGGTCTTGGTGTTGGTGTTGGCCTTGGCGTTGGCCTTGGTGTTGGTTTTGGAGTTGGCCTTGGAGTTGGTTTATTACAAGTGTTAGGATCTTCATCGGACTCATCAGCACAATTGAAAACACCATTACATTTGAGATCGGAATCAATGCAAGCTCCATATTTGCATTGGAAAAATACTTTTGGGCATCTATAAATGAATGCAATACAAAATTTAAATATTCTGCTTATATATTGTGTTTATTTCTAATCAATAATATAATTTTTTAAGGCAGTTTTATCTAACTATTGAAACGTTTGATCAGTTTTTAAGATGATTAATTTACCTACTGACAAATTACATAATGTTTTATTTATATTGAAAATGTGGTATTCAGATTATAAATATTTTGTACAATTATATTTTTATTTAAAGCGCATTATTTATGAAGACTAAAGAAAGATAATGTCGATCTGTTGTTCTTGATTTTAATTTTTCGTAAATATGATTATTTAATTTATTTTGTAAAATCAAATACAAGGTAGAAAAATGTGTTGTATATCTAAACTCTATAAAATATTCAATATTCATCAAATTTCGAAAAAAGAAATAATTCAATAATTATGAATGCAATCATATTAATTGCATTTTTATTTCATAATATAAGTATAGGATTTGCAGGTGAGACGTACATGTTTTAATATTGTTAATATCAAACAGCATCGATAAAACTATATCTAAAAGTTGTGAACAATTTTTAATACGGGTATTATATGCTATTTGTAACGCAAATAAATGAACTACCTACTCTTCGTCGAAATGTCTACAAGGCCGTTAGTGTATGGAAATTTTTGTAGTTATGTAATATTATCACAGTCGCTTATTAAATATTAGCCCGGCACAAGTAAAAAGACACATTAATTTAAAGATCCGTAATTATGTCGATTTGATACTGTACATAATTACAAATACTTTAATAATTTGTAAAGTTAAAATATCAATTCATTGGGCTTACTTGGCGTTAAATGGTGCACATTAGAAAACAATTTAGAAAGTAAACTGTTGAATTTTATTATTAACAAATTTACAAACATTAATTTTTTAAATACATAAATCATCGTTCAAAGACATGTAGCAAAAAAAAGCAGCTAAAATATGTTCTAAATTTCAACAATAATATAGTATTATGAGGTCAAAACATCCAATAGCAATTAACTTACAAGTAGAAAATTGGAGCCTGCTGAATTATAATATTATACACTTTGGGTAGAAGTTAGTGTTCTTTAATAGTGGTGTGTTGAATTTGGTTACTTCCTTAAAATGGAAACTACAATAACTTTTCCTATTCATTCATACACGTATTTTCATATATTATGAATTGGAATTAAAATGCTGATGCTTTATCTGAATAATAATAAGTTTTAAATAAAAATTGATACGATATGAACAATTATAAATTCATATCATAATTGTATTAACTATTTGAACACGAATCTAGGTATAATTATATATTAAGAACTCTCTAAATTTGAATGAGCGAAAAGTGGGTTATTATTTGAAGTTAACAACAAAATTTACAAATTATTAGTCAGGTTTAAATAATTGAATGAGTTAATCGAATGATGTTACTCATTCATTTCAGCAGTCATTCAATATATTAAAAGACTTAACAAATAATGCGGGATTAATAATGGAATTAAGACCTCTAAACTTAGCTTTTAAAGTACACTTAACAAAATGTTGATTTAAAAAGTAGATAAAAATATTTTTATTAACTAGGACAATTAATTATAAAATAAATTCTAAAATATTATCGTAATATAATGAATCACACGCATGACACACACTGGAGACTGTTTTAATCACGGTGGAATTTATGCGTCCTCGAAAGTCGAATTCTACCGGAACGTAAGACAACATTATTCAAAGTCCGCCGTGATCAACAGATTTTTCTGACCTTAAATAAGTCATTTATTTCTTACTATGTATAATATAATATACCAATACGAGTATAACAAAAAATTATGTTCAATTCACGAAGGAACGAAAGGACTATAGTAATTGATGATACGCAATATTCATTTAACATTTCTATAATATTGTTTATAATTGCAATAGCAATCGTAAAACATTGTAAACGCTTTTTTATTTACTGCGATACATTTATTATTCGCTATAAGTCATTATAAAATAGAATTAAATATGTGTTAATTTTTGTATACCTTTCTTAAAACTTCACTGATGATTAACAATATTTTCTGATATAAAGATTACAAAACAGTACTTTATATTTTTATATGGCCTAAACAGAAGTTAGTAAACTCGATGTCATATCTGCTTTATTTCCCAGTAAATAAAAGTGGATACATAATGAACTCGATTGAAATGTTTAGTTTTTTAATTTTTTTTATTTTAACTGTCATATTCTGAATTAACAAATCTGTGTAAATTCCCAATTATATTGCACTCCTTCACATGAATGTCCATTGTTTCTGTTTTATCTAATGACGTCAATTATTGCAAGATGTACATTATACCAATTTTATTTTAGTTTTTAAAATAGTTGAAAAAATGCATCAATAATTAAGTTGCAGATTTATTTAGATCTTACATAAGATGAGAAATTATGACAATTTTTTGCGGATTTTGCAGAAGATTGGAATAAGATATATCCTTCATAGGGGTTGCTTAAGATAAATTACGGGGAAAACGATTAAAAAATACTGAGAAACATGTTTTTTTTTTTTAAATATCTCTGTCAAAGTGACAGAGCATTAAGTTCTGTACAACAAAGTTTTGTATGCTTTTTCTTCATAAAATCAACGGTTATGTGGTAAAAGTCGGATTAAAATGAAAAAACATTTGCTTGTACCCAGAGTACTTGGAACACGCTATACATATACGCTCGTGATGCATTGCTGTATCATTGTAGGATAAATGTTGAACAAAAACAAATTGATATCTTTATTTATATCTCGATTTCCAAAAAGATACATTTAATAAAAATGGATAAATTATTGCAGGGGGCAGAGGACTGGATGACATTTCCGCATATTCAATTGATTATTTGGATATTAATAACATTGAGGGTTGTTATTGCTTAACTGAATTATAGACAATATCACAATTCTATTATTTTCAATACGATCACTTCTGATGTAATTGAGCAATATGCCGAGGACATGAATCGACAAACTTTTTGATTTTCACCCTAAGTAGTGGGCGGTTGTGTAGTTACGCAAGATCAGTGAATCAAAGACGTAATGTTAGATTAGAAGCTGTAGTAAAAAAGCATTTGAACTTTAAATTATAATAGCAATATAAAAATAGCTTTAAGTAATTTTGGACAGAATTACATAAATTAATGAATAATTCTTTATAAAGAATCTACTGAAAGGATTTTTCAATTCATTCCAATTCATTTTCATTTATTGTTTACTGATTACTTTAGGAATCTGCTGTGATAAAATTAAAATTATTGTTTGAATAGTTTGAAGTAACTTACACCATTTGACTGCATAAAGCTTCTGTTTCATCGGATTTATCGCGACAATCTATACTCCCATCGCATGTGGCAGCTCTTGGAATGCACTCGCCACTGTCACATTTAAATTGTAATGTGGAACACTCTGTTGCTACTTCAGAAGTGGCATCACAATTCCACTCATCGCTGTTATCATGGCAGTCTTTTTTTCCATTGCACACCGAATCACCATCGACGCATGCACCATAGTTGCACTGAAAAGCTCTGGGATTGCACGGGGGCAGATCTGGACTAGAGCATTTCTGAGCAGTTTCATCCGAACCATCGGTACAGTCTATCACACCATCGCATAAGTTATCACTAGGTATGCATTGTTTGTTATTGCATTGAAATTCCACATAACTGAAAAATAAATATTTATCGTCAATTTCCTTAAAATTTATGAAATATATTGCGGCTACAAATTAATATCCTATATACTATTAAATGCAATTGATAAAAAAAATTGATAACATGATCTTTAATATTCTTTACTCGCTACTGCGCAAAAACTCTAAGGGTGTTAAGATCCACTGTACGTAGATTTCAAATGTTAATTTCGAGGCGATGTTCTTGACAATTGACGGATGTTTTGTGCTGCTCCAATATGAAAACAATCTTCTTCTGAGACCTTTTAAATGTTCTTAAATACACAATGGCGAGGACGTTGTTGGTGAAAGAACGTACCGAAAGTGATTTCAATGCCTTGACAACATATTTTAAGGTTGAAGACCAGGATGAAGGTTAACGAATTTTCGAAGATACAGAATTTTGAAAGGCATTGTTTGATGAAAACTCGTATTAGATGTAAGGATTTGCAGATTCATAAAGATTGGCTCAAAAACTTATTTAAAAAAACGCTGATTAATAATTGATTGACCATTCATTGATTGATCATCTCCGAGCAACATTTATTTATTAGATAATATTCATACGAAACGTTGGTTATGTAATATTAAATGCATTAAGGTGACATTGTCTATTACAAATAACAACGTATCTCATTTTTGTTGTCTTGTTTCAGTTTATTGGCATGCAGTTATCTTATTAAATAACTGAAAATTAATACAGTTTTCGAAGTTGATTTCTACAATATAACACAGGTCTACAAAAAAGAGGGTCTTGGATGTTGTTGGGATGCTGTGTGTCATTTCCGATGTAATTGTATGCGTAGAATCCGAACTCGAAGTCAGAATTGGTCCATCACATCAGGTTTTTGAGATATTTGAGGTCATGTACTCGAAAAATGCGTTATTTTGCTATGCTTGAGGTTACGTATAGAACGCAACAATTTTTGTTGCCTTCTCTACTATTTGCATCTTTTAGTACTACCTTTACCCTTCAAAATGAGGATTTATTTGATCACCTAAGATTTTTTCTAACAAAGTTACGGACATTTTGAAATTTCGAGATATATTACATTAACGTTATAGAAAAAAACAGTCACAATACTGAAACGTGATTTTAGTTATTAGTATCCATATTTTATACAGTTGTTTATATTTATATAGGTTTCAGGACATTGAATTTGACCTTGAGCTTGTTCTCCAAGAGCATTTCAAGGTAAATTTGTTTACATGTATATCGTAATTTCAAATTGGTGTATCTTGGTGAAAAAACTGCCCATCCCATATTAAAGAAAAAGAGTAGTGCCACATGATCCAACGAAAAGAAAAACTCCTAAAAATGTTTGGACTTCCGTACATGACCTCAAAAATAGCAAAAAAAATGCGTTTTTCGAGTAAATAACCTCAAATATCTCAAAATCATGACGTGATGGGCCACTTCTGACTTCGGATTCTGATTCTACGCACAAAATTATGTCGGAAATGACCCACAGCTTCCTAACGACAAAACCACGTTGACCTGTGTAATCTGATAATCAAATGGTAGCATCTGTTTGGTTGTAAATTATTTGTATCAAACAATATAAAAAGGTAAAAGAATGTGAAATATTCGTAACTTTGAGTAATGAGTATTAAACATGTTACTAACTGCACTTGATAATAAAAAAGGCTGTATATAGGTGTTCACATTTTTTAAATGCGTATTTTCAATTATTTATAACATATGTAGATAATTTTTCACACGCTACTGAAAGAACATTAAAAATTATATATTTCACTCAATTAATATTTAAAAAACTAGTTTGTTTTATAATTACTCTGTACTAAATAGGAACTGTTTGAAAATGAAACACACGCCTTATTACAAACATTTACTGTTAATAAAATAATACAGACATTGCATTTGCACTACTCACCTACAAGTATCCCTTTTCAGTCTTGAAGTTCCAGCCCAAGCCAGACATTGAATTGATAATACTGCATGGAAAGATTAAAGTTAATATTTTAAAAATAAATTTTGCATGTATTGTAATATTTTTATTTGGTATTGTAAACTTTCCTGAAGCAATCTTTAGAAATTATATATATATATATATGTGTTTTAAAAGGCATGCCATTTTGTTACAAGGTTTGAAGAAAATTTGTGAGATCAGATATTGAATTAATAAAATAATGGATTTAATAATTAAAAAATTAATAGGTCATGATACTTTGTTTTATATTGTATCAATCATGTTATTTTTTAAACAAATCAATCGGTGTCGATAATTTTTTTATAAACTTATTCCAACTTAGATAAGGGTCTTGTATGTTTCATTAAAATTGCAAATACTTTTGATATAATCGAACGACGACTGGTTTTTCAAAGGAAACTTGTATTCACTCCGTTAGCAGAAATATTTTAAAATACGTCTAGAAGAGGTAATACAAATGATCAAGTGTGGGAGATGTATTGAACTTTGAACAAGATTTATTATGAAATTATATAGACGGGTTTCAAATATAAATTCCCCTAAATTTGAACTAGAAATTCAATATTTGTTTCAATTAAAAATCTGGTTAAAACACTACTTCAATTTAACGGATTGTCGTCTGTAATTATAGTGAGATATCAAATTGTTACTCTCCACCGCCGAACTAACACAGTAGAACGTGTATTGTAAATATTGTAATATTGTAAATATTTAAAAATGAAACGTTACAATAGAAATGCTAAAAATAATAAAATAAATATTATCAAGATATTCGTTTCCAAATACAGGATCTGTGTAGGCGTACTCAACCCGCTATTTTGTATTTTCTAAATCAATACATTTGCATAAAATTTCTGGTTAATGAAGGGAGCTTGCCGAATCCGTCTAATTTATAAGTATATATACTTCTCACTAATGTAAATTAATGCTTAATACAATATTCAGTGAAGCATATATTTCAACTCAAGGCATAAATTTGGACATAAAAAATGGTGTATGCAAAAGCTTTTAAATTGTGGCATTTTTCTTTTATCCCGTCATGTTTCGAATTTTTCACTTTAAGTGCTTTAGTAAACGCATATCGTAATTTAACTGGGGTAAATGAAAACCATAGTTCGTTCTAATGTGCTTTGCATATTATTAATTAGTTTTATGCTTCTCTACAAATTGTTTATTTAAAATTAAATAAGTAATGTGAGCAAGGTTAATGGTCTACTATTAATTGCTAACCTACTTTTTCTGTTTTCAATTACTAGAAATTTAATAAATATTAATTAAATTCTACTAATTCAATGTTAGAGAATATCAGTGGAAATATTTGAACGGATAAAAGTGAGATTATAATGTTTCAGAAAGCGATTTCCTCACACCGATTATTTTAATGGTACTTTTTGGATGGTATTTATTGTACTTTTCAAGTGTTCCGCAAGACCTTCGAAATTATCAAGTATTTTCCGCTGATTCGTGAAGTAGTAACGAGAGGGTTAATAATTTTTGAAAATATTGTTTTTGAAGGAAATATACAATTTGCGACCTTGCGCCATTGGAATCGATACACGTTTTCACCTCTAGCCCATTTAAAAATGTCTGTCAAATGGCCAAAATCGAAGTAAGAAAAATAATACAGTAACAAAAAACTTTATCTATCGCATTGAAGTGTGCAGGAAAACGGTGTAAATTGTTACATTCAAAAGATATCTATAACATATTCGATATCAACATTTTTCGTCGCAGTCAAAAAATAAACAAATATTATACCGATTCTTTAAACAAACCGATATTTGCCATCTTCATAATTATCTGTTATGTAATCAAACATTCGCCTTACTTAATCATTGTTTGTAACCTATTCATTCACTCGGCATTTATTATCTGCATCGTATCATTTACGCAAAAGAAAAGAATGCTGAATAATTTTCTAAAAATGTTTGTATTGGCAGTGTGAATATGTGACCATGCTCTTTTATCATACTAAAGTGATACGTGTGCTCTGTAGTTTTTTTTAATTATGTAAAATTAATATTATTTTACAAAATTGTCAAGTATTATTGTCTATCTTTGTCAAAATTAAAAAAGATTCAGTTAATGTTCTCCTTGTTTCATAAATTGAAATTCAAAAAATATGTCAACATTTATTGATTTTGTCATCGAGAATATCACAACAATGTCGGATCTTTGACTATGTTTTCGAATCATTACTTAAAAAATGTAACCTAATAATTTAAGCTATTTCCGATTAACATATGTCTATTGCTGTATACTATTTTATGTAAATAATATCAGTTTAGCAGAAGTGTATATTATTTTGCACAATTTCTTCAATATTGTTTTACTGTACAACTAATTGTCAATTTACTTCCCAATTAAATTGCGTTTACTCGATTCAGTGTTTAAATTTTTATCCACGTGACTGAAAGTTGCTCACAAAGTGGCAAATACTTTTTCTATAAGTAAGTTGAGAGTTAAAACAGACAAACGATATAACAAAAAATGTTGTATTTCGTTGCATGCGAAGTCTATTACATTCTGACTTAAATGGAAATTCTATCTGATATATATAGAAATATATCAAATGATATTACACTAAACTCATTTATTTTCCTAATTATAGTTAAGCCGAATAGGAAAATGTACCAGTAAACACCCACTTCAGTATACATCCATACATACGAGAACAAATTCAATAGAAGTTCATTGACTGCATTTTGCGAAATCTTCAAGTCAAAAGAGGGTTTCCTGACAATTAATAATTATACTACAAATTAATAGCAAATTCTGCTCGTGAAACGAGGAAGCGAATAGCGTATAAATTCAAGGGCAAACGAATCGATGCCCCGGCTTCAACCGGTTTTCCGACTTTTTTAATAACTGTGTTTCTCTATTTCCATCTCTTTCCTGCTCATCAATCCTAACAGAAAATTCTCACGGATTTATCTTATCTTAGTTGGGTTGAAGGTGTGACCTGTGTGATCTTCAGAAACTACATCTTCTCTTAACTTACGATAAACCTCAGTGACTCCCCTTCCATTCATAATGCGGATTTTCCGCAAAAGAATAGACGTCAATAGCGTTCAAAGTTAAACATTTCGAAATTGATTACTATGAAATCTTAACAGTGCATAATATTTAAATTATTAAGAAATGTATATTAATATATAAGATTGTCTTGAATGCGGTTAAGAACCTGCAAGGTACTCCAGGCGTTTGCAAACACTACCTAACCTAACACGTTCTCGAACTATAAAATACAATAAATATTTTCTGGGAAAGCCATTGCCTTATTTTTGAATTAAACAAATTAATCCCTTCGAAGACACCGTTGGACACATATTATAATTTATTGCTTTCATATTTTTACAGAATATTAGTTTTATTTTATTTTATTCACACGAGTGAATTTTAAGCATGTATGTGTCAAACTGGTATTCTTGATTCGATTAACATTTTCCTAGTAAACAGCAAATATGCCGTTGCCCGTAAAATCAGTGTAATCAACATCGCTATGTCACGAACCACAACATTATTCCAACGAAATCCTGACTAATTTTGAATAAAAATATTATTTCGTGTCAAGCTTTTTATATTCCCAGGGTAAAACAGAGGTACTAAAATATTGGTTGAGTTTCTATTTTTGAAAACTGGTCACGTTACCATTAAAAATAACTATAAAATCTAACGTTAAACGTTTGGGTTATACAAAAATGAAAGCAAAATCGTCCGGTGCTAGCGTTAATCATCATGGATGCAAAACGTACGTGCTCAAAGAAGTTATTTTCAAAACTCAAATAAAAAAAATACTCTGGACCAAAATGCAGATTCTTTTAAATTGTGTTTAATAATTATTATACAAATGCACACAGAGTATATATGTATCTATGAACATCATTTTGAGACAGTAAACAAAAATTCCTAATTTTAATTCATTCATTTCTTTAAAAACTATTTCTTCGATTATTGCTTATCATATCATATTGTAATTTACAATGGAATGTTAATTTTTACTACATTAATGTGGTGAGATCGTCATTTATTCGTTAAAAATAAACGAAATATATTTGATAGCTTTATACAACAGAAACGAATCTTGAAAAAGTAATCTAATCATTAATAATATTTCACATAGCATATTTAGTTCAAGAGAAAAAACAATTATATATAAATATATTTATTCCATGTGATTGTACGATCTATCCCCTTCAGTGGTGGTCTTTATTATTATATAAGTTTCATTCTTTAAAGAATAATGGAATATTGTATTGGTATATACCTGACTTTAGAAGAACAAACAAATCAATGACCTTAAATATACGAGTAATTAACAAAATTAAAATTTAATCGAAATATATATGTAATATATCAATTAAGTAGGTTACAATTAACCAGAAAAGCTAAGTGAAATAAATAAAAATCCGAAAACCTTTATCTCATGGATATTTTCTTTTAACTTCCATTTATAACTTCTACTTTCTAGAAATGTCAATGTTTAATAGTATTATATAGAATTATATGTTCAAGGACCATTACATATCGTTGATAATACATTATTACCCCAGAAATTTTCAGGTATTATTAAAATAAAATATTTCGAAATGGTGATAATTATAATTGCATTGCACTCGCATCGAAGTCGTTTAAAATTTCTTACTTTTAATTTTCTTTCGAATTTGATGTTAGATTCAGAAATTTTAAAATGGCTGTTAACTTTTTCAAAACTTGCTCAAATTCGAATTGGACTTATCACTCCATGGCTGTTAAGAACGCTGATATTCCAATAGTTCGAAATGTCGGACCACTTTTTTCAAATTTACGCCAAATCGAAATAATCTGTTACTCGGGAGATATTTCGGTTATTGATTATGCATCTGATGTCAGCTTTCAATAATTAAGAAAGGTGAACACAAAATAGCGAATCACTTTTTAAGGATTAATTCGAAATCGAAAAAAAAAATAATCAATGTGCATGTTTTAGATACCTTAAACTTTCTTTCATGTTGTCTGTTCATGTTCTTTCGTATATGAATACAATAAACGTACATAAACTATTAGAAATTACTACGTTAAATTCCCGGACGATTGAAACTGGAAGTTAAAACAGTAAATTGTTGTGAAATGGAAAAAGAATATAGTAAAAACTTTACTAAGTCGGAACAGTTAGAAAACAAATTCTTTATCGGGATGAATCATTTTTGGTATATGTTGGACATGGTGTCGTATAAGATCGAGTTGAATCCGACTCTCGAATAACAAATCGAATGAGAAATTTTGAAAACTAATACAATTCAATGGAAAGAAACGGATTGCAAAATTCCGATAGTGAATACTTTATAATTTCTTTGGAAGATGCGGATTAGAACCGTCATCAATAATAATATAATATCGTAAATAATAAATATCGACCTTTCAGGGGGAAAAGTGGACATAATGTTATGTAAAGAAAAATAAAACAGGGTTAAAATGACAATTTGTATGCAATCAATTCCTATTCTTTTCCGTGACTGTAAAGGTCAAATAGTAGGATTAATGGATATCAACATATTTTCAATTACTAAGTGCTTAATATAAGGTCGAAATTAGAAAAATCCCTAATTGAGTCATATATCACATTTGCGGTTGCAACTTTCAAATACTCGCATAGAACAAGAACAAGTCAGCAACTTTATGTTTGTCCCTTTCAACTATTTATGTTTATAAAGAATTATTCTAAATTTGGATAAGATATTCCAAAAAAGAAACCAGTTCTAGAGTTAAATTGTTATGCAATAATTAATTTAGAAAACTAAATTAAACTAATTACTTTTTAATAGCTTTCTCATATATCTTACACAATCAATTTTATTATCTTTTTAATACGATTTTATGAAATATTTTTTGTTGTTTTTTGGGAATGTCGTAAATGCTTCGTTGAAAATTAACGTTCTACATGTAGGAGTATTCTGTGATAAAATGTACGTTTTAATTGAGAATTTTGAAAATGGAAAATATTCCTTTAGGATGTTTGGAGTTAGCTCTAGATGCAGAGGAATGCAGAACAATATAACTACATTTCTTTGTTATTATTGGTATTGTTTATACCATTTTTATTCGCGCATTAAATTTGTTTATGAACATAAATTATTAAGTAACTTATAATTTTTCTGTGTTACATTAAAAAAATGAGAGAAATAAAGTGATTAATTTGTTATATTCTAACAAATTTAGTACTAATGAGTTTTTTTTAATAAACCATTAAGAAAAGTTACAAAATGTTGGATAATATTTTTTTATTTTATTGAAATAATAATTCTATGATTGCTAGGAAAAACCTCGTAAACTAAACTTTTTTTAAAAATTGAAATCTACAGAAAGATGATGGATTTTTTTAGTTACCATCCCTATTGTGACAAACCGAAATTGTTATTAATTGTCATATTTTATAATTATTGAAAAACTAAACATTTTATGAATAGTTTCCTACTTTTTATGGAAAACATGGTCAATTCATATGTATTTAGGAAAAATCAGAATACTAATTAAGATTGAATTGCTGATACTTGAAGAGAACTATGAACTTTGTCTTCGATATATACTATAATATTGAAATTCGGATTTCATCGTAAAATGTTTGTACCCATACGAAAATGAATGAATAGTATTTCGTTATTTTTAATACCAACCTCAGGTAATTTAAGTTTTCGACTGTTCAGCTCTTTTAATATCATTCAGTAATGTGGAATAAACACGATATAAGATTATGTATAAGAATAAAACAAAAATAGAACATTTCAGGAAAAATCGGGTAACTGACCTTGATTATCAACTGTTGTCATCTAAAAACTTGTTTAACCCTTAGAAGCGCGCACGGATGTGATTTTTTGTTATTCTCGCGAAAAATAACTAACAGTATCATCTTTTTTGGAATCATTCAGCGTTAAATTCGAATATGATGTCGTTTTTCAAATATCAAAATGGCGCATCTAATATGCCGGCCAAAAATTTTAAAATTCTCCCAAGGATTACGAAACTTATTGGGAGATAGAGGAACAAAGGCAGGGTAGTGGAGCTATTAAATTTGTATTCAGCGACATTTGTGTCTACCATACTGAATTCGCCATTTTGAATGTTTAAAAACTGACATCGGAGTCGTATTCAGCGTCTGCAAAAACTATTAAAAACGTTGACAATCGTTAAAATGCCCTTCAAAGAGTTAACGGAACCCTAAACCATAAACGTAAGTCATAAGTATATATTTTTTAATCTAAATAAAATAAATTCGAAAAATATATGTTAAACTTTTCACGCCTTATTTTTTCCCAGTAACCACAGAATTGGTCTTTTATTAACCCATTTTTGCCCAAAATGAGAGAAGCAAGTACGGCAACATCAACTCAGTTTCTGCAATATAAAGAATTCCTTTAATTTTGGAAAATATTTTTCCGACTATATTGATGTCTGCTCTATTAAATTTCCTCGAGAAAATGAACAAAAAAAAAGACTATTTCTGCAAAAATGTTGCGAATTCAAAAAACAAAGTGCCATGTTTTCTAGGTCGTTTTTTTTTTATTTTTCACGATTTTCTTCATCGAAACTGATTATAATCAATGAAATGCGATTCGGATTGTTGAACATATATAATATACCAATAGAATATTTTTTAGAAGCAATGGACGATTCAAAATGGCCGCGGAACGAAGCAAATTTTTTCAAAATTATTAATTCCTTGAAATGATATGAATATTGACTGGTTATGGACGAAAATTATAATAATTTTGAGTTGATAAATTCAAAATGGCGGATCCGTAATGTAAACTTTGAAACACATTTTTGGAACAAACATTTATGGATCTGCAATTTTGGATTTATCAACTCAAGATTATTATAATTTTTGTCCACAACCAGTTAATATTTATGTCATCATTATACAACTCCCCAAAAAACAACTTTTTACGATCTCCAATTCAAGGAATTAATAATGTTGAAAAACCGTGCTTCGTTTCGCGCCCATTTTAAATCGGCCCTTGCTTCTAACAAAAGTTCTATTAGTATATTATTTATGGTCAACAATTGGGATAACTTTTTATATATGCATTTCATTCATTAAAATCCGTTTCGGTGGAGAAAATCGAGAAAAATAAAAAAAAACGATCTAAAAAACCTGGAATTTTTTCTATTATGAATATTTTTGGAGAAATAGTCCTTTTCTCGACAGGAATCGATAGAGCACACTTCAAAATAGTCGGAAACGTATTTTCCAAAAATTAAAAAAATTCTTTCTACTGTAGAAACTGAACTGATGTTGACGTACCTGCTTTTCTGATTTTGGGCAAAAAAGGAACTCTTAAAAATGTGGATGTAAATACGTTTCCCTTGACAATTAGTTATAATTTGTTTATCTTTGAAGACAATTTTTCAAAATTTAAAAACACAACTTTTTAGAAAAAGTTATTTTAAAATCACAGTTTCGTTGAAATCTTGATTACAGAAGCACCAAAATTACACAAACTTTGTATACCCGCACTCACCAAAGAATAAAATTGATGCACGCTTCATAGTGCGTGATGGGAAGTCGCGATTTTCGGAGCTCTTGCTTCGTCCCTTTGGTAGCGCGCACTGGATCACTCGTATAGATCCCCGCTGTACACGCGCCACGTTCCCCGATCGCCGAGGTCGTGAACCAATACCGAGTCGCTCTTCCTGCTCAGATAGAAGAGCGCATCTTCGGCTCCGCGTAATATTTACGGTTATGCTTTAGAACTGATAACGGCCTCAAAAAAAAAGTCATTTAAATTATCCATGGATTACTAGTATAAGTTCAACAATCTTTTGAAATCGTTCACTGTATAAGGGAGAGTGGTGTAAGTTGACACGGTTTTTTTCATTTTGCTACAGAATTTTTCAGTAATGAATTTAACAAACATACGTTGCGGCATTCGAAAGATCATCGGCAACGTTTTAGTCTAGAAATTTTTTTCTATCGTGTCTCAGAAAAAAAGTTACAGTTGATTTACCAAAAAGTGAACTTTTCTCAAAAGGTGGTGTAAGTTGGCACATGTTGAAAAATTAAGGAGAAAATTATTAATAAGCCTTAAAAAAATTGTAAACCACGTAATTTGGTACTACGGTATTACTGCTGGTCTTATTATATCGTTGTCTTATTCTAATCTTATATAAATTTTGTTACTTTAATTGCGCCACGTGAATGTTAATATTTCATGTAAAAAGGGTGTTATCGCCTGTAAACATGTAGTAAATAAAGAAATAAATATATTCATATATAATATACATAAATAATACATGCCAACTTACACCACCTTCCATGTGCCAACTTACACCACATGTATATTTTTTATATTTTATGTAATAAATTATTTACCCTATATTTTTTCGTAACATAACAAATACCAATAAAAACGGTTTTAAAAATAAAGTAAAACACACAATTTCCTTAATTAAAATTTGAAAGCAAAATATTCTTTTACGCGCATTCGACGACACAAATTGACACTTTCGAACTATCGAATATTGTTGGTATGTCCTATTGCTTCGAAGGAAACCAGTAACAACGACTACATACCATCAAAAGTTGCCGTGTATTAAAGTTAGTTTATAGTATAGAAACGGTAAGTCTGACAACACTGTAACGCTTAAAAATTGGACTGGGCCAACTTACACCACTGCCAACTTACACCACTCTCCCTTATTGAACTCGAAAAATATTAATTTAAATGAAGAGCCTCGGCAAAAGTGCCCGTTTTTCGTACCTCAAATTTCGACAGTTTTTTTATGACAAATTGTGTATGATTCACCCAATAATTCATGCAAAAATTTCAAGATGAGCATCGGCCCCGTTCAGGAGATATGGAGGGTCAAATTGGGTCCTATCCAATAAAAAAATATAACACTTTTACATTTATATTCGAAGCAAAAATTCAAATAAAATGGTCCCTTTAAGACTTTTTGATGCTGAATCCAAATCTGAAGTCAGATTTCAAAAATCCAAAATGGCGAACGAATTTTTCAAGAAACGAATGAACTCGCTTGAAACTCGTTACTTGGGTTTTTTGGACTCGCTAATTACAAATATGACATAAAAGTTTAAACATTCAACATGAAGGATTCAATATGGCAGACGAAATTTAAAAAGTTGTTCAGATTCACTTGAAACTCGTCACTCAGGGGTGTTTGAGGTGTTTGAGTTTTTAAAAAGATGCTGCCCATTGTCCTTTGTTTTCAGAGTATCTGATTCTAAGCTGCTTTTTCAATAATTGAGGCGCAGGGGTGCAAAACCTGCTAAGTAAAAAAAAATGAAAAACAGAAATAACCATGTAAACGTATATTACATATAATTTTTTGAAAGTATAGAGATTGTGTATATGCGAACAAAAATGTTACCCTTTAAAATTTAGCCGTACACTTATGAACCTGCTATCTCTCCAATGTTAGCGGCAAAAACTTTTCCGAGTTTTTCTCAAAACTGCATAAAACGGACTTGGCAGGTTTTGCACCCCAACGCCTCAATTTCAGAATTTAAAAATTGATATTTTTTTAACCACCTACAATCACCTTCGCTAGCATATGATGCATATAGGATATAGAATGGAATTAAATGTTAATGAATTGACGTTCTACCGATTGTCTATCGTTTCCAGTGTTCAGGATTTCAGGCTGAAATCTATCAATAATTCGAGTTTATTATAACAAAAGTTACATTTTTCTCTCAACCGCAAGTACATGTTACAAATCAGATAACTACCGACTCCAGGTAGAATGCAATTAAATTTAAAACAAAAGTTCATTTTAAGGCAAAATGTGTTCAATATAGTGTCAATGGAGATAAAATGTAATGGTAAAAAAACTTTACTGTTCATACGTCATGTCAGTTCATCATTAGATTCCTATCTACGGACCACAAAAACTGTTAAGTAACAAGTTTGAAGCAAATACGATTAATTTTTAATTTTTGTTAATGGTATTGCATCCGCCATTTTGAATTTTTAAAAACTAACATCGGATTCGTACTCAAAGACCCCAAAAGCTCCCGAGTGACGAGTTTCAAGCGAATCTGAACTAATTTTTAGATTTCATCTCCCATATTGGATCCGTTATTTTGAATTTTTAAAATCTTATGTCATATTCGTAACCAGAGACCCAAAAAAAAAACGAGTACAGGGTTTGAAGCGAATTCATTCGTTTTTTTTAATTCGTCCGCCATTTTGGATTTTTAAAATCTGACTTCATTTGATTTGGATTCATCAGCGAAAAGTCTTAGGGCGCGTGCACACTGACAGCGAATCGCGAAATGCGGCAAGCGAAATATACCCAAGTTTACAATAATAAAAATGTATTTATCAATATTTTTCTTCACACGTGTATAGATTTTTATATTATTTAATTCTGCTCGTTTAATTTGCCATTATGTGCGATCCGCTTACCGTTAATCGTAATTCGCTTGTTGTATTTCGAGGTTACCCGCCCTGGTAAGCGAAACATAAAAATTAGGAAGTAAATCGTCAGAATTACAAGACTATGTATAAAAATCTGAAAAAGCAAGTAAATATCAATATTTTTAAACAGCAATATCAAAATATCGACTTTTATTATTATAAAATTTTTGTACATTTCGCTTGCCGCTTTTCGCGATTCGCTGTCAGTGTGCACACGCCCTTAAAGGGACAATTTTATTTTGATTGTTAGAATTTTTTATTCGAATATAAATGTGTAACTATTTTTTAATATTGACCATAGTAAATAAAAATGTTACTGCATGTGTAGTTAAAGTCTATAAATTATTAAACTGGATAGGTGTTTCGTCCTAGGTCTGCCCACGGACTCGTCAGTTAAGCTATGTCAGCAGACTCTGCCCAAGACACTGATCATAAATAAATATAACCAATTAAAGGATACTACTCGCTCATCCATACCGCGACGTTTAAAACCGGAACTGCCACCGATCCTTAGTGATCTTCTTTGTGACACAAATTAACTGATATTGATCAACCGCGTTGATATTTATACAGTGTCATGCAGGCACGTAAACAAGCACAAAATATAAACAAAACAATTAAAAGATTCCTCTCTAACCCTTATTTTTTTCTTTATATTCTTCTAAAATACCGCCACCTCTAAGCATGGTGCTTTATAACAAAACACACCACTACAAATGTAAAAATGTTATATTTTTTTATTGGACAGGGTCCACTTTGAGCCTCCATATTTCCTTAACGGGGCCTATGCTCATCTTGAAATTTTGCATGAATTATTGGCTGAATCATATGTAACAATTTGCCATAAAGAATGTTCGAAATTCGAGGTACGAAAAACGGGCATTATTTGCATGGTGCTTGCCGAGGTTCTTTACGCTATTATAATTAACTTACATTGAAATTTCAAACGTGTAACATATTTTAAAAATTAGATGTATTTATCGTAAAGTAAATATTAATTAATGTACAATAGTAATCGATATTATTCTATATTTTACATTATACATATAAAAAATCCTACGCTTTACGATATGTCAGTTACATTAGTTGTCAATATTTTTTCTGAATTAGTTGTCGTACTCTGCGTGGACCCATTCGTCGGTGTGTTCGAGGTATCGCATACTGTGTCGTTGATTGTACTGTTAACAGAATCATTAGCGGTTGAATTAGACAATGAATCATTAGCTGAATCAATTGCGGAATCATTAGATGTGCTAACTGAAGTATCATCTGCCCTACTATTAGGCACATCACCGAATTGAGTATTAAACCTGGAGGTCTCTCGTGTCGAAAACGAATGTAAAGTCAAAGCACCAAGCCATTCCAGCATTCTGCATGAAGAGAGTTAAGTTGGAAAATATTTATAAAACGATAGAGAAATTTTAAATGTAAACGTCAATTGTGACATATTTAAATAAAAAGGATACGGTTTCTCTGTGGCTTCAGTTTCTGTAATATGTTTCAGTATACGAGTTTCTTTAAATTTTTTAATTTCGTCATCGTGTTCTACCCAGTCAAGAGGGTCGTGGATTCCATCCGTTCCGTATCGTTTATTGTAGTAATCGTAATGGACCTACACAATTTTGGAATAAAATTAAATTGAAAAGAATTTTTCATTAGATATAAAGTATTTTAAAGTACTCACATGATTTAGTACAAGTCCGAGACCCGGAGCAATAGGTATGTCAACTCTGTCATTGTTGAAAGATGTCGTGAGGTCATCTTCAGTAGCAAGGTTTCTCATCAGCCCAATCACCATAGCCACCATCTTCCGTATTTGATGTAACATGAAACTTTGACCTTTTACTTCTAAGGTAATAAACTCCATACCTTCATAAATAAATGGTTTGTCGCATGTGAAGCTCATAATAAACCTCCTTCCTCTTGGGTCAAGTGGTTTTCTGTAAAACAATTTGTGACAAAATACAAATTACGTTAGGAAAAAAAATCAATTTTTACAAGCTTACACTTTTGCTGTATAATTATGAAAATGTCGTGATCCTTCAAACAGTTTCAGCACATTCGTAAGTTTTTCTTGTTGTTCAGGTGTCAACCTGTATTCCTTAAGCGGTTGTCCGTTTACAGTAGAAAGATGTTCAATTCTTTTTTCTAAATCAATATAATCTTCTTTTATAAATTGAAGGTGTTCTGGATCTTCTTCAATAAAGGCGTAGGTTGGAATAGTATAAGAGTAGGTCCTTGCGTCACATTGATTTTTACTATTAAAACCTTTAGTCACTCTCTTTATTCCAAAAATACGAATGTCTTCAGGTAAGTGCTCATTTATACTGTCCGTGCATGGGTTCTCAGCTATGTTGATATAAATCATATATAACGAATTAAAATAAAACAAAATACTTCTTAATTAGATAAATTTCAATACAGAAGAACTTCATTTTTTTGTCCTACTCGAGGTTTAGCCTTTCACTCTGTTGTCCGACAAATGCGCATCGTTTCTTGCGCACCTTCCAGCCGACACAAAATCACGACACTGGAATTACGAAAGAGGGAAGAAGAGCTAATCTCACTTGCTCTACATACATGACGGGAATGTCGCTAATAATGTGAAGGCGCTAACAAAGTAAAGGACAATAAAGTGAAGTTTTACTGCAATTTGATTTTCTTACGTAATTTTAATGACACGATCTGTCTAATGGCTGAAACTCCTTTATCAGTTCGAGCTGCCCTTTGGAAGTTAATATTCTGTATTATATCAAAAGCTGATGTTGATATTAAATTTGCTTTAAACATTGCATTAATTAATTCCTCTTCGATTGTTTTCATGCCTGGGTTGCGTTGCATTCCATAATAATCTTTTCCAAGATATCCCATTAACATAGCGAAATTTCTTTTTTTAACTCTACTAAAACCTTCTTCAACTTTCTGTTTCTGAGCAACATTTTCACTTCCTTCTTCAAGAGGTCTTTTAACTCCAGAAGTAACTGGCATCTCTACTGGTTGTTGCAAAGGTTCGATGACAGTTGACATTCCGCGAGAAGTAAGGGTTTCTATAAAATATTGTTGATTTATGTGGTGTATAATTGAAATACATTGTTTTACATTTTAACCAACATCAATTTTCATGCCAATATTAGGGTAGGGTCGCTAATTGTGAGACGTGTCTATAGTTGTGAGACAGTCACTTATTGTCAACGCGAAATGTTAACAATACGATCTGTTTACGTTTAATCTTTTCTTTTGATGCGAGGTACTTATTATATTAACCCAGAAGCTGTTAATCGTTTTTCGTCAGTTCGTTTTGTACGCAAAGTGTGAAATCATTTAGTTAACGTAATTACACAGGACTGCGAGGGTATATTTATAAAATGAGTGAGGGCGATTCTTGTAGCTTTTAGCACGCTGAACACAAATGTTGTCCAAAATAGTCCATCACGTCAGGATTTTGGCTATTTTTTCCATTTTTGGAAATTTTTTTCTGGAAGACCGAAATTTTTTCTTTAATTTTCTATATCGCCTTCGTGTAGTATGCATTGTCACCTTTAAACCCATTGTTTAAACATAATTTACGTTGATTTTTAAAGAAGTTATGATTATTTGAATTTATGAAATTTGACCGATTTGACCACATGAAACCTCCTGTGCACGAGTTTCTATCTAAAAAGATTTATTTTTAAATGTATACATTTTTCAGAATGATGGATTGTTATGTAACTTGGTACCTTGCGGTTTTTGGGGTCGCTGACTACTAATCAAAGTTGTGGTCGATGTCGCGGAATTCAACGAAAATGAAATATTTGATAGGTATAGGCGTGGAAAATAACGTGGTAAAATATTTTTCCAAAATTTTCAAAATGGCGGCCGTGAGGTCATAATCACTGAATTTCTTTAAATTACGATATCTATTTTTCTAATTATCACAATTAAATGGGACTACGCGCATTTTGTTCACAAAATATCGAGGGACCGTTTTTTTCTCGCAAGTAAAATGTGATTCCGTTTGTATAAAAGAATGCATTATTAGCACTCCAGTAAGTTGGATATTTATATATATTTATTTGAATGGTTCTGCAAGTCATTTTTAAATCTGTTAAGTTTTTGCACTAAAATTACCTTCCAATTACTATGGCTTCTTTGATTCGTTGCTGCAATCCTTTCAAGAAAAAGGGCCATGCGTCAATACTTCAGAATAAAGAATTTCGTCATGTTACTAACGAGTTATGCAAAATAATAAAATCTTAATCGAAAATCTGATATATGGTTAGGCAAAGTAATTTGTAATTCGTGTCGATTAACGACATCATCTAAACTTTCGTGCGTTCCGATCAAAAATAATTTAAAAATAAAAAAGCAAAAAAAAAATAAAAAACATAAAATACAAAAAAAAAAAATGGGGCCATATTTTCGGAACCTCCACGAAGTTGGCCCCAGGTAACGCGAAGACCGAAAACTACTTTAGATTACCCAACCTAACAACCATATGCACAATATATGTTTTAAAAAATAATATCTAAAACAATACAATACCAACATAAATACAACCAATCCAATAAACAATATAAGACCAATCTCAAAATCGTTTAAAAACTGAACGGTATATAAATAACCAATATCTAATGTGTAATGGGAGGAGTAGTGATAGCGCTCCGAACGCACCTGGAAGCGCGGCTCAGCGCACCGGCGAAAACCGGAGTTTTTGGTCAAATTAAGAAAAAAAAATTTTTGTTGTTTTATTTTTAGATAAAAGTACTCAATTTTGTGAACAAAATGCGTGTAGTACCGTTTAAATGCGATAATTAGAAAAATAGATATCGCAATTTAAAGAAATTCAGTGAATATGACCTACGGCCGCCATTTTGAAAATTTTGGAAAAATATTTTACCACATTATTTTCCACGCATATACCTATCAAATATTTCATTTTCGTTGAATTCCGCGACATCGACATGGAATGACTCAATTATAAAATTCAAATGAAGGTTTCATGTCGCTACCTTGTGTTGTTCCCGAGTTGTCCGATTTTCGACAAAAATTCTTTTTTACCGCACAGTACGGCGTATCCAATATGGCGGACGAGTTTTAAAAAATTTGTGGAATATTAACCCCATTTTTTAAAATATCCGACTGAGGTATCGTATAGTATTGCTTTTGAGCTTTAAAATCCTGTTTTTTAAAATCATTTTACCAGTTTTTTTAATTGTAAGAGTTTTAATTGTGCAAACCGGAAAGGCCGGAAATTAATTTTATTACACATCGAAACCCATGGCCCAATCCAAAGTTGTATTTCATGAGATTCGATGCGTATTGGACTACCTCAACATATCTTTTTAGGTAGAAACTCGTGCGCAAGAGGGTTAATGAGGCCAACTGTCATAAATTCCAATATTCATAACTTCTTTAAGAATCAGCGTAAATTAATTTTTAAAAAATCGATTTTAACGCTGACAATGCGTACTATACGAAGGCAATATAGAAAATTAAAGAAAAAATTTCGGTCTTCGAGAAAAAATTCCCAAAAATGGCAAAAATAGACATTTTTAGGAGATTTGACCTAGAATTGCTAAAACTCCTGACGTAATGGAGCATTTTGAACAACAGATTCGAGCGCAGCGCGCAAAAACCTGCAAGAATCACTGATTTTATATACTGAAAAAAGTTAAATTTCGCAGGCCTGTGTTATTGATTTGTGCAATATTACCAGTTTTCAGTGCATTTTTTATTAGTGTTTCGCTCATACTTTATGATGCCACATTGCATTTTGCTAATTTGCGATTAAAATAAATTTTTTTTTGTAATTTTCAAAATAACAATAAATTCTAGTTATGAGACACTACACATCACTAGTTGCGAGACGCTTTTTTCTTCACTAGAAATATTCTCATTATAATGACATAATTATAATACTATAGTATTTATTATTTCTTTATTACTGCGAATCATTGAATATAATATATGTGACTATTTGCAATCACCCTATTTTATTGTTATTCTGACTCGTTTTATCGTCATCCTTGTCGGCCCGGGTCGACCGAAAATTGACCGAAAATCGATCGTAAATCGGTCGTAAATCGATCGACCCAAAATTGACCGAATGCCGACTACGGTCGATTTTCAGTCTACTTTTACGAAGTTGACCGATTTTGCATTTTGATTAGGTCAATGTTAGGTCGATTGAGTAAAAATCGACTGAAAATAGACCCAAAATCGGCATTCGGTCAAATTTCGGTCAATTCTGGGTAACTCCCTGCACAAGTCGACCGATTTTCGGTCGACCCGGGCCAATAGGTATATTGGACAATTCCACTCCACAGAAGTCTGCTGAATGTCAGTTAATTAATTGTAATGCTGTTTTTCAAGCTGTTAAATGTTGTATAGCAGAGCAGAAAAAAGGCAGCAGCTGCGACTTATCAATAAGGAAGTCTTACAGACAAAAAAAAGGAGTGCAACGAATAAAAAGACGCCGAGAAAAAAGCGCCACGTCGCGAGAATTGTTCAAAAATAAGAATTTCTCCGCAATCGTTGATGATGCTGATTTTTGTATCCTATGATAAAAGTTTTTCACAAAACAATTGGCACTTTTTTTACTACATTAAGTGCTATTCATGTGCACGGCCTGTCCATTTAACATGTGTGAACGTACGCACAAGCTGTTTCATATGCATTCATTGTGAAAGCGATATGGATGACTGAAGACATTTAAAATAAATTAAAATAATGTTTTATTCATATCACTGTTTGTTCTGTTTGGTATTTTTCAAATCTTAGAAATATTTTTAAACTGTCCCACAACTGGTTACAAATTGTTGTTTCTGTGAAAAAAGATGTTTTTAAAAATTGATAATAAATATTTTTCTTATAGACCTGAAAATTGTACAAACTAGTAGTGAACCTTGCATATATTATGTACTTTCAAATTTTACTTATTATTTTCAAATTCCGTTTACGAACTGAGAGTTATATCTAAAAAACAAAACCTATCTCACAACTAGCTACTCTCCCCTATATTTTTTACTGGTCTGCGGTTTCTGGTAAAAATCAGGTAATCATATATTTGGAAAACATAAAACAAACACATTTAAAGTTTCATACAGTACCGCTCAAAAGTATGTGCTCACCCTTGCGGAATTTTGGCAAAATTAAAATGTTGATATCTCATCGGCAAGTTAACGTACGGAAAAAATAAAAAGAGGGAATTAAAGAGGAGACTTTAAGCTTCCCAGTCGTGATGGTTTTTATATACATTTCTCTACGAACTATGCTCGATTTACTAAAGTCATTTTTTCAGTATTATTTTTTTCTGTTTCAATCTGCTCCCATTTTTTAAAAAAATGATTGCAAAAGAAATGTACAACGTGTAATCGAAAGGTAATCCCTATAGCTTTAATTTGCCTCTTCGGGATTTTGTCCAATATTTCTTTACAAATAGTTATTCAATTTTGAACAAAATAATGTGATTTTTTATTCATTCTGCTATTCGCTTCGTGCATGGCGATGGAGGGGATATCGAAATCGACGGCAGCGCTCAGCGTGGAGATTTCTGACAACTCGCATCTGCAACGTTAGAGCTTTTCCATTAAAGTCAATTTAAAAATGCTCTTATTTATTGGTTAATTTGAGACATTTTAAAGTTTATTTCGATCTGTTGCAAGTGTTGCAAGTAAGGTTTATGGTTTAAAGAACCATTTGAAAGGTTTCATTTTATATTATACTGTGCAAAAAAAATGATTACTCCGAGTTCGAAATTGTATAGAATACAATTCATTATTCAGCAGAAATATATTTATATTTATGTATATATATTGTAATTTTCCATTATTAGTAATTTAGTTAATAGATAAACATGGTATTTTTCTTATTTCCAATGTAGTTTTGTACGGTGGAAGAGTCACTGAGGTTTGCCGAATTACACTGGAACGAATTAATTTATGCTCTGTACATATTCCAAATACTTCTTCTACACGAACTACATATCCTACAGCCAAATTTTTTCCACTTTCTATAATTACTGGATTAAAGTTTATTGAGTTTGTGATTGATTCAAACCCAGTTTGGATTATCGTATTCATTTACGCCCCTTAACCTCGTTTTGTTCAACTCAAAATGATTCGAATTAAAAAAGTATAATACTTTGTTACAAACAAAAATGTACAAAATTTGGGCCGAATTTCAAACAATATACTCAAAGTACTAATGCTTTTGAAAACCCGCAGAAAATTTAAAAAAAACTAAATATTTCACTTTCTCATATCACTCTCCATACAAATTGCAGATGCGAGTTGTCAAAATTCACCACCAGGCGGCGTGGCCGGCGTCTTGCACTAAGCGAATATCTCGGAAAATTGACGTGATATAAAAAATATTTAAAACACAAAAAGTTTCATTTTTTAATTGTGTATTGGCTGACATTTTTTCTAATTTTTAGAAGGAAATTTTTGTTATCCTATTTTGGCAAATTTGCGCTTTTGTGCTGCGATTATTAACAGATATAGATTTCCTTTGAACTATACTCAGTTTACGATATAATAATTCATATACACATATTTATAAATGGACAATGAACTTTATTTTAGCATAGGTAGAAAATATCAACAATTGTATTCATGTATATATGTACATATTTATTAAATTTTGCTTTTTTCAAAAAAACCTAGCGACACAGCTTTGCGTGAAACATCCTAATAGTAAAGACAAACATAATCTTAAACTTGATCATAGTTTAAATGCAACTTTGCATCCGAAAATAATTGTTACACAAAAAATGTTGAAGTCGACAACATACAGTAAAAAAAAATTCCTTCTAAAAATTTGAAAAAATTTCAGCCAATAGATAATTAAAAAATGAAACTTTTTATTTCTTAACTATTTTTCATATCGAGTTAATTTTCCGAGATATAGCAGATTGAAAAAAATCACATTAATTTGTTCAAAATTAAATAAGTATTTGCAAAGAAATATTAGACAAAATCCCGAAGAGGCAAATTAAAGCTATATGAATTACCTTTCGATTACACGTGGTACATTTCTCCTGCAATCATTTTTTAAAAATAGGGAGCGGATTGAAAAAGAAAAAAATAATATGAAAAAATGACTTTAGTAAATTGAGCATAGTTCGTAGAGAAATGTATATATAGAAATGAAACCACCATGACTGAGAAGCTGAAAGTCTTCTCTTTAATTCCCTTTTTTTATTTTTCCCTTACTTCAACTTGGCCATGAGATATCAACATTTTAATTTAGCCAAAATTCCGCAAGGGTGAACTCATACTTTTGAGCGGTACTGTATATATTTTCCAATTTTTAATTTGTATTTTGCAATGCATACTTAATCAAAATAAATAATTTTTAGTCATGTTAATACACGGTGTTTTTGAATGAGTTTAAAGATTTAAATTTAAAGAAAAATCATGTATTGCAGAAATTCTCGGCCGATTCCTCTTTAATTGTTTTTAAGAAGATAGTAAACAATGGCTAGAATTGCCTTTATGAAGCCCGAATTAAAAAAAATGAATCCGAACTTTTTAATCTACATTTTTTTAGCTTCGATTACTACTTAATGGTACCTCCTTAAGATAGTCGAATCTACTTTAAAAGATTTGAATTAATAAATATAAATTATTCCAAATTTTTCAGATATTCTGCAAGATTGACAAACACCATGGTACTAGAAAATTACTACAATTTATGTAAGTGTTAGCAATAATATTTCCTTCGCATGTGACAAGATGTACCATAATGTAATAATAAATAATTAGAAAAATTAAAATATAAAATGTACAACCTTTTATTAATACAAAATCATTAAAAAATGCGAAAGCAAAATGAAATTGAATAAATTTCAATAATATAATAAGTACGTACTAAAATCAATGATTTTAAAACAAAAGAAAATCATTTATTACAGCTCTGTTGAATAGATTTCTATTGATATTTAGTGATTAAAAAAACCAATTCAAATCCATTGGTATTCATTCAAAATCACTCAATGAATTTGAATGAATTTAAGTTTGCTGGGTACTTATTTATTTTCAAATATAGAGTTAGTCTAAATATTCTGATATTTCAATTTTTATTTCTTAAATGCCTAAAAAATGTTATGATTAATTACAATTTTTATTTGACAGAGCCACCGTAGAAAGATCCATACTGTTTTCTATAGTTATTCAATTTTTCAAAAAGTATAGTTGCCTGGTTTTTCCTTGCGACCACTAAAGTTACTAAAGTTATATTCTAAATATAAGCTATTCCAAATTTGTTAAAGATTTATTTTAAAAAAATATAAATGCATTTGCAAAATATATTTGTGCACCGGTTGTTGCAAAGGTTCAACGACAATACAGTTGACTGTGAGAATATAATGCGTAGACTAGAAATAATATTAAAAATGAAATAAACATGACATACTTACTAAAGGAACAGAAATTATGAAATAATCCTCGTTGTGGTAAAAAACGAAACATTTAAATTATTTAAACACTTGTATAACGTTTTATTGACACAGATCCGAGGAACAATTGACAATTAAACAACTCTGCTCCGTTTTCTAATGACGATTTTTGTCACATGTGTTCCTCATGGTTATTATACATGCACCATACAGAATTTACCTAACCTAACTTATCTTAAAACCCGTCAAATATAAATGTTTATGTTATGCATCACGAGGGCGCGCGGTACGCGCCATGACAAAAAGTCGATTTATCGCAATATCGCTAATCGTATTTGAATTCAACTTTCGATATATGTAACCTAACCAAATTCTGCAAATTCTGCAAATATAATCCTTGGAGAAAATACCATACACGCAAGTCATCACCGTCGGCGTTTCGGCGGTTTGCACTTGTTTTATCAAAAGTAATTGCAATGGCTACGGAACGTTATAGTTTCTCTTTAACAACATTTAGGTAAGTATGCGTTTATTAATTTCGATTACAATGAAATTACACTCCTTATTAATTCCTTTGTTTATTTATATAGGCATTTGTTTAAACATAACCTCTAAAAACAAAATCTATATTGTATTTAATTTGATGTCCGCTTTTCTTTTTAACCTATATTTTATTTATTACTGTATCTTTATGTTCATTTTGATTGCATCTTTATTCTTCATTGGATTTTATGTCTTATTTCTTATTTACAAGTTTATCCGAGACAAGTAACAAAAGAATATAACTTCTTCATTGGTGAACATTAAAATATAAAATTATTTGCATTTGAATTGTTGCAGCCCGTCTGGGAAGCTAGTACAGATAGAGTATGCTTTGGCGGCAGTAGCGGCAGGTGCTCCGAGTGTCGGTATTAAGGCTTCAAATGGAGTTGTGCTCGCAACTGAGAACAAACACAAATCAATTTTATACGATGAACATAGTGTGAACAAAGTTGAGATGATTACAAAACACATTGGCATGGTTTATAGCGGAATGGGACCAGATTATAGGCTGTTAGTCAAGCAAGCTCGGAAAACGGCCCAGCAGTATTTTATGATCTATCAAGAAGAAATTCCAACTGCCCAACTTGTTCAACGCGTTGCAATGTTAATGCAGCAATACACACAATCGGGGTAAGATTTTAAATTATTTTTTTCATAAATTATCTTATTTGAATTTTATTAACAATTATTAATTTACATTTTAATTATTTCATTAGTATTATTGTAATATGCGATCAGATATATTGCACAATATATTAAATAAGTGTCCTTTGTTTTAATATTTTATGGGAAATTGATAGTACTCAAGCTTACATTTTATACAGTATATTCATAGGTTGTAATTTTTAATATAAATGGCTCGAAATTACATTCAAATTAAGAAGTAATATTTTCCTAGCAGTGGTAACATTTCATTGTCTTTTTACAGTTTTATTTTACAGTCTTTTTACAGAATTTAATTTTTGTTTAAATTTATGATTAAAAATGAGTTTAATCCTTTCCGGCACACATTTTTCTGATAAACCATTTTTCATGAAACTGGGTATTTGGGAGTTTTTGGTCTCGCTGATCACGAATCTGAATGCAGATTTTGAAAATTCAAAATGGCGGATTCAATATGGCCAACCAAAACGTAAAAATTATCTGATCGAGATTACACTGGAAACTTGGGGATTTTTGGGGTTGCTGATTACTAATCTGAACTCATATTTTACAAATTCAATATGACCAACCAAAACTGTAATCTCAATTAGGTAATTTTTTACATTTTTGATCGGCCATATTGTATCCGTCTTTAAATCCGAGTTCAGATTCATAATCAACAACCCCAAGAATCCCCTAGTTCCCAGTTTAATCTAGATCAGGTAATTTTTACGTTTTGGTCGGCCATATTGTATCCGCCATATCGAATTTTTAAAATCTGAGTTCAGATTTGTAATCGGCAACCCCTAAAAACACCCTAGTACCCAGTTTAATCTCGATCTGGTAATTTTTACGTTTTGGTCGGCCATATTGAATCCGCCATTTTGAATTCTCAAAATCTGAGTACAGATTGGTAAACAGCAACCCCAAAAACACCCTAGTTCCCAGTTTAATCTAGATCATGTAATTTTTACGTTTTGGTCAGCCATATTGTATCCGCCATATTGAATTTTTAAAATCTGTGTTCAGATTCGTAATCCGCAACCCCAAAAACACCCTAGTTCCCAGTTTAATTTCGATCTAGTAATTTTTACGTTTTGATCGGCCGTATTGAATCCGCCATATTGAATTTTTAAAATCTGAGTTCAGATTCGTAATCAGCAATCCCAAAAACACCCTAGTTCCCAGTCTAATCTAGATCAGGTAATTTTTACGTTTTGGTCGGCCATATTGTATCCGCCATATTGAATTTTTAAAATCTGAGTTCAGATTCGTAATCAGCAACCCCAAAAACACCCTAGTTCCCAGTCTAATCTCGATATGGTACTTTTTACGTTTTGGTCGGCCATATTGAATCCGCCATTTTGAATTTTCAAAATCTGAGTACAGTTTGGTAAACAGCAACCTCAAAAACCAAGAGTACCTAGATTCATCTCGATTAAATTGAACATTTGCCAGCAACTGCATTTATTCTATAGCTATTACGATTTTAGTTATTTATTTGTTTATAAATCATAATATTAATGTGGCTCAAGCAAAAATCAACCTACAGAATTTCGTAAAAATATTTGATATTCTAGTTAATGACCCCATCCTGCAAAGTTTCAGACCCTGCTACTGAAGTAAATAATGAGAAAAAAAGTATTAAAGTAACACTGATTTACATGGAAGTGCACGGTAATGCACGTAACGCAGTGTAAAATGACATTTCGATTTTAATAACAAAACTTTAGAAAGACAGATCATTGTAAAAAATGCCATGTATATCAATTATTTAATATTGTTTTTCATCTATAAATTATTTTATACTATACATATACAGTATGTAGTAGGCAACAAAAATTATATGATTATTTTTTTTCTCTATTTAATTTAAAAACTTTGTCAAAATATTTTGAGAAACGATTACTTTTATTATGTAATAATAAAAAATTGTAAATAAACAAAACAATTTTCCATATTTATGATTTTATAAGTATAGGTTCCTTGTATACATAGAGCCCTTATGAAAAAGTTGCAAAGCATCTTAGGGAAATGGAAAAACTAAGTTATTGAAACTTTAAGGAACTATAACAAACAATCTTTCGAAAAATACGAAAAAAATGTTTTTTTTTTTACGACGAATTTAATGGTAATATAATGACAATTTTATAAAAATGTTTGATAAAAAAGATTTTTTTTTCGTCGAAAAAAAAATTTTTTTAAAATCCATTCATAAATGAAAATATGTTTTTTTTATTCACCAAATTTGCTTTGAATGTTTAAATTAAAAACGACGAAAAAATTTAAAAAAAAACAGGTGGAAAAATTAAAAAAAAATTGAGAGTTCAATTTTTTGGGTAGAGAACCCGTATACAAAATTTGCAGCCAAATCTGAAAGGGTGATGTCCAACAATAGCAAAATTAAACGTTTTAGCGTGAAAAAATTGTTTTTTTCCGAATAAAGGCTATTCAAATTTGTTAATCTATTTTAAAAATTAAAAAAAAAAAAACAATTGGAAAACAGAAAAACATATTTTCTAAATAATTACGTATGGATTTTAAAAAATTCAATTTTATTCGAAAAAAAAAAATTTTTCTTTTTTGGTAAAAAAATTTGTTTTTGATTTTTATTTTATTACCATTGAATTCCCCCTCAAAAGTCACTAAAGAAATAATTTCTGGGGAATTTTTGAACGTTAGTTCGATATAGCTGATAACAAACGAAAAAAATTTTATTATAAATTGTAATGCAATAATTGTATCAGGCTTACAATTAAAAAGTTGAAATCAAAACTATTTTTAGTCCTTTTTTAGTCCATTTTTCTACCTCAAGTCCCTTTTTTAGTTCCTTTTTTTAAGTTCAAATTCCCTTTTTTCCTTTTTTTAGGGGACGAGGCACTGGGAGTCCTGATAAATCGACAAAAATAAATGATATTAATTCACTAGTAGACAAAAAAATACGACTAAAAAGTAATAAATCGAACAGGGCCCTCTGAATGTCAGGGGCAGGTCGCTCCAGTCACCTTAAATAAATATTGACTTAAATGCAGTGTTATGCACTTTTTAAACTCCCACTTACATTGGATTAAAAAAAAGAACCATGTGCAAATACATTATTTTGTATTAATAAACTCAAATTTTCAACTGGGTTTCGGTGGCTAATATAGCCAGCATGCCGGAAGGGGTTAAATATTGTAATTAGGTAGTACTTTTTAAAGTACTAGACTAGAATGCATACATTATACTGCAAAAAAAAATGTCTGTTTCCATTCCGCTGTTTTCCATTTAACCAGATTGTGGAATTCGTTACTGTGTGATGTAATTCTACTTGATTCACATAACATTTTTGTACATAAGTGTAGGTGTTTAGCGCTGCGATATCACAATTAGTTATACATTTTCGGTTTTCTGTTGTTAATATACCGTTGGAATAAGAACGAATTGTCGTATATTTTTTACCACAATGTATGTTTTTATTTCTATGTATTTTATAAAACTTTATTTTCATTGTTATTTTGTCATCTATTGCAATTCTGTTTAATATTGTATCATGGGTGTTTTCGCCCGTTTACAAATAAATAAATAAATTATCTAAGTAATCTTAGAATTTTAAAATTAAATATTAAAACCTGAACAATAATACAAGTTCTGAAATTTCAGAGGTGTGCGACCTTTTGGAGTATCTTTACTTATCTGTGGTTGGGACAATGACAAGCCATACTTGTTCCAGTGTGATCCGTCCGGAGCATACTTTGCATGGAAAGCTACTGCTATGGGAAAGAATTTTATAAATGGTAAAACTTTCTTAGAAAAACGTTATAGTGAAGATCTCGAACTGGACGATGCTGTTCACACTGCCATTCTAACATTGAAGGAAGGCTTTGAAGGTCAAATGACAGCTGACAATATTCAAGTTGGTATCTGTGATGCTAATGGGTTCCGGCGCCTTGATCCTTCTAATGTGAAGGATTACTTGGCTAATATTCCATAATTTACTATTTTATAACTTTATAAATATTTGTGAAATCGCACAGTAATTAAATGAGGCAAAGAAGGTTGAATAAAGTGTTCTTTTACTTAACATAAAGGATGTTTATTTTATAAACAAACTCAGACTTTATTGAGGTATAGTGTATTTTACAGTATGAACGAAGCGTAATAGAAAGTCTTAAAGTTACAATGATTCAAGATTTTGTCAGACATTTTATCAATGCAAATATATTCAATTTATTCATTGCTTTTCATGCAACCTTTCAACAAGTGCATTATATGAAAGTCAATATTAAATTTGAATAAATTAAATTATTTGTCACTAAAATCGTCTATTGGCATTCATATTTGCCAAATAAGTATATTTATAATAAGTTTGGCCATACAATTCCTTCAATCCAGGAGAGGTAACTGCTAACTTTAGTGTAGACACCTGGGGCGCTGTTACCACAGAGTTTTCCAAAACTTGTAACTCCAATTACGTCATACATACATTCAAAGCGACTATTGAATACCACCATGGGACCACCACTGTCACCCTAGAAAGAAATTTTATTAAAATTTAATTTTTCAGAAGCGATTTTTTTCCATTACTATATAAAAACATGAAGATGTTAATTTACCTGACATGTGTCTTTTCCGTCATCACCAGCACAGTATTGCATGTCAAAGTTAATACCATTTATGAGCCTCTGACCTTCATTATTGTAGGTACTCCTGCAACGTGCCAGATCAGTGATGGGAAGTGTTACTTTCAGGAGATCATCAGAGCCTTCATCGTCCGCTAAAACCGATATTTTTTATTATCATTTAAAATACAATAATATTTAATTAACTTTCTGCATTATATTGTGGTTTTTCTATAAAGCTTTACGTGCAATATTATATAGGTAATATTTAAAATCCATTACTTAAAACATAAATAAACAAATAGTAAAAATGTAGCAGTTTTATTGTTTTATTATTATGCTGATTACACAGCCCAACAAAATTTTGTTGCCCTATAAGTAAGAGTCGATTCTGAGAGGGTTTTTGTTCCAGAATCCAAATATAACCGCCAAAATATCCAATTGGTATTTTAGGTATTTTTGAGTATCTATTCATAACCCAAAAAAAATACTGTTGTCCCACTGATAAAAGTCAATTTTCATATGATTTTTCCGCTGAATTGAAATACGTATGCTGTAATATGAAATTGGATTTACTTTTTGCCCAAATTTTAGGTCAAAGTAGTAAAATTCTAGTTTTAACCTATTAAGGACCAAATTGACAATTTTTCGTGGTCGACTTCAAGAGCGGCATTTTATATGAAACCGGATTTTTAAAAAATTACATCTTACGTAAAATTGATCGATTTTTCCGGATCTGCCATTAAAAAATCAATGGAGACCATTCCCAAAAAGTTATGCTTGGTTTTTCACAAAAAAATTTGATTTTTTCACTGACAAACATTATTTAATCGGCATTCTCATATCGGTACGGTTAAAGAGATCATTGATCGGTGAAAATATCGCGTCCACGAACTTTTAATTTTGAAATGTGCATGAGAGCATTTTCAAAATAAAGTTGGAAACTTTCCGAAAGTATTATTTTCGAATAAAAAATTCCGCAGCTTTTCGCTGATATTTTCGTGTTTAGCCGCAATTTTTGAAGTTTCCAACTTTATTTTGAAAGAAAATGCTATCATGCACATTTCAAAATTGAAGGTTAGTGGATGCGATATTTTCACCGATCTATGCCGAATGCCGATTAAATAATATTTGTCAGTGAAAAAATCAAATTTTTTTGCGAAAAACCAAGCATAACTTTTTCGGAATGGTCTCGATTGATTTTTTAATGGCAGATCCGGAAAAATCGAGAAAAATTTTAAGAAAAATTTCAAGAAAAAAAATTATTACACTTTTCTAGATTTCAAGACTAGTAATTTTTTTTCTCGAAAACTGTAGACTTTAGACAAAATTTCCTTAGAACAAAAATGTCTTCGAATTGGTCAAAGAATACTCTCAAATTTTTTCAGATTTTTTGGACGACTTTTTTAAAAATTTCGATTTTTCAAATTTTCAAAAAATAAAAAATTTTAACAATATAGTCTGAAAAAATTTGAGAGCATTTTTTGAGTCCTTCGAAAACGTATTTATTCTTAGAAAATTTTTTCTGAAGTCCATAGTTTTCAGAAAAACAATTGTTAAGTTTTAATTAAAAATTTGTCATTGGGGTCGCCATTTTGTGATCACCATGTTAGTTTTTAAATATTTAAACTATTGGGTCCACGTTTAGTGAAGAAATTTTCTGACGACAAATATTCTTTCGATGAGAAAAAAATGTTTTATTAAAAAGAACACTCGATTTTTCGCGTTATTTTGACATTTAAATCGCCATATTTAATTTTCTAATTAAGATAGCTCAATTTTGACAACAGCACTGAAAAGAGCGACCTCGAAAATAGTAAGACATGTACCTTTCAATTTATTTGAAGTTGGATTTTCATATGAAATTTTTGATTGAAATTTAAGTGAAAAAAGTGCCCTTCTTGACGTTAATGGGCTAAAACATTTTTCACATCCATACTATAGAATGCGATGCAAACAATTAAAAAAATGGAGGTTCCAAATATGTCAGACGAACTTTTTGAAATTCGAATCACTTCAAACTCGTTATCGTCTTGACTACTTTAGCAAAACAGAAGAAAATGTCCGAAAACGCGATCTTTTACCCCTTTAACTTTCAATTTAGTAAAAAACAAAGTAAAGTTACCAAAATGGTAACGAGTTTGATGTGATTCGAATTTCCAAAAGTTCGTCAGACATATTGGATCTTGCACTTTGCATTTCTTCATTTTTGCGTCGCGTTCTTTAGTATAGACGTGAAAATGTCCTAAAACACGATTTTTTACCTCTTCGACCTTCAGTTTGGGCAAAAAGTAGGGTCAATATTTTGGCGTACATATTTGGATTGTACGGGAAAATTCCTCACATTCCTCCTGAACGAATTCAAGTGTCATCAAAATGTCGCTTAAAAATTGACATCATATAGCTTTTAAAGGACATCAAAAATGGCAAAATGCAATTTCATTTAAAATCTGAGCTGATCCTCTTTTTCAATATTAAAATTCTGAATTTTTTATTACATGTGTATACTTATATGTTTATCAATAATATTTATTTTTATTATATATTTACAGTTTATGTACACACACTCTATAACATTATTACAATTAGAGATGCTTTGATGAAAATTCTACTATAGCCTTTCGTAATTGAAAAACGTATGAAGGGACCTCCATTGAATTCATTTTGTATCTCTTCCAATAGATTAAAAATTCGATTTATTTTTATTTATATTATAGTTATATTTATATTCGATTAAAATCGAAAGCTTTGTTCAGTTCTCCAACACTTTTATCAATATCTAAAATAGTTTTGTTTCTTTTCATTGAAAAACAACTGTGAACAATGTTGTTCATGATTTTTAAAGATCCAACACAAGGCTCAAGTCGTCGTGGCACTAATGTGTCAATTTCTTTGTCATAGAGTTTATCCGCGTGTTGTAAAAGTTTTCTGCAAACGTTACCCTCAAATAGTTCACCTTGGTAATTTTTCGACACCACTTTTAGCTTCTTAGGCCGTGTAAGAGCTGTTTCGCGACCAAGTAGTGGAACCAGCCCTTTCCAAAAAAGGTGATTAAAAAAACCTTCTTACAAACGCAATACCGATACAACGCAATTCTCGATGATCTTAACGTCGTCGTTTTCTTTCATTTTTTCTACTAAGATGTATAGACACTAAATATAAAAATTTAAAAAGATAAAACTTAAAATATGTATAATAAAAACTGCAGAATTTTAATATTGAAAATGAACGTTTTTGTCGATATATTGTGACCCAGGGAGTCAGCACGGATTTTAAATGAAATTGCATTGTACTACTTTGATATCCTTTAAATGATGCGACCTCAATTTTGAAGCGACATTTTGATGACACTTAAATTCCTTCAGGATGGATGTGTCCCTCCACTTACTGTAATACCTCGAAAACTAGAGCCAATTGGATATTTTGGTGGTCATGTATAGATTCTGGAGCAAAAATCCTAGAAGAATCGACTCATACTTATAGAGCAACATGAAATTTTCAAATTTTCTGTTGGGCTGTATTATGCATCCATCAATATCACTATGATCTATCTATCTATGATCTATATCTACAATCATCTATGATTGAGTTAATTTTTAAAAATTCATTAAATGCAATGTATAAACTGAGTCAAAGGCATGCAAGAATCGAAATAATTGTAAAACTTTTCTTACACCAGTCGACAAGACCCCAGCCAGTAGCGACGGCTTTTTCCCCAGGGCGGACATTGGGAGACAAAGATAAACAAGCAGGTCTAACGTAAGCATCAAATTGAACAGGACGGTCGAGCTTTACAAGTGCAATATCATGATATTCTGAAGGCTTCCTATATGAAGGATTTCTTATGCTGTCGATTATTCTTCTTTCTTGAGGCCTTGCGTCGTCTGTATTAATAGCGAGGTTTAAGTCGCCAACTCTGACCCTAGTTGCTTTGCCCCTATAAAGTTAAGTGAAAAATTAATCATTTTTCTGTCTTGAACTTTTTTGTTTTATTAAATTAATTTATGCTCTTAAATAGTTATCATGTGATACACTAAAACTAAATACTCTATATTAATTGTGGCAAATCAACAGAAAGACTATATCACCCGTCAAAAAAATATTTGATATGTGCATTTTTTACGTATTTTGCAACGCCAATTACGAATTTTATAATAAACATTGGCGGTCAGACATATCTCGCAGCCTTGAAAAAACAGCCAACAAGTTTTCTTTACCGTATTACATTTATCTTGAAAAATGGAAATTTAACTAAAAAGACCTTCCAACAAAAATTATCAAATTCTCTACAAAAATGCCTCTTATACACTTTCTTCTTAATTTTCAGGGTATAGCGAGAAAACAGTCAAAAAACCGGAGTGTAAACATTAAAGTCTGAAACAAATTTGGCTATTTTTAGGGTATATAAAAGGCACGTAATTACATAGTCCCCCAAAATGTAAAGAAAAGTATTTATTAATCTATATTTTCTGTATATTTTATCGGCCCCGATATCAGATTAGCTTCGCATTATCGTCAGGGTTTTTGGTAAATTAACCCATTGAGGACGGGACGGCCACATTTTGAATGCAAACTTTAGCGTTTTATTGGATAATGTTATAGAAAAAAAAACTGCACAGAATGTTTCTTTGCCAAATTTTGCCAACAAAATCGGTGCAAAACTCGTTCCAAAAAAATACAGCTAGTTTTATTTTTAAGAGTACGAATTTAAACAAATATTTCTTTATTAAATATGTAATTTAAACCCGGAAACTGTAACGCAGAGTACATACGGAAAGTGCAAAACATCGGGTTCAAAATGTTTTAGGTTCAAAATGGTGCTTGCTACTTTTCAAAATTTCAAATTGGAAACTTGAAAAAACGCTCAAAAAACTGATTTTTGTATATTATTTCTCTGCTATCCTGCCGTAAAGAAGAGTACAGTAAAGCGTCCGGTGAGAGAACAATGAACGTTTTTATGAAATTGCACGCTTAATGAAGCGAATCGCACGCTTAGAATAAGTTTAAACGACGCTTAAATGAGAGGAATTCTTAAGCGTGGATATACACATTTTAAGCGTTATCTAAGCGTCCAATTAAGTTCTTTTAAGAGTGCATAAAGCCTTTCTTTGCTTTTGTACGGTACACGAGAAAACCAGAATTAAAGAGTTTACGCGACGTTCGGCAAGAAGTAAAGCGATTTTTAGAATCTTCTACAAGTTTTCTTACAGCACTGAAAAATTATTTTGCTCCGCATTATACTAGAAGGGTGTCAATCATTATTTATTTATTATCATTGTCGAACATTTTTATTAGAATATAGATGTAACACAATTATCATATTACGTCTTAGAAAATGATTCAGTGGTTGATCAGTGATAGATCAGTGGTTGGCGTGTCACGCACAGTCTTTGTGTTAAGCGTCGCATGCCACGATTATATATATGGGTGACTGAATGAGAACACCTTATTTAAAGATAATTAATTTATCTTTAACAAAATTAAATTACATAAACAAAATTTATAAAAATTAATTTTTATAAAAAATATGGAAAAAATACAAAATAAATAAAACTGTTTGCAAGGTAAGTATTTTTTGTCTTAGAAATTGATTAGGAACTCTTCCTGTACGCTTTCAAGAGCGTTCACAAATGTAAAACGTTGAATACATAAAAGGTGCATATTCACGCTTTAAACCTTTGAAGCATACATTTTTTACGCTGAAAATAGCTGAAATTTGTTACTCGGGAGTTTTCGGGGTTGCTGATTACGAATCTGACCTCAGATTTTCAAAATTCAAAATGATGGATCCAATATGGCCGACTGAAATGTAAAAAAAACTCAGATTCACTCTAGATTTCACTCAGCCACATTGGATCCGCCATTTTGAATTTTGAAAATCTGCTGCCAGATTCATAATCAGCGATCCCGAAAACTCCCGAGTACTCAATTTCTCCACAATCAAGTAAATTTTTGCAATTCCGTCGGCCATATTGGATCCACCATTTTGAATTTTGAATATCTGAGGTCAGATTCGTAATCAGAGACTCCTAAAACCCCCGAGTACTCAGTCTCGTCATATTTGAGTGACGTTTTCTTCTCCACATATATTTTCCGTAAAAAATCGACCATTTTTACACTTTGTTTAATTTTTTTAAACAATATAACATGATGATTAATTAAAAATATTGATTTATTTACGTTTCCTGACATGTTCTTGAAATAAGGAAGCGAAAAATTGCATAAATGATACACCATGCTTCAAAGGGTTAAGTACTCCTATCGAACTTTCGTGGGCGCGAAATGCACATTTCTTGCGCGTTTCCCAAACGTCAATTTTATTCATTATGTACTCTTAAAGGGCGCTCATATTTTTTCCAGGGTAGCCAACCGATAAAAGTTTCTAAATCGGAAAATGATTCATATCTTTAAATTTACATTTTGGTACTGCCCATTACAAATATATGGTCACAATTTTTAAATTCAAAATGTCCGATCCAATATAGTGGAGGACATTTCTAAAATATTAACTGATTATCGGTATAAATCGACTTACATCGATGTTTATATTTTGTATAGAATGCCTACAATTTTTATAACTACATTTTCTACATAAATAATTCAGTGCAAATATTTTTATCATGCAGTAATAGGAGAAAATCAATAATTTCATTTTTCTACATTTTTTTTCTACAACAAATACTACATTAGAATAAGTAGATTTTCACCGTTTTTATGATTATTGCATTTGTTTTATAGTAATGGCAACATAGTTTATGCAAACGATCATTTATTTGACGGTTTCAAACGTTCAATAATCAAAGAGTACCAAAATAATCTCCCATTTTAAATTATTAATTATTCATCCCAGTTAATGTTTGTATTTGGCGAGCTCAAAAATCAATTAGCGACCATTTTAAACAAAAAATATTGGATCCGACATTTTGAATTTCGAAAATGTAACAAAAAAAATTCGTTGTGGGCAGATTTTTTTCTTGGCCATAGCATTATCCAATAAAGCTCTGAAGTTTGCGTTCAAAAAGTCTCCGATTCGTCCTTAAAAAAATTAATAACTTTCAGCCTAATTTCAATACAACTGACGTTAACGTATAATCGAATCAACAAGGACAAATGTTAACATATTAAATCTATTTCACCGCGTTATGGCATCAAATAAAATCTTATAAATTCCAAATGTAAGATGAAGAATGAATATGGTGGCAGAATATCTCGATCTTAGAGTCAATGGCAGGAAATAATCGTGTACTTGGAGGATTATGAGGGTACTGAACACGAAACTGTAGCATATTTTAGAAAATAAAAATTGATTAAGGGGTTGACCATAAACTACGTTGCCATTTGGAGGGGGGTCGAAAGGGGCTACGTTTTAAGTAAAATGTATGTATAGAAATTATAAAATTGTCTACGGCAAGGGGGAGGGGGCTATCAAAAATACCGAAAACTGGTAACGTATTTCATGGATGAATCCTGATCAATATGGCGAACAGTTAAATAAATGCCGAAGAAAACGTATGTCACATAGACGCTCTAGGGATACAGAAAATAACAAATTTTTTTATTAACCATATTATTACCATTTTTACTGTGACCTTGATCCAGTGCCATTATTGATTTGGATAGTAATAATGCATTAATTTATTACTTTTTTTAACGTAGAAAGAATTCTTCTTTAATTGAGATAAAACTCAGAAAAAAAAGAACTCAAAGTAATAATCTAGATTTCTTTTTCCATCAAGACATGACTCTATTGTAACAGTTGAGGTTTACAAGGAAAATTATTTCATGGATATCTGTTTGTTTTTTTATAAATTATCATTATAGCGTGGAATAAAAGTTATTATAATTACAAGATAACTACTTAAATAACATGGAACAGACACAATATTATTCATAAATTTTAAATTAATTGCGTAATAATTTTTGTATTTCATTATACTCTACATTTCAGTCATTTCGGACGAGACTGAATCATTTCTGAGATTGAATCAAGAGAAAATAATGAAGAACACGGAAAAACTAACATTTTTAAAAGGTGAGGGATACGTCACTTTTAATTTATAGTACCTTTAAGATATAGTATGATTAAACGATTAAGAGGAATTACCAGTCGTTGATTTTTCATAAATATGGGTTTTACAAGAATAATTTTTTTAAAATATTCTTTTTCAAGTAAAATAGCAAAAATTATAACGGTACTGTGTGCGTTTGAACGTTAAAAATTGACTCTGGGGCCAGGGACACTGTTGACGTTTTGCCTGCATTTTTCTCTGACCTTTATTTTCAAATCATTATTATACATAGGCATGTAGAAAAATGATTAAGATAGATTTCATTTTACTGAATAAACCTATCAAATTCGACAAATACAACAAAAAATATTAATTTTTGCAGTAGACAGAATATAAGATTTTAAATGAAAGTCGTGTATTTTGTACCAGATAGTAGGGTTCTATGATGGTTCTTAACGCCAAAACAATCTGACATGATGGAGCAAAACTGACGTCGGATTCCGAATCGGAAGAAAAAACGTAAAGCGAACATGGTTTGATCGGTAAGTTTTTCTTTTGATTTCGTGGTTCTGCGTTATTGACCTTACTGTGTGGATAGAAGTTCTAAACGGATGGACCACGGCGATGGCTGCTTCCTGGTGCCCCACCCAACCTACCCCTGTATACTACCCACTAATTCTAATCTCCAATTCCGTAAATATGGATAACAATTCAACCAACGTGACATTTTAGTCCTTACAATTAGTGTAATATTTATAAATAAATATTCGCGAATAAGTGATTACTGGAGGCTGCATAAGCCGACGAATCTTGTGTTCAATCGTCTTTTACGGCTTTACCGTTGATTGAACGACGAAAATGCAAAACAGCGCTTTTCCAGACAATTTCATGAAAGATTTTTTAAAAATTGCGTTTCATGATGTTAGCCAAAATATACCCGACGGCCAATTTTTGTTATAATTGTTATTATTATTATTATTTGTAATCATCTGTACAAAATACATATGAAAAGTATGTACTTTTTTTAGTTGACGTAATATTTTTGACGATTTGTCTATAATTTAAACTTACAAATAATAAAAATAAATGAAATAAAATTATAAAATATTTATATACGAATATAGACTTTCAGGAAATATCGGCGCCATTTCGTTCCGATTATGAATACATAATTCAGAGAATAAAATATGCATTAGTGAACATTGTAGTTCTTTTAATAGAAAATAACAAGTTTTGTTTGTATTTTAATATAAAATAAAAGTAGAGTGAAAATGAACGTAATAATCCTTGGATTAAAAATCATAAAAATTATTTGCCATGACCTCTAATAATGAATAACATGTTAAAAAGTGAATAATATTTTTCACACAACATCTTTGAAATTTGGAAATGTTTAAAAATATTTACCATTGTATAGAGTACAGACAGTGAGCTGCTGTTAAGACATAGCTGTCTGATATCAGGGTTCCACCGCATTTCCAAAGAACGTCATTGCCATTTTCAAATCCAATGGCAGCCATGTGAGGAAATTCTTTTGGATCGGCTTTCGTGCCACCGACAATCAATTTCTTTGACTTGATAGCGCAAAGAGAAACATTTATTGGTTGTTTATTTCCTGCCAGAGCTGGAGTGGCAATAAGGGCATAAACTGCTTCCGCATACTGGGCACACACTAAAATTATTTGAAAAAATATTGAATCAGGGTCCAACTAATATTTGAATTTGATATAAATTTTGCATTTATTTGCTAAGTTTGCATTGAAACTGTAGTATATTGTATAATTAAAACAAGGAATAGGTGCACCTACACTTTAGGATTACACAATCAAATTGTATTTTCTAACAATTTTCCAGTTATTTTATATCATTGGAGAATTCAGCGTGAAATTTCAATCTATTTTAAAATTTGAAGATTCAATATTACTTTGTACTCAAGAATTTGAAATGCTTCAGTATCAATGCAGCATTAGCAAATTGTAGTATATTTAATAGTTAGAACATTATTAGAACGAATCAAATTCCTTCCGCTAGTACTCAAAAAGTTTGGATTAAAATTTAACATATGAATAATATTGCGAAGTTTTTATGATACTCTTCATATTTGTATATACCTTCTCTGACTGCCGAAATAATTTCTAGAAATTAATTAGAATTACTTGAAACTATTTATTTAAGACTGAACACGGAAGCTTAAATAAGCTCAAAACGCCTAAATTCAGGCTTAGAGTTCCATTGGCATACGAAATGTGAATTTAGAGATTTTAAGCGTAATTCAATGAAAAGTCTGCGGTACCTTTTTTATTAACCAATAGCCTCAATCACTAGTCAACTAATTGTGAAATATTTAATAAATATATAATTTATTTACTATTATAATAATTTTGTTACTATTTTAAATAAATATTCTTCTAGTATTAAAATGCATTAAAGCTATAGATAAAATGTTCTTAAGAATCATAAATACATATCCCGCAGATGTTCTTGAATGTATTATATCTTGAATGTTTTATTTCATAATATACTGCGGCCATATAATTTGTTACATTCTAAGATAGACGACTTATTTGATTGCAGTACAAGTATATAAACTGTGCCATACAAAAATACTCTTCAATAATGAACAGAAATTATATATGTTTTTTCTTCCCACAAGAACGCCCTCAGGTATAAACTTGAAACTACAATTCCTGTTACTGCTGTATTTTTTTAAGTATCTTGCCCAACTCCCATTGTTATACACGATTATAACTCTTTTAAAATTACTTTACGACTCTAGTTGCCCAATATATTAATTGCAGCGCACAACAGAGGATATACTTACTGCGACTGGCGGGTCGCTCTGTTGAAAGTGGAAGTACTGGAGGAGGTCTTGGAGTTGGTTGAACTGGTCGCGGGGTTGGCTGGGGTGGCCGAGGGGTTGGCCTTGATGGCGGCCATACTGGTGGCGTGGATGGTGACGTATCTATTGGGCAACAGATGATTGGTTCGTAACTGGTCCATCCACACATGGCGGTTGGAGGATTTCCTGCGACCAATTGATCTTGTACCGGTTTGCAGTTTGCGATTAAAGTGCAAATACCTGATGCGCCATCGGGGAATCTGCATGAGTCTCCTGCAAGTTTTTTAAAGATTCCAATAAATAAATTTTCCACAATCCTGACTTGGGTTCGAACAAACATTAAGCATGCACGGGTTTATATTAATGCATAAATTTATTGTAATGGGCAATTCCTCAATTCTAATAAATGTTTTGGGTGGATTCGTTTACAGGCATTCATAATCCTTCGGAAGCGTTGAAAACACAGGAATAGTTTCCTTAAAATGGACTTTACTACAGGCAAATAATCTTACGTAACATAAATTTCTTCAGGAATATAATCGTTGGAAGAGAAGGCACTTAACAGGGCAATTGTAAAACCTGATTAAATGCATAACAAAAGAGTTGTTGATGGCCTGGTCACCATATAACCAAAATACCGCTGAATACTACTCTGATATCAGATTTAAATTCAAAATGACGTATCCAATACACTCTAAAATTATTGGACTCAATTGCGGAGTCTAAGAGAGAGCAATCGTTAAATTTCACTCCTATATAGGCCTCAATTTTACTCTCTTGGAGTCACATTTGCTCCTTTAGGGTATTTCATGCTAGGATTGAATCCCTATACTGGTGTAGTTATATACTACATCGAAAAACTGGTTACTACGTGGCCGGCCGACAAACATGGTTTATTTCAACTCGCTATAACTTATTCAATTCTGAGAATTTTGAAAAGAATAAAAAAATAAATTGTTCGTTAGAGTTTTTTGCATCTAATGCAGAATGAACAAATTATATATCTCAATAAACAATGAAGTTTTTCAGGGCCTTGAAGCACATGACGCGTTTGTCATCGGCTGCCACCAACTTTAAACATTCATTACTTTTTGACTATTAGACCATTAAAGATAAAACTTTTCAGAAAATTTGTCCATACCTTTATGAACAACTTTCTTGCTGACAGTTTTCGGATACTCGAAATTTGCTCGATAAACGAAGAGCGAGAAAGTATATTTTGCAGTTGCGTCGAAAAATTTTAATTTATTATTTCACCATTAGATGCGGAAATCTCGAACGAACAATTTCTTTTTTTATTCGTTTCAAAACCTTCAAAATTGACTATGTTATAGCGAGTTGAAATAAAAAAGCCGGCCGAGTAGTAACTAATCCTGTCTATATGGCATTCAGTCGCCTTTCTCTTTTTCCGCATTTATTGACGCCATTAAACTACATTTTGACTCCAAAGAACTCAAATGTACTTCAAACCGGTGTACCCCAATTTCTACTCCTTTGGACTGAAATTGGAGTCCAATAATTTTAGAGTGTATGGCGAGCGAACATTTAAAAAGCAATTGATGTCATTTGAAATTGAGTTCTAGAAGTTTTCTGGGTCCAAAATAGTAATCTGAAATAACATTTTCAAAATTCAAAATATCGGACAGACTATAACAAATTTATTTGTTTCTAAATTTTCAGTTTTTCTTCTTGTAGATCTTCTATACCCATCCTTTATTCATTATTCTACTTCTAAATTTTAATTTTTCTCTCCAAATACTTTCTTGAAGTTTTACTTTACAGCAAAAAATATATTTTTTATTCATATAGTAGGCATCGCTAAAGCCTTAATCACTAATAACGGTTACCGACTAGAAAGACTCTTCTTCACTACTGATATTTGCAGAATCTAGAATGAAAGATTTTCGGAGGAAATAAAATTTACACATTAAGAAATAAAAAAGGATAAAAAATATGCATTTACAAGGGTTTAGAAGAAGTGTCGAGCAGTTTTAGACTACAATGTACAATAGCTGGACTGAGTCCAATGAAATAGTAGTACATCACGTTCATCCACAAAAAAATCGAGTTAATCTGTTTGAATTTTCCTATGTAATGAGAGGAATTCTTCAGAAATGTTTTCCATTCTCTAAAAATAACAGTAATACAAATAGATGCATCTTGCTCGCATCTTCCAAATTTCACACGTGCGGGATTCACCAGGTTTTAGTACTTTCTGCTTATTGCAATATTCAACAAAATATGTTGTTTTTAGAATAAATAACGCACCAGTAAAAAATGTTCAAATAAAATAGAAGCAATGCAGTTGCAATTATTCTGGTAAAACTCATGATTATGCATTAATTGCACGTTTTTTGCCATGCATACACTAGAACAAAGATTTATTTAAGGGCATATGTAACATAATCTAGAGTGGGTCTGAAAAAATTAGTAATATTGACAAAATTTAGTTTAATATAACATATTACACCCATTTTTCTCCCTGTACTTCAATACACCTATCTCTGAATAACACGCTGAATATGTATTACAAAACACGCAGATATGAATTTCTCGCAGGTGTATTTTTATTCAATTAGTAATGCAGACATCTATTATACGGAAAAACACTCTTTAAAATTTGACCGAATCTTTAATGACGATTTTTTTTTTAGTTCATAGAGGTATTTCACAATCCTTTTTATAGATTACCCAGAAAAGATAATTATTAATGACGACCAAAGTTTCGCCATTTTTAATGGCCGGGTATATTTAAAAACATATTTTGATATATTTAAGATTTTCCCCGCGTGAATCACGCATACAGATCATCATTCATATAACTCAGGTGTTGGGTCATCAATCATTACGCCGATATGCAAAACTCGATTAAGTTTGCATTTTCCTATTTGTCTTAAAAACAGCGTCGATCCATGTTGTAAGGTAATATCTATGAAACATTGTTTTTTCGCGTTGTATCTCGCTAAAAAAAGTTAACGATAAATCCACCGAATACAATTACAGTGTAAGAAAGAATTTTCGTATCTTTTTATGGTCATTGTCATGAAAGTTTGTCATGAAAGTCAGCACTTCACTGAATGGCTGAGTTTCCATTGAATTACCATTTTTCATCTTGAGAGAGTATAATGAACTATAATGAACAGGGACATTTATATTGGTGTATTTTGATAAAGTTAAATACATTTAAGTATAAAAAACGAGGTTTTGTAGACATTACCTCACAGATCGATGACTATAGTAACCGAATCCCAAATACTATCGTTTAAAGTACTTTTATTACATACGTTTACAATAAGTGTAATAATTTTTTTTATATATTGTGTAAGTAATGTACGTATTTTATATTACAAAAATTATTTAGGAAGTACCATAAATAGAATAGGCATAAAAAATAGGTGTAAAAAACGTTGAAATTCGCTTATGGCATACGTTAATAAAACGAGGAATCTAAACCGCTTTAAAACCGAACACATTTAAAATGTATTCACTAATAGAAATATCAATTTGAAACGTTTGTGTAATAAAGTGCTAGACAATATCTGGCTTATTTAGAATTCTAAATGTTTCGTTGTAAGATTTAATGCTGAGATTTTTGTCATTTATGTTCCGTCAGATTAGTTCTGTATTTCTGCACACGTTGCTGTGAAGAATAATTAACCAAAAGCAATCTCTTTCTTCTTAACTTTTTTATAAATAAATGTTTTATTTTGGAATTTTGGTTCGCGAAAATAGTTGATGTAGATAGTGAAACTAGTAATCCAATTATTAAAAGAAAAATACCGATAATTACATTCCTGCTGTTGTAAACATTATAAAGAAAACTGCAAACAATTAGTAACGATAAATTTTAAAAGTCGCTCTAATAAAATAGTTAAATTAAATGAATAATTATTAAATAATTTGGTTTAAAGTTGTTTTATTTGTCTACAAACCTCTATGTTTTTCGCGTTATTTTATTTAGCAATAAAAGCAAATAATGAATTTTTATACATAGATGGAATAATCTCACGCCACATAAGTACTAGAAATTAAGGAATATAATCTACCTAGAAATACACTATCACAAGTACATTAATGTGATTAATAATTATTGCTGTTCTGTTTTTTAGACGAATGTATCATAAATGATTCCATAATAACCGTCTGAATATATTCCTCTTTTGTTTACTTTTATACGCTAACACAAATGAAAATAATTTAAAATAATCATTGTGAGTAATTCATAGTAATCGAATATTATAACGTATAAAAACACAATGACAAGTTTAGTCTTTCATTCGTATGTATAGTACGAGTTTTAATGATTTATAAGTCCACGTGTATCATTTATTATAATATTTTTACCGACATTTAATTGATATATTCTAAACTCGTATTGTAAATAGTTTCATAAGAATAACGGAAACGCAAAATTGCTTTGAAATTTTACTTTAAAAACTCATTATTGTTGGTGTTGCGCGAAATTAAATTAATCCAACAGATAAATAAAGGAATCATTCTTTTAAATAATCTTTTAATACACATTCGCAAACTTTATGACACGAACTGCTTTCTAAGCGATGAAGTTTTACAAAATCTTTATTTGCTGGAAATTTGAAGGCGGTAATTTGCAAAATGTCTTTGATTCTCACGCTGAATAATATTTAGCTTTGAATATTTTAACTGTCGCTTATCTTGATTAAATTTATCCGAGGTATAACAATCGGCTTTATTGCATTGCATTTCAAAACATAATTTAATAACATATCGTAAAAGATCATAAGATCTTCATATTCCAAAAAGTAATTTAATTATTGGTGGCTGAACGTATTTGTATACAGTATAGAGTAATGGGTATTACTTTGTAGAAATTAAAGAAGACCTTGTGGTACAATACAGTATTGAATAAGTGAATTGAATCAATTTTTTTTATCTATTGTATAAGTGTACTTTTCCTACTAGAATTCATTTTAGTTGGAAATACAAAAAAGTACAATAATCTAATTAAGGAAACGTCCAATCGATAAAACATAAATATATTTGGCAGATTCTATTATTAGTATTTGTATTTTCATTTATAGCGTTCGCTATTTCTTAACAGCGATTAAAAATGGAATTTTTAAGTATGCAAAAATAAAATAGCTTCTTCGACGAAGTGCGTCATGTAATTCATAACGGTTAATAACAGTTAAAACGATATTCGATATTATTCGATAACGTAATTTTCATCTGATGAATTCAAGATGACCAAATTTCCTCAATGTAATTAAAAAAGATTAACTAACTTCTGTACTTTTTTCTATATACGTCATTTCGTGAATTTCCGGTATGAGTGCAGGAAATTATAATTCAGTTTCTTAAAACGCCATTATTAATTATAATGCGCAAATTTAAGTAGAACAAATATAGTTCTTGTCATTCTACGTCATTTACATGAAAGGGTAACATCGTTTTGCTGAAGAACCATTTATTTTCTAAGAAAAACGATAAGTCATTTTTCCGTCACTTCCAAAAAAATTGGTAATTTTTGGAGTAAATCTTCCTGATACATTTTTTATGAGTCTTACAATCTTCATGCATTAAATATCGTAGTCTTGTTTCGATACCTGATTTGTGTGTCGCAGAGTGAAAGTAATCTCTGTATACTCTTGATTTTTGTTACAAATTGATTTACAAAAAATTAATTTAATTAATGTTTGGGGAATTACATCACAATACTAATCCTATCAAGCGATTTTATCATTTAATATTCAAAAAAATTGTCTGATTAATATAGTTCCTTTTGTTTTATTCCATTGCTAATCAAATCTGTATCGGTATTGAGGCCTGTGACATACATAATATGTACAATTATGTATTTATATAGAATTGCTATTCAATTTTACTGGAGAATTTGTGATTGGATTGTATTTCATGAATGAATGAGGAAGATACTTGTATATAGTATCAATTAAAACTAATGTTAACATATATTTTTTTTAATTCTCGTTATATTGCATTACTTAATTTATCCTGAACTAAGAGCCTATAGAGGGGAGGTAACAGGGTAATATATATTTTAAGTATATATTTTGTACTAAATTATAATGTAGTATAATTTACGTTTGAATTAATTTTGTTATTATGAATATAAAGCATAAGAAATAGATGTCAGTTTGATAATAATAAAGTAATACGAGTGAGGATACCATTACATATATTACATACCGTTATAATAGCAAGATAAATAAACATATTTTTCCACTTACCTACTTCCTGCTGTGATTTGGTATTTGAAAATACCAAAAACACTGCCACCCAAAAGAGACAATACCGCATTTTCTTAGATTATTTGTGCCTAAACATTATAAAGGCAAGATATTATTGTTATTATTAACTAAGTGGTAAGAATGTAGATAACGAATTTTAAGATTATGATAGTTTACTTAAATTTCCTATATTGCAGGGATAGAAAATGAGTCCTGAAAACTGGAGACTCTTACACAAATTTGCCTTGCTCACATCCCTTCATCTAACACAGTTTCAAAGTATTTTAAAATCTCAATATTTTCAGGAAATGTTACAGCTATGTACTTTTGTTTTTATTATATTCCGCACTTATTTTATTTGTGCATAAAAATATTTTAATGGATTCGCAGCATTAAGTACTGCCATAATTTAGTTATTTTTTGTTTAGCTTTATAATTTATTATTACAATAAAATCTTTCGTATTTTGGTTCCGTGTATTTATGCAATTACACCTAAGGCATTTTCATTAAATCCCGCGATTAAATAAATATGTAGATAGTCTTTATTGATTGATTAACATTACAAGCATCACGTTTCATATGTGCGAATTGCAAATAGCTTCATTATGATTTATGACTATAGCAGTAAGATCAATGAACTAACATTGAATCAGTAATAAATAAAAAATGTAAGAAATACAAAATATCTAATTAAATGTAAAAATGACGGATCAATGATGAAATATTTCATAAAATTAAATGAATGTTTTATGAACTTTTTGCAACTCGTACGCAACATGTAACAAGAAAAGAAGCAATAAATTGATCTGTTTCCGTGGATTAGTATTACGGGAATATACGTACTAAACGGTAAAGAAAAGGAATTATGATCTAATTCAAGAAAATGTCAGGATTCCATTTTATATTTTGACTTTTTTTGCAGTTCTTATAAATTTGTTCATTGAATAAACCACTCAATTTGTAATATTTATCAATTATCTGATTAGTTCGTAAATAAACTGGATCTTATGATGAGAGTGATTACAGATCGAGTACGAAACCATAACCCAAATAATAGCAATATTTAAATTTGTGTCTATTTTTAAGCGTTATTCTTGACAAACGATGCTTCAAAATAATATGGAATTTACAAAACTCGTGACACAGTTTTAGGGAATAATCACACATACCAACATTTTTTAGTATTTGTTTATTTTATTTGTATTAAAAAAAAAACATTTCGTTCCATAGAGTTAAAATAATATTAACCAATCGCTTTTAAATTGACATGAACGTAAAAAAAAGAAGTAAATTGGCTCTTGTAAAAACTGGTTTTGTTTGTCTTACAGGGTGATTGCTTAAGCGTAAAGAGCAGAAATTCAATAGCGTAACATAATTATATAAATTTTTTGCTTTTTGTTAGATAGTTCGCCTACTCTAAAACAAAAAGTATTTCTTACAACACATTAATTCATAATTTTATTATTTTTACATAACTGTAGCGGATAGTTTAGTAAAACCTAGAAAAATATATGAAAGAAGAAAAAATTTCTAATGACGCATAGAATAATATTATGTAATGTAGAGATTTTATGTGGTTTTTAAATCGAAGTTTAATAGACACTTTTACGAAATGTTCGTAGAATGATATAGTTAGCGGCCAATGTCACGTATTAGGAAGAAAACCAAAAACTGGTTTCAAAGAATCTCTAAATTTTTACTCGCGAACACATTTATCGCTTTCTTAAAGCGCTTCTACATTGAGGAATATGTTGCCGATTAGAAAGTGTATGGTAGGATTCATACTATTAATTCAATTATATGACAAACTATAGAAATAAAATTTTGACGTAAACACTTTTAGTTCATTTCTTATGGTCTGAAAATATGTAAGGCAGTATTCATAATCCAAAAAATGGTAGAATATTTGTTCAACATTGCAAGAACCCTTGAAAGTATGGCTCACTATGAAAGTGGTTAATCGCGGTGTGAAAGTGAATGTTTCCCTGTTTTATCTTCATGAATTCGGCAAAAATTTTTTGACTTCAAATTTGCATTTAATATGTTTTCACAATACGATCGGTAATTTACGAGTCTGGAAAGACTTTATGTACAATTTTAATACTATAGCAAATATTCATTATCCGTTAATATACATGGTTTTCTGCTAAGTTAAAAGGTGTTAATATACATATTCCGTTGCTGAATTTTTCTTAGATTAGGCCCACAAACTTTACGAACAATATTTAAAAACTTTACTTGCGACAATTAACAGTATTTAATTAATAATTTAACACTTTAGTTGTCCAAGTACAAGAATAAATAATTCTCAATCTTTAGTTTTATCAGGACGATAAACATATCCTTGGAGTTGTCAGCAAGAATAAAAATGATGAGGGTACCATCAACCTGATTATATTTTAATTACATTTGTTGGGATTTTTAAAATATACTGACATAATAATTTAAAAAATAGAACGGTTAACAATAGACTGATATAAAAATTGATGAAGTTTAAGTTTACGAACTGGATCAAAACATGTTTACTTTTCTTTTAACGTGAAGCTGAATGAATGTTGTGAAGGCTAGGTTAATTCAGGTTTCTCTAAAAAATATTTTTTAACTTACCGATGTACGTTAAACCAAATTGAGCTTTTACTATTTCAAATATATATCTAGTTGAACAAAAAAAGTCTTAAGTTTGTTTTACTTCAATAAGCATGAAATGTAGCAAAGTTGTACTAGCTCTCTGCGATTTATTGCGTACAATACAGTATATGTACAATTAGTAAATAATAATGTGTAGTCAGAATTTATGAAATTATTCTTACCTTAGTCGTAGGTTCAATAGTTCAGTGACAGGAAGACGAATCCAATCACCGAGACACGAGTGACACTAGTTGCAATAGCGCCAACACGAAACTGGGCGCTTTAAGTTCCATCGACGATTTTTAATTGCTTCGTAAGAAATTATCTTGCATTGACGCTAGACAGAGAGATAAAGAAGAGGGGAGGATCGTCGATTGATCAAGACGTCATGCCACCTGTCTCGATCGTCTATTAACTTGACTTGAGTTAGAAATGCTCTTTCGTGGTGTCGAACTGGCCTACAACTAAGAAGACACGGAATAAACAAACGTTAAGGAAAGCATACAAGGCCAAAACGCCTACACCGTTACGCGTGGTGATTTTAAATATTGCATAAATTGTCGTAGACCTGGATTCACGTGCGCGATCGTCCAAGCCCCTGATGAATGGCCAAATGATTTATCAGTCATCACAGATGAAACGGAAGTTATTTCAAGGGGTATTCAAATGGGGCAGTTCTAAAATGCTTCTCATGAGTGAAAAGTATGAATTTGCAATGCTTACTTTATGTTTGTCGGTTTTTCGAAATTCACCTTTTGTGGAAACAATCGTGACGGTTTCATCAAGAGGAAATCTGCAGTTCAGCAAGCCAAAATAAATATCTTTACAAGGAAAAACAGTTGGCTGGACCAACAGATAAGTAGAAAGGGCTGCTAACTACTTCGTAACTATAGTCACTATCCAGTTTGTAAAGCAGCCATCTTCTTTCATTCAAGCAGATATTTTACACCAGCTTCTTCTAGTTTATCATCAAATGTCGATTATTCATTTTATTTCAAGATTATAAAAATGAAATATGTAATACAATTTTGACCCAGCATAACTATAAAACTTTTGATTTTCGACATTTTAAAAAAAAAATAAAATAGTGGCACACTTTTTAAACCGGCTTTACCGTGTTCTGTATGTCATCCTTAAAACTGAAGTAAAAAATGTGGTTACTCGGTTTTCAAGCTCGGTAACGTAAGACAGACAAAGAGAAAATAATGGATATAAATTTTACGTCTGTGCATTTAAAAATTAATATAGTTAACGGCTTATATAGTTATAGTTATGAAAATAATTTTCTTTTTTGCTTTTTTCTTTTTTTCCCATTTCTTTTACCTTTTTTCGTTAATAGTTGAGATTATAAATGTTTCGACAAGGCCTAGCGTGTTGAGAATTCGGGCGATTACGAAGCAGGGTGTTTGAAATGTTTAGAAATTTTCAAACTATAGCATTTTAACATCTAATGCAATTTGTAGGTATAAGCCGTTAACTATATTAATTTAGAAAATAATGGAACTGTAATTATTTGAATTTTTGGAAAGGCTACATTACCTTGAAAGAAGAGTCAGCATGTTTTCTTTCGAATTTTGGACTGCTGATGAATAAACTCGTAGACTTGTTGGTGTTTCAGCTGGTTTGAGGATTAGGCCGAGCGGGTAGTGATTCGAATCGGGTTAAACACAAAATGTTTATGGTTTTTGACTCCAAATTTATAATTTATAATTTAACTGGCTAGTGTAAATAAAATGTGAATGTTTTTTTATGAAATATTATTTATTAATGCTGCGGATGGCCCTTGATCAGGGAAACGGTATGAAAATACTCATTTCACTAATGGCTTTTAGTAAAATACAGATCAAGTAAAAAAGAATATATGTACAAGCTAAACATTCCTTACATGCGACCGAGCAATAGTTGTGCATATCGGGTGGCAACCACGGGTGGTCGAAGATCTGTTGTGTAATGTCAAAACTGTTGATATTAAAGAATAATGTTTACCACAATATTTATCTTTTTTTTTTATTAAGCATATGAAACCCACAAGGGGTTTATTCTGCTACACTTTATACTTACATTTCTTTAAATTGATAAATTACATTTATTTAGAAACCCCAGAACTAATTCGCATGCTCTAATGTTGGGTTTCGCGACTAACATTTCACTGTTCAGCGGCGATTGAATGCGTAATTTCCGTAGAGCCGCAATTAGTTTATTTCTTTCTTTCTCATATAATTCCCATTGCCATATAACATGATTTAGATTTTCGGTTTCGCGTCGACATTTGCATGGTTGGATTGCTTATGATATTTTTGCGAAATAATGATTCGGCAAGATTGTAGTGGTTAGCTGCATCTGTTCATAGTTGATGTTAGTTTACGGTTTAGGCGCTTACCGTAATACCACGGTTTTTTCTGTTCGTTATAAAAATATTCCACGTATTTTAACTCTCAGATCATAACGCAATTGCGCACATATTTATTAGTTTCTACGTAAGAATTGTTTTTGAAAATTTCATAACAATCAGTAAATGGAACAGATGTTACGTCTGTATTAAGTTTTTGAGTTGCAGCTTTGGCTAGTAAGTCTGCATCTTCGTTGCCTTTAATACCTTAATGCGAGGGAACCCAAAACAGTTTAATTTCATAATGATTTTTATTTTTCATATTGAATTCTACAAATTTGCTTTTTATCTTGTTTATGTACTGATTGGTTTTATACATTGACTTCGATGATTTAAGTGTTTCAAGTACGCTAAGCGAGTCTGAAAATATGTATACATTGCGCTGGTCTATATTGAGAGCGATATCTAAAGCATCCAATAAGGCGATGTACTCGGCTGTGTACACTGATGCTTGATGATTAATAGTTTTTTGCACATACATCTGTAGTTTTGGACTAATACAAGCTGCGCCAGCAAAGTTGGATCCAGATATTTTATTACCATCAGTGTAAATGTCGATTGCATCGCTTTGTAAAAGAAATTTGTCAAAAGCTTTGTTAGAATCTGCAGAGGTTAATAATGATTTTCTAAGCGCAGTCTCGACCGGAATTGACGTAGTAACCGTCGTGTAATCGCAGAGATACGCTGAGAGATTATCATCACTATCTATTCCGCTATTGTAATTTATAGTTTTAAAGACGCATTTGCTGATCCAGACACTTAGGCGATGGAGTTATTTTTGTGCAGATGTTATAGAATTTTTTCATAGTTTGAGTTGTAAGGAAGTCTTGGTAGCTGTACATTTTGCAAAAAAGCACTAGCCTAGAAATTTTGTTCGCTTTTCGATGAGTGTTAATTTTGATTCAGCAATTACTATTATATTTGGAGTACTTAACCGATAACCGAGAGCAGATCGTAACGCTGATCTTTGAATTTTTTCCAAAGTTTCGATATAGTCAGCACGAGTTGGAAGATAATCGGAATGTTAACCGTGTGTTCATATTTTATAATATTATAAGGTAATAACATTGTTTAGAATTAACTAGGATTTTGTAGAAATAGCAGAAAAATACCAGATATAATATAAAAACAAATGACAAGAAAAAAGGCTAATATAAAATAACTTATTAATTAATTTATGTTAGAGAGCTACTTGACATATAAGAACGTTTCAATTATTATGATAATATGAGATGTTACTACCAAAATATTATTATGAATTTTTGTTTAGAGGACTGCTAAATCCGTACACACGCAAGGTAGATTTTTCTTTTCCGCATAAAAATATCATATCTTTTCTTTAATGACATTTATTTATAATGCCTTGTACTCTATATATTATAAAATAAAGTAGATAAAAACATAATAAGTTCTTTGGCATGTGCTATGTTACAGTTACATATGATATAGACCGATTCCATTTCAAATCAGGCAGAATCGGTTTAAAAAGAAAGCCTGGAAACGTAAGAAAAAATGTATTTGGTCTATTATTTTACATTCTACATTTTTAACATTTAAAATTATTTGTGAAAAATATTGATACTGACCAAGTTTCGAACCCGAGTACGTCATTCGAAATCCAGGCAGCGATGGGGGGGGGGGGGGTCATTCTTCCCGAACTTCTAACGAAATATTGTATAATTGGTTTTGCGAAAAACTTGTATGGCAAATCCTCCATATCCAAACAAGTTCTAAAATTTTCACCAGACTATTATTTTTTCCGTGTGCACTAGTAGTGTTCTAATAACACAGTCCAACAAAATGAAGCCAATCTCCATACCCAGAAACCGGTTACTTTCCCGCAAGTTGTCAATGAGCTCAATCCAAATCTGGCAGCAGAACTGTTCCATGACGTCAGGATTCTAAGATATCCTAACCTAAAAGTGCAGAAAACACTGTTTTGCTCAAATTCAGTACGTTTTTGTGGCGGAATAAAATGCTCGTTCACACTTTGGCAAGAACCAGATTAAAGCGTTATTCATAAACTTTAAAATGCTTTTTTAGTCATTTCATACGATTTTTTTTCAATAAGTTAACGAAGTTTTTGTCCAGGCACGGTTAATATTTTCGTTTTCTTTTCACTTTTAGGTTAGAATATCTCAAATTTTCACGCCATAGAGCAATTATATGGCCAGATATTGATTCAGCACATCGAAAACCGTCGGAAAAATATACTCAGGTTTTTGATGAATGCATTTTAATCTGGTTTTTGTCAAATTGCGAAATAAAATTATTCCGCCACAAAAATGTACTGAAAATGGGAAAAACTGTGTTTTTTGCACTTTTAGGTTGAGATGTTTCAACATCTTGACGTAATAGAACCATTTTTAGCAAAAAAAACGGTCTCAGTTTATTAGTTATTTTCATGTAATTAGACATTTACTTAAATGTATGCAAATCATAAATGATCCCTGACAAAAACTACGATAAGTCGATAAAACAAAAATCATATCGAAATTACAAAAAAAGCATTTTAAAGCTGACAAATAGCTCCTTATTATTGTCAATGCAAAATTGCAAATAACGAGTACATTTCGACACAAAAACTTACTGAATATGATCGAAATCAGTGGTTTTTGCACTTTTAGATTAGGATGTCTCAAAATCTTGACGTGATAGAACAATTCCGCTGCCAAATTTGGATTCAGCTCAACATCAGGAACCGATCGAGTAACATTATTTTATCAGGGTAGCAGAACGGACACACACCAAAGATTATTTCAAGTTTTGACATATATGTAAATGGATTATCGTTCACTTCATAACTCAATAGAAATAGTGGTATAACTAGAGACTGGTAGCCTAGAGTTTTAATGAAATGAGCCAAAATTCATTTTACCAGATGTACACCATACTATTGCGATGGTTTCGTCTTATAATAATTTTCATAAAATTAAAATACCTATTAAAAGATAAATTCGTATGCTATATATAAATATTAATATTTTATCGCTTGTGATTTTCAAACTGAGAAATGTTGGTAACGACAGCGATAAAAATCCTTTCCTAGACAAGTAATTAGCAGCAATGTCAAATAACGAGAAGTATGATGATTCGTATATGACATAGAAATAAATCGGATATTTTTTTAAGGTAATATATTTTAGTTTGGATTTAATTACATTTTTTTTCTGAATTCTCATATCAGGACATTAATGTACTTCCTACATTACGGAGATACAGACATAATTAAATACTTTATTTTTCCCTAAGTTATAATGGCATCATTAGTATCTTGTATATATGTTAACATTAATGTACTCATTCGCAATACAAAGAAATGTTTAATTGCTCTCGCAGCATGACATTTTAATTGCAAAACTAAAAATATTGCCTTGTGTTAAACCCCTAAATAATAATCAGAAACAATTTAAAAATGTTACTGCTTCGGCCATATTCGATAATAAATATTTTTGTTTTTACGAAAAATGGTTCCACGATTTCGAATACATTTAAGAAATTTGTTTAATGCATAATTGCTTTAATTCTTTGTATCATTCATTTTTCTTGTCGCTGTCTACGAATCTGAAGTTAGTTTTTGCCAAATTCAAAATTTCGAATCAATATGACGGATTAAAAGCTAAAAAAAATGCCTAAATTTTGAAGATATGTATTACTAGTAAGTGGTCCGGATCGCTGGATGCGAAATCGATGTTAGTTATACCAAATCCAAAATGTCCGACCCAATATGGTGGACAAACTATTAAAAAATGTCTTAACTCGTACAAAATTTGTTACTTGGTATATTCAGGGTCGCTCTGATTGTATTATATTCAGAAAAATGTATTCAATATGGTAGATAGTAAGTTTTTAAATATATCCTGTTGCAAAAAAAATTGTTATATGGGTACAAATGAAATAAGTTGCGTTAAATGCATCGCTATCATTAGAATGCAGATTTTATTCCAGATGTTTCAATAGTTACGTGAAAACACACATGGGATGTTTTGCGTCAACCGGGTTCACCAGTGTAACAAAAATTTTGATTAACCTCTTTGTTGGCACAGAAAATTCTACAAAAAATTTTTTATCGCCATTTCGACTCCAACCCATACTGAAGGGTTACTCGGGGGTTTTCGAGGTTGCTGATTGCGAATGTGAATCCGCCATCTTGAATTTTGAAATTTCAAGCTTGAATTCGTAATTAGCAATCCCGAAACCACCTGAGTAACAAATTTCGTTACTATCGAGTAACTTTTTAAATTTTTTTTCAATTTCGGTCGCCATATTGCATCCGCCATTTTGAATTTTTAAATTTTGACATCAGATTCGGATTCAGCGACCCCAAAAAACCCCCAAGTTAGACTTGAATTCCAAATCGGAGCAAGTTAAATAGAAAAAAACCGATGTGCGCACTATTGCGTCAATGCCAACGAAAGGTTTAACCTATCAAACCGTTTGAAAGCTCAAAATGTTCGTCGGGTCAAGCGCTTTCAAAAAGGTTGAAAAAAATCCACGTTTTCGTGAAACATTCAACCAAAGCGATAATGTTCTAATTTGAGAAATATACGTCCAAAAAGCATATAAAACTCACTTGGGGACTTTTTATTGTAAATGCTAATGAAATTCCGAATATATAATAATGCGTTAAAGGACCATGTAGGACCCGCCACCGGAGATTCCTTAGTCCGATTTTATATTTTTTAAGATTTTTTGGTATTTTTTTGTAAATTTTTTGTGTTATTTTATGTTTTTAAAGTTACTTATGAATTGTAATGAAGACAGTTTTTTCAAATGTCAAACACAATGGGACATTACAAAATGTGCATAAATGTGGTTTTACTGTCATTATATTTAATTCTGGAATTTCCAAATATCCTTTGTTTTTTATTTAGTGAGATAATCAGGAAATGCTCTGCGTGTAATTATCCTTGACTTAAAAAAAACGAAAGGTGTAATGTCTTGAAGTTGGATAGGTGACCGCGGATTAATTTCACAAATTTATTTTTATTTTTGTGTTGGGTCTTTCCGCTATTAACGGATAGAATCCAGGTGCTTTGATCGATTTCACAGATTTCGAGACGTATAAAGAAAAATAAAATAACATAGTAAGAGTTCTTTTTTTATATGTATATGAAATGTATTATCAAAATTTAAAAATCCTTTTTTATTTGCTTACGGTCGAACTATGAACCTGGCGTCAACGATTTTTTATGGTGACGATATTTTAGACAGGCCATTTTTAAAAGTAAACATTTTTAAGTCAAAATTCATATGTAATGAAAAATGTGTGCTTCAAAAAGTTAATTTTACACAAATTGATTTTCCATCAGTGATACAATGAACAATTCATGAACATCGATAGCAATGATAGTAAATTTGTTATTATGAAATTTAGTAATTTCAATCATTTAATAAATTGTTCAGTTTTATATTATACTAATTGATTACCGTACTATTTAATAATAAGAAAATTATCTCTTTTAGTTTATTTTCAGATTCACTTTTCTTCGAATGTAGCCTTGCTTGTTAATTAAGGTAAAATCGGTTCAGTGGATACTTGTTTTTATTTAATATTAATTGCAATTACGCTTTGAAAAGAATCGAGAAAGAAAGAGAGTACCATGAATAAGCTATTTTGCTAGTTTGTTCTTCTTCATGTTTCAAACACATTTTTCTGGCCAATGTGTCATTGTAGGAAAATAGAATACCGAAATGAAAATATGTGACATTTGGGGTACCTCTCAATACAGGATAATTATTTACAAATAAATAATCAGATATATTGAATAGTTATGTTTTTCAGGCAGCATTAATAAAAAACGTTGAAAAATTTATATTCAGAGTTTTGCGAAAATTTTAGGAGCACATTGCGATTCGAGAGATCATTAGATAATTGCAATTTAACGACCACTTAATTTGTTTCGTACGTAATTCGTTTAACGGCCTTTAAAAGTATACTATAATCAAATATTGCGAACGTACGACCTGAGGCTATATGGCTATTAATATAACAAATTAAAGGCTGTATTATGTACATCATATATCACACACATTTTTAAATTTGGAATAAAACCTTAAATGAAATGCGTAATTTGAAAAGGATGAATTCTAACAGGGGATTTCAATTTTGTATAGTGTATTTGCTTTGGGAATAGTTTTTATTCGAACACTTTCCAAATTTTATCCAGTAACATATTTTGAAATGTGAAAATTACATAACTTTACATACAGACATTGAATTTTTTCAAATAAATACATATTTTCGTATTTGGGTGCAGGTCTAAAAACCGACAAATCAAAAAAACCGACAAATCAAAAAAACCGACAAATCAAAAAGCCGACAAGTAAAAAAACCGACATTAAAAAAACCGACAATCGAAATGCCGACAGTAAATAAAAACCGATACATCGAAAAATGATAGTCCGCTTGTCGATGTTTCTAATTTTTTATGTGTCGGCTTTTCGATTGTCGGCTTTACGACTGTCGGCTTTATGACTGTCGGTTTTTCGATCCGCACCCTTTTATATATGCAATAGTTCGATTTTAACGTTGTTATCGTTTTCGACTCGAGAATTACATCAACCCTTATGTTCTTCATTCGTATTACAGCGATATGTGAAAAGATGATCTTGAATTCTTGCCTCTTTTTTCTGGCTTCAATAGACATGATCTGCTGAGTCCCAGACTACAAGTAAGGTAAATAAGGTCAATAAATATATAGGAAAAAGAAAATCAGGAACATGTAGAATAAGCGAAATTAAACGTGTGTGAGAGTACCACTAACAATGCTTGCGATTATACGTAGAAAAGTATTATACATATATACTGTCTCACGGGTCATGGTACACCCAGCAAACGAAAACGAATGAATACGTTTTATTTCGGTTTCTTGACCATTATCTTTGAAATTTCGTACGTTCTAATCCGATATAATACGTGCATAGAACGGTTAAGAAATATTATTCATAACATCAGTCAAATATAGAACTAACATTGATTCTTAATTAACTATATTCATGTTTGTCTTCAAATGTTTACTATATGTGTCATTCTTTTTATGTGTCAGATGCGTCACGTGGTGTAATGCGTCAGATGTAATGTGTACCTTTGTAACCTAAAATGTATTACCTGTTGTTTGAATAATAATACTACTGATATATACGATTTATTTTATCAAGAACATAAACATAACATACAAAATATTGGTTAGCATTTTTTACATGAACACACGAACTAAAATGTAATCAATTTCTCTGGAACGAAGTAATAATAATATATGTGAAAGTAAACAATGTATATCATGGACGTAACATTTCTTTTGCTTCTTTCTTTGTAAGAAAACATTCATAATAAAACCTAACGCATTAAAACGAATTTTTCCGAATTAAAATATTCGGAAATCCACGAGAATATATTAAATCGATGAACTTCGAATTAGGTTGTGACGTTTCTCAATTCGAAACGTCAAGAAACTGGATTGGAAACGTAATTTCTGAATTCAATCTTATTCTTTTTCGTTTGTCGGGTAGCAATATTCTGGCTGTAGGCACGATTAAAATAAATGGATGGCGTGAATTGAGAGTTTCAATTTTTACCAAAACATGAAAATAAAAATTTACCTTAAACTTGGTTGGAAACACGTTTCTAACTATTTACGAAAAAATTATATGGAATAATCTGTTCATATATAAATTGGTACGACGGAGCCCGTTGAAAGCATTTTTATTGTTTTAATTTTGATGAAATAACGTATTTTACAAATCGAACACTCCGTATAGAGTGAATATGATATTTTCAATTTAAATGCCAATTTTGTTTGCATGCAACAGTCGACATGTTTCGTGGTATACTTTCAGCTGATGTCATAGATATGCATGGTTGAAATTTGCACTGGTTGTAAATTATGCACTTTTTTCATTTGTGATATCTCTGGTGCTACTCATTGCGCTTAGGCTAATTTTAAAGGTAATAATATTCCCTTTATTCGTATATTCAAAAGCTTTAAAGAAGTTAAAAATTTTGTTATAAACAATTAAATTTTGCAAACATTGAGAGCCTAAAAAAAATTTCAATTTTGTAATACGCAATTCAATAAAATTATTAATTTGAGTGCGGGTCGTAAAACCGACAAGTCAAAAAGCCGACACATAAAAAAATAGAAACATCGACAAGCGTACTATCATTTTCTGAACTGTTGGTTTTTTACTTTCGGTTTTTGATCTGACTTTTTAAATTGTCGGTTTTTCGACCCGCAATCCTTTAATTTATCTGATGGGGTTTGTGTTTAATACAAAAATGAAATAAAAATATTAAGATGAACTAGGCGGTATTCAAACATTTAGCAGTGAAACTAGTTTCCAACGAATTAATAACCTCATTCAGACATCTCACTAACTATTTGCATCCGGGCTAATGAAGCACACTCAAAGATAGTTTGTGTATTTGTAACTGACGACAAGTATAACAAAGAACAATGCATGTAAGCATATACAATCTAGTTCTTGTAGGGGAACATTTTGCGGGGAATTTAATAGAAGGAGAAAGCGGGATAATTCCGACTTATCTAAGCAAAATGAGGTTTTAATATATAAAACGTAAATGAATGGTAGGGGAGAGTGGTCTCATACCGACCCTGTGTACCATATCGCCCCCCCCCCCCCGGTGTTTCATGTGACGCAAGCGGGTTGAAAAACCGACAAATCAAACAACCGCCAAAAACCGTGAGTAAAAAAACCGACACGTCAAAAAATGATTGCCCGCTTATCCGACGTATCTATTTTTTATGTGTCGATTTTATGTTCATCGGCTTTTTGCCTGTCGGCTTTTCGGCTGTCGGCTTTTCGGCTGTCGGCTTATTGACTATCGGTTTTTTTTACCCGCACCCGCATCTCAAATTATTTTATACGATAGTCATCACGTCACGAGATTCATTACTAGACTCCAGTTAGTAATGTTCATTTGATTTTTTTTTATTGCCTATATGGACTTGATTTCAACTCCCGCAATGGAAATTGTAACCTCTTCCTGACCATCAGTGAATGAAGAGCCATCATGTGACAAGTGTCAGCAGAGTGGTCCGATCCTCTTTTGTGATGGACCGAAACCGATTACCATTTTGTTGTGTAGTGATTGGTTATAGTGCTATTAGTAACCACTTGTGAGTAATTGATGATAATTATGCACACTGATAGTCAAAACCCTTCCAATTCAGCGAAATGTTGTTGCCCAATTTGAGTCAGCGTAAATTTTCTTATTCCAACCAATCGAATTGGCAGTTATAGTTATAAATTACCATGAGAATTTGAAATTTCATTACTTCTTGCAACTCACTAACAAAAAAAATGGAGAGTTGGCTGAGAACCATAGTGGGGTTGGTTTCGGACCACCATTTTTTAGACTGTCGAAAATCTAGAATTTTTTCAATGCTTTCTTAATCGTATTGAAACCCCATAAACTTCGTCAGCTATCGAGAAATATAGAAAAGAACAATACCGTACAATATTTAACTTACAAAAAAACTTGATTTTTGGCATCCGTATAGCCATTACAATTCAGGGGGTCCGTATGGGACCACTTTTCCCTGCTGCATGATGTGGATTATGAAAGTATATTTTATATGTGACTTTTCAACAATGCTATCAATGCTTTTCGGTATTTGTTTTGTTTAGACACAGCAGTATTTAAAATTAATCGCTATTATCAAAGCATTGGAAACTCTGGTTAATATCGACCCTTCTAATATTTCCAACTAAAATGAAGTTGAATGTATTGAGACTATTTGTACACATCGTAGAACATTGCACTATAAGTTTTGCAAATTTACAGATTTAATGAAACTTCAATACTCGCATAAATTTATGAGATATAAAGTGCAATCTGAAATAAAAATATTACCTACCATTGGTGGAAAAAACTTCACTATTCACTATTACTTCCAACCGATGAACAATGTTTCAGTATGCCCTTTTTTTAAAGCGAGATAATGTAGTATGGCAAGTAACGAGTATGGCAATTACACTAGAGGTCATATTTACCGTGTTTCCCCTATTATTTTAACATTTAGTCTCATAGTAAATATGCTATTTTGTAAATGGAATATTATCGCGTTTTAAGTGAGCCTAAGCGTAAGTCATGTGGATGAAAAAAAGTGCATAATTAGTAACGAGTGCACGTTTGAACTAACCGCGTCTTTCAAGAAAATATAACTCAAAACAAAAATGATGTTCACTTCTTTCGAATAAGAAACATTAAAAAATTGGTAAATAAACTGAAAATGTGTCCAAATATTTTCTATCAAATGCGTTCGATTTGTAGATGAGTGGCTCATATGCTTTTAGGATGTCCAGGTTGATTCGTGACTTATTGGGAGTTTATTTTGCTTAAATATTAAAATAATCAGTCCTTCTTCAGTTCATTATATTTAGGAATAGGTTCTGCTGAATACGAAATTATTAAGAAATATTTCACACGTTGGCTTTCATTATTTTAAATTTTTTAATTTTTTAAGTTTTAGAGAATACACTTTTTAAAAATCAATCGGTAATATATTAACATGGCTTTTTATTTAGAAACGGTTTAATTTCAAATGTATGTTTGCTACCTGGTTATTGTTTAGAAGTTACATTTGTATTCATCACAAATTTATTAATATTTTTATTTATAAAATATAATTTTAAATTTACGCAGAATTTTAAATTTTGGCGCCTCGCACAGTGGTGGTGTTGATTGCTGCGAACATGTGTTCGCATAATTTAAACGGTATATTACGCATACGTGTACCGCTACGATTCGTATGAATTGCTTTTCTTAAATCGATATGCGAGCGGTCGTATGCACCTTAAAAATGATTATGAAGTTGAATTTACACAGAGTCAAAGTTCTCGAAAGCCGCTTTGTCGCTTTAATAAAAAATCCGACATAAACGATATATAATAAAACTGGTTTCATAAGATAACGGTGGATAGCGGTTCCAGGTCCAAAACAGATTACATATACATATATATTCGTATATACATATATGCAGCTACATTATTTAAATCTGCAAAGGATTGGATCGGGTCGAATTTCCGAAATTTAAGGAGGTATACATCTGGAAATATTTGTTGTGGCAACAAGCTAAAACTTCTTTATGTATTTATTTATGTGGCATCTATTTAGGATCGTTCGAACTTTTTTAAAATAAAATCAAATGTACGAAAATATTTCAGGGTTCTCAAAACTGTGTGCAAGAGTTTAAGTTCAACGAGAAAATCAACAGAAAATCATAACCCACAAATGTAAACGTATAGGAATGGATTGAACAACGACAAAATTCGGAACTGCTCGTAAAATGATTCACCTTTAACCCACATTCAGACGTTTAGATCGAAAAATAATGTCTAGGAGTGAAATCCAATGCTTTTCAATTCATGTGAGTCTAGAAATAATTTCTTTTACAGTTGAAAATATGTTACACGGTCATTTCAAAATGATATATAAACCAATTGTTGATTGAAAATCAAAGCTATCCCAACAAAATCATAAATTACTCAGTCACAGGTGAAATTTTGCTTTTCGTTTATTTAAATTGAGACGTATTGATTTTCAATACGATTTCTTACGGTTTTGTATTTTGAAAATCGTTCTAGAAAAACGTATGGTGTCGGTGATCATAGTGAAGTAAATACAATTACAATACATGTGGTATCTGCATCTCACTTTTATATTGTCAAAGTACATTTACAGTACCAGTTACTATATCGATGGTGATATTAACAAAATTATAGTCTTAGTGACCGCATAAACTGGAATAAAATATAATCCCCATTATAAATATCAGTGTTCGGAATTAGGATTTACTAGTTCAAGTGTATACACTATTGAAAAAAAATACAAAAAATTATTTATTGCGATGCCAAATTTTATGTCCTAATCGTCCGATTATAATTTATTATAATTTTGTTTAGGTTATGCAACGTTTATATTATAATTTAAAGCGCGGATCGCGCGCATAAAAACATATACAATGGCATTCATATCGCGGAAAGAACGGGAACGGGAAAAAAAAATGTATTTCTTACTAAATCGTATATAGATTTTTGGTATATATATTCTAAGGTATGTTGTGCTATTGCATCGTATAAAATACGAAACTTTTGCCCTATTGGGCGCGGAAGATTCGAAAATACCCAAGTTTCACAGAGGTTCGAGAAAAATTAAATTTTTAATAATGCACTATTTTCTAAATAATTAAATTTCATTTTAAAGATTTTCTTAATTTATGTTAATATCAGTGGCATTGTATATAAATTTGCCGATTGCTATGTTTAGGTTAAAAAGACGAGTATTAAAATGTTTAGTTAATTTGCGAATGATCTATGAACTTTAACTATAAATTCATTGTTTAAATTCGGCATCTTCGCAGGAAGATATGGAATCCTTTGTTTGACATTCCAACAGTTCGTAAATTGATATATATATATATATATATATATATATATATATATATATATATATATATATATATAAGAGATCGACGATCGCGAATCGCATAATCTCGCGACGGGATGCAATTCTGCACTGCACCGAAATCGAATTCCGTATCTTAGCTCTTTTGCCACTATGCACTCGTATGCAGTATAGTACCACCGCACGATCACGTTGAAATAAGCATTGCCCATTGAATTGGTTGACTGTGGATAGTGTTCAGTCGGTTCAAATCATTCAGATTACCTGACATTAACAGTTATCATTTTTTACTTAGATTACAGATGTTCTACCAAAATGTAGGAAGTTAGAATTGACACCATTGACAGTAGCAATGCCTACAACCTACATTAGAACTTTAAGGGTGGTCTCCCTATCTAAAAAGTCGGAAGGCAGATTCGACCACAGAGTAATTTGACTGTAGTCGAATTGTTGACGACGTCCCTAGGTACAACTTTTAAATGAACTGATTGGAGTGACATCTATCGACGACATTACGACGGTCGACTTTCGTCCTCGTGTCAGTATCGTATCAAAAAGATCATAAATTGTCACGAGAGGTTCTTAACCGGGCACCAAAATTCCGTTTGAATGTCTACATTTCATACTCGGAATACGAGACATCGCAGGGAAATAATGAGTGCCGATAGTTACTGCTACAACCTGATATTCATCCCTCCGTGAAGTTAGCCCACCATTGTACCGAAATATGTAGATAAAAAATAGTGCGAATCGTCTCCGATTCGTTTGCAAATGATTGCGATTGCCGATTTTTGGTTTGCGACTTTGTTGTTTTCAAGTTTCTCTTTGTTGTTTGAAGTTTCCAAGATAAACACAAAAAAATAAAAAAACGCGTTTTTAGCGGTTTTTGAAAGATAGCGGCTTTAATATCACTGAGCGCCAAATTTTACCATCATATTCGGATTCAGGAGGCAAAAATAAGTCGGAAAAACCTAGATATGATTTTTTTTCCGAGGGAGGACGTCTTTCCGAAGGTATACCAATATTTCTTTGAATAGTAGCAAGTAAATATTTATTTCGATTAAAAATATATTTATAATACAGCCAGAGTCGAATCGGAGCCTCCGAGGTGCTCGGTGTTATATACGCACGGCGGAGAGCGCTTACTCAAACAGCTCTAAGTTCTTACCTGATATCTGTCGAAAAATGTTCTCTTCACGAGCTTCAGGCCCGCGTAAATCTATCTTTCTTTTGAACCTAATTTAAAACATATTTTTAATTATTTAAAATATTTAATTGTCAATCGAAAATTACATCAGTGCTGGGGTTCTGAATAAAAAAAAACTTAACAAACGTCCTCCTGATTTTAAATTCACTATTTAATTTTAGGAATATTATGGTGCAGCAGAAACTACACTGATTATTTCCGTGTGTTACACATACTGCTTATGCAATAGACATACGGGAGATTCCATGTCAGATTTGCAACTTAAGATTTCTTTTTTCCAATGGCATATTTTTTTTCTTACTATAGACACAAAAATAAAATGTACGTGTTTTTTATTTTAATTTGATATTTGAAATTTTCAAGTTATGATTTTTCAAAGTTTTAGATGTTATAAAAACACTCCATTTTCAAATGCCTATAACTCAAAACCGATACAATTTACAAAAAATATTCAAAGGGATGAAAAGTTTCATATTTGAGTCAGCTTTACAACAAAGTAAATGAAAATTCAAAAATTAATTTTCAATACGTATAATTGTTAATTTTTATAAACAAATTCATTTTTTAGTTGGACACAGTGGTAGTTTTAGAACTTATCGAGTTATGAATGATGTGCTCAACGTCCATGCGGTGATTATTGTGTTCAGTGCATTGCAAAACAAAAGTGAAGAAATGTTTACTGTATGGTGGTTCAAAACATAATTATATGCTAATAATAATTAAATGTATCATATGTATTACAAAATTATATACGAGCTTTATTTGTGATAATAATTCATATTTTATGAAAGACAAATAGTGCGTGCTCGGAAAACTGAACGCGCATCACTGGGAATATGAGGCGGACATACCTATATCATAAATAAAAATACATAGCTCGATAAGTTCTCAAACTACCCAGCAAACGAAAATTCATTGAAGATCCATTGAAATTCATTCCCTGCATCATTTCTGAATTCGTCTTCTTAGCTTCTGCAATGAATTTCTATGAGAAAATGTGTTTGCAATGATTTTGAATGGGAAAATAAATGATTTCGTTGAATGAATTTCAATTGAAAAATGCGAATAGAACAATTGCAAGTTGAATGAATTTCAATGGAAAAATAGTTATATTTGCCACGAATGAATTTGAATGGATAGTTAATTATTACAGGACAACCAATTTAATAATTTGGAATCGAAAAAAAATAGACAAAAATGTAACTGATATGAATGAAATCAAATCGGTTATTACTAATAGCAAGGTTGGGAGGTAAATGATTTTGAATGGAAATAAAATATTTAAATGAAACAATCGTTCAAAACATACAAAAAAATTGGTTCTTTAGTCATTTTTGTCGAGGAATTCAAAGGTAGTATAATACAAATTTTAAACAAATTTTTTTACTCAAAACAATTTTTTCCTCGAAAAGAAATGGAATTTTTTAAAATCCATGCGTAAATATTTGAGAAATACGTTTTTCTGTTCACCAAACTTTTTTTGAATGTTTAAATTAATTTAGCGAATTTTAGTGGGTCAAAGAATCTCTTTTTTGAGTAACTTTTGACGTGGAAGTCAGTGGAGCTGGAATAAAAAATGTAAACATTTTTTTTTTAATTTAATTTCTTTAAATCAATCCGTAATTTAAAAAAAAGTATGTTTTTATGTTCACCCAAATTTTTAAAATGTTTAAATCAATGTACAAAAAAAGTAATAATGAGGTTCTTATATGATCAGCCGATTATGTAGTAATCTACGATTCAAAATTGAAATTAAAAATTACTAAATCGAATTGTCAAAATTTGAGTTTCATAAAGGCAATTCTAATAGTTTTATATGCTGTCATAAACAAAATAAAACAAATTTGTCGAGAATTGCCTTTATGAAGCTCGAATTAAAAAAAATGAGTCAGAACTTTGTAATTTACATTTTTTTAGCTTTGATTACTATACTTAATGGTACCCCCTTACGATAGTCTAATCTACTCTAAAAGATTTTAATTAATAAATATAAATTAGTCGAACTTTTTCAGGTATTCTGCCAGATTCACACCTTGAAAAACTCAATGGAACCGAAAATTACTAGAATTTAAGTGTTAGCAATAATATTTCCTTCCCATGTGACAAGATAAACCATAAGATAATAATAAATAATTAGGAAAATTAATATATAAAATGTATAACCTTTTATTAATACAAAATAATTAAAAAATGCGAAAGTCAATGAAATTCAATAAATTTCAATAATGTAATACGCATTAATATAAAAAAAGTTTCTTGGAATAGCGGAATAAATTGAACCATATCCGAAAATCTAACTAAATTAAACTGATCTTATTTGTCCTTCATTCCAGTACCAATTTGTGCTCGCGGAGTGACCATTACCTTAAAAACTGCAAAGTACATAATTATATAAATTGAAAAATCTGTTCATCATCGAACGAAGGAAATATACATTATCTATATTAAAAATATACATATTGTATCTTTTTGTGGTGTTTCATCTCGGACCATACCCGCTAGAATCATCAGCTTCAGATAGTTCTATTTAATAAAAAAAAGACTCTTGCCGTCCACCTCCACGTGGTTTGAATTGGGAAACGTTTACTTGAAACGGCTAACGGACGGAAACAACCAATTTTTTTCACAAAATTTCCGTATAAACATTATCGCATGATTTTGAATTATTTCATGAAATATGGTCGGCCATATCGGATCCACCATCTTGAATTTTAAAAATCTATCTTCAAACTCGTGATGAACAACCCCAAAAACCCACGTATATGCATTTTATCGCGATTTTGAAGCATTTTATTGAATTTCAGTCCACCATATTGGATCCGCTATCTTGAATTTCAAAAATCTAACCTCAAATTGCTGATCGGCAACTTTGAAAACACCTGAACCTCCGTTTTAGGGAGAATAATACCACTAGAGATTCGAATTTCATCAATAATGTTCATAATTTATATAATAAGGATTATTTTTTTGAGATACTGACGTTTTGAAGAGGTTAGGTTGATTCGGGGCAAAACAAAAACTATTACTATTTGAAGTTCACATATTTTGTGCACTTTTGGTTGCAGAAACTCAGAAAGGCATCGATACGGCAACATTATTGATACGAAAAAAAAAATCACAAAAAACGAAACACGCGAAATCTTGTTGTTTTTTTTTTAAATGCGCCATATTGGTTTTAAAGCAATTTAAATGCAATTTTGACCATGCCAATCGGAACAGCATACTCGAAAATGGTAGGGTTGGTCACTTTCAAGTCAATATTAATCTTATTTCCTGTTGAAAATGAAGGTCGAATATTAACGTAAATATGTGCGTCTCCCGTCCGGAATGGGCTAAGGAAAAAAGTGCGGAAAAGAAAATTCTTATTTACACAGCAATCGAAATTGGATACAGTTGTATAGAATTGGATTCAATTATTAAATTCTGAATCCATACTTTGGTCAACGGTGAATCCATTTTAATACGTAAATACAATTCTATTCGTTCATACGATTTCAATCCAAAAAAGTTGTATTTCAAAAACGAAACTTTCAATACATCCGTATTCAAAATTATGGATTCAAAACTATTCAAGTGTATTCATTTCAATCCAAAAAAAGTTGTGTTTCAAAAACAAATCTTTGAATACATCCGTATTCAACATTACGGATTCAAAACTATCCAAGTGTATTCATTTCAATCCAAAAAAAGTTTCCTTCTTCAAAACGAAATATTGAATGCATCCGTATTCAACATTACGGCTTAAGAACTATCTAAGCGTATTCATTTCAATGCAAAAAATGTTTTCTATCAAAAACGAAACTTTGAATACATCTATATTCAACATTGCGGATTCAAAACTACCTAAGTGTATTCATTTCAATCCAAAAAAAAGTTTCCTTCTTTAAAACGAAATATTGAATGCCTCCGTATTCAACATTACGAATTCAATACTATTTAAGCGTATTCATTTCAATGCAAAAAAGTTTTCTTTCAAAAAATAAACTTTGAATAAATCTGTATTTATTTGTATTCCTATACTGCTTCCGATTGTATTTGTAATTATGTTCGTAAAATTGAATACAGATGGATTACTTTTTTTGAAATTTAATCCGGCAAATTACGCTTCCGATTGTATTCGTAAAATTGAATACATATTTACAGAATCAAAGTATGAATTCAAAATGAATTGAAATTGTCAATCCAATCCTATCCAATCTCGATTGCTGGGTATTTATGTAATAAGCATACCGAAATCAATGGTTTTAAAACAATAGGAAATCATTAGTTATGCAGCTCTCTTGAATAGAATTCTATTGATATTTGCAATTAAGAAAACCAATTCAAATCCATTGAGATTCATTCAAAATCACTCAATGAATTTCAATGAATTTTCGTTTACTGGGTATGTAAAATTTTCACAGTATCTTCTACATAGTTAAATGGAGAGTTTTAGTGTAAACCTTAGTTCACCTAAATAAGAAACGTTACTCCCTTAGATTATTTGTTGTATATTGGATCTGTTTTGAGTGATAGGCAGTTAAAAATGGAACGTTTTTATACCATCGAAAACTTTGAAAAATCAAAACTCGATAATTTTAAATATCATTAAAATAAAACAACACGCCCAGCAATCGGAAATGCATTAAAATGTATTGAAAATTTTGAATGCATTACAATACATTTGAATGCGCTATTTAATCTTAAAAGTATTGAAAACGATTGAAATGTATTAAAAATTTTAATGCATGGCAATATATTTAAATCCAAAAATAATCCCAGTTCATACATTTAATGAAAAAAAAAATTTGCATCGACCGAGCATCGAACCCTGGTCTCCCGCACAACGTAATCACTCGACCACCTCCTTGCTGTAAAAGATGATGCGAAACTAACAAATAGTTTTAAACGTGGAGCATTTATGAATTGTGTACATAAAAATAATCTGCTAAATTTATTACCATATTTTACATTTTTGTAATAATCTGCTTATCGACTTTTGCAAAGAACGAATGCATGTAGATAGTAGATATTTTTGTTGGTAAAATAAATATTGTAATTTTTTTCTAAATCACGCAATATCTTGAAAACGGACGAGATACGTGGAATTCGACGTAATTGACAAAAATCAGGGGTACCTTGGTGCGATGATTCAAAGACACTGTACATGATTCGAGAATTTTCGAAATTTTCGATTTCTAAAATTATTAAATTTTTTAATTGTGTATGTCAGCTGAATCATCGCACATCATTGCAAAATTTCATCAGATTTCACGTATCTCATATATTGCGTAAATTTGAAAATAAGTGTCAGTTAGGTGTCCAATAAGTATTCAAAATACATTTCATTTAAGTGTACAACACTTTTTGGACTCTTGTGTATTGAACGCTTAAATAAAGTGTACCATTTCCGACAGAGCACTGCTAAATGTAATTGGAAATTGGTTTAAAATAAACATTTCACATTCCAAATTTTGAATGAAAAGTCATTTGTGGCTTTTATTTTCGAAAATAACTTTTTTGTAATTGAAATGAATAATTACGAAATGAACATAATTTTAATTTTTTTTTCACTTCAAAGCGGAAGTTATTTTTTTTTTTATGGATTCATTTGTATTAAAATGAAGAATCATTAAGAATTTGTATTCAAATGAATTCACCACACTTTAATTTTTGTACTGATTTATTTTAAATTCATTTGGATTAAAGCAGGCATTATTTTGCTCAGTCATGTATTGAAATGGATTCATTAATTCCGGTAATTAACTGTTATTATTTATGGATTCGATTGTATTAAAAAATTATCATTTTAATCTTCATTAATTTTCAGGGCCGGATTAAGACTTCGAGGTGCCCTAGGCACTAGTAACTAAAAGGCCTCATTCCCTTCCCTAACTCCCTCACCAACAACAATCGTAATATACAGTGGTCCTCCCCATATTTTAACCATTCAAGTCAAGGAAGATGGCAGCTTCTTCCCTTAATTTAACGCTTCCACTCATCCCCGCTACTGGTAGTATGAGAGAATATAAATAGAGAGAAGATATAAGAAGAAGTGGCGTTCTTCTTCACCTGCAAGCGCAAACATCAATCCTTACCCTTTTGAACGTGGACTGTTACTACAAGCGCATGACGAATGGTGGGGGAACTCACGAGGGGAAAAAAGTTAAAATAAGGGACGCAGTTAAAATAAGAGGAGTTAAAATAAGGGGAAGACTACTGTATATGCAACTGTGTATTCTCCGTTTATTAATTTGTATTGTTGAGTTTCCATTAGTTTTGTTTGTGACACGATTTATAAATTAATCAAAGTCATTGGAATGCAAGCCTCATAACCCCGTCAAGGTAGTAACCCGCCGAAGATGAACTTTGATTTTGTTTTTCTCAATCCTTTTTTATTTTATTTTTTGTTATTTTCCACATTCTTTTAAGATTTTTATAAGTTTTCTACATTTTTTTTGTTGTAAAAATGTAATCTATCCGTTTACCAAAGGCTTGGTTTACATGTTAAAGAGTGAAACTTTGAAGATGAATATTTCAATTATCCTCTGGTCAGGCTTTCCGAAATTTTAACAATCAATAATTGTTATCAACGTCACTAACGCGGGTACAAAAATGAAAGGCTTCATCAGAAAATTATTTTATGAGACCACCTATTTAAATGGAAGTTTTTATCGAAAAATACACAAAAAGAGGTTGAAGAACATTATTATATTCTTTTAAATAATCTCAATGAAAGCTTCTTTTTTTTCAATAAAACCCTGTAGAAAGTAACACTATCAAATGAATAATTCTACAAGAATTAAAATAAATATTAAAGTCTGTTCCATATTATTGTCATATCCTTGACATTTATGTTTCTAGATATGTTTGCATTTTCGATCTTCTATGGGGTATATTTTCTCTAATATTATATTTATTGCATATTTTAAAATGTTAATATATTTGGTTGTAATAATAATAGACGACTACTTTATCACCAGTAGATCTGTTGGTATCGAAATGTTAATGTCGATGCATACAAAAGTCTTTTGGATATGATTCTCTGTAAATGTTTATTGGGTTGAGATGCTCAGTTTCTCTTATATTAAATCTCATTCATTGCAATCATTCTAAACACTTAATCTTTTTGCGTAATTTTATTTTAATTGTGAGAAATTGTGGTGCCCCCCTACTGGAAGTAAACGGATTCAAACCCTATCCGTATTAATACTTCGGCTATCCGTTTATATACGTTTGGTAACGTTTCACTACATTTTTAACCTCTTGTATCCGAAGGCTATCCGTGACTAATCCGTCCGTATCCGCGTCCAACATTAATTTATTCCCGACGTCTGCCGCGGATCGCACACGAGTCCGTTCCAATACTTTCCTATCCGCGCATATCCGCGATTCGCAAATTACATTTCTAATCCGTCGTGATCCGCGGGTTTCTATCCGTCTACCAATCCGCATATATCGTCTTTTATCCGTCCCGATCCGTTTTCGATCCTATACGTTTCGATCCGCCGGTTTTAATGCGCGTTTCTATCCGCGCGTATCCGTGAGCAACTTTAAATATTTCTGGACGACTGCCGCGGATCGCACACGAGTCCGTTCCAATAGTTTCCTATCCGTGCATATTCGCGATTCGCAAATTACATTTCTAATCCGCTTTAATCCGCGGATTTCTATCCGACTGTCTGTCCGCACATATCGTTTTCAATCCGTTTCGATACGTTTCCCAGCCTATACGTTTCGATCCGTCGGTTTCAATCCGCGTCTCCATCGGTAGGCATCTGCGAGCAATTTTAACTATCTGCGGCGGATCGGAAATATTTTCGTTCCGTTAATTCCCTATCCGCGCAACTCTGTGACTCGGAAAAATCAAGCCACTTGAGCATATTTCCATGTACATGACGAAAGGGGAGGGAGGGCAATTTCGAAAAATCGCAATACTTGAACAACCCTAACGACTATCTTACAATATTCTTACATTAAATTAATACACAGATGACGTATATCCTGGTAATAAATATTCAAATGCATAATTTTTAAATAGTTCGTGCTTTGTATTACAAACTATACAAACGATAATATCAAAGTATACAAACGAACAGAAGCTGATAGAATTTTCGTATACGCAGGCGGATATATGCCGATAAATATTTTTACATTTTTACGGATAAAGAAGGATACAAGTATACAAACGAATAGAAGCGGATTTAATTTTCGTATACGCTGGCGGATATATGCCGATAAATATTGACTCAGTTTTTAAGGATTGAGACGGATGAAAGTATTTATGCAAATAGAAACGGATAAAAACAGGTGCACACTCGGTGCCATATCACGGATAGACACGGATTCGACAGGCTCATATTAGACCGGATTGAGGCCGATCAATTTTCCATTCCACGGATCCAGAACGTATTCAGTTTTGACGGACAACAACCGATTGAAAAGAATGCAAAGTGGGCATTCAAACGGATACAAATTTTCTATCCGTTTGAATCCGTTTACTTCCAGTAGGGCCCCTTTAGGTGGGGCCATAGGCACGTGCCTTGTATGCCTAATGGGTAATCCGGCCGTGTTAATTTTGGATTCACGACTTTTGCCTTTTTCGAGTACTTTTAGTAGTTTCGGCAACGATATTATTTATGTATTCATATTTTTGTATTAAAATAATAGTGAAGTATTTTTGGATTCGAATGTATTCGAAAATTTCAAATAGCATATATTGAAAAGCGAAAAATTAATCCAAGTCAATACATTTCAATACAATTTCGATTGGTGGGCGTATATTTTATTTTTGTGTCGAGAACAAGAAAAAAAATATGCCATTGAAAAAAAAATTTTTAGTTGTAAATCTGACGTGGAATGACCCACACATATAATATGTAACGAAAATTTTGGTGCCCCATTACGACCTTTCGAGACAATTTTTGATACAATACTGATGAGAGTATGAAACCGAACTTCGTAATGTTGTTGACAGATGTCATTCCAATCAGTTTACTCAAGTTTACTTTAAAGTTCTGTTATAGGCGTCGCTGCAGTCTGTTCTGACTTCCTACTTTTTGATAGTACAGTGTACACTTTGACTCGTACAGTACACCCTGTGAGTAGAAAAAAATAGTCAAGTGTGTATTTGCGAATATGCAAAAGGTGGGATTTCGAGTCCTTCGTCATAAAAAATTAGGTAAAACCTTTGAAATGTTTCCTCTGAATGTGTAAGACAAGAGACCTTGATTTCCTTAGGTCGGCATGAAAAACTGACTAAAAACTTGACATGACCTTTGGAAGCCGAACATAACCTTTTACGAATCAAAATAGCTCGTGATAAATATCATATTCCTTTGATGTTTTGTCATCCGAAGCGACGTTATTGATTGTTATGATATTTCAGAGGCTTAATCAGAACTCAAGATCAGGACTATATTTGAATTGATGCAGCAGTCGAAGCAGGCAGTTGACAAAAAATACATCAAATTTAGCAGCTACGGCAAACATTAACTGATATAAAGATGGAGGTACGAGACAGGATTACGAGCATTGTTAATGTTATCATGAGAGTTCCACCACTTTTTGTTATCGATGAACTGCTCCGAATTGGCCTTGACGAAGGTGCCGATTTAAATAGTACCGAGGGTGACTTCCAGTCTGTCACGACTATGCAAGATACAATTGCAAATTTCGTTTCGTCTCAAGAACCACTCTTGGAAAACTCCTTTATGTCGGTTGGCAATTACCCAGACCAGGCTTATTTGGTTATATTTTTAAAATTCTTTGCTTGTGTTTTTGGTAAGTATTAAATCATATGCCTCAATGGCTCCACGTCTTTATTTCACATGACAACTAATCACACGACAATTGATCACGCCACAAAATATCACATGGACAAATAACCATAAACAATAATATCACTATGTTTATTCGTATAGAAAAGCATATGCGTGCCCTAAAAATACCCTAACCTAACCTAAGTATGGCTGCACAGAGAAATTTTGTTCACGGAAAATAAATCTGTAAACATATAATAATAATAATAATAATAATAATAATAATAATAATAATTGACTTTATTGGCAATACGATACACAAGGATACAAATATAAGAACAGAAATGATTTGTACAATGCCAAAGGGCGAGTCACAGCATCAAAATATTGTTGTTTTACAGACTGACCCGCTAAAACTATATAAAAAAAAAAATTATACAAACAAATGACGAATTCGATCATGATAAAGTATAAAAATACAAAAACATACATTAAAAAATATAGATGAGTCGCAGTAAATTACAGTTAAGCAAAAGTAAAATAAGAACGAAGACAATGTAGATAGATCACAAAGTATCACATAAAATTTCAGAACAATAAAATCGCAATAAAAATTAAACATTAACTTATAATTCAGATTATTCTAGCTATCGCAAATTTGTAATATGTTTTTAATATTTAGGAGCCATTAATAGGGATGTTTTTATGTAGAAATCGTAAAAAAATATTATAGATTTTCAGAATATTATTTTGACACGATGAAACAATATTTTCAATGATCTTTTAGACATCATAATACATAAATATATGATATCTTGCAATACCTTCAATGAAAATATAAATTAAGGTAATTTAAATATGAGCAAGTAATACAAATATGATTTGTTTAATCAAGAAAATATTTAAATGTGTGATATTTTGTCGATGTGATATTTTATCAATAATATAATTTGACGTGTGATCAAATGTCCGTGATATTTTCTCGTGTGATTATTTGTCCGTGAAATAAAGACGTGTTACCGCCTCAATTTCTAAATTCTTCCTGAATTATCTATAAAATTGTTAAAATTAATTTTCGTAGGATGTGCAGCAGCCTTTTTAACGTTCCTATTGCCAAAAAAGGAGTTGATTGTCATTTACAAGTACCTGGTATCGGTAGGAGTTATATTCATATCATATTGGTCTAATGTTAGTACAATGAGTGCGATAATTGGATACGCTAGTACGCACGAAACGAGTATCTTAGACGATATCTTGTCTCTTAACGTGTCGCAAGTTATTAAATATGGACCAGGACTCCTCATAATTCAAAACTACATTTTACAAAGTTTTCTTGCGGCTATATTTTGCTATATCCACCTTGCACCAAGATCTTTCATTGTACAGAAGCTACTAATGACGAGCTTCATGGCACCTTCTATATTGGGAGTACATCCATTACCGGTAATTAACAGAAAATACATTTAGTATTTCATAAAACGGCTCAAAAGTATGAGCTCACCCTTGCGGAATTTTGGCTAAATTAAAATGTTGATATCTCATCGCCAAATTAACGTACGAGGAAAATAAGAAAAGGGTATTAAAGAGGAGACTTTCAGCTTCTCAGTTATGGTGGTTTCATTTCTATATATACATTTCTCTACGAACTATGCTCGATTTACTAAAGTCATTTTTTTATATTATTTTTTTCTTTTTCAATCCGCTTCCATTTTTTTAAAAATGATTGCTAGAGAAATGTACAAAGTGTAATCGAAAGGTAATCCCTATAGCTTTAATTTGCTTCTTCCGAATTTTTTCCCATATTCTTTACAAATAGTTATTCAATTTTGAACAAAATAATGTGATTTTTTATTCATTCTGCTATATCTCGGAAAATTGACGTCATATAAAAAATATTTAAGACCCAAAAAGTTTCATTTTTTAATTATCTATTGGCTGACATTTTTTCAAATTTTTAGAAGGAAATTGTTTTAATCCTATTTTGTCAAATTTACGCTTTTGTGCTGCGATTATTAACAGATCTAGATTTGCATTTCAACTATGCTCAGTTTGAGATATAATAATTCATGTACATGTATTTATAAATGAACAATGAACTTTATTTTAGCATAGGTAGAAAATATCAACAATTGTATTCATGTAAATATGTACATATTTATTCAATTTTGCTTTCTTCAAGAAAACGTAGCGGCAAACCTTTGTGTGAAACATCCTAATATAGTAAAGACAAACATAATCTTAAACTTGATCATAGTTTAAATGCAACTTTGCATCCGAAAATGATTGTTACATAAAAAATGTTGAAGTCGACAAAATACGGTAAACAAAATTTCCTTCTAAAAATTTGAACAAATTTCAGCCAATAGATAATTAGAAAATGAAACTTTTTGTTTCTTAAACATTTTTTATATCACTTTAATTTTCCGAGATACAACAGATTGAAAAAAAATCACATTAATTTGTTCAAAATTAAATAAGTATTTGTAGAGAAATATTAGACAAAATCCCGAAGAGGCAAATTAAAGCTATATGAATTACCTTTCGATTACACGTGGTACATTTCTCCTGCAATCATTTTTTAAAAATAGGGAGCGCATTGAAAAAGAAAAAAATAATACAAAAAATGACTTTAGTACATCGAGCATAGTTCATAGAGAAATGTATATACAGAAATTAAACCACCACGACTGAGAAGCTGAAAGTCTCCTCTTTAACCCATTGACGCCTGAAATGGCATTTTTTATACTTGATTATCAATCATTTCATATCAAAATCGAAGTTGAAAACAATTGAAAGGTACATATCCTATTGTTTTCGAGGTCGCTCTTCAAGATTCCGAGGTCAAAATTGAGTTTCAGCCGTCAGGAATTCCAATATGCCGCCGAACTTTTAAAAGAATTCCAAAAAATTGGGAATTATTTATTCCTATCAATTTTTTTCGAGCTATTAGAATATTGGGATTCTATTGAAACTCTGAACAAAGGTCAACAAAATACGTCAATTTTAAGGAATAATTATACTTTTATACCCCACATCATTGTAACGACCTCAAAATGGCGTCAACAATGAAAATTTCTTTGAAAAATTTCTGAACGTTCTAACTCAAAAACTACATGCTGTTATAAAAAAATGCTAAGAATGAAAAGTTTTTAAAATTAATCGAGAATTATAGTGGAATTTTTTCAGAATTTTGTCATGACATTTTCAGAAATTTTTTTTCAAAATCATAATTTATTTATGAAAAATTCTGAAAAAAATTTGGTGTATTCACTTATGAATTCTACGAGTTTTTTGTTCTTTGCAATTTTTTCCAAAAGTTAATAGTTTTTGGGGGAAAAAATCCTAAACTATAATATTTGAAATTCATTTCCTCGAAAACTATCAACCTTTTGAAAAAATTGCAAAGAACAAATAACTCTTAGAATTCATCAGAGAATTTTTTGTAAATAAATTACAATTTTGAAAAAAATGTCTCAAAATGTCATAAAAAAATTTTGAAAAAATTCCTCTATATCGCTTGATGAATTTTAAGAACTTTTCATTCCGGGCATTTTTTTAAAGTTGGTAGTTTTTGAGTAGAGCGTCCAGAAATTTCTCAAAGACATTTTCATTGTTGACGCCATTTTGAGGTCGTTAGAATGATGTAGGGTATAAAAGTACAATTTTTCCTTAAAATTCAACTATTTTGTTCACCTTTGTTCAGAGTTTCAATAGAATTCCCAATTTTTTGGAAATTTTTTTCAAATTCGGCGCCATATTGAAATTTCTGATGGCTGAAACTGAATTTTGACCTCGGAATCTTGAAGAGCGACCTCAAAAACAGTAGGATACGCACCTCTCAATTGTTTTCAACTTTGATTTTCATACAAAATACTTGATTGAAAATGAAGTATAAAAATTGTCATTTCAGGCGTTAATGGATTAATTTCCTTTTTAATTTTTTTCCCCGTACATACACTTGGCGATGAGATATCAACATTTTAATTTAGCCAATATTCCGCAAGGGTGAGCTCATACTTTTGAGCAATACTGTATGTAATTTTTTTCTTTTTGGATTAAAAAATATCTGATTTATATTTCAGCCTTCGTTCCTCTTTCATACCCCAGTATTTGCAGCTCTGCTTCCATTGATAGTTTGCAAATTTGTTATTTGGTATAATGGAATTTCAATGATCAAAACAGTCTACAAAGGTTTTCAACACAGCCGCAGCTACGTTAGCAATTTCGGCTTGTCGGCATTTTTGGAGGTTCAATGGAGCAGACTCAATATTCCTTGCGTGTTACGAATATTTTGGATTCTTCGTGTTGGTGAACAAGTAGTGCAAATTTTGGGAAATCATTACGGAGAAGAGACCTTCAACTACTACATAATGTTAAAAACCTTACTGGTCAACGGTTGCGAAACGTTAACTGCCTTATTAGGCATGGCGAGCATAATTTCATTTATCTGCCATTACATCGGCTGCTTCTTCCAACGGGTGCTTCTTAATGACGATGAAGACGAAAAAAGCATCGGTACAGTAACGGCAATTCTATTTTACATTTTAGCACTTCAGACTGGCTTGACAAGTCTCGATAAAGAGAAGCGGCTTGTTAGACTTTGTCGAAATATTTGCCTACTATTTACCGCTGTGCTGCATTTCGTTCACAATATCGTTAACCCACTATTAATGTCACTAAGTGCTTCGCACAATCCTGCGCTTCATCGTCATATTCGAGCACTGGCGGTCTGCACGTTTCTGATTGTCTTCCCAGTAGCTCTTATCGTCTTCCTATGGTCCCATTTTACAGTGAGCACTTGGCTGTTAGCCGTGTCTGTATTCAGCGTGGAAATAATTTTGAAAGTTTTAGTGTCATTGGCAATTTATTCTTTGTTCTTGTATGACGCATATCGAACCACGTTTTGGGAACAGCTTGACGACCTTGTGTATATTATCCGTTCTTTCGGTAATACTGTGGAATTTACCTTCGGCCTCGTGCTTTTCTTCAATGGATTTTGGATTCTTATTTTTGAGTCTGGTGGAGCAATCAGAGCAATTATGATGTGTATTCATGCGTATTTTAATCTGTGGTGCGAAGCAAAAGCTGGATGGAGCATTTTTATGAAGCGGAGGACTGCAGTTAACAAAATCAACTCATTACCAGAAGCTAGACTCGAGCAGTTGGAGTCGTTAGACGACGTGTGTGCCATTTGTTACCAGGAGATGAATAGTGCTAAGATAACGAGATGTAATCATTACTTTCACGGGGTTTGTTTACGAAAGTGGTTGTATGTACAGGATCGTTGTCCCCTTTGCCATGAAATTTTATACAAGGTTGAAAATATACAAGAGCCAAAAGGTGCCGAGGGCGCAGTGGCTGTACAGAACGAGGCAGAGCCCGAACCAGCTAATGCGGTGAACTCGGCGCAAACTCCCCTACTAAATCCATTGCGGCCAAACCCGTTGAATACTGTCGAGGAGAGGTGAAATCGTCTAATAAACGCGTAAAAAAGAGACTAAAAGTGCTTTCAGTGTACAGAAATGGAAGGTTCTGGTTGCTTCGTCAGACGCTCAAATCCTGATAATCGTTTCGCCTTCAGACAAGTCTTGGTTTATGCATCAAGTTCTTTCTGTCCTTTATATGAGGCAAATGTTTCGAAGGAAAGATGCAGTTTGAACCGAGTGTAGTTTATTACTTCCACAAGTTGACGTACATAAACGAAGCTTAGAAATTAATGACAAAAAGTGCAGCATCTTTTAAAAAATGAGACGTACTTAATTGCGTTTAACGAATGAAGCGAGGAAGCAGTCTTTCCTACAAGGATTTCTTCATTACAAATTGAAGTATGCGACAGGGTAATAAGTTTCAGATGTAGGAATTGGTATTGATCAAAATTTGTTCTAATCTTGGCTTGGCATATACTACAGGTTTACACTTAAAGAAACATTTGCTAAATGATGTTTAAAATTTACGCTAATACAATAGAGCCAGAGCAGAGCTCTGTTTTTATTAACTAGTAGGTACTCTATTATTTATTAAGCTATTTCGAAATGTCAATTTTGTAAATTAATAAGTATCGTTGCCATGATAAAGTCGGAATAAAAATTCTCTGCAAAATTATGAAATATGGTAACAGGAACAGACTTCTGAGAAGTTCTGTGCTTTTGTGTTACATTAACCCATTAAGGTCAAGTAGGACACTTTTTTCGCTTCAATTTTAATAAAGAATTTCATATGAAAATCCAAGTTGAAATAAATTGAAAGGTACATGTCTTACTATTTTCGAGGTCGCTCTTTTCAATGCTGTTTTCAAAATTGAGCTATCTTAATTAGAAAATTAAATATGTCGATTTAAATGTCAAAATAACGCGAAAAATCAAGTGTTCTTTTTTATAAAACATTTTTTTCTCATCGAAAGAATATTTGTCGTCAGAAAATGTCTTCATTAAACGTGGACCCAATAGTTAGAGTATCAAGATAAATTTTTTAAATATTTAAAAACTAACATGGTGATCACAAAATGGCGACTCCGATGACAAATTTCTAATTAAAACTTAACATTTGTTTATCTTGAAAACTGTAGACTTAAGAAAAAATTTCCTTGGAACAAAATGTCTTCGAATTAGTCAAAGAATACTCCCAAATTTTTTCAGATTTTTTGGGCGACTTTTTTAAAAATTTCGATTTTTCGAATTTTCGAAAAATAAAAAATTGTAACAATACATTCTGAAAAAATTTGAGAGGATTTTTTGTTGTCAAAGAGTTTAGAACTCAAAAAAAGTTCTAAAACGTATTTATTCTTAGAAAATTTTTTCTGAAGTCTATAGTTTTCAAGAAAAACTATTGTTAAGTTTTAATTAGAAATTTGTCATTGGAGTTGCCATTTTGTGATCACCATGTTAGTTTTTAAATATTAAAAAAATTTATCTTAATACTATAACTATTGGGCCCAGGTTTAATGAAAAAATTTTCTGACAACAAATATTCATTCGATGAAAAAAAAATGTTTTATGAAAAAGAACACTCGATTTTGACAACAGCACTGAAAAGAGCGACCTCGAAAATAGTAAGACATGTACCTTTCAATTTATTTGAAGTTGGATTTTCATATGAAATTTAAGTGAAAAAAGTGTCCTTCTTGATGTTAATGGGTTAATATTGAAAAAGACATAAATGGCAAAAATCAATTTCAACTCCTGCACTTGAGCTTTTATGGGGGAAAAACTGCTATACTTTTTTCTAGAATTTTTTTATTATATTGGTTTGAAAGATAAGGTGTCAATATTGACTTTTACTCTCAGTAAAAATAATAGACACGATTTTTGTTATAATGAAATCATTGAAATTTATGTATTTGATATATATTTCTCAAATTGTATGAAGAAATATGGTTTTAATATTATAATGAAATATTGAACTATTAGAAAATAGTAAAAAGTTTCTATTGATACTGTCTTTCTGACATTTATTACATATATTAAGTAAGGGACGGTGAGATTCGTGTATTCCATTTTTTGTGATCATTAATAAATGCGTCTAGTCGAAAAATTTGACGATTGTGACTAAGACAGCTACGATTATTTAATGATATTTATAAATGGTGATTTTTTTCGTGGTCTTCCAGATATCTTTTAAAACTCTGAATGCCACGACTATTTATTCTAGCTAATTACTTCTGGCGTTAGTTTATCAAGTGATTTTTCTTATGATAAAATGCCAAAAAAAGTAATGGGTTGAATTTTCAGCCTGTGCAAAATGTGAAAGTTTGGAGCTTATGTTTCAACAATACATTGCAGCCTTCTTATTTTTGTGTACCCTGAAAAACATCAGAGATGTATGGGGACATTAAAATATGCTCTTCTCAATGTTCTACATGTCATTTTTCTTTATTCTTTGATACCTTGTGGTCTGAAGAAATTTTGATTACAAATTCAGTGTACAATAATTGTTATTTCATAATTTTAAGGTTATTTTTATAGTTTTACTTTGATAACTTTGTGGATATATTAAGAAACAGAAGTTTATGATAATCAGCGCAGTTGAGAAACTATTAATTTTTTAAAATTAATTAAGCAAGAATATCAACAAAGGAAACCATGCGAAATTATTGAATTTGATAAATTCATTAAACAACAAATTTCCCACGAAAGTATGGAAACTGTACGAAAGGAATGAGATTTATAAACATTTTCCACCAGTAAGATTAAAAATTCTTTGAATTATGTGTATTACTTAATCTGCTGAATGTTTACTTCGCAACAATGGTCTTCTGCCTTTCGACTGAAAGCATTCATCCGAAATGTGTACAATTGTTCAGCGAAAAAGGTTCTGTACTGCTTATATTCACATATATTTCCCAACTCCATTGATTTACACAAGTTATATTTATTATATTTACACAATTTACAACTCGTATGTACTTGTAAATGCTGTCATACTTTGTTAAATCAATCGTGCAATGATATGATGTCCAATAAACATTATATTTTGTAAGTACGTTTCTTCAATTTGCATAGGTAGCTTCGACAAATACAACATTCTTTTTCAGTCGCAACTGACTTTACTATAAAGTACACTTTTTGTTATTTATTTTTCCCTTTTCTGTTAAAGAGACAAATAAAAAGTTTATTATCTTAATTTATTTCCAGGTCTTTTATTTATGCATTTAAATTTTTGTTTAAATGTCCAACATGTGTACAAGAAATACATATGTGCAAAATGCACTAAAACTACCAAATTCCCATGTTTTTTTGCCAACAAGATGGAAGGAGAAAAGTATCGTGTTTCATGTTTTTGAGAACGCTGATTCTAAATCCGGTGTCAGTTTTTGGAACTTCAAAATGGCGGGTTAATTTTGTAAAAAAATCCCGATTGATACCTGAAAAACAGTACTCGGGAGTTTTCGGCGGCACTGATTCCAAATCTAATACATATCAGAGTATCGAAATTAAAAATGGCGGATTCATTATTGCTGACCAATTTTGTAAAGATGGCTTGATTTGCCGCAGATAATATATCATCTAATCGAACCCGTCAAATTCTCACATAAAAGAATACCTTTTTTATAATGGGAACGAAAAATATGTGCGCGATCCGTGTGCGCATCTGGCGGTAGATTTCATAATAATTCCCTCACTGTTGATTATTAGAGATAATATTTTATATATATATATATATATAAGAAGATCATATATGTAAGATAACTTCAGATAAACTAAAGTAATCATTTTTTTCACCGAACGTTTCATGTGAAATTAGGCTAGAGAAAGCTATTATTTCACGCAGGCGGAGAAGAATTTTGAATTGTTTGAATAGTCTGATTCTATTAAAACAAAAGTTACACTTTCCGATAAACAAAAAATACTTCATCGTAAAGTGTATTTGTCGACGGAAATTACCAAACGTTAAAAGAAAAACTTGTAGGCAGGGCGCTGCGGATATAGTCTTCGCGCGGTCGAGCGTCAGTAGAAAAATTAGCATAACTTTTGACCATATATCCTATTTCGATATCCTATTTTAAAATATTTAATTATCCTTTTTCTAGAGAGAAAAGTCGAAGATGCGCAATTGTTTTATTTAGTAGGAATGTCAAACTTTCATTTACAGTTTATTTGACTAAAATTCATCGATAAGTTTTAATAAAAACGTCGTTTATGTGTGAATGTATATTTAGCCTCTAAAGTAAGTAGTGTGAAAAAAGCACTTGTAAATAATTGTACAAATTTTTTTATGTAAAATCAAACTATGTATCGCATAGCCTATATCTCTAACCTAATTTACGATAAAAAAATGACCTCAATAAGATCATTGGATATCGCAAAATGTAACATTTGTAGGGATAAGTCGGCCATGGGGGAAATTTATAAAACAGAGGCGGATTCTTCTAGATTGTTCAAATATTCAACGGAACAATTACAGAATGCAATACAAGAAGCAGAGAAACGTCAAAAATCAATGTTACAAATTTCAAAATTAAAAATGGCTGAATCAACATGGTGCCATATCGGGTCCGACATTTCGAATTTCGAAAATCTGAGAACGGATACATAATCAGCGGCATTGCAAACCCCCCAATACCAACTTTCATGTAAATCGAATCAAATTTCAGATTTTGGCCTGGCCATATTTCATTCGCCACTTTGAATTACGAAAATCTGACAACATATTCTTAATCAGCGGCCCCGAAAACCCCCAAGTACAGAGTTTCATCGAAATCGAATTAAGCTTCGGATTTTCGTCTGCCATATTGGATCAGCCATTTTGAATTTTGTGATTTTGACAACATATTCGTAATTAGCGGCCTCGAAAACCCCCGAGTACAAAATTTCAATCCATCATTGAAATAGATATTGATTTACCTACATGAAGAAAATTATTTACAGGTCACGGTGGTCTTGAAAAATTTTAAATGTTTTTGACCAATGCCCTCTTCAAATACGGTGAAAACTTCTTCTATACCACCCGCTGAAGTGATCTCAAGTGAAATAAAAATCGCGTATTGGGCCGTTTTTTTTTTAAATCACATTTTTTCATATATTAAAAAAAATGTTGGCAAAATATCAAAAGTTATTGCCGCAATATTTAAATTTGCTTAAAATAGAATGTTAGTAATTATAATCGATCAATAGAATTTGTAAAAAATGGATATAAAACTTATTAAAGTACACAGAAGCAATAAAAAATTACGTTCAATAATTAGAAAGTAAATAAATTTATTCATTAATTCAATTCATTGTGATACAATATTATAAAAACATTTATATTAAATAGGTAAACTATTAAATTCGCAAGCAGCGTTTAATAATGACATGGGATACTTCTCAGCTTCACTTTTAAGTTTGTATTTTATCCATGTTTTGTTGAAGCCGGCGTGAAGACATTCTACGAATTTTTCTGAATAATAACCCAAGCCTTTCTGAGTCTCGATACAGAATTCCGTGTCATGTTTGAAAAGAATATGAGTTTTGGGAATTATTCTGAATCCGGCAGCTAGGTATTCACTATGAAAACTTTGTACACAATGACCAAAATTTTGTTTCAAATCTTCAGAAAAACATGAATCCACAATAAATTTTAATTTTGATAAACAATGTACGTATATTAAACATCCTAATTCACAATTTGCTCGCAAAGTGTCAAGATTTTTTAGTAACTTTGAGCAGCTATTCCCAACAAAAGCTGGAGTTTCTCCGTAAGTAGCTTGCCTTGACCCCACAGGACTTCGCCCATTCCAAAGCATCGTGTTCAAATTCATTCATCATTGTATCAAATATTAAATTTACGGGTTCAAGTAGCAGGTGTAGCTCAGGGGGAGGAATCATGTTTATGATTTTCCCATTTTGATTAATGGCATTTCGAAAAATAGGATAATTGACACAATTTTTATAGTCATAATAACGACACGATGAACATACATTAAAATTATTTTTTTTAAATCTGTAATAACGGCTCCGGGTAAGTAGAAGCACCTGAGATATATGTAAAATAACGATAATCAAGTGCTAAAACATTTTTATAGTGAAAATATGGTTACGGCGATAACTTTTGATATTTTGCCAAAATTTTTCAATTTTTTTTTAATATATGAAAAAATGTGTTTTAAAAAAAACGGCCCAATATGCGATTTTTATTTCACTTGAGATCAATGCAGTAGGTGGTATAGAAGAAGTTTTCACCGGATTTGGAGAGGGCACGTGTCAAAATCATTTAAAATTTTTCAAGACCACCGAGAGGTGGGACACTGACAGTCCCACTATGCCTCAAAGGGTTAAAGAGCGGTATTCACACTTTGAAATTTATGAGATGGCCATATTTTATTTCCGATGGTGTTAGAAAATTGTTTTGTTTTATTACAATAGCTTACTACTTTTTCGATGTATGACGATAGCCGACTTTACCCCAATTTACGGTACAATATATTGACTTTTTTCTTTTAATTATTCGTAATAAAATGGGGAATCATAATTTATTGTTTAAAAAAAATAGAAGTTTATTTTATTTTGATTTGTTTATAATAATTGTGGCTATTTTTAGCAAATTTGGTACTCTATCAACAAAATAATTTTTACTCAAAAGCTTGATTAGTCTGTAATGCTCATACCAAATTTTAGCAAAATCAATAGATTAGTTCGGTCAACAAAAATTTATTACTAATTTGATGGTTAAACATTGTTTAAATACTCTTGTAAAGATACAAATTTTGCAAAACGCTTTAAGGTCATGTTTAGATTGGAAAATACTATCGAATCATTGATAAAACATTAAAAAATCTCGTCATCGGAAATTTAGTGGCCCACTTTCGAAATTTTGAGCCATAACTATAATCTTTCTTTATTTTAGGCAAATTAATAGGGTGAATATGCCAATGAATGGATGGCACCCAACGATTGTACGGTATGTCTATTTATTTATTATCTATTTATTATGAATATACGGTTCATAAAGTCTGTGAAATACGTGTTTTTGTTTGGCTTTTCATTTTATTCATTTCAATAATTCAAATTCATAATAAATATAATAAAAAATCACTATATATCCAGCAGTCAACTGCTTCACACTTATATTTGGATTCCCATTTTGTACTTCTATATTCCACTGTGATATATCTTTCGGTCTTGAATATCAAGATCAGCTATAATATCGGTTTAGCATTTTTAAACCGCTATTACAGTTTTGTTTCGCATTTTATATTTGATTGATTATTGAATTTGCAACATTAACATTTTTTGTAGAATGTGATTGAAATATAAGACAAATAAAAAAAAGAAAAGAAAATCTCCGTTTTCGATATTTTAAAGTGAATTGCTGTGATCATTTGAATTTTGGAATCATAACTTCAGATTCGTAATCAGCGACCTCGAAATCCCCTAAGTACCATGATTCACCTAAATCAAATCACTTACGTTTATTTTACAGCTTTAAGTATAAAAGTGTGGTAGTAATCAGACCCCATCTTAAGGACGTTTCGTAAAAATGAGTTACAACAGTGAATTATTACTTGTAAAGGACATATGAAGACATAAGCCAAAAAATACCATTGTGCTTGAAAGTTTAAAAAAAAAAAGATAATTTCAATATCGAAAGTTAAAAGTTTCGTGGATTATATACACATATACGTCGCTAATTTTGTGAAATTTTATAAGTGAATTAAATTATGGTGATTAACCATATATTATAAGTTAAAAACATTGTGGGAATGGAAACCAATAAAAAGGAAATAATCTGTAACAATAAGGCGAGGGAATATTTTTGAGACTTAAAAATAAGAAAACTCTCTGTACAGTTGTTTTTTAAATAATAGAGGTAAAAACTCAATTTGTATTTTTGTTTGAAGATGGAAAACCGAATTATATATACAAAACCGATTATTTAAATACAGTAGTAAAAAAAAGCTGAATAAGTTGGGAACGAATTTTAAAGTTACTTTCAGTCTGTTTTCGTTCATTGGCATAAAATTTGAATATTACAATATTTTGTGATTTATTTCGTAAATTGTCAATTATTATGTACCTTGCTATTTACTGAATATACATTATTTGTGAGAATATTGTACTGTAATGGCTATATGGTCCTCTTAGTAAAATATAAGTTCACAAATAACGTAATAAAATAAAATGTTGTTTTATGTAAAATTCTTTAATTACCTAGTATCGCATCACGGTCGTCCTCGATTGAATTCAACCCTGACTTGCTTGTACCTCTGATTTTCTTTTCAAAATTGATTATGGGACGTTTCATGACCAATTTGCAATAAAATTTAAAATCGAAGAGAAGGCACTTTTTTTGAACGTGATTTTATGTTTTAATCCATAGTTTCAATATAATTATTTCAAAGGTATATGTAAAAGCTAATTAAATACTAAACGAATTTTAATTACTTTGTATATTTATTTAAATAAGATATATATTAGTTGTGTAAAACTAAATGATAAATGTAGACTCTTATTTTGATATATTTCATTTTTGAATATATTTAATATTTCAAACATAATGCGAATTATATTCGCAAACAGCTCGTAGTAGTTTTTCATTATAATTAGAGTTGTTTTTCGAAATTTTGTAATCCACCCATGTCTTTGAGAAATCGTAGTGAACAGCTTCTATAGACTGTTGACTGAAAACCCCTAAGCCTTTTTGATGTTTCGTACAAAACTGTTTTACATGGAAAAATATGGCATGCACTTTTGCGGCCGGGGAACAAAGTTCTGAAAATCATAACCCCGAAAGGCAAACATTTCGATAATGCGTGAGTCCAAGGTAGTTTAATTTGCTTCCTTTTTGCCAAATTTTCAAAGACAAAGTGAAGAAAATCACGCTGGAGCCATGCTATATCGAAATTTGGGCCTTTAGGGGTGTGTTTATTTTCGGAACTTGCAGCAGATATTGGAAATTAAAAAATAATCGACGATTAACGCGTTAACATGTCACTCAGCACGTTTTCTGGTGGAGGTTAAGTTAAGAGCAGTTATTATCAATGTTCTCCTAAACCTATGAAATTAATTTTAACATCTCAAGGTAAGAACATTTATTTTATAATAAAATTTAAATTATGAAAACATTTTTTCTGCATTTTTAAAATAAGTATTGAAATATTAACCGTGGGTATGAAAAATAAACAAAAATTACATTTTAATAGATTACCGAAGAAATTAATTTCGGATAAATCTGAGGCTTAGAACAAAAAGATTCAGAGAGAAAACAAGTGTCGACAATGACAAAAAATGCCTGTATGGTACACATACGCTTGAAGCTAAACAATTTTAGACTAGCGACAAACTTCTGGGTTTAAGAAAATGGTAATCTCCAGTAATTAATATTTCAAATTCCAGTTTGCCTTATTGGATCCGCCAATTTGTATTTAACAAAATTTTAAAATTATATTCGGAATCTACTACTTTAGAAACCCCTAAATAGAGTTTCTTTTTATTTTTGTTGTATTTTGGATTGTGATCCGCCACAGTGGATCCGTTATTTTCAATTTCAAAATTCTAACGTGAAATTTGTAATCAGTAACCTCGAAATAACCCTACAAACATTTTTAAATGAATTGAATGTACTATAAAAATCGTGTCACAATAGCGTTAAAAAATATTTATTATAATTTCCCTGAATTATTTAACCTCGCATAAACATTTCTTATTTTCTCTAAGAAAACGGCGCTCCAGTCCACAAACATCTTCATCAATCCGGACTATACAGATGGAGAACGCCTCAAGGCCTATAAGGTCAGAGTGGCTCGCCGCGCTGCCGCTTCTTGTGGCGCGTTATTCAAAAAAAAGGGCGATGCCATAGCCACCAATAGCGTATGGCTGAAATGGTCGGATGCGGACCAGGACTTCAATATTCCATGTCCTGAGCCGGTAATGGAAAGAAATTCGGCCTCGTTTCGCTCATCCTCTGCAAGTCGAGCGCAAGCCAGCTCTAGTAAGAAAAACGCAAATGCCTACGCAAGACCGTCATCCATAGACACCGACACGCTCTCATCATCCATAGAAACGGGTTTTTAATTTGTCCCCGTCCTTCGTCTTCTGTCAACGTTTCATTGTCATCGTCACCAGATGCAGTATCATCGCCTGTCTGTATTAAGTCTCCTATTCGTCAGAATTTATTAAAAATAGTTTTCTGGAACGCTCATGGCTTTTTTAACATTAAAAAGAATTGTTTTTATTCCGCACACAAAATTATGAACTTTTCAGAAACTTGGCGGGATCTCGAAATTCGCGCAGAGGATCTGCTTACTGATCATTCAGTGATTAATTCACCAGCCATCCGCACCAGTAATTTTGGCCGTTGTAGCGGAGGCCTTTTGTCTTTAATTGATCCTAACTCTAGTTTCACTCTGCTAAATTCGTCACCTCATTGGCTCTTTTATAAATTAAATATGAATCCGCTAAATTTAATTGTCGGCTCCTTTTATTTCTCTCCTCTCTCCGATTTAGAACCACTGCTCTCCTCCCTACAAATTATTCTAGACTCACTGAATGAACAGTTTCCAGACTGTATTTTCATCTTAGGAGGCGATTTTAACTGTCGGATGGGTCCGTCTGACCCATTAAGTGACGTAGCTCAAATTTTTGAAGAGTCCTCTGTGCGAGTTTGTAGACGATCCTATGACGTGAATCTCAACCAACGCGGAACCATTTTGTCCGATTTTATGTCCATAAACAATTTTGTTTTATTAAACGGTCGAACGTTAAGTGATTTTCCTGCGCATTATACTTTTCTCGGACAGAGGGGTTTCAGTGTTGTTGACCTTGTCTGGATCTCGATACCGCATGTTCATTATATTCACGATCTTGTGATAGGCGATGATCTTTATGGCTCTGACCATTTGCCAGTGTCAGTGGAACTCTATCTCTTCGAAGATAACTCTTCTTCGCAGACACCTGCTCAAAGCTCTGTATTGCGTCGTGTGACTCGTTTTCAGAACCCCTCGGACGGGGCAACTAGTGCGTTTACATTATATCATGCGTTTCTCGCGGCCTCGTTTCAAACCACTGTTTCTGCTGTTTGTAATGATCTCGACGAGTGCTATAACAATTTAACTGTAACGATTCGCAACTCGGCGCTTTCTTCCGGCCTTTTAAAAGACTATGTTATTAGCAATAACCTCTCGCCGTTAGGATTCAGGAAAAAGTGGTTTGACAAGGAATGTCTTTCCGCTAAGAGGTCATTAGCTCGCACCCTGAGACATATGAGGGGGTCTGGATACAGCGCGGCCATTTTGGAAGAATTCAAAGAATCCCGTAGGTGGTACTCAAATTTACTAGCTGCCAAAAAACTCTCTTACGACTCTAATATTGCCGACAGATTCGCGGAAGTCCGTAACTCAGCAGATTTTTGGTCTGCAGTACGCCAATTTCGTTCGAAACCTACACTACGCCATCAAGTGTCAGACGAAAACTGGAATGCGTTCTTCCGCGAGATCTTTCCGGAGATAGATTTGCCGCCCGTGCAGTATTTTGGTACTTTTGATCCCGCGCTGGACTCACCTTTCTCTGTGTCTGAACTTAGGGAAAGTCTAAGGACCCTGAAGGTAGGAAAGGCCATTGGTCCAGATAAAATACCTGCGGAACTGTTTAAGCATATGGACGATCAATGGCTTTCTCTCCTTCTTTCGCTCTTTAATAGAATTTTTACGGCGGAAGCCTTCCCGTTAGGATGGGCTGATTCGACGATCTTTACTTTGTATAAGAAGGGCGCCCGTAACGATCCTTCTAACTACCGGTTAATCGCAATAACTAACGCACTAGCGAAAATTTTTTCACAGATCCTATGTACACGCCTGTCCAAGTGGGCTACGCAGAGAGACATCCTACCGGAGGAACAATCCGGCTTTCGCGGTGGGAGAGGGACGGAGGATAATATCTTCTGCCTTCTCGCCTCCGCGCAGGTCGTTTTGAGGCGCCGGAACGCGAAACTTTATAGCCTTTTTGTGGACTTTAAGAGAGCCTTTGATTCCGTCCCTCACGATCTGCTATGGCGAAAGATACTTGGACTAGGTGTTAGCGCAAAATTCGTCAGGGTGCTTAGTGCGCTTTATCGCTCTGCGTCAGTGCTGTATAACAAGGAAAACGGGGAAACGTCGCGATTTAACGTAACGGTAGGCGTACTTCAAGGCGAAATTCTGAGTCCGTTGTTGTTTATATTATATTTGTCAGACATAGTTACTTTTTTTCGAGACAATAAGGTACGCGGAGTGGATGTTACCAGATCCACGGATCTGCTAATGCTCCTCTATGCTGATGACCTTACCATTCTTGCTTTTTCCCCCTCAGACCTTCGCCGTAAGCTTAAAATCCTCTCTGACTACTGCTCGATTAACCGGCTCACTGTAAATGTCGAGAAAACTAAGATAATCTGTTTCAGAAGAGCCGGTCCGCTCGATCAGTTCTCAAGAGGCTTTCTTTTCAATAACATTCCAGTCGAAGTAAAAAGCGTCTACAGGTTTTTAGGTATAGTGTTTTCATCATCAACGTCAGGCCTTCAGCCCTCGGAGGACGCCGTTACTCGAACAAGGGCCGCAGCAGCCGCGTCCGTAGCCGTAATAAATTCCGCTAAAATCGACGCATGGGACGCATACTGGAAACTGTACAAAGCTATGGTTACATCGGTACTATTATACGCGGCTCCGTTTTGGGCTCTCCGCCACTTGGATAGGCTGGAGTCGGTGCAAATCGACTTTTTCAAAAGACTTCTCCATTTGCCAAGAAACACCCCGGCTTATATAATACGATTAGAACTCGGTATCACTCCGATTGCGGTTGAGATACTAAATCGATCGATAAAATGGGTAATTAAGACCCTCCGACTTCCCGACTCAAGGCTGCCCAAGATTTTACTTATTCGCTTAAGAGAATTATCCGTGATATCTCCAGAAGAGCCCCGTAACTGGCTCACGCAGCTTTTCTCCCTATTGGATGAAGCGGAGGTTGATGTCCTGCGGGGCAGCTTTGACGCTGAGTCCTGGGCCAGCGTTGGTCCGCGACTAATTGCTAAATATGCAGATTCTTGCAGAGCTAAAGATTTAGCAAGATATTTTAACTCCGAAAATATTCAGCTACCACTCTACCGTCAGCTCAGCGACTCGTCGTATACGCTGTATCCGCCTCGTCTGCCTCTCCCTTATCTAAGAGTAAGAGCTCAGCTCAGATTAGCGACAGTCTTCACGCGTTCGCTTTCTCTCGCCGGTATGCATCTCATCTATAATCCCCAATCGCCATGCTCGTTATGTAATATGAATGTCCCCGATTCTCTATGTCACATTTTTACGGAATGCCCCCTACTCGCACCAGTGAGACGTGATTTTGTTGCAAATGTATCCGCGTGTTCTCCGAATAACATTTTTTGTACTTTGATCTGTAAACCTGACCTTTTCTCAGCGAAAACCTTATGTAAATTCATAAGAGCAATACTCGTGCGAAGACAATTCTTGTATGGCGACTAGTTCTAGTTTTACTAAATGTACTGCGCTTTTGCTCTGTGTTATTCTTATCTTTTTTTAATATTTTATATTCCCTGCGTTTTGCGTTTATTTTATGGTTTTTATCCTTGTATCTGCGAATTAAGTTTTCGGTCTATTCCGGAACTCACCTCACCTCTCAACAGGTTGTACCCCATAAGAGAGTAAAATATACTACTACTACTACTACTACTAGTAAAAGATATTCAGATTTTAAAAATTCAAAATGTCGGATCCAATATGGCGGACAAATTTTTTCGAAATTGATTGGATTCGCTTGAAACTAGTACTACTCGGGGGTTTTCGTGGTCACTGAATACAAATATGACATTAGGTTAAAACAAATTAAAAGTTTTAGATTTTAATTTGTAACAGTTTGTCGTAAATTAATGTATATGGATGTGGCTGTTTCTGTTGTTTTTAATATAAAATTTATTATTGGGAATATGTCAGCTATAATAGACCGTTTTGCCTTAGATTTTATGTTATTTCTAAGTTTCCCAAAGTGTACCGCGTGGAGGCGATCTATGTCACACTTCCTTTTTTTTTTTTGTGGCCACCTTTTTTTCTTTTTTTATATTTTTTTTATTATTTTAAAATTTTTATATAAATTTTTTTGTAATTTTATATTTTGGGTTTTTTTTTATTTTTTACGTTTTTTTATTTTTCTTGCTCTTTATTTTCAACTTTTTTGTTTAAGCGCACTTTATTTCTAAAGATAATGCCAAGAAATTATATGAAATAATAAAAAATAACTTTAAACGAGAAATTACATACTGTCAAAACGAAGCTTCTTTGATCGTCTTTTGTGAATTTCACCAAGATCGTCTCGTTTAAGGGACCAGCAGTAGTCGGCTAACATTGTAGCATCCCAACTTCCCTGATACCTCCTCTCCATCTCTTTGATGTCTTGGTGAAACCGTTCACCTTGCTCTTCGCTAACATTTCCTAGACAACCATCAGGGAAAAAGTCTAAATGGTCATGTAAAAAATGAACTTTTAGGCTCATGTTGCATCCTAATTTTTGGAACTTGGTGAGCATTTTTCATACAATTGATTTGTAGTTTCGAGACTTGTTGTTTCCTAAAAAGTTATTAATGGCATCTATTAACGCGTCCCAAGCTTCTTTCTCTATAGGAATCATGGATTTATCAAACTCTTTGTCTTTCATCAACAGTCTAATTTGTGGCCCAATAAATTTCCCTTCTTTAATTTTCGCATCACTCAAGCGCGGAAACTTAGTGCAGAGATATTTGAAACAATTTCCTTCTTTGTTGAGGGCTTTTACAAATTGCTTCATGAGTCCAAGTTTAATATGAAGCGGAGGCAGCAGTATATTAGCAGGATCTACAAGAGGATCGTGAATCACATTTTTTTCCCCACTTTTTAACGTGATTCTAGGTGTCCACCTTTTTTTCGTCCAATGGAGATGCCTAGCTCTACTGTCCCACTCGCACAAAAAACATGAAAATTTAGTATAACCGGATTGTTGACCTAAAAGCATGCATAAAATTTTTAGGTCCCCACAAATCTTTTACTCATATGATTTATAGTTAATCGCTTCTAAAACTGTTACTAAGTTTTCGTATGTTTCTTTCAAATGTACTGAGTGAGCAATTGGGACCGACCCGAATTTATTCCCATTATGAAGAAGAACAACTTTTAGACTTCTTTTTGAAGAGTCGATAAAGAGTCTCCATTCACTTGATAAATATATATATCTATCAAGTCCCAAATGATTCATTAAGTCCGGTATGTTGTTACAAAAAACTAGTGATCCTTCTTTACAAAAATAAGGAAAAAATTCTTTTTCACGATGTCGGTACCAAGAAAACTTTGTTTTAGCTTCTAACAAATTTCGTTCTTTCAGTCTTGATCCAAGAATTTCTGCGTTCTCTTTTGTAAGGCCCAAGTCTCTTACTAAATCGTTTAAAGCATTTTGTGTGAAAGGCTTCATTTTCTTGTCGTTAGTCGATGATGAAGAGTCTACATAATCATCATAATCATCATGATGAGAATCATTCTCATCATCTATTATATTAATCTGATCTTCGATAGTATTTTCATTTAACGTGGATGAAACAGTATGAGTAGATGATTTAGGATTCGAAGTATCAAATGTATGAAGTTTAGGTAGTGTTACAGATGACACATGAGGGTAGTTGATGCTCCCTTTATTTTTAGCATTGAATCCCACTATAGAGCATCTGCAAAAATAACAATCATCTGCATGATTGGTAGGTTCACGCCAAATCATGGGGCTAGCGAAACGTATACCTCTCTTTGCTCCTACTTTCCACCCTCGTAATGACTCCAAACAACTGTTACATATTTTATGAGGGACCCAAGATTTTTCCTCATGACAAATTTTTATTTTAAAATATTCAAAGTATTCGCGTACGAATTTAGTGATTGATTTTCTCTGACTAGATACGGTATATCTGCCACACATATAACAAAATTTCTCAGGGTCATTTTTACAATGTCGTGCAGACATTTTCAGAAACTAGGTGACTTATACAAAATCTGCATACAAATACAATCGTATATCTCAACCAGCAATAAATTAAAATATATCTTTATAACAACAGGTTTTGTAAATCACAAAGATAAGAGACAAAATAAAAAGCAGGTAAGAATTAACTTCAATTTAAAGTTTAAACATTTACTAAGCGGGAAGAAAACTGATAAAAAATAGAACTCAAATTTCATAGGGAAACCAATTTGGATCTCGAAATTGAAAGATTAGAACTAAAACTAAACTAGCTATTCTGAGTCAGGTATACTTAAAATGTTATAGTTTTACACCTAACCGGTTACAAGTAACTTGCTACGTTCCCAATGAAGCTGCTTAGCTCAATTAAACTTTGTTTAGGTTTCTTTTATGATTATGAGGATGCTTTCGTCATAAAGGGCAGATTAATCTTAATCTATGTGTGAACTCAGCTGGGTAGACGACAACTACTAGAGTGCGGTGCAGAACATTCGGAAATACAAGGCAACAAAGCACGGATACTTACGTCTTAACAAATGGACTGTTAACTCAGTAGCATATGCTCTACTAGCAATCTCAGGTCAAGCGGCATTCCCCCCGCATATAGTATAAAGATAGGTTTGCTTTTTTCAAAAATTTGAATTTTCTCGAAATCTGTTCGAGATGCGTGAAATCGGACAAAATTTTGATGTATTCCCCGGGGCAGGGGTATCGTGGCAAATAATATCCGAAGCCATTAGGCACAATTAAAAAATTTTCAAAATTTATTTCAGCGACCCTAAAAACCTTCGAGTAACAAGTTTCAAGCCAATCTGATAAATTTTAAAACAAGTCGTCCGCCGTATTCGATCCGCCATTTTTAATTTCTGACATCCGATGTCATATTTGTGTTTAGCAACCGCAAAAACCCCCCGAGTAACAAGTTTCAAGTGAATCCAATCAATTTTGAAAAAATTCGTCCGCCATATTGGATCCGCCATTTTCAATTTTTAAAATCTAATTTCATATTTGTAATTGTCGCCCCTAAAAACCCCCGAGTAACAAGTATCAAGTGAATACGATAATTTATTAAAAGAGTTGTATCTACGGGAAATTTTTATACTTGACAACTTTCAAAAAAATCATGTTTGACAGTTCATTTAGTTTGTTGTTACCGACATCTCTTTATCTTCGAAAAGTACAAGGTTCAAGCTCTAATTTAACCCCTATGATAAGTCTCCAGCACGTCCAGTTTACCGGGTAGACAATGTCAAAAAGTGCCAAAAACGTGATTTTTTAGAGTTTTACCCCCACTTTTCTCAAAATCCTGACGCGATGGGAGGTTTTTGTTGCCAGATTCGGATTCAGCGCATCAAAAACTACGGGAAATGACTTGTCGATCTCAAACAACAGAAATTCTTTTTTTTGCAGGCTTGTGTTGTATATAACTTAATACAGTTGTATATAGATTACGTATAATGACAGGTTATATATCTTTCCTCGACTGTCATTCACTTAGAATAAGGTGCGGTCGACCGAAGAATCGAGGATTACCATTCTGCAATTTGCGATAATTGTCAGTTTCAAATAGCTGTAACTCGAAAACTAGCCATCTAGGAACTTCGGGCCTACGGACACTTTTGATTTACATGATATGAACTATCAGTTGTCCCAATTTCAAGACATTCGACTGAAAGCCATTTCCCTATGATGTCCTGCGGGGTCCTTTGTTACTCCGGAGTTTTCAGCGATCACGAAAACTCCCGAGTACCCAATTTCTCCTCGATCAAGTAAATTTTTGCAATTTTGAAAATCAGAGGTTAGATTTGTAATCAGCGACCCCGAAAACCCTTGAGTACCCAGTCTCATCATAGTTGTCGAGAGATGTTTTCTTCTCCACATATATTTTCCGTAAAAAGTCCATATAATTATAATTAATTAATTATAATGAAATACAAAAAGGTGTAGCATATATGCTACACCGTGCTTTAAAGGGTTAAACGGCGAACAATGAAGGATTTAGAAGTATTCAACGATATACGTAGATAAACTAATATAAGAAATGAAAAGCGTTGAAAGAGCTGAGTGTTAGTATTGTAAAAAAATTCATATACAAACTCTGAATACTTTTCTAAGGAAACGAAAATTTGCAAATGTACAAAAGAATTACAAAAGTTAACAAACAGGGTTTAATTTAAAATGTATGAACTTTCCATACTTTTTTGTTTGTGGATATTGCAAACAGCAATAATTGAGAAAAGGAAAATTGTGACAAAAAATATAATACAATTAAAGAGAAAAAAGACGCATATTAACAATAAGACACAACTACATCCTAATTAAATTGAACACACCAGTTTTGCATTAAAACACTAATATCATCACAGCTTGAAAAAAGTTTGCATTTCAAATTTGTAAAATACTTTATGTTTATAAGTGATTAAAGAGGAAATGAATTACAATGGTCTTATACGATCGAATTACCAGTTTTATTTGTTTCGGGTGAGTTCGGAAAAATTGTTTTTCACGTTGTATAAACATAGTACATTTGCATGAAAATTCGGATGTAAGGATGACTTTGGATAAATTTGGATTAATTCTATCCGTACATACGGGGCATTCTCGCAAAAATAAAACAAGTACAGAATACGCAATATGTTTTATTCATCAAGCGAGTGTATTAAAGTATTTATTGAATATGGACATTTTTTCGTCTTGGGTCTGTATTTGCGTTTCAATCAGCTTTTTGATAGTTTCAGTTTAATTGGTATCAATATTTTTATTTTGTTTTTATTATAAGTTGATAGAGGGCTTATTATTGGAATCTAATTCGCTTTGATCGTGTAACGAAAATCGTTACTTCAAAATTTGTTAAAGTAACACGGTACCGCATAGAATATGATAGTGGAAGAACTCATTTTTTTAATTTTTTTGAAAACGATTTATTTCGAATAGACTGCTGTAGGAATTATTCAGGATAATACAAGGAAATAAAATGTATAACTTGGTATTCTTGAAAAACATGCAATGCACGTATATAGTAATACCATTCCTACCTGAAATTAACTCAGAAAGAAATAGTTTATTTTTGGATTGTCAGCCATCTTGAAAAAACTTTCGAAGAACGTAACTTTTTTAACTAAATAAATACCATTTAGTAAAAAATTGAATGTTCAAGGTAAACAAAATTAAGAAACATCGCATAATTCAACTATTTTTGGATATGCTCTTTCGATTGGCACGGTTTAAAATAAAAATGAAGTAAAAAAAAGCAGCAATACATTAATTTGTATCAATTTTTTTCTCAAACCTTATTTTTACTCTGAAGCACCTTTTCTATCAAACATTAAAAAATCATGCAATTGGAACTGAAGCTTAAAAATTATGGACCCATAAAATTGAATTTCGGTAGTGCGAATTCAAAATAGCTTCAGAAATGGTGGAATGTCATGATAAATTTTAATGATTTTTTAACTCGAGTACGGTAACTCGTATGGAAACATTTTATATAACAAAAAGTATTGAGAATAACCGAAAAATACGCGTAAATTTCACCGTTTTTTTCCAACCACTTTCAAATTAAAAAAACTGCCGAATCAAAAAATTCTAACAATGTGTATAGAAAATCTGAAAAATAAGCTTACTTTTATATGGTCAAAACGAATTTTTCAGTAATCAGGTTTTTCCTAAAGCAAGTTATATACGACCAAAAAACATTATATATATATAATCTTATAATTTGTTGTATAAAAATACTAATTACCTTCATGCAAGCATTTAGATATTTAGCTTTTATAAATTGTTTGTTTAATATTATGAAATGTAATATTTTAATACCTTTTAGCGATTTTTTCATAAGAAAAAAATGTTTCCAATTTTGATTACTTGGAGGTACGTGTTTGTCCAGAATCTTTTTTTCCTGTTTGATATTCTTTTTTGTGTGTTTTTTGTACTCGGCTTGATATGAGACTAACTCATTTACAAAAAAAATTGTTTTTGATGCGTCTAAAACAAACACGGACATTTGGCCTGTGGTTTTTTGGAATTCATAAGAAAAAACCATGTGTTTTTTACTCTTAACATTTATAAAGTTTTATAACTATTGTATATTGTACAATGAATGATACTTCTGTCATAAATAACTATATTCAAGAAATTGTATGCACTTTGAATTATTCATATTTTATCATAATATGAATATTACATCGAAAATTAACTTCCAAGAAGCGTAATTATTGTATGATTACACAAAGTTATCTATACCGCGCCTCTTATTACCCGTTCCTAAATTTTGTTTAATTTTTTTAATTTCTTGTTAGAAAAAAGTAATATTTTTGAACTAATTTTATTTACTTTTGGGTGTAAAGTAACATAATCGTATTGAAACATCAATTTGATCGCAATGAATGATTCAATATTTATTGCAGCAAAATAGAAATATATATAATAAATCAAATGAAAATTACTAGATATAACATACCTATATATATGCATCGGATATATGTATGTCGTATATAAGCACTCTCACTCAAGTTGCCTCCGTGGCGCAATTGGCTAGCGCGTTCGGCTGTTAACCGAAAGGTTGGTGGTTCGAGCCCACCCGGGGGCGATTTTTTTTTCATTTACGGGATTGCTCACCTATATATTACAATTTAAAACATGCCTATTAATAATTTGTACTTTATACATATCGATTTTTTTTTTAATTTGAATGTGTAATGTTAATAATAATTATAATTTCGACTTACAAATACCGTATTTTCGATAATATTTAAAATTGTTTGAGCTGTACAATAATTAAAATCAGTTCCTCTAATCGAACTAATTCAACGACATATTTATACTTGATTAAACCATCATTATATTTGCTATAGGATTCTACTTATTGGTATTGCGTTATAAGCCCATTAAGTGCTAAGTGCCTTTAATTTTCGATGAATTTTCTAACAGTTTCTTTTCTTTTGTCTAGAATGAATGCTTAAAAAGTTATACACAAGTGTTTTTCGAGTCATAAATTTTAAGACATGTAGGGTATAGAATACGAAATTTAATACGGTGGTTCTCATAATGAAACATTAAAAGGTTTGACAAAATTTCGTTACTCACTAACGAAAAAACTATGAGCTTTTAAAAAAAAAATAATAATAATAATAATTTCTGCAGGATTCTAATGGATACTGTACCTTTGCACACTTTCGCGTACGTTCGCGTACGTTCGCGTACGTTTACGTACGTTTACGTACGTTTACATCTGTTGAGAAATATTCTGTTATGCATTTTTTCTCGTATGTGTACATTTTTGTAGGATTCTGGACGATACTGCATCTTTGCATACTTTTGCGTACGTTAACGTACCTTCGCGTACATTCGCGTACGTTTCTGTATAATGCTGTAAAAATGTTCGAATCGTAACCAAAACGTACCTAAACGTACCAAATCGTACGTAAATGTAACGAAAACATACCATTTTTATTTCCATAGGGGATTCTATAAAACTGTATACAGAAACTGTGCTGAATCTGACCAAACTTTTTCTACTAAAGGTATCTGAATATTATAAAGGAAATTGTTCCCTTTTGAATGGAAAACTAGGCATGATCCACAAGCAGACCAGTATAGTAGTTTGTTAGTAAAAAACTGACCAAAATTTAGATCCATTTTCTACTAAGGAAAATTTTCTAGTTTTTTTACACATTATCGAATTGTCCAAAAAATTCTGATTTTTGCCAATAGTCTGAGTGATGCTAAATAAATAATTCATCCAGTTTTCTACTATAGAAATATGTTGTATGCGACTATAATGTTATGATAGGTTAGTGTGATAGCAAAAACGGTACTTTTGTAATATAAAATGTATGATAATGTTGTTAATTTTCATGCCATAACATTCAAATAAATTATTGCTAGTATCTATTTTGACATTGGATATGATTATGTTTTGCAGTTACAGTAATTTAAAAAATGTATGTAAAAATCATGATGGTATAAAATGTTGAGCTTATTGTTATAAATGTAATATATCGATAAAGCGGCCTTTATCTAGGTATTTCCGAAAATCTACAATTGTTTTTTGTTTGACATATTGTTTGATTCAGCATCAGAAGGAGCTAAACGGGTTGTCTGCTATTTTTTTAGATTTTTTATGGTTATTTTACATTAGTACCCATAACAAATCTAAAAAACAAAGAAGTTTTAAATTAACCTTCTAAGAATTGACAGATTGTAAATACATGATTATGCGAGTTACGAAACTTCATAAAAAATGGCACCGAGTAAGTTTTTTAACAAATTAATAGAGCCGCACATTGATCGAGGTTAATGTATAGGGAATATAGATTTCCTGTCGTGCAATACTGATCGAAATTCAAAATGAAAAAATAACCTCCTGAACACCATTATTGAAGTATATAATGTATATGATTTCTTCAATATACATATAAACTCTCAACGTCGTAAAGGTAAGAGTCATTGATTTAAAAGTTTGAATAACTACCGTTACCGAAAGTGGTACATTTACCTATTATTTTTAAATCTTCCGCCATAGTGGACTAATAGCGCAGTTAAAATGGCGATATGGTTGCTAAAAATCACTAGTCACCAGAGATGACTAGACCGGTACCAACCGCACAATCCCTAAAATCCTTGAAGAATTACGTAAATCAGCATCACGATTCGACGAGACACGTTTTGTACAATTGTGTGCATCTTAGTAAGTGTCGTAAGTGTTTTGAATTTTCATAGACACCTACATGTATACAACACGCATAGATAGAATTTATATTCATTGCTATTACATACATAGATAAATTAAGAGAATGTATTTGCATCATTTGCCCCACGTGAAATCGTATGCAGGACCGGATTGTAACGCTGGAGGCCCCGTGCATTCGATAAGCTGGTAAAATCAAAGCGTATATCCTACGCTTGAAACTTCCAAATGCATGAATACGTCATTTGAGAGCACTTTAAACGTTATAAACTAAAACCTTTAGAATCCAAAATCAGAGTCATAAATATGAATCATTTTTAATTATTATAAGCCCAAACAGCAAAATAGAAAAGAGTTCAGAATGATTTCGAAATGTGCTGTAAAAGAAGTCAGGTGACTCACTTTTTGAGGGTTTTCTGAACGTGATGTTATTATGAGATCTTTATGAACGCACGTTCAGAAAACCCTCAGAAAGTGGGTCACCTGACTTCTTTTAGAGCACATTTCAAAATCGTTCTAAACCCTTATCTATTTTTATGTCTGGGACGTTATATATTGTTAAAGAATTAAAAAGAATTCGTATTTATGAATCTGAATTCAGATTCTTGATATTTGTTCGTTTACTGGTTATTGAGGTATTACTTTTCAGAATGTTTTATTCAACTTTTTACGATAAAGCGACGTTTCGATGTTATGACATAATCCACAATTTCTCCAACAGGTTTGATCCCATTTTCTTGTACTCTAATCCCTTTTAATCTGTTTTCGTTTATTGGGACATCAAAAAATTAATTGTACCGATAGAGTCAAAGAATTATGTAATTTACTTTGACATTATGTCCCAGACAGCAAGATAGAAAAGAGTTCAGAATTATTTCGAAATGTGCTCTAAAAGAAGTCACATGTTCCATTTTCTGAGGGTTTTCTGAACATGACGTCATTATGAGATCTTTATGAACTCGTGCTCAGAAAACCCGAAATCATTCTGAACTCTTTTTAATTTTACTGACTGGGGTGCGTTTAAATATCGTTTATTAAAAGGTAAAAATGTAAAATATGCGAATGAACGGGATAGACACATATATTTATTTCGAATTTAATCGTATATAGATTTTGTTTAATATTATATTTTATTGAGATGTAAAAATTACTAAATTTCTCGTTGGTATATTTATACTGAAGAGAGCTCAGAAACATATCAGAAAAAAATACTGACCTCGTTAAGAAAACTCAAAATGATATAAGAATTATGTCATAATGTCGTCAGATGAACCACTTAAAGGTGTCATTTTGGTAATAGCACGAAGACCTCTTAAAGAGGTCATATTTTTAAGACATTAATTAAAATGATATCCTGATTGTATCATAAAGTGTTCAGATGACTAACTTAAAGATATAATTTTGTTATTGGTCTAAAAATTAAAGGGATCAAATTTCTGAGAATTTAATTGGTCTGAGCTAATCAACACTTGTAGGCTAGTTTTAACTGGATTTCAAATAGTTGGATTGCAATTTACAGGGCACTATTAAATTCTCATTTATGCAATGTAAAGTACGTTGAAAAACAGTTAAAACAAGCTTACAAGTATTGCTTAGCTCAGGCTGATTAAGATCTCAGAAATTTGACCTTTTTAATTGTAATACAAACCTTTTTATTTCATTAGACATTTTTTAAAAATGTTAATATATAATTACGTATTCTATTTTTACACTAACAAAAGAATAACTTAAACAATGTTATTTTTTAATTGTTTATTTATATCTATTTATTTTATTACAAAAAGAATTTTTTGTTTTCCTTTTTATTTTATATAATAATTAATTCGTAGTAGTTTTCTTCTTATCCTAGACAGCAGAATAAAAAAAAGCTCACAATGAACTCTAATGTTATCCAAAAAGGGTCAGATGACCCAGTTTCTGAGGTTTTTCTGAACATGAGCTCATAAAGATATCATAATGACATCGTGTCGGAAAAACCTCAGAAAGTGGGTCATCTGACCTCTTTTAGGTAACATTTAGAGTTCATTGTAAACTCTTTGATTATTCTGCTGCCTATATAGGGGTAAGTATGCATAATGTATATTGGCCCCCATTTTAATGCGACTTTAATTACATTATATGTTTATTTCTATAGAATTTCATTTCTAGACATTATTTATCGATTTAAATTTTCTTAATTAGTAGTTATTAGTAAATATTACACTGGGTACCAAAAAAAAAATAGTCTATTCTTGTTTATCTTAAACTTCTTATGTTTATTGCACCTTTAGATCTCAGTGAACAAAAAAGAGTTTTCAAACCTTTTTTCATTCGGTCATTTTCATGCAAATCAAGCAAAAAATGTCTCTTTTAGTATTTTTTGACTCCTTATGTTTAAAAAATGCAACACAAATTTCTAGTGGGGCTTACATGAAATCTTATGACATGAACTTTTCGACGAAAAATTAAAAAATCACTATTAATAGTGGAGGAACTATAATCGTAGTTTTTGTAAATTTTAATAACTGGGCGTGATAATTGTATCTGTACCAAATTTCAGAGGCTAATTTCGTGTTGTATTTTGTATAAATGTTTCTCAAATACTATAGCTTTAATGTAATAATACAATTGCTGTTAATAAAACTATATCCTTCTTAATTTTTGCTAGTATTAAAATAAATTTTAGATTTGTAATCGTAGACTTCGAAATCCCTTGGGTAACAAAATCATAAAGACATTTGAGTTAAATTACAAATATTTCGGTTGCCATATTTGATCTGCCATTTTGAATTTTGAATAGCGATTAGCAACCTGAAAAATATCCGAGTAACGATGTTTCAAGCCAGTTCGCGTAATATTTTTAATTTAGTACGCCATATTGTGTCCGCCATTTCGAATTTCTCAAGTCTAACTTTCCAATCATCATCAGCAACTGCAAACACCATAAATGGGACCAGTTAAAAAAACCTGATCATGGAAAATTGTTTTCTACCAGTTCTTGTCACAACAGCTATTTTTTTTGTGGTGCTTCATAAATTAAGTTCTCCCACTACTAATAGTGATTTTTCAATTCTTCGTTTAAAAGTTCATGTTTTAAGCTTTCATTTAAGCCCTACTAGAAATTTGTATCGCGTCGCATGTTTTACTCATGTACCTCAATAGCGCCGCGCTAGTACTCAGCTGATATTAGGTCCCGACTTAAAACAGTATCTACCGGTACGGAGCGGTAGAGCGGTGTCGGAACAGCATAGTTTTATTTTCAGTGTAGGGATAAAAAAAATGTTAAAAAATCAATTTCTCGATTTGCATCGAACTGACCGAATGAAAAAAGGTTTGTAACATCTTTTTTGTGCACTGAGACCTAAAGATTCAATAAACATAAGAATTTTAAGATAAACAAGTATCGACTATTTTTGTTACCCAGTGTTATTCATTTCCAAATTTATTACTAAATTGTGACTTCTTTATGATAGCAATGTGGTGTCATAAATATGATATATTTAAGGTACCTTTATGATCACGGTTTATTGCATTTTGACCAAATTATGATATCATCTTAGCAAACCATGAAGACATCAAAATTAGGATGTCATTTTGAGGACTTTCTGAAAAATCTGCTGCCTAAGATATTATTAAGACTTAATTAATTTTAATCTGTTGTAGTAATTTTAAACTTCGTGCAGTGACTTAAAATGTAAAATATCGTAATCATAAAAACCATTGGAAAATACTAAAAATACTGGAGATTTGTTAAATACCTATAAATTTTTAGTGTGCACGTTTATATATGCGATGACGCTGGTTGAATCTCTTTGACTTTGAGTTTAAGGGGGTTCTAAAGTGGTCCACCGGTAAGGTAGGAAATGTCACTAAAAAACGTAAATAAAAGATGACTGAATAACACGTTTTAAATTCGGGCTCTGTAATGGCAATTCGAAGCACTATAAACAGTTTCCTAGAAAATACGAAATCTATTAATTGAGAACTGACCAAGAATTTTCGAAAATAAGTGATTTTTATTTATTTTCGAAAATTCTCGATCAATTCTCGATCAATTCTCAATTAATTCCCTTGGACTTTTCTCGCATATTGTCTATAGTAATTAAAATTGTTCTTGCAGAGCCCGAATTTTGAAAAGTCTATTCAGTCATCTTTTATTTACGTATTTTAGTGAAAATTCCCACCTTATCGGGCGAGAATCCCCTTCAGGGTGGGGTATACCAACAAAATCAGCTCTATGAAATACACTTTTAAAAATTTTGAAAAAATTATGTCTTTAGTCATTTTTTACGTGGAATTCAGTGGCGCTAAAATAAAAAATGTAACAACGATTTTTGAACCATAAATTGTAACTTGAAACAAAATTGGTTTTTCAAAAAAGTGCTTGAATATTTTTCTAAGTTAATTTAAAAATTCAAAAAAATTAGGGTGAACTTAAAAACACATTTTCTAAATAATTACACATGGATTTCAAAAAGTGCAATTTTTTTCTTTGAAGAAAATTTTTTATGAGGTAAAAAAATGTTTGAGGGTCCAAAAAATATGTTATATTTTTTATTCTAGCGCCATCGAATTCCATGACAAAAATTACTAAAAAAAACTTTGTTGACTCTTACATTTTAAAGCGAAAGAAATGTTGGTTTTCCGAAAAAGTGCTTCTACATTTTTCTAAATTAATTTTCAACAAAATTTGGGTGAACTTAAAAACACATTTTCCAAATAATTACGGATTTTTTGTCGAAAAAACTTTTTACACTTGTTTTTTAGCACTATTGAATTCCACGTTAAAAATGACTAAAGACTTTTTTTTTCAAATTTTTCAAAAGTGTATTTCATAGAGCTGATTTTATGGTATACCGTCTTAAGGTAGTTAGACCCCATAATATCATGTGTGGACGAAAAATGTTTAATAACGTTTCCAAGAATGTAATTTTCATTATCAATAATAGTGTTGAAAAGTGAAAGCATTATGCTTCTTGAAAAAACTTGAAATGTGCAAAAATAATTTGTCAAGCAATTTTTGTTATTTTTTCAAATTTTTTCTTCTCTGTGGTTAATAATTTAAAAAGACATGAACGGATTTTAACGAATGAAGGCTTTTTTTTTTCTGAAAAAAGATTCACTACAACTTCACCGTATAGGTATTTTGAAATTTTCGAAGCCAACGATAAATTATCTCTCTTTATTTGAAAAAAGAACTACTACTTTCAACGAATTTTGAGTAATTTTCGTGATTAAAGAATCTTAAAAAATTTATACGGTAAAGTTAAAGAGAATCTTTTTCCCGAAAAAATAAGCCTTCATTCCTTAAAATCCGTTCATTTTTAACAAATTCTTAACAGTGGAGAAAAAAAAATTTGAATCAATAACAAAAGTGGCTTAACAAATTATTTTTGCACATTTCAATGTTTGGTTCAAGAAGAATAATGCTTTCACTTTTCAACAATATTATTAATAATGAAAATTAAATTCTTGGAAACATTATTAAATATTTTTCGTCAACTTATGATATTCTGGTGTCTAACCACCTTAAGGTGACGCGTACGCTTCCATTTTTGCCGTGGATGGACTCAAATTTATTTGAATGGCTATTACAATTTTTTACAAACTTATTTTTTTAATTTTTCTTTGTAAATTTAAAATTTGAGATTTAGGACCGGGCCCCTTGCTATTGGAGCCATTAATGCAGCCCTGTTCGTGACTCGTGAGAGTTCGTGTGAATGATAAAAACGAATATTCGTTCATGATATCGAAATCGAAGTCGAAGAGACCGATATATTTCCACACACACCGGTGGACGACATTTTTTAGTGCAAAATTTAAGAACCGGTAAATTTCATTTTATGCATTTGTATTTTATTTTTCATATACTTCTTTTTAAAGTTACATTTGTATATTCAGCTCTGCATTCGGTAACAAATATTTGTTGTGGATTCCTCATTTAATTCGTACTGTAAGGGTTTCTGAACACGCGAATATTTGAGGTTATGTCGTACATTTTGTAGAAAAAACTTATTTTAATTGATATAACGTTATGTAAATAGTGAAAATTAATCAGATTCATTATTTTATCACAGTTCACAAAAGTTAAGCACAATGGCTGCTCAGTTTTTCAATCGATTGGGATCAGTTGGGTTGGGAATGGCTCTTGCTGGTGGTATCGTAAACTCTGCCCTATACAATGGTATTTGAAATCAATTTATTAATTACTTTCTTTGATAGAAAAATAATAGAATGTTTATGTTTTAGTCGACGGAGGATACAGAGCTGTAATCTTTGACAGGTTTGTCGGTATTAAAAACGACGTAACGGGTGAAGGAACTCACTTTTTTATACCATGGATTCAGAAACCAATTATGTTCGACATTCGATCGAGACCAAGGAATGTTCCTGTTGTTACTGGCAGTAAAGATTTGCAGAATGTAAATATCACATTGCGTATTCTGTTCCGTCCAGTGCCGGAATCTTTACCCAAAATTTACACAATTCTCGGTGTCGACTACGATGAACGAGTTTTGCCTTCTATTACGACAGAAGTTTTAAAGGCTGTCGTGGCACAGTTTGATGCCGGTGAACTAATCACGCAAAGAGAACTCGTGTCGCAGAAGGTTAGTGAAGATTTGACGGAGCGTGCAGCACAATTTGGAGTCATCTTGGACGACATTTCAATTGTAAGTTCAAATTTACACTCGTTTTATTCATGCACGGTGAACTACGATTGAGTAGTCCCAAAGTCCCCCCACCTCTCGGATCTTTTTCAGTTATTATTTCAGCAAGGTCCCATGGTTATTTTAAGCCATAAATAAAAAAAATCGTCTGAGAAAAACGAAAAATATCCCAAATTTTCAATTTTTTTTTTAGGTTATTCAAATAATTTTCTTGCAATACTTCTTTTACATAATTATATTTCATTTCAATCCAATATTTTGCATTAGGAAAGTAATCCCATAATGATTAATACATTGTCAATGTTGAAATACGAAGCAATATTCGAAAATAGCTCGAAACGAGCCGTTTTTACAGCTTTTTTGAATCTGGCTCATTTACTACAGTTTCCTCGTTAAAATGGCTCAGGAATGAATTGAAGCAAAGAAAATTATCTACAAAACTAGTGTAATAACTTTCCATTATTTAATGTATTTCCAAAAATATGGCCATTCAAAGTCACCTAAAAGTGGAAAAAATTACAGTCGTTGTTTATAGGGAAGGTAATTACGAACAATTTAAAAAAAATTGGAATCATTTTTATGCTCTACATCAAAAGTTGCAGAGCTTTGAAGATACCTACTTTTTCTGCCTAGATTTGACATCATGCCAGTTGAATTAAAATAGTTTTTTACGACTTTTAAAGTAATTTTCAATGGTTAAAATGATACTTAATATGATACTTACCCTATCCTACGGAATCCAAAAGTATTGAATCGTAAATACAACTTTCGAGGAATGCACTTTAGAAAAAAAGTTTCAGACAAAAGTTTTAGGATATTTTCTTACCTATGCTACCATGATCTAAAAGGGCATTTCGGGATCACAATGACTTTTATAAATAGTAACCCATATTTTTGACCACGGAAATAGAAATAATCGTTATGATTTCGTGATGCCGACATTTTTACGTACACTGATATACTTTTTTGAAAAACTTTTAGGACAATTATTTATTCCCATAGAAACAGCAAGTACAACGGTGATACATCATTGAATACTTAACTTTGAAATACCTGTCAATCATATTCTGTAATTAATTTCATCCTGTTTGTTTAAATTATTAATTATTTAAACAATTAAAAATATTCGTGTTAATTATAAGAATAGGTAGAACAATATTTTAGACAACTAACACAAAACAAAATCAAGATAGGGAAACCAGGTGTTTTCAAAACACTGTAATTTTAGATGTAATTAATATTTATTCTAATTAATATGTAATTATTCTAATTTTTGTAGAATCGTTCGTAATTGCGTTTACTTTAGCGGATTGATCTGTTATTTCTATTTGTGTGGTCAAAAATAGGGATTACTATTTATTTTTTTTTTATTTTATTTTACGTCGACTTTTGCGAACCCAAATAGGACTAAATCGCGACGGGACCTACAGTTTATGAAGGTGAAATACGAACCACCTGAACTTTGGCGTTATTAGACACTTATAAACAAATATAGAGGTGTCCCAATGACAAATTGCAGAGGCCGGAATCGAACCAGGGTTTTCTGATTACGAAGCCGATACTCTAACAACTGAGCCACCGCCGCACCCAGTTGCTATGTAGAAAAGTCATTTTGATCCCGAAATGACCTTTTAGATCATGGTCGAGGTCAAATATAAGAACAGTAGCATGGGTAAGAAAATATTCTAAAACTTTTGTCTGAAACTTTTTTTCTAAAGTGCATTCCTCGAAAGTTGTTTTTACGATTCAATACTTTCGGATTCCCTAGGATAGGGTAAGTATCATATTAAGTATCATTTTAACCATTGAAAATTACTTTAAAATACGTAAAAAACAATTTTAATTCAACTGGCTTATAGCAATTATTTTTAATGCAGCACTACGTCTAAACTATTTCCCAGTGCAGTGGAAGATAGCACAGATGATAATGATCCCAAAAAAAGGCAAGGATCCAGAAAACGTAACATCATATAGACCTATAAGCCTCTTACCGATACTAGCCAAACTTTTCGAAAAATTATTACTGAAACAAATTAAACTACTAATAAAAGACAAGATGTCAATACCAGAACATCAATTCGGATTCAGAGAACAACATGCTACCACAGAACAAGTACATAGAATCGTAAGAGTGATTAGAAATGCAATTGAAGAAAGACAATACTGCTTAGGAATATTCCTAGATATAACCCAAGCCTTCGACAAGGTATGGCACCCAGGCTTGCTATATAAAATTAGAAAATACCTGCCACACAATCTCTACCAGATCCTAAAATCCTATCTGACAGACAGATGCTTCCAGAGCAAGTATCAAGATGAATATACATCACTGTACCCAATTAAATCAGGAGTACCACAAGGAAGTGTCCTAGGGCCCTTCTTATATCTCATCGATACCGCTGATTTACCAGCTACTGAAAAAACCACGACAGCAACATTTGCAGATGACACAACCTTCCTCGTGGTACATAAAAATTTAGAAACAGCCAAAAACATCGCACAAGAAAGCACCACCGAATTTGAACACTGGTTGGCCACCTGGCGACTTAAGGCTAACGCAAAAATCGACGCAGGTTTTGTTTACATTAAACAAAGATTCATGCTCGTCAAACAGGCTTAACAATCACGAAATTCCGAAAAGCGATCATGTCAAATACTTAGGTTTACACCTAGATGCCAAAATAACTTGGAAAACCCATATAAGGCAAAAGCGCAAACAGTTGGGCCTTCTTCTGAGAAAGTTGTACTGGATCATGGATCGCAAATCCAATCTCTCACTTTACAACAAAGTCCTATTATACAAAACCATCCTTAAACCAGTTTGGACATATGGCATCCAACTTTGGGGCTCGGCTGCAAAGTCAAACATAGAGATCCTAGAAAGATTCCAAGCTAAAACACTTCGCATAATAACTAATGCTCCATGGTTCGTCACAAACGACATCATCAGAAGAGACCTTAAAATTCCAACAGCAAAGGAGTCAATAAGCAGCGCAACTGCCAGATACGCCACTAAACTAAGGTGTCATCCTAACAAACTCGCTAACAGCCTACTCACGGAAGGGATGGACAGGCGAAGACTAAAGCGTTTCAGACCGTTAGACTCTATAAGGAGATTTTTGTAACAACTTATAACTAATCTATATCTGTTCTATCCTAAGTTACCAACTACCTTTAAATGTCTAATTTTTCACCTACTCGCTCCCCAACAGACAAAAAACAGATATCTATTTTTATCTTATACTACTTACTTATTGTCATAAAGACAGATTGTAAATTTTTCTGGGAAAAAAAAAAAAAAAATATTCAACTGGCATTCTCCACAGTATCTCCAAAGCTCTGCAACTTTTGATGTTAAAAATGATTCCAATTTTTTTTAAATTGTTCGTAATTCGCCATGTTAAGTTCTGTGGGTGGCGACCCCACCGGCGACAAAATTAACTACTGAGATGGGGGTATGTGACACTAATCATGTGGGAAAACGGGCTTATTTTGCGAATAGCTTTACAAACAGACATTTTTCGGTTGACATTACTGTTTCATCGTACGGCATTTCAAAGACTAAAAGTAATTTGGAAATATCAGTTTGCTGAAAAAGGCATTTGGAAAAGCTATTCGCAAAATAAGCCCGTTTCCCCATATAAATAGTGTCACATATCCCCATCTCAGTAGTTTATTTTTTCGCCGGTGGAGTCGCGCGTAGCGAACTTAACAGGGCGAATTACCTTCACTTTAACTTACTTTGCTATAACTTTTCTCAGAAATGCCCAGGAAAAAAGTTAATCAACCATAAACAACAACAACTGTAATTTTTTCCACTTTTAGGTGACTTTGAATGGCCATATTTTTGGAAATACATTAAATAATGGAAAGTTATTACACTAGTTTTGTAGATAATTTTCTTTGCTTCAATTCATTCCTGAGCCATTTTAACGAGGAAACTGTAGTAAATGAGCCAGATTCAAAAAAGCTGTGAAAACGGCTCTTTTCGAGCTATTTTCGAATATTGCTTCGTATTTCAACATTGAAAATGTACTAATCATTGTGGGATTACTTTCCTAATGCAAAATATCGGATTGAAATGAAATATAATTATGTAAAAGAAGTATTGCAAGAAAATTATTTGAAATAACCTAAAAAAAAATTGAAAATTTGGGATATTTTTCGTTTCCCTCCGACGATTTTTTTTATTTATGGCTTAAAATAAAAAAAATGGGACATGGGACCTTGCTGAAATGATATCTGAAAAGATCCAAGAGGTGGGGGGACTGTTGGGTTGAACTCAATCGTAGCCCATCTGCATGTTATGTTTTTTTTGTTTCTGAGTTTACTTTTTATCTATTTTTTTTCTAAATTTAATATTAGTATAGATTTGTTGCTTATGATGCAATAGAAAAAGAAATTCATTTTATACTTCATTTAATGCACAACTAAAATATTTCTTTCATACAATTTTATAATTGTAAATAATTGTGTCCATAGACTCACTTGACATTCGGTAAAGAATTCACACAAGCTGTTGAGCTGAAACAAGTTGCCCAGCAGGATGCAGAGAAGGCAAGATTTTTAGTCGAGAAGGCTGAACAACAAAAGAAAGCTGCGATTGTTAGTGCTGAGGGTGATGCGCAAGCTGCAAGTTTGTTAGCCAAATCACTTGGCGAAGCAGGTGACGGTCTTGTCGAATTGAGAAGGATCGAAGCTGCTGAAGACATCGCATACCAGTTATCTCGTAACCGTCAAGTTGTTTATCTGCCACCAGGTCAAGGCATTTTCATGAACATGCAGCAATGAAAGGGACAATAAATAAGATGTCTATATATATAGATAAAACTTGCATTTCGTATTGTTTTGCTATTACTATTAAGTTAACAGAAGTAAAGTTAATGTTTATTTAACTTGTCGTATATTTTATTTTACTTCTATATATCACAAATTTCTAATCTAACGTTACTTAGAAAACTATTTACAATAAAACATTTTAATGAAACAAGTCTTATGAAATTCAACAAAATGATTATTTTCAATTTAATGGCAATTATTATTTTAGACTAATTTGTCTATCGTAACAATTTCTGTCCAGCAGTAATGGATGTAAAAACAAAATTTAAATTCTTGAAAATAGCTGCATTCAGTTATTTTATGAAGATTTTGTTTAAAGAAAACATTTTTTTTTGTAAAATATCGATCGATTATCGGCAACAAAAAGACGTTTTTACTAACATTCTTTTGGTAACATGCCGAAAACATACAATTACAAAATAATAGAAAAGAGCAGTTAAATTATGGATCGCAAACTATTCATAATTGCATCTGTTGACATAGATTCGAATCATAAAAATCCAATTAATTAAGTTGCATTACAAGCACTTAAGAATCTAAATGAATTTTATTAATTGCACGTCATGATACATCTTAATTTATTTCTATTAATGGGGGTTTTTTTTTTATTTTAGGTAAATGTGAAGCATTGGCGGTGATTTTATTTCTTTAATTTGGCCATTTTAAAAATAGAAGTAAACTTATTTTGAATAAATCAAATTTAATTGCCTTCAATTGAATTGGTATGGTATGAGGTTCGGTTGCGAAGACCCCTGCATTCATTTTGATTGAAAAGAAATGAATCAAATCCGACAAATGTCAAGTGTGTGTTATCGTTACATGTAGCTTTTGCACAAATATGAAAGCAAAGTCGCTTTTGCTTTTCGCTGCAAACAAATTGATTTTCTGACATGAATACGTCGCTATGTATAAATTTTTCAGTATTCTTAAAAGCCATACAAATCAAATTTAATTAAAGGAAAAGATAAGCGCATTGCATAGTTACCTAGTAAATTTATTATATTTAGTGATTTAATAGCGAATGCCACCACAATGTGCAAAAGAAAATTTTGTTTCATGAGGTTTTAATGTAGCTACAATATTCGGTTGTGGATATCCAAATTGGTTCGATTATGAACACCCATTTTTATTAACAAATCATAAAATATTATGTATGTATTAAGATCACTTATAATTAATCCTTGATTTTTGATCGTCTCAAATTCCCTCAAATGTATCGACTGCAATCGGACAGTGCGTTTGAAGTGTACTCAAATGCGTAAGAGCTACTGGCAATATAAACATTGTGAGAGGATGAAGAATAATAGATATCAAGCGTGTCATCTTCTGTTGTTCTGTCGTTAAAGGTTTTTGAAATCAATAATTTCTGTATGCGGGGCATTCCATGTGAAATCAACGTTTCGGAGTCAAGTTTTAGAACTTATTCAAACTTGAACTACATTTAGAATGCATCATGATAAGCTTATCTTGTAAATTTCAGCTCAAAATATTAATTTGTTCAAAAGTTATTGATAAAAGTGTAAATGACAAAAATTAAATTTACCATTTTTTAAACGGCGATATCTCGAAAACTATCATTCCGAGAAAAAAAATGTTTAATTCGAAAATGTGCAGAAATGCCTAAATTTTCACTGGTGTAAATGATATAAACAAAGTATTATTGTTTTTAACAAATTTTCAAGATTATTTTGTTATAACTCAATTTCCACTCGTATGCCATATTTTTTCTTCTTATGACATAAACAAAAGTTGTTTGCAAAATTGTTTTCTTCAATTTCGCAATATCAGAAGCGGTTTTACTTCATTCTTTTAATTTTTAGTAGATTTTTCATGGTGTTCACAACTGAACCAAAAAATATTGTTTGCCAAAAATGACGACTGCACTAAATGTTTAATCAACATTTTCTAGTCGACAGAATCAATATAGTTTCTTTAATAGTAGATAACTTAGGTCTCTAGCTAAACACACATGTGCATATGTCTGGATAATATTTAGTTGAGAAAAATTTATGAGCGAAAAATGAAAGGGTGTTCATAACCGAACCTCTTCCCCTATGAATTGATATCAATTAGTAATAAATAGCAGAATTTTTAAGAGTTGGTTACAGCACATTTAACAAGTTTCTATTGTTTTTCAGTTGTTGTGCGCCTTGTAATGTTTACAATATTTTATAACAAGTAATTTTTTATTCGAAGAATTAGTCCGAAATAAACTTTTTTAGTAGTGAAACAGTGACTTGTTGAAAACTAGTGAAATGAAAGTAAATATAATGGATTTAAAAGGACCCCATTATATCAAGCCCTTTTGTTTTTTTCTATAAACAAGAAAATATTACTTAACGTAATATTATTTTTTTTAAATATCACGTTCCAAAATATTACTGGAAGAAATATTACCAGAAAAACTATTACTGTTAAAAAGATTCATTAATATTAACACATGAATAAGTTAATAAATTAATAAACATAAATAACAATTTATATAGTTCATAAACCCACTGCTAAAAGATAACAATCAACAACATAATACAACATACTGCGTACAACGAAGTGTTGATAATAATGAAATATTTTTATAAAATGATCTTTAAAAATATCAAGATAAAAACTAGTTGCAAAATAAATAAAAATATTCGGATAAATAATAATCATTACAAAAATAATAAATCACATACATTTCCAAACAAAAATAAATAACGTATACGTAAACACATATGTAAATAATTTAAAAGTATCTATCACATTATTCAATCATTGAAAATAATACACAATAATATATCCCAACTTTCTCTTAATTTGAAACGAAATATCAGTATCATTTGAGCACTTCACAAAAAGGTTCGAAACTTTTAAACCACGATGGTTAGTAAAACTACGTAATTACTATTTAATACAGTTATGCTTAAAATTGGATTATAACAACTTCATTTAATGAAAATTAAATAATTATTTTTGAAATCAGTTAAGCAAAAAATGTAATTCTAACAATTTTCTATAAATATACAAAATAAAATTAAATTGAATAATATTGTTTTGCATAATATTTTGACCGTAAATACTCTGCAAACACAAAAGTAACAGTTATGTAACATTTACGTAATGGTTACATTGTTACATAAATGTTACATAGTTGTTACATAACTGTTATTTTTGTGTTTGCAGGGTAATATTTTTTAACCATAACATTTTCATTGTAATATTTTGTCCAGAGATAATATTTTTTAGAATAATATTTTTGACTGAAATATTTTGTCTTATCATTTTTTTTCGTAATATATTATCCGAGTCTCTTCCTTCATTTCGATCCCAGGTCATTCAGACTATGTAATATATTGTTTTCTGGCGGTCTCTAACATACACGTGTGCTTGAAAGTATGTTTAGCATATCAACATAAAAAACATAGAAACTAATGTCAACATGTTGCTGTTATTTTCCCTATGAATTACCTTAAACAAATTAGACCAAAAACACCTAATTTTGTTATTTGTTAATTCGTTGTGATAACATATGTTGAGATACAGTGCTCACCCCATATTAGAAAGCATTTCAAATTATATCATTGTAGATGTGCCGTATGAAAAGGTGCAATTTTTTAAATCATCGCGTTTTTATTTTATAGATTTCAGGTACAGTTTGTCGGCTGGAAGGTGCGCAAGAACGGTGCACATTTGTCGGACAACAACGTGAATGGCAAAACCCCGAGTAGGACAATAAAGTGAAGTTCTACTGTACTGCTATTTGATTAATGTAAGAAAATTCTTCATTAATGGCTAAAGTATCCGTAGCATACTTCATACTTGTGACAGGTCTTATTCTTACATCGCACTTTTTATGTTTCTAAGAATGCTCGAAACTCCAATTGGCAAAAACGCAGCAATATTTTGCACGTCGCATACGTGACATTGATAAAAACACAAAAATTCACAGAGTGTCTTTACGATTTCCAAAGTTTTGTGCTTATGAGCGTCCCAGTAATCAAAAATAGATAAGCATGCATTCATTTCCAATCCCGTTTTTGTCCACCTTGAGACTTTTAAATAAAAAAAAAAAGTTTTTCAAAATTATGAATTTGAATACACAAATAACATTTGTAAAGAAAATGTTATTCTCTCCAATAAATTTGAGCTCAAAAACGATCGTTCAAAATGAAATATCATACACTTTAGTGCAAAAATAACTCAGCCTGTATTTTTATGGGTTTGAGATGCATTCCTTATATATATTTTGCACTTTTAATATACATTACTTTGTGATTCGAATGCATCCAAATTGGAGTGTTAGAATTTTTTTGGGATATATGCATGAATTCATTATACTTTTTTAATTCAATGATACATTATTTTTTTATTCAAAACAAATGCATTCACGAAACAAAATCATGACGGGCGGCATCAGTGCCAAATGCGTTTTCCGCAAATTCTGCGACATTAAGAGTGTTCCCGCGGACTCAATTTTTAACGAACCCTAATGAATGAGGGGACAAATTTCTTAGGCGATATTTCATTATCTATTTAGTGAAATGAGTTAAATGCGAAAAATCGTAAAAATTTGCCTTTTTTCACAATTTTTGAGGCCGCATAACTTCAGAAATATTCATCGCAGGTAAAATATTCTTATAGGTGAATTGTAGGGCTTAATTAAAATAAGCTTCAAAATGAGCTCTCACTCATTGAAATAACTTCAAAGCAAGCCGAGTTGTTACCAAAAAACGATTTTTTCGTTTCTTGTAACTCAAATTCTGAGCGTCAGATCCAATTTTGGTACAGGACTTTTTTGTTCGAAATATCACGGAGATTCATCTCCTACAATATCGTTACCCTCTTCTGGGACATCCTGTATATCAAGTGATACTCGTCATTTTAAATCTTTAATGGTATATGTATTTGTAGTACTCACAAGGGAAGTTATCGAAATATTAATCACGAATATAAACAAGTGTATTGTTCGAAGAGATTCACCAAATATAAGTTACTTCTAAAGTATTTCGTTTGACTAGGCTAAACAGATTCCGATATACGCAAATTTAATTAAATTGACCCTTTTTCTAGTGTTACTGTCATTCTGACTAATCACCAATCCATTTCAATTCGTCGAAAATGTACGGGAAGATTATAACGTTACTGATTATCAATACGGTTTTAGATTTAAAAGTGTTGTACCCAATATGGCGAACGACTTTTTAAAAAATTTATTTATTTAGATCTTCCTACTTTCTTTTAGCGTTACCCAGGCCTAACATCGTGGATGTAAAAAGTTATATGGACCCTTTTTTTGTTCAGTTGTTTTGATTTTTTTTTTTTGTATTTTTGCCAGTATTGCGGTCCTTCTGGGCACCCCGACCGTGTAGTTGTTAATGGTAATGATACATTACAAAGAAAAAGGGATTTTATTAGAGAAATCATATGAATATTCAATGCATGTCGTATTTTCATCACAATTCTGACAAAAAGGAATCTCAAATATGCTTTTATACAATGCATAGGAAACATTGGTTGATAGGCGGAAAACTGAAATTAATTAAATCAAACTTTGCATTTTCAATTTATTTTTACCTCTGTGTAAAAGAGCCTGATGAGCATAACTACATTTTTTTTGCGCGATGAAATTAACTGTACCACCATGTCGTTATGATTTTCGCCGCCAGGTACGGGTCCGACTTTTGCAACTCTACAATTCAAACCCGCGGCTTCTGTTACAGAAATTGATATTCGGGTGGTCATAAAAATACTATTGTAGAGGTGTAATACTTCGCATATTGAGCAGTAATACATATACAAACTTTAAAACTTTAATTGTTTATCTCATATTGCGATACCAGCTTCGTTTCTCCCGTATACATTTTAAAGGATATTTTGTTGTTTTATTTATTTTTGCTTTTCTCGACATATCATATTATTATATCCCATTTATTATACTGATTTGCACTGATGAAAATAAAATAAAAGGCATCCAATTTTAAAATCACAAATTCAAAAATCCGACATGTTGAATGTTTTAAAAAGCGCTATCTGCACTGTCCATTCATGCGGTAAATTCCCTTGTCAGTCTCATACATTTTGGTGCCACTCTTTTTAATTTTACTTCGACCCAGACCATAGGTCTGGCGAAGTATTGAATTTGGTCAGTTCCCGCCAAAAAATTACCCTATAGTTTTTCATCAAATGTCGACGTTTCAGGCCTTAAGGATCCCAAAGCAACAATAAAAAAAATTGGTGTCCGTTAGGTTGTACGTCCGTCCGTCCGTCCGTCCGTCCGTCCGTCCGTCCGTGGGCAAACTTTTGTATACGCGATATCTCGCGACTGGCAGGGCGAATTTAAAAAGTACAAACGGATTTGGGTTTCTCTTGGCCAAACTTAGATCTGATTAGTTTTTGGAGACAATGCATACTAGATTATGGGGAGGTTTAACAAAAAAACGCTCAAAAAACACGTTTTTTCCATTTTTTAATAAAAAATAAAAATCGTACAAAAAAGTGTTTCAAACAAAAAATATAGAACATCGAATTCTCTACAAAAAAGGTTATATTCATTTCTTCGTAAAATCAACGATAATGCCGTAAAAAACGGAAACCAAAGTATCCCACATATAAAAAAATTTAATTCCTGCAACCCGACCTGTCAAAAACTCGACTAAACCGCGTTTTTTTAAGCAACAAAATGCATATTTTTATGTTCTTTGAACATTCAAAACAATATTTACAGTACTATTGATCTTCCAGTGTTTATTATTTTGTAAAATCAAAGCAAAGTTTTAAAGCCATCCTGAACTGGTACTGAAAATGTCCCATTTGATTTAACCCGTCTATTCTTTGGGGTTTAGCGGATTTTTGTACAAACGTATGAAGACGAGGTTAATAATTAAATAAAATCAAAGGTTGAACTGCACGGTCATAAAGAGCAGAGTCTAACGATTCTAATGGTTGTATCATAATTAAATTTTCATAAAAGAATTCCAAAGTTACAATCGATCAAAGTGTGAAAAATGCTTAACCGTCCATTCATTGGCATATTCACCCTATTTAAGGAACAAGATATTGTTACAATATATGTATAGAAAATACTCGAACCTAACGATGCTAGAACTACCTTCTGCCGCCTTCTTTCCTGGCAGTGTTAAAATGGGAATATTCCCGGATGCATCAGCCTTTCGTCAGGGAACTGCAATACGAATTTAGCCAAAATTGTAGGCACCCGGGTCTAAGGCATCTAGTTTGGTAATTATATTCGTTGTATTTACTAAGCTCGTCATTTTCAATTTTTGAAAATGTTGAAAGTTACATGCCGCTCTTCAAAAATATTATGGGCATTTTTTTTAATTATCTTTTTCTGTCTCGATAATAAAGTTTACTTGATTAATAAAAAGTTTCCATTTATTTATTTGACGACATAGCTGGCCATATATATCGTCAGCATATCTGTACAAGAAATGTTCTTAAAAAATCAGTTTATGTAACAATCTATTGTATAAAATTTTATGTATTCGATAATCCAGGTGATCTAAGAGTTCAATTTAATTTTATGTATGCCATTCGATGCGTAAAATTCTATTTTACACACTTTTGACATTTTTCGGTCGCATTTTACGCACTCAAGTGACATAAAATATCGTATGAAACATGTGCGTAAATGTTTATTCTGGGAATGTGATTACGACCCTTGCCTTCGGCTCGGGCCGCAACCCTTCACATTCGAAGAATGAACTTTTAAGCACTAGTTACATAATATACTATTTTCTGTCCTTTTAAGTTCCTTCTATATTCAAGACAATATTTAGAATTGGTATTTATTTCTTTTTAAATATTTGTATAAAGCCTCCACTTCGATTAGTACTATAAACAAAGTCGAAGTGTATTATATTCAAGTTTAGCTTCCGATAATCACATTGGAATGCTTTTTATGGATAAATTTCCCAAAACCTTACATGCTTACGTAACTTGATGAGCTATTTCATAGCTGTTATTTCTGAAATACAAATCAGGCGGGAAAAATTTCAAACAAAAAAGATAGAAAATCAGATTCCCTTAAGCAAAGGTTTAATTTTTGTCTATAAAATGACCTTGTTGGTCATTTTCACTATACGATAATCATAATCAGCGCATCAAATTACATAAGTACACGGAGTTTTGAAAATATTGGAGATATGAGGTGTTCGGAAGTACACCTTTTTTCATTATCATGCCGTATCGATATGAAATTAACACTCGGGATAAATGAAGAAAATGATTAGGAAAAAAATATGATTATCTCAATGATAACGGAAATAACAAATACCTTTTTTGAACAAAAAAACACTGTACAAAGGGGAGACAGCAGAAATACTATTTTATGTGAAATATACGTGTATATTTCACATGTAATATTATTTAAGATAAATTCGAAATTTAAGAAAAAACAGTTTTTAACTAAAGGCGGGTAACTTCAATAACATGGTTTCTCAGCTGCATTATAATAGATCATCATAGTTAACGAATTATGACTCTCTTTTTAGTAAATACGCTAATCTTCATTAAAAAAGTACTATGTTTTTCATAGTCGTAGTAAGAAATCAAAAAGTTAAAAATCGCAGTTTCGAATGCGAAGGAAGGTATTTAGCGTCCAAACTTGGAAAGGAGTAATTTTTCAAAAGATCTATATGTTCGCGCCCCTCGACAAATGAGGGGAAGTTATTATCTCATGGATGGAATGGGTAATTAACTTCCTCTTAAACCATTTTGTTCTTTGGAAGATATCTCGCTTTCATCCTTTTATTCTTTTATTATCCATTTTTCTCTTCTTAATGTTTCTTTCCTTTCTTTGCAGTTTTTACGGTTTCGTTTTCATTTTAGGTTATTTTTATGTTAAAAAATTGATTAACTATACTAATTATAATAATCCATAAATACCTACTAATTAAATAATAGGTAGTGTTGTCATTATTGAGTACACTTAAATCAATAGTATCCCTGCGAAAAATTTTAAGTAGGATTCTCGTGAGAATCTCATGAGAAATTGAAACAAGTGCCTTATAGTTGTCATAAATATACATTATATACATCTATTAGACATACAAGTATCGTACGGAATATGTAAAGTTTTATTACATGAAAGAAAGTAATTTAATAGGTAGTTTTATGAGCATACAATCATGAATGTTTTGAGTTGAAATTTTATGGAAATTACATAAAAATCTCATCACAATCAGGTCAATTTTCATACAAATCGCAAATATAGTCGAATAGTGTTTCCGTAAAATATAGTGCGAGTACTATACGACATTTATATGAAATTTACAAGAATTGTTTCAAATTCTCATGTGATTCTCATGAGAATACTACCTAAAATTTTTCGCAGCGATAAGCTACATTATTTACCTTTTTTAGTCCTTTTTAGAATTTACTTTAATCCCAATAAAGTTGCAAGTAATAGAAACGCGCTTTTTAGTAATACGAAATAAATCACCTCTAACTATCATAAGGTCTTCTGAACTGACTAAGTGCATCTCAAATGTTACTAATCATCGTTTACTGTATCGACTGTACTAGAACTTTTGGAATTTCTGGAAAAAGAATGATGAACTGAAAGGTCCTTACAAAAGCTTTGTACCCAATTAATTGCGTTCTCGCCGTAGTCCAAAGAGAATTATATTTTAGTATTATTTTTTTACTTGTTTATAAAGCACTGACTCATAATGATTTCACAAAAATTACCATTTAATTTGCCTAAATAGCACCAGTGAGTAGAATGGGTGGTACAAATTTTATGGCAGAAATCAATTTCGATACTATCACTATGATACACTAGTTGCCATTTACTACTTTCTTTGAATCTATAATGATATTCGAAAATACGTTAGTTTCGTCATGGTACCGCGTATGTTAGTAGATGGTAAACTACAGTTCACGTGTGGTACACGTTAAAATATTATGTAGCAAATAAGATTTTTTTTTAATATTGCTTTTGAAATATTCACGTTTTAAAAAAAAAACTGACGATTAAACTGTTAGAAATGAATGAAATGAGCTTTTATTTCTTTTATTTCAAGGGTTTTCGAAATGCTATGAGGGTTTCAAAATGAAATATCAATACACAAAAACCGCCTTAGTTATTAGAGAATAGGGATGTGTTAAAAAATCGTAACTGGCGTAAACAAATTTATTTTGGGCTGAAATTTTAGTTGAAACGTTATCTTATAATATAGAACAAAGAAAACTCACGAACAAAATCTATGGCATCGATTTTTTACAACTGCCTTTTGAATGAATGTGTATCCTTCCATTTGGTCCATACACAGAGAGAAAGGAAATAGTTAACGGAACCTTTTTATAATAGTAAAATGCGTAAATCCAAAAAGTTGTTGCATTAACTATTTCTATGGTAAATGGTACAATAAAATTGTTCCATTTACTATTTTCCGATTGTTAACTGGTTCGTACATAACCTCAAACATCAACTCTAACCTTACATGTAATTAATTCTACTACTTACAGAGGTTAAAATTGATTCTACTATTTATTCGTGGTTACATTAACACTTTTTTTCTCTCTGTGTATACCCCTTACATTTGTTTCCGATACTTTTTCGCAATTTGCTGTAAATGAAATATTATGCGATATAAGCCATATTATATTGTGACTATATACTTGAGGATCAGTTTTACAATCAATCATAATAAAAGTGACGATTTTTTAAACAATGAGCATCTTCGATGTTCACTTTTTTCACCTGAGATTGCACATTTTGTACTTATCAGGGTTTGATTGCCTGATACAATCTGGTTCCCGCACATCATTGTATCATCCTCACAATTGCGTCCTCAATGGAAATTTTTGTAAAAATTTCCGAATACTCTAACTCATATTTTCAAATTTTTTATTTCAATTGTTGTCAACATATTAAATTATTTATGAAAAAGGCTAAAAATATGATAACATATTCGATAATAAATTGTAATGTTTTTATTTCTTTGCAACTTGTTTGAAAAGTTTTCGAGGAAATGAATGTATAATAAAAAATTATATTTTTCAATGATTTCTTAGAATTGTTGACTCATAGCATTCTTTAAAAAAGGCTCATAAGCTTATGATTGAAATTTTTGAATATATCTATTACTTTTTAATAAAATATTTCTCGTCATTAAAAAAAAAAACATAAATTAATTAGTCCCGTCCTGTAATGTTTATTTTGCAAGGAACTACTGCATTTACTTTGGAGAAATAGATATATTAGTTATTTAAATTATTATTACATTTAAAATGAAAAATTACTTTTTTAAATTTGCAGATAATTCCTAAGAGATGTTAGATGTCTGAATATTTTAACATAATTCGAGTATTATCGACATGATACCATATGAAGAGTATAAGAACGAGTATTCACACATTTCGAACTATTTTTAATTTTTGAAATATTTATCTATCCATAAAATGTTAAATTATGCAACTATACGAATATTAGTGATAAAACTATGTTTTTTTTTTTATTATTTTACGTCGACTTTTGTGAATCCACGTGGGACTAAATCGCGACGGGACCTACAGTTTATGAAGGTGGAATCCGAACCACCTGAGCTTTGGCGTTATTAGACACTTATAAACAAATATATAATAAAACTATGGTATTAATGCCTTATGACCCATAAAGACGCATTGATTGTCCCTAGGCTGGTATCAGATTAATATAAAATAAAAACGCCATTATTCAAATTGGAAAATTATTTTTATCGCTGCCACCATTGCCACAAATGAATTTTCTGTGAGTAAACAATTCTGCAAATCATTCTGAATCATGCAGCTTACGCATTATTATAAGGCATTAATGACATATTGTTATTTGTACAGTTACCAAATAAATCTTTATAACCATTAAGATTTTAATAACAAGAATGGTATATCATAAATAATGTTTCATATAAGAAATTAGAAATGTCACTGCTATCACAAGCTATATTTCGTATTAAAAATCTAGTCAATTATCGTTAGAAATCATTGTAATAATACATAGTACAATGTGAGAGCTTATTGTTTACAAAATCCTTATTTACTTTTTTATTTTATTTTAATGATGGGAATAAAAACAGTTGTTATTTAAATACTTTTTAAAGTGTTTTCTCCAGTCATTCGTATATACAATGACCTACATACGAATGCAGGTTACTTTGATGCTAAGTACAGTAATATACGGTTATAACTTTACTCTCTTGAATTGAAGCAAATTCTAAAGTCAATTGCCGGGTATCTAACAGCTGATCTCTTGTGTTCTGCGATTCATTGTCGGGAAAAGTTTTTGCTTGAGAAAAAAAATTCTCCTCGTTTCGAGTAACGTATACTAAGTTCTGGGAAATAATATTCTTTTCAAGGTTAAGAATGTTTTTGTCAAGGTATAGCGCAATGATTTTTGTAAAAAAATTAAGTTTTCATTTTGTTTTAAATGCATACTTTAGTTACATTGGATGTACAACTAAAGTAAGCATACATTTAAAGCCGAAATAAATACAGTTCAATGCTTTAGGGATAATCAATATAAAATAAAATACTAAATCAGAAGAGGAAACAACAAAAAAATGTACGGTCAAACTTTTTATGAGAAATATTTTAGTGTATATGCATACCAATATATTATTATCGCTATAGAATGTGAACTCTAGATGTCTTCAAGGTTTACCGTTAACCCACTTTTAAGATTAACTTTTCCAAGGACAATGCCAAATAATTGATAACAGCTGCCTTCATGTATTATTCATAATAAAGAATTAAAAAACAATGTTTAGAAATAATACGGAATAAATATTATGCTCTCATGGTGTGTAATGTAAATCGAACTTATTAAGGTCTTTTTTTTTAATGTAAACCTATTTTTTTTAACAATTTATGATAATGTCTAAACTTGCTTCAATGAAATATAAATGCATTACATCAAAATTTTTTTCAACATTTGCTTTTGGATTATTTTTCAGATTTTCGGAAAAAATTAACACCAAATTCGAGAGATTTTGTACTTTGTTAAAAGTATTCGGCGTTCTTTTTGGGATTGTAATTTATTACGATACATACGAAATAATACTTGCCTGAAAATAGCACCTTTAAAATTATTATTCTTACTAACACGATCACATCAATGTGTGGAATTTTGATACATTCAGGATAAATAAATTTGATTAATCGTATTATTTGTTAGTCTGAGTTTAAACAGTTTTATTTAAAAGCAGGCGCTACTGCAGCCGCAAGGACAGTAATTAATTGTTAATGAATTAATTTGGAATCTGGAATCTGAGTGTATTTATTAGCCTTACATGATAAGTTATTCGTTAATAAAAAAAATCCTTTAAAATATAGAACTCTTCGCCCTCAATGTCAAATTGCGGAAACTATTTTGCCGATATTTACTATTAAAGGACTCTTTGTTTATATTTTATTATCAATTATATATTAATAATTATTTTTCAGAAGAAAACCTGTATTACTAGGGGAGGCGGGGCTTGTACCGCTCACCCATATTTGTCAAGATTCATTAAGAAAAAAATGTACTATAAAATTTGTTACTAAAGAACTTTATACCAACAATTAATTTCAATAAAAAATTTTAATTGTTTATTACGAAAAGTAACGTAAAAAAATCGTTATGTTTTGTGACGTGAATAAAATTTCCCGCTAGTTCCCAGTGGAGAATATGTGAAAATATAAACTTGTGGTACTCTACTTATGATATGATACTTGTTAAACTAATACAAACAACCTTGATCATTAACTATTTATTGTTTGTAATATGGCTCGTTCTATGGGTAATATGGACCGAATAATTCCATTCATATTTGTATACTGCACGAGATGAAAATGTCTGCTACGAATGTTTCAAAGTCAATACGAATAGGTTTAATAACTTAAATTAAACGAACACAAATTAAATTTTAAACTCAATGGAATGTTAAGATATTGAGAAAGATACCAGGTAATGTATTTATTATTGACATTATATTAAAATAATTGCATTGATTTATTTGTATGCAAATTGTTACGTTACTTCATGCAATTCACTATGAAAATTAAGTATAATAAAATACTTAACGAAAATTTCTTCAGCTTTACAAACCAATGGGCGATACTAGAGAAGCCTGAGTGTTATCACCCACAAAAGCAGGAAATCTTGTTGGATCGTTGATATTTATTAATTCTACAATTCTATGTATTTGATGTCAATAAAAAGTCAGATCTTTTTGCATATCACTGTTGGTGCTTCAAAGAATAGATTTCGATCCTTGAATAAATCTGAAATTATTTGAGTGTTTGTAAACAGCGGAATTTTCCTTAGGTAAGAGGTACATACCCCGTCTTCCCTGTATACATTGGTATACTTTCAACGCGTCGCCCTATTAGTGACTTGTACTACTAGCACTCGCATAAGTGTTTCGATATGTTTTGTCGCAAATGATTATTGCTACTGAAAATAGTCATTTTATGTTTCAAATACGTAACGGGGTAAATCTAGACACTTTTATAATTTATTAGAAATTGTTTGTCTGCCATTTATCATAGTATGAAATTTATAAAAGACGCTTTAAAAAATTGCCATGTTAACACTGTCATATCCGTTTTTATCAGCGAAAAAATGAACAAAAGTAATTGGGTCTAAATAATGGGTGCGGGTCGAAAAACCGACAAATTAAAAAGCCGACAGGCAAAGTATCGACATTCAAAAAGCCAACAGGGAAAAAACCGACACTTCAAAATGCCGACAGTAGAAAACCCGAATTGTCATAATACCGACACATAAAAAAATAGACACATCGACAAGCGGGTAGCCAATTTTTGAAGTGTAATTTTTGTTTACTGTCGGCTTTTTGACATATCGGCTGTTTGCCTGTTGGTTTTTAAATATCGGTATTTTGACTGTCGGTTTTTTGATCTGTCGGCTTTTTGATTTGTCGGTTTTTCTACCTACACCCGAAATAATAAAATAAGTGAAATGCTCGCAAACCCGATATTTAAATCGTTTTATTAATATTTTTAATCATATTGGATTTTATTTCGCGATTCCTTCAATGTATCATCAACCAGATCCAATATAATAAAATATCAATAAATATAATTCTTATCTTCTTTTCCAAATTTTTCTCGTGTTATTTTTTATTAGGACCCAAAGACTTTCATTTATTTTTTCGCCAAGTTTGAATCGTTTATGTTGGTGTTAACCGGGAAAATTTATAAGATGAAGTTAAACGTTTTGTTCAGTTTTGGTCCGATTCTGCTTTCTTATGGAAATTATGTAAAACATAATAATTTCGTAATGAATTACATATGAAATATCACAATTTTCGGCGCAAATTTATTAAAATGTTGGGCTACTCCTTTTCTCTCTTTTTTACTGAACTAAATACTGATAGGACAACATTCAACATTTCATTTTATTTAATTAATGTTTTGCCTTACACAGTATTATTTCTACGTGTTAGAAATAGTTTTAAAAAAACTCAAAAAATATTCCCTCATATTCAACTTGTTCCTGTTAGTGTGCAATCTGATTAATTAGGGTAAAACTCCTATAATAAAATATTAATCCACCATTTTGAGTTCAGCTTATTAATCAGCGACCCCAAAAACCCAAGAGAACACAGTTTCATTTTGAGTCAATTTTTTCTATACGACATTTTTGTTAAATTGTTTCTAAAATATAATATTTGCTTAAATGCAATATTAAACACTTCCTTAACTCACACTTAAATTGAATTTATAAGTAAAACAGTCACAAATGCATTATTTTGTCTTTAAACAACTCAAATTTTTCAGTGACTTCCGGTGACGATTATAGTAGATACCGTGCCGGAAACGGTTTATTCGATCTGAGATTTTGAACGTTTAAAATCTGAGGTCATGAAGTTTGATTTCAATCAGCTAATTTTTTATTGATTATGTTCATCATTATATACTTCAGAAGTTTAATTTCGTTTAAGTGTTTTCCGTGCAAACAAAAATATATGCGTTTGAAAGAGTTCAAGACAAAATGTTGAAAACGAATTGACCTAATAATTTGCCGGAAACTGGGTATTGCAGCCGACAGCATGAACCAAAGGAGGAACGTAACCCAGGGCAGGTTTCCTAAGTAAATTCCAAAACTTGACTGCAAGAGGAAGGGGTGGACCATATTCGAACGTCATTCAAGGTCGTCCCAGTCATCCTCGTACGCAATATGTCGCTACCTCACGCACGCATCCGAGCATCTCGTCGCTCTCCAGCAAATGCATGCGACGAAACAAATGATAGGTATAATGTTGTACCTGAGACAGAAAAAAACTAATTACTTGAGAAAATCATAATAGGTATATGCGCGCAAGGGCTGCAGGGCTAACGACCGCTTCCTCCGCGCCGCCATTAATGCAGCTGCACCTGTTGTAAACGCGCGAGGTTCGACTATGCCCTGCACGCGAGCCACATATGCCGATGGCGTAAAACAGAAAACTTCCCAAGGCAACTGTTACCTTGTCTGCTACGCCAATAATAAGCTCCAAAGACAAAAACTTCTCGCACATTCGCAAGCGTGACTGCACGGATGATCTACAGATCGAGCGATTCGTCTGGGATTTAATCGGGTTGAGTTAACCTCCGAGCCTTATTCTTTATTTCACTCCACGAGTGCGGGTCGAAAAACGGACAAATCAAAAAGCCAACAGGTCAAAAAACCGACAGTCAAAAAACCGACAATCGAAAAGCCGACAGTCGAAAAACCGACAGTTCAAAGAATGACTGTCTTCCTGACTATGTGTCTATTTTTTTATGTGTCGGCTTTTTGACTGTCGGTTTTTTGACTGTCGGCTTTATGACTGTCGGTTTTCTGACCTGTCGGCTTTTCGATTTGTCGGTTTTCGACCCGCACTCCACTCCGCGCCCCTTTAACCACTACGGTAAATGTTGCGAAGATCAAATTTTAATTGTTTATGAAATTTACCGCAATTGATAAGTTATCATCTGCTATCATCCTGAGCGAGAAATATATTTTTTTCTGCAATAATGCATTTTTCATATTGGGAGGGCAACAAACATGTGCACATACGGAGAGTAGATTCTCGTTAATTACAATCTGTATGTCGGTTGAATTGAGTTATAAAACATAATGAAGGAACGGACGAACAGACGCGTCACATCATTCGGGAATTAGGTTAGCTGCCATCGTGCACGGCTGACCGTCCTTCGGGCAACGACGGCGGACCACGGTCAGCGTGTTTTGCTGGCGCTTAAACGCCGGAAAATTGGATGGCCCATAATTCCGAATCTGGTTTTCTTTGTTTCTAAGCGGGAACTGGCGACCGAAGCAAATATGCATAAGCGCTCAAAATTGCAATCTCGTTCAGAACTTTGTGAACGGAATCGTCGGTCACGTGCATTCGCGCGGGTGGACAATCACGAGATGCGGGTCAACTCTGATTGTAAAACTGCCTTGGCCGTTTGATTGTCGTGAGCTTCCGTTGTGATGCTCGGGGAATTTTATTAAGGTTCGTGGAATATCATATTTGCTCATTTGTGCTTTACCTTCATTGCCTGTTATTAAAATGACGTCGACTAAGAAGTCTTTACGCATACGTCATACAGGTAGTCCGAGCATGTTGCAAATTTTTACTAGAATATTTAGGAGAATATTTAAAATTCGATGTATCAAATTTATTTAATTTTTATATCTACACTGTTTTTTGAAATAAACAGATTTACCAGGAAGGTAATTGGTTTATACGGATATGATTTCTAACATATTCAGATTTCGCATGTAGAAGGTAGCAGAAATTAGCAGTTAGTAAAACTAGACGTATTTTGCGTTGGTCCTCAGAAATCGGTAGCCCTCATCATCCTATAAGCAACCAAAAATTATCAATCGATGACAGGGATCTTTAGCAACAGACACATAAGGCCAGGCCGAACTAATTCATTTGGGCGCCTCGTCTAGTAAATGTATATGCTTAGACCCTAGAAAAGGTCTGATCACCAATCGGCCCAAATTATCTACACAATCTTCATTCAGATGGGCCATCCGTTCACGAGAGCTGCGATCTTTCAATGAATACTCGTGTAGTTTCTTCCAATTATTCGCTTTCCAGCCCCAGTTCCCCTCAGCGAATTTCGACCGCTTGAAAGGACACGAGCAAAAACGACTGGCAAAATGGCGGATTATCGAAAATGTACAAAAAGTGGTCGGTGGCTCATTAGAATTTTGTGTAGATAATTGAGCCTTCCTTTATTGTAAATGAAAACGCCAAACCGCGAATCGTCCGTTCTCCGACCGGTTCCTCATTTCGCATGCTAACACCTCACTTTTTGCTTCCTTCCGGCAATTTTATCCTGGAACTCTGCGAGGGGCTCAGATGGTGTCGGCCCAAAATAGCGGTGGGGTCCGCGTTCGCGATCTAGTACCCAAATCTCGAAGCATCACGCGTTAGCCATCGAAAAACGATTCGAACCCTCTTTGAGGCTTTTTTAACGGAGCACTTTTTTCTTCGGGACTCGGAGCTCGCACGCGATCAGAGTAATTTTCAATAAGTGCGCCGGAAAGGTGGAGGCTGCCGTTTCTAGGGACACCATCTAGAGTCGACTATGGCGTGAAATTGATTTAGATAGTGTTTAGACCCTGTAATTAGGTCACCTTGCCGTCGCATTGCGATTCTTTTTCTATTAATGTCACTTTTGTTAATATCATGAAAGTTCTTAAGAACTGTTTACTACCCAGATATCGGGCAAACCATCACATTACTTGAAAGTATTGACTCTTAAAAGTAACTTAAATATATTTTTAGATATTCTTATAATATATTTGACAGAAGCATAGAAAGTTTTGACGATATTGACGAATGATTGATTAAGCAACATAGGAAGAATCGATGTTTACCCCAGAATAGTTTTCCTGATTTTGTACGACAGTTTCATGCTAACCCATTCTAAAGGAACTGCATGCCCCTGCATCGTCAAAATGTAAATTATACAGGTAGGAATTCCTCGAGAGACACATTTTGTATGAAAAGTACGATAATGAGCTGAGTAACTAAGATACTCCCGTTAGATGATTTCCTCTTCGGGGTTATCCTCAGGAAGTCTCGAGGTCATTGCGTGCGGTATATGTTGGAGACTATCGCGGATTGCCATGAACTTTCGCATTGTCGAGCTGATGCGACAATGGAAATTCGAGCTAAAATACGTAGATCACGAAGCAGTCACCTATTCAGGGTCACCGTTATCCGTCAATCAGACAGTTTCTGTTGTAAATTCAAACATGGAACGTGTGCTCCACTTAATTAATACGACGAAGAATAGCAACATAGAGAAATTTAATAAACGATGGAAACTATTCAGATTTCATTATTTTACTGAATTTAGAAACATGTATAATTTACAGCGCATGTTTTATTTGCATAATTTTTATTTTTCTCCAAAATGGCTGGCTTAGTACACGTACATAATACTACTTTAACTATTCGGAGTCATTACTATAACTACATGGATAACATACTATAAGTCATATGGAATACTACTGCTAATCGATGGAAATGCAAAGGTGAAAAAGTTTTAAACAGATATAGGTCCAAAAACGTATTGAATATAGTTGTACAAAATATTTTATTAGTGTAAATATGCAGAGAAAATTAAAAAATAACTTTTTTATAAAAAAAAGTTCTGATGCCTAAATAGGTATGATTTTTAACTTAGATTTTATTAAAATAAGTAACTAATGAAAACTTTTACGAAGAAAATGAACGACTGCTTATGTTTTATATTATTTTATATTTTATTCAAAATTCTGAAATTAAATTTCTGAATTATAGATATTGTTATAAAATGCTAATTTTATTAAACATTTCAAATTGTACTTAAGACCGATCTTATTATTTGACTATTTGTATTAAATAAATATTCCACGATAAAGAATAACCCACCTAGAATGTTGTTTTCAATGCTTGGCCCTGCTACTGGTTTGATTTTCTGCATTCGTGACATAATCTTCAGCATTCCATGAGCCAACCATGAAATATAAGTTTTTGATCCTCCGACCGTATAACTCGATTTCTCGACTTAGGGCGAAACCTTCGGCCGCGAATTATCGAGTCCTACGACAATCGGATCAAAAAATTAATTATTGGTCACGGGCGAAATATCGATCTCCGACGAATGTGATTGTACCTCTCGCTTCGCTCGGGCGACAAACTTCACAATCGTCCATGGTCGATAATTGCCCCCTTGACACATAATGTGATATTACTTATTTATACAAGAGTGAGCCAGTGGTAAAATATTGGAAGCAGATTATAAACTAATTACAGCTATTTTGCACAATAAAATTAGGTGATCTGATATTTAAAGCCCTTTTCGATAACTAAGACAAAAAATGGATGACATTGAAAACGTTTTAAAGTACGATACTCTTCTTTATAATATATGAAGGGTGACGTCAGAAAGCATACCTACAAAATTAAAAAAACGTCATGAGGGTTTTTCCAATTCCAATATGCAATGGAAGACTTGACGAGCATGTCTGATGGGCAGGACCTCATAAAACGCCGGGTAAGGGGTATCTTAATGGTTTACCCATGTGCGAAATGCCGATGCTGACCATACGGCCCAGTACTGGCCCAGCGTTGGCAGCCGACTTTCGGCTGCCGATGCTGGCCCAACGTCGGCAACTTCACTGTGCCAGAATCGGGCCAGCATTGGTAGCCGATACTGGCTATAACAAATTGCCAAACTTCGGCTGAAAACTGGCCAACGCATCGGGCCAGGCCTCATAGGTATTTCTCCCGATCTTCGTCCCAGCGTCGGCCCAATATTGGGCCCGAGTATCGGACCAAGTCTGGCAAAGTGATAGTGCCAAATCACGGCCCAGCGATGGAAGCATTTAGGACCGAACATCGGACCAATTCTAGCAAATTTATTTCATACAAGGTACTGCCGATCGTTGGCCCAGAGTTGGTCCAAAACCGACCCGAGCATCGGACCAACCCCGTCGAATTAATAGTGCCAAATCTCGGCCCAACGTCGGCAACTTCACTGTGCCAGTATAGGGCTAGCATTGGTAGCCGATACTGGCTATAACAAATTGCCAAACTTCGGCTGAAAACTGGCCAATGCATCGGGCCAGGCCTGGCAAATTGATCTCATAGTCATTTCTACCGATCGTCGTCCCAGCGTCGGCCCAATATTGGGCCCGAGTATCTGACCAAGTCTGGCAAAGTGATAGTGCCAAATCTCGGCCCAGCGATGGAAACATTCGGGACCGAACATCGGTCTAAGACTAGCAAATTTATTTCAAACAGAATATTGCCGATCGAATATCGACCGTATCGAAAACGATGCAAGATAGAGCAAAAATTTACTAAACCTTTTTGGTAGAGGAGGAAATTTCCTACAAAAAAGTCCGGGAGAGCTCTAGTCTAAAAAGTATAACTTAGGTGGGAGCAAGCCTCGAAGAATGCATCGTAGTTTTGCTGTCTCATCCGTGAGCGTTTTCACAGTCTGAGACTGTGACTTTCTTAGATTGATATCTCGCGGCACAAGGTGCAGAAGCAGCCCCGAAATCTTAGTACAGTGGCGAAGGATTCCCTACAGTTACATACTTGCACAGTTCTCTCCGTGTACGAGCCCTCCGATCTCTGGAAACTCGGCCCATAGCCAGCGGTGACATTCGAATCCCCAGGGAAATCCAGCAGTTAAGTTCCGGCCGTAGCCGCCAGGAGCGCGTCGCCGAACCGCATATGAAGTAGCGCCCGCGTTCCTTGAAGTGTGGGCACCAACGCGGCAACTCCGGCCGGAGGGCGATCTCACCATTTTTACCTTTTTTGGTGTCGGGGGAACTTTCCCTCCGACTAAGAACTAACTCGTCGTGATAAACGACGAATTAGAAATTAATATTTTTATTTACAGGAATACGATGGAACTAGTACGACGTTTTACGAACTTACTAATCCAACTCGTTGGAGTTCCAAATTTGGCCCCACCCAGGGGCTTACAACGTCAAACAACTCGTCAATAAGGAGGGATATATGCATATACCCATCGATGTATATACATCTTCCAGGTTTCTTCCAATAACAATAAATTCGTTTCAACCTTTGTTTTTCTTTTTTTATCTTGCTGCTGCTGCGACGTTGCAAAGACAATAATGCCTGTAAAACTTAGCTGCAACAGGCTCTGTGCCATCGCCGACAATCAACGCCGCGCCAATATTGGCTTTGATGCCGGGCCAGTGCTGGCTGTCGATGCTGTGACAGTGCTGGCAGCCACTAATGGTCCAATACCGGTTGCCGAGTCTAGGCCGTAGTGTCGCACCAAGACTCATGCCAGTGTTGGCCCAATGTCGCAGCCGAGCCTCGGCACCGCCGTTGCCAGGGCTGGGCTGTTACGAATTTCGCACATGGGTAATTGGTAATCAATATTCAAAACCCAATTATTCCAGTAAAATGAAGCCTTGACCAAAAAATTGCAACAGTGCCAATTCTTTCCGGATTCATTCTCAAAACGATTTTCTCGAACACGAGAAATACAAGGCGAAATCGAAAAAAATTACAAGAGTACAAAATTGTTAGTTGAACAAAAATATATTTAAACAGTCACTTGTCGATTTTATTGTTTATAACAATTCGTTCACAAAATTTGTTTGTATTATTGATTTTTGGCATATTTGATATCGTCAATCATTTCTACTGAAAAAATGACACCCCATGTGCGAAATTCGTAACGGCCCAGCCCTGGTCCAGTCCTGGCAACGGCGGTGCCGAGGCTCGGCTGCGACATTGGGCCAACACTGGCATGAGTCTTGGTGCGACACTACGGCCTAGACTCGGCAACCGGTCTTGGTCCAGTAATGGCTGCCAGCACTGTCACGGCATCGACAGACAGCACTGGCCCGGCATCGGCAGCCGGTATTGGCGCGGCGTTGATCGTCGGCGATGGCACAGAGTCTGTTACGACACTACGGCCTAGACTCGGCAACCGGTATTGGACCATTAGTGGCTGCCAGCCAGCACTGTCACAGCATCGACAGCCAGTACTGGCCCGGCATCAAAGCCAGTATTGGCGCGGCGTTGATCGTCGGCGATGGCACAGAGCCTATTGCTGCTAAATTTTACAGGCATTATTGTCTTTGCAACGTCGCAGCAGCAGCACGATAAAAAAAGAAAAACAAAGGTTGAAACGAATTTATTGTTATTGGAAGAAACCTGGAAGATGTATATACATCGATGGGTATATAAATATATCCCTCCTTTTTTGACGAGTCTTTTGATGTTGTAAGCCCCTGGGCGGAGCCAAATTTGGAACTCCAACGAGTTGGATTAGTCAGTTCGTAAAACGTCGTACTAGTTCCATCGTATTCCTGTAAATAAAAATATTTATTTCTAATTCGTCGTTTATCACGACGAGTTAGTTCTTAGTCGGAGGAAAAGTCCCCCCGACACCAAAAAAGGTAAAAGTGGCGAGATCGCCCTCCGGCCAGAGTTACCTCGTCGGTGCCCACACTTCAAGGAACGCGGGCGCTACTTCATATGCGGTTCGGCGACGCGTTCCTAGCGGCTACGGCCGGAACTTAACTGCTGGGTTTCCCTGGGGATTCGAACGTCACCGCTGGCTATGGACCGAGTCTCCAGAGATCGGAGGGCTCGTACACGGAGAGAACTGTGCCAGTATGTAACTGTAGGGAATCCTTCGCCACTCTACTAAGATTTCGGGGCTGCTTCTGCACCTTATGCCGCGAGATATCAATCTAAGAAAGTCACAGTCTCAGACTGTGAAAACGCTCACGGATGAGACAGCAAACCTACGACGCTTTCTTCGAGGCTTGCTCCCGCCTAAGTTATACTTTTTAGACTAGAGCTCTCCGGGACTTTTTTGTAGGAAATTTCCTCCTCGACCAAAAAGGTTTAGTAAATTTTTGCTCTATCTTGCATCGTTTTCGATACGGTCGATATTCGATCGGCAATATTCTGTTTGAAATAAATTTGCTAGTCTTAGACCGATGTTCGGTCCCGAATGTTTCCATCGCTGGGCCGAGATTTGGCACTATCACTTTGCCAGACATGGTCCGATACTCGGGCCCAATATTGGGCCGACGCTGGGACGGCGATCGGGAGAAATGCCTATGAGATCAATTTGCCAGGCCTGGCCCGATGCATTGGCCAGTTTTCAACTGAAGTTTGGCAATTTGTTATAGCCAGTATTGGCTACCAATGCTGGCCCTATACTGGCACAGTGAAGTTGCCAACGTTGGGCCAGCATCGGTAGCCGAAAGTTGGCTGTCAATGCTGGGCCGAGATTTGGCACTATTAATTCGACGGGGTTGGTCCGATGCTCGGGTCGGTTTTGGACCAACTGTGGGCCAACGATCGGCAGTACCTTGTATGAAATAAATTTGCTAGAATTGGTCCGATGTTCGGTCCTAAATGCTTCCATCGCTGGGCCGTGATTTGGCACTATCACTTTGCCAGACTTGGTCCGATACTCGGGCCCAATATTGGGCCGACGCTGGGACGACGATCGGGAGAAATACCTATGAGATCAATTTGCCAGGCCTGGCCCGATGCGTTGGCCAGTTTTCAGCCGAAGTTTGGCAATTTGTTATAGCCAGTATCGGCTACCAATGCTGGCCCGATTCTGGCACAGTGAAGTTGCCGACGTTGGGCCAGCATCGGCAGCCGAAAGTCGGCTGCCAACGCTGGGCCAATACTGGGCCGTATGGTCAGCATCGGCATTTCGCACATGGGACACTAATGATGTAATTAGATATATCAGTATTATTGTGCAAAATTGGTATTTTTTACCTACAGGCACTACGTGGTAAATGAGGTTGGGTTGGTTCAGAGGGAATCGTTCTACCCTGAGAAAATTGACAGTTCGAGGGTTGTCCGCATGATGGCGTATTGCGTGATTCGTAAAAAAAAGCGCTTGAAGTATAAGAATTTCCATACACAAAAACCGCATTCTGTGTGGTTTTTATGTACCGCATGCGTTGTTTATGATTAGCGACAGTTTATAGAAACAGTAGATAAGGGTTTATTATAGAGTTTGAGAGGTTTAAATACAGATTCGCTATTTTAATAAAATTTGCTTTTACCGACGCTGTATTTGCCATCAAATATGCATATTTCAGGGGAATATATAATGAATTACTAATTTAGAGCGCTTTTACCTATGTTTTACGAATGTACACCAAGTTCCAAAGATTCAAAATTGAATAAGAATTCTCTAGAATAAATTTCGTACGTATCATTAACAGTGATAATATGAACTGTTTTGCTGCTACGAACAGTTATGTACTCGTTGAGAAAATACTTTGGGATCTATCTAGTTCCAAAATCATTCCAGTTTCTGGCAGAAAAACAACATTTCAATTATTATGTTCCAGAGAAACAGCGGAATTAGTGAGCAAAATGAATATATAACGTTTTATGTTACATTTTTATTTGATACCATTTCGAAATTTATGTGAAATAGAAAATTGAATCTTCGGAACGCGACTAATTTATTACAGATGTATACGGTTTGTAGGATTTTTATCAGTGTACAAGTTTGCGTTACATATAGTTTTCGGTACTTCGATTGTGCCCTTTTATTTCGCAAATCCGTGGTATAAAGTACAGGTTAAAAAATGCAAGAACAAAACGATTTTTGCGTTCAATTCGGAAAAAAGAAACTTGGCACGCGCATCATAGACAATTTCGATTTATTTCAATGTATAGTTTATTCCGTTAATCGGAAATAAGTGTATAAATACTAAGCGAATTTAGATAAATTTTGTGTAGCATGATATTGAATAATATTGTCCAATATTAGATTTGATGTGGTGTATATTATGGTATTTCATATATCATCTTCACACTTCTTCATTTAAAATATCGTGTTGGATAAATATCTTGATTTAATAACTAAATAAGGAAAAAAAATTGATTATTAAAAATCATTATTTCTTAAAAACCATTTTCTAAAACCATCTTATTTTTACTCTACTACTGAATTATACGAGGTTGGTAATATATAACTCAGGAGTTTGATATTGAGTGATTTTTAATTTTGTTTCATAGAAAGTTTGCTTGACATTTTCTTCATGCTAACGACTAATTCTCGAAACATTGTGGAATTTAAATTAATTTATTAGTAATTTATGCGCTTGGTATTTTTGTAGTTTTTAAATTTGACTGGCTTTACAAATTCTACGTTTATTATCCTATGATTCATTATGTGATGTGTAATTGTTTTAAACTTTGTGAGCGTGGGTTGTCAAGAACACATGTTAACCCGAAATTTAGTTAACAGGTTCACCGCTAGAGAGAATTTCATATTTAATATTAGATAAAATTTTAAAAATGTAGTAAAGTTTATTGGTTTACTATGAACTTGTTATAAATCAGATAAAAATGTTATGACATGTGTTAAAACTTAATAAAAAATAATGTTTATTAGATATAAATTATTACTCAATAAAATTATTTTTAACTTACACAAATGCTAAATTTACAAGCAAAATGTTCTTAGATATTCAGAAGTGTGTAATATCAATATTTTTGTCCCGGTGGGTTTAAGTTTATAACGAAATTTGTGAAATTGTATTGAATTGTGATCAAACCTTGAACTATACCTAAAAAAGTTTACTTTTTAGTTAATTCATTCACCACCATGTTATTAGATTTATAATTGTATCCACTTTGATGGAAATAAAATTTTATTCCAAGAGTTTAATGTGACGCAATTTAAGTTAAACTTATTGAGCTTCTATTATTGTCCCGTAAAACCTTCTAATGACATTATTTATAGCAAGGTAAGGTATTAATATTTACAATACAATGTATATACATGCACTATACAAGTACTGGGTATTTTAACTGGGGGAAATTGATGGATAACTTTAAATACGTAGACATAATCTGTGACTTGTATAGTTCTGATATAGGTGTGTAATAGTAGCTTGCGATACAAGTGAGTTAAAGTTTTTTTCCACGTATCTGAGGGTGCGGTCCTAGTAAAAGACGAGGTTTGCATTCATATTCGCACAAAAAACATTTTCGCACATGCGCCGAACAATGTTTGTATACAAGTGTGATTAAAAAGCATTTAAAAAAGTCGTGCTTTACGCACACGGCGTCAAAAAAGTAAATTTCTCCAATACCTGCTCTTTAGTTGCCAATGTAAGTAACCTTTGGTACACATTACAATAAAAACATTGTAATTTATATAATAATTTAAACTTGGGCTTTATAAGAGTTGGTAGAAAGCCACGTAGATAGAAAACAAGCGTTTCATCTTATATTTTGCGCAACATATAATAAAAAGTTATAGGACAGATTAAAGGTAAAAGCACACGTAAAAGGCTAATTTGTTCAGAATAATGGCATTTCAGAATTCACGTGGGTATAGTACTAATTTTGAATAGGGGAAGAAATAATCGGAAAAAGGGTGTATTGGACGTTTGAGGATGAGGTCCTCCTCAATATACAATATATAATTAGTTATAATTGAAATTTAATCATTTATGCAGCTACATTTGAGGTTTGGAAAGTAATATGTGATCATATATATAGGTCAAATCTTGTTTCTCCCTCGTTATTTGTTGCCTTCATTCACATTCGTATGTCACGGACTTTGGTATGTAATGCATTCCTGGAGTGTATTACTAATATTCTTCCGCCGAACATAGAAAAAGCATAGGATATACAGCGATATTGTATGAGGTAGACGTTATTTTTTTTATTTACATAAAATAGAATATGTATATTTTTTCTGATATTTACATTATTTTTATTATTATATTATATGCTTGTAATGGTAAAACATGACCACAAATAAAATATATGAAAGTTTTATTTGACCTGACCTAGTATATATTACACTTAGAGCCGATGAAAACGAATTTGAACTCTAATTTGCTCCATCATGACAGCATTTTTTCTAAACTCAAAAATATAGCGGATTTTACATGTAATAGGAAACGAATGAAAAAATAGGGGGTTACCCGGTAAAAATTGCAACAAGCCTATTTTTCCGTGATAATTACTAAAAAAATAAATTAAAAAACATATCCAAAATCGACGAAAATCGGAGTGGGGGAAAGCTGGTTTTTTTACAAAATAGTTCTAATTTTATTTATAAATGGATGTAACTTTTTAATGACGCATTATAGCGCAAATTATATCAAATAACAGTTGTAGGAAATGCAAAAATCTATAAAAAAGGTAAGTACGATATTTTCTCTCTCTGTCGCCATTTTTGAGATAATGGCTTGGAAAGTTGCAACTTATTAAAATGTTGGTCAAAACGAGTGTTATTCTGTTTTTTGTAAGGTATATATAATTTTCAACATATTTTGCCGCTAAAAATGCTAATGCTCACAACATCCCGTTTATAGGTCATATTTCCAAAAAAGTGAGGTTATGTCGAACAAATAGACATTTGATATGACACAATTTCGCAGCAGTCTAGTCACATAATCGGTAGAAATTGATAGCATATTTCAATTGACTGCAATGATGTTAGGCCCATGTATCATAACCTTTTAATTGCTAACTTTTACAACTGAAAACTGTAAGTTCAAAAGGAACGTACTCCTTTTTTTTCTTTGGTACTTATAGTTGTTATTTTTTTAACAATAATAATTACGGCTAAAAGACCATTCTGTATAGACCTGTCCTCGTATTTTTTCTATAAGTATCTTCGAAGCTTCAGTTATTCACCGGTAGTTGCGTAAATCCTCTATTTAATATGCATTTCTGTATTATAAAAGCGTGCGGTCAAGAGTAGGGCTTGGAATATAAAATTTATCTTAAAAATCAAATTAGATTAACGATTATATATACGTTACAAATAAACAGAATAATAAGGCTTGTTCTGGGGGTTTTGACCAATATTTTAATAAGTTGCAACTTTCCAAGCCATTATCTCAAAAATGGCGATAGAGAGAGAAAATATCGTACTTACCTTTTTTATAGATTTTTGCATTTCCTACAACTCTTGTTTGATATAATTTGCGTTCTAATGCTTCATTAAAAAGTTACATCCACTTTTAAATAAAATTAGGCCTATTTTATAAAAAAACAGCTTTCCCCCACTCCGATTTTCGGCGATTTGGATATGTTTTTAACACATTTTTTAGTAATTACCACGTAAAAATTGGTCCTGTTGCAATTTGTTCCGGGTCAAACCCTTCGTTGCCTGGATTATAAGACAACATTTTATAAATATTGTCGGCTTAACCTTAATTTTGGTATCTACAGATTTGTAAGGTAGCTGATTCTGAATTTGAAAATACAAAATGACGGAACTAATGTGGAGATTTTAAATTAGATAGTCAAGATGTCTTTTATTTTGTAGCTATCTACTTAAGGCCATACCCAGAAACAACAACATGGGCACATCAAGTTTCTGTTTCGTTTCATGTATTTAATGTTTCATTCAGTATCCAATTAATTCTTAAAACAAATTCAAAAATTTTTAAATAAACATTTTATATGTCTTGACCTTGGAGTGATAGCAAGTTTTGTTAGTGATGAATACTCTCTGCAATGCTTTATAGTCTTATATAGGATTATATAGTCTTTTATTCTAAAGCCGGCTTTTGATTCGCAATCGGCGATCTCAAAAACCCTTATATACCAGAATGAAGGTATATTTGATAATGTTGATTGTCACGCCAGATCCTCCTTATTTTTGAGGTTACGAAAACATTCTGGCTTCAGATTGATGTTCGCAGCGATTCTAAAAATATATAATACACTAGATCTGGTCAAATAAACTTTCATCGATTTTCATGTGGTCCTGTGGAATTTGATAACATCTTAAGAAAGTCCTAAGAAATAGGGACCACTTAGTTGTTCCTCAGAAATTGATGATGATCATTATTGTTTTCAAAGGGAAGCTGAATTCTGTTCGTTAAACGTTGACAGTTCCACATATTAAGTATTTAAGAACAATGATTTCAAGTCATCATATGGACGCCGAGCCACAAGTGTGTTGATCGAAAGCACCATGAATCTGGTCGCAAAGTCCCGGACGACCCTTGTTTTCGTTTGCAAAAGAGACTGCATCATATCGCGAGCAGCGTAGCCAGGGCCCGGGATGTCGTTGGGACAAAGCCGCCGTCCCGTTCCCACAAGATCGTCTTCCGTGCAATAACAAAAATTGGGGTTCGGGGTTGTAACATATGTGTAACGCAAGGGGCGTATCCTTTCCGTGGCTCTGCGGTGCACGTCCGCTCGTCCGCGTCCGTTCGTTTGCGAGAACATCCATATGCGGCAAAAAGTACATCCAGGGAGTTGTTGAGATAATTACCACATCCTTGGATGCCGATACCACCCCAATCCACGAAATTCGCTGACATCAATGTCCGGGACCGAACGGCGAGAGTCAGACTTGAATCCATTCAGATTCTCCATCAGAACCAAAATTTCCAATCCCAGTTGGGTTCAAAAATGAATATCTAGTGAGATGTTTATTTATGCCAATTTTCACATCTTATGACGCAAATGACTTATAAAATAAACGTCTGAGATTAAACCCCTTGATTTGATTACTTGAAATATTTCGAATTAGAACTAATTAAAAAAGGCTCAACGACTGTTTTTTTGAGCACTTATTAAAAATGTCGCAACAATAACTTCCGATAATAAAATATTTGTCGGGACGTATGCAGGTCATTTTTAATACCTGTAACAACATGTATTTATACGTGAGCATGCATGTGAATGCATTACCCGAACTGATCACAGCTTCCGTCACGCGACCTGCGGCTTACGAAGGTCCCTTCCTCGAATTCGGGACGTGCTTTCGCACGTTATACTTTTTCTTCGCGGGATGTATAGGTAAGCGAACGGTCCCAGAACTCGAGGATGCGGCAGATTTTTTTTCTTTCCGAAAACGGCGTATCCGGAAAAATTACACCCTTCGAGCAAACGCATTTGCGTGATTGACATTTATTTTAAGATTTTCTTTCCTTTTTGCTATAAGTAAATTGGGGTGGGACGTCGTTGAGTTTATTTCGAGCGAAGCGGAAATGTTGTTTTTTAAGGGTGAGGATCATTCACGGCTGCGTCTCGTCTTATGTCGAAATATATTCGGATTATATCTCGATGTATTCTCACTAAATGCATAAGCTATACTTGCATACACACTGAAACGTAGCATGGATGCATAAGTACATGTATAGAGAATAATGAGGTAATTGACATTCTCTAATTTTACTTGGTCACCTTGACAAAAAAAATTACTCTATAGTTTTTTTTTTCAATGTCGACGTTTCAGGCCCAAAAGAACTCAAAAATGCAATAAAATAATGGTTTCGCCATCTTATACGTAAGTACGTCCCATTTCTTTGTTTCGCGATATCTCACGAACGGTAAGACCGATTTTAAAGATCAACCTCTTTTGGAGTTTGGCATGGCCTAACTGAGATCTGATTAGTTTTTGTATTCGATTCATGCTAGATTATAAGAGATCTATAGAAAAAGTGTATTTATTTTCAAAAATACAATTCATACAAAAAATTGCTACCAATATAAAAGAGAGACCATCAAATTCTCTATACTAAAGGTTATACACACTTTCTTCGTAAAATCAACGGTTATGTTTATAGCAATCTTAGAAAATGTAGATGGTAGATTGAGTATGTGGAATATTTTTATTTTCGCTGTAATCGAAGATACATGAATGCACAATGATACGTTCGAACATAGTTGTACTTTGTGATATACCTAAATCAAGTATGAAGAATGTACTCAATCGGAGCTTTGTTAGAAAGGCTGCCCAGTATTAAATAGTTCATGCAATGAATCAGTTCATCAGTAGTGGAGGTAATGAATGAACTTCCTCATATGATAGCGACTCAAATTTCGAGTCTATTCTTTATTTACTTAGTCAAGTAAATAAAAAGGAGGCTTGATCTATACGTTACTAATGACTCAAGAAAATATTGACTGTCTAACTTACGAACATAATAATATACAGGTAGTCATTTTCAGTTATAGCGTTTTTTAGAGTTCAGTTATATTTCGCCACTTGTACGTGCATGGCAATGTTATTATTTGGCAACAGTTAGTTTGCTATAATTTAATTTCTCCAGATATTTTTTAACAGCCGTATTACTCCTGATTAATAACTATTACCACTTTATAAATGCTAGTAAATTAATTTTAAAAAGTATGACTTTCCGAGGACCCTTATTTGTGGGCCTTATAAGATCTATTCTAATATTTTTTAATACAAAGAACATTTTCAGTTCATGAAAAATTCGGCGATCATGATTAGGCAAATGTGGCCTGTCCCTAACAGCGTTCTCCCAGGGTTCTTAAATTGTTCGACAAACTGAAAATGCTCTACAAAGCAATTTTGTAATTAATTGTAACGGTGCTTAATTTTGATATAGTTTTATTTGCAACACAACGTCTTCTATTTTATACACATTTATCAATAAACTGCGAATAAAAATAGCAAAGAGCAGATTATTTATTGGGTTTTGTTCTGATTGTATTTACGAATAATATTGCTACATCTCTAAACTTTACAATCATTTGAACGGTTATAAATATGAATACATAACACGTTGTAAAAGCATCACTCGTAAAAACGATTCTTAATACTTTTGATTTTTTCCAAAAAATGTTTACCTCCATGCAATATAATGGTGACGAAAGAAAACATAACTGCTTTCCAGCCTTATATTTTTTTCGCTCTAAAATTTTATTTTGTTTAGATATCGCGAAGAAAGAGTTGTTTTTCTATTATTCATAAGGATATATTATATTAAATATATTTTTTAACTTGAATTCGTGGTGTTGGTTGGGCATGACCAATTTTTCATGCATCTTCATTACATTTTGAGAATGTTCTAGTAATATCGGGGCAATTTAGGTTTCATTGGCAAAATTATAACTTTTGAAGTACATATGTCAGGAATTGTTTTTGTGGCATTTGATCGTTTTGTGCGTCGTATTTGTCAATAAATCATCCACAATATGATCATGAAATGCTTTTTTCTTTGTGACTGCGGTCAATTTCATTGTAAAACTTTTCAAGAAAAATTCAATAATTTTATTCGGAGTTTTTTTACTTTCGAAAATGCGATAACTTGATGATAAACTGTTTGTCTGCTATTGTAAATTAAAAGTCCTTTATTTGGAAGATTTTTAATAAGAAACGGTAAAGAACTAGTAGCTCATAAGTAAAATTCTACTATACTAAATGCGCCTATTTAATTCCTTTAAGGGACATTATGAGAGAAGCTTAAATTAAACATTCAAGAATGAGATATTATTGATCTATAAGTACTAATTAGAAAAGAAGATTACTGAACTAGTGATAAACATAACATTTCTTGATATTTGTGAATTTTAAAATAAATTTTACGAAGTAATACGCGGTTAAACAGTTTCCGTATTTTTTGGACTGTTCGGAAAAATTGGAAAATATATATTGCCGTCCATGGTGCAAGCTCTTGAATGTTTTCGACTGTGTTGCATATGCGTGGTTGGTACACCATATTGGTACTTTGTAAGATTGATATTGTCCACACATCAGAAACAACCTATTTAAATATTCATTCGTAGGATTATGGGTATATAACTGAGCTAACAGGTTAATGGTTTTAGCATTGCACTGTCTTTATTCAATAACTAGATAAAGACAATATTCACATCATTTATATTTTTCCAGATAGATTCTTGCACAAGTTCCCTCTACGATTAGGTCCAGTTAATCACAATACTCTCTCATTGTTATAAAATCTCAACTTTGTATTCGAGGCGGTGATGGTCTAATTATGAAATTACCATAAAATTAAATACTGGTTAAATAAGTACAAATGTCGTGCAAGAAATAGGATGAATTATACCAGAACTTAAAATTGTGTAAAGCATAAATGAATGGAAGAGCGCTACTAACAAGGGCGAAAAAACATATGCAGGATCCCAATTAAATTCAGATTTAAGAAATGAATCTCAGTAGACCATTTCTGACGTGTTTTTATGTATATATTTGTGTCTAGAATATAGTATCAAAGAATTCAACCGCAAAAACGGAAGTCTTTTATTTTATTGTTGGCGTCGGGTAAACAAAGTTTCAAAAGAAGCGAATCGCGATATGAGAACAACACTTGAATAGTTTGGGTATATAGATGCAAAAAGACGGAGACAGTACGAGAGACGAGTGATATTGAGTGAGGAAGATGTATAAATATACAGAGAATAAGAAGGAGATAAAAGACGAACGGATGTCCATGAAAGACTGGAGAGAAGGCTGGCTGTCCAAAATAACAGGTTCCGATATGTGTAAGTGGTATAGGTTAAGCGGAAACCTAACACTTTTCGGTAGGATCTACTAATTATATTAATTGATATGACACGGAAATTTTACAAGACTTGTTGAACTGGAAAGGGAAAGGTTGATTTTTAAATATTTTTTGCAATAACGATTTGTAGAAAAACCGGAATATTTTTTGTTTCAATTGCGTAGTTGAAATAAAATGTTTGTATGCAGTAGTTGTTAATGCCGGATAGTCGCAAAGAGAATAGATGAAAATAAGGATAGAATAATAAAAGAAACATTTTACAAAAAATGATAAAACCGTAAAAAAAGAAAATATATTTTGGGCAATGTTTTTACATTTTCAAGAAGAATTTTCTTGCCCGAAAGTGATAGATTGACTTTCTGAATATTATCTGACATTGATGAGTTACATATATAGTTTGACATTAAAAATGATCAAAATATCTTTTATTCGGTAATCTTCAATCGTCTTTTTTGCGATTGACCAATCCAGTGACCACTTATGATATTGTTCGTATTTATAACTATATGTTCAATTTTTTCACTTTATCATTGGCAAATACGCAAAAATACCGAAATGATCATTAGAAACTGTGAAACGATCTTATTGCTGATTTAACATATTAAATACAAAAATAAAGGAATAATTAAAGGGCTCAAATGTATTGAGAATTATTGATTTTTCATGTCAACACTAACATGGGTTAAACATTTAATTCTTCATTCACTGTTTTGAAAGGAGCATGTTTTGTAAACTTTAGTTATTATGAATCCATATTAAAGATAAATAAAGTTTAATTGAATAATTTTAGGATACAAGAGCGAATCCATCCAACCTACTACGATATATGTCGGTATCATAATATAATAGAATTAGTATTGCATTTGTATTGTACTTGTATTTGATGGAAATGAATGACGAAAACTGCACTGCGCATCTGTTTTTCAAATTAGGGAACTTGGCCCAACTAATAATAAAACTTAGAAAAAAATCATTGTGTCTCAAAAGAATAACTACAAATTCAACATTCTATTCCAAATGCCAATTTGGTGTTGCAAAAAACTACTTTTACTTTGGACACCGCAGGCCGCTTTTAAAAGGGGAGGATCGAAGACTTCCGTTTCCCATTTGAATGATATTACGCAACCAACAATTTGCATCGAATGTTCTTCAGACGATTCGAAATTGCTTTCAAAATCTGTTTTTTTTTTCGTTTATAAAGTCGTGAGAAAATGGAAAAGGAAATAATTGGAGTACGTAAGATGGAATTACGATCTTTTTGACTATTATTCAAAGAAATATTTCGGGATCGAAAGGCATTTTATTATGTACGCTTCGAATACATATGGGATTACAGAAACAACGTCGAATATTTTTATGTACAATAATGGATTTGAAGATACGCGCTAACATATTACAATTTTACAAAATTCACAATACTTATTGATTAAATACATTTATGCACTATAACTTTAGCATATGCACGAAATAATGACTTAAATAGACATGCAAATGATAAAATATGCATTGTGATAATGTTGGACATTACAGCGAATTTAATTTTAGAATGCACTATCGATAGCGAACGTGGTGTTTGTACGTACATAAACGTATAGTTATAATGGTTTATTTCCAGGAAAACACATAAGGTAATCACTTATTTGCAATTATATAATCTTTAAATGAAAGTCACATTATCTATTGAAAAATATGTGCCTCTTCTAAAATCACTTCCTTCAAAACGCGCGTAGTAAATTGAAAATTGTGCTCACTAGACTTAACCGAAAATTTTTTTTTTAAATTGTTGAAAAAAGATAATCTGCATCTAATTATTAACTAATACAGTTCAACGCGTAAAAATTACTGGGTTCCGTTGTGTGCACAATATTTTTATCACGCTAAACCTTGCTCAAGATTTTGACAGTTCGACAGACGCTTGACAGCTGACGCAAGCATATTCATAAATGCGTGCCACTCATAACCACAGCTTTGCATGCTGTGAAAAGTAGGCCAATATATCGTTCACCTTAATAAAGTATACCACTTGTTGTTGACGACTTACTCACAATCGCACATCCGAACATAAATGCAAGTTTTACGAATGACGCTAGCGAGTGGGTGAGTCTCCAATAGCATTATAAATATTATATCAGATTTCATCCCAATAAGAATTTATGATAATCACTGCGACTAAGAAACTTTAATTAATTGGCAGTATAACTATTAGATTCAGATAACTGTCGTATAAATAATGTTTATCAATATTAAAGAACCTACAATGAATACTTAACACCCGGATTACGAACAAGTAATATAGTTACAACTCTTTTAGAAGTATAATGCACTGTTAACACCTTTTTGTCTCTTTCGTTGAATTCTTTGCGGCATTGTGGTACATGCGTACCACCAAGAATTATTTACATTTCATTACCTTTCTTGCAGAATATGAAAGATACAGGGACAAAATATCTTTCCGTTTCTTCAGATAATTTTCTCATTTAATGGTTAATAAAACCAATGAAATTGAAAACAAAACGGTGTTCTTTCGAATAAATTCATTTTTATGCAAGCTATACAACGGTTTCTTAATACACATTTATTTGTAAGTGTTTTTGGGGTCGCTTATTAGGAATCCGAAGTTGTTTTTACGGTCGTCCCCACCCTAAGTTATTTCGTCCAAAGTTATATGTCATAATACCCCACCACATCGTTTCGCTGAACCACACTCGCTTCGTGACACTCACACAGAAGCACCTATTGCACGGATATAAACAGAGTTACGGATGTGGGGATAGTGAGGGGCTATAATTTCCGCCATATCTTAAAGAATCGACTGTATAACTTAGGGCGGGGAACCCTATGCTATATTTAAAATGGATGATCCAATATAGTTGTCAGCCAAAAATTTAGCATTCCATATTCTGAAAAAAAATTTGTTACTCGCAGGTTTTCGGGGTCTCTGATTACTAATGTAATGAATCAGAATTATAAAATTTCAGAACATTAGCCTCGCATTCGTAATCAGCGTCCCTGAAACGCTTCAATAACAAATGTTCTTTAAATTCATTTGCGAAATGTTTGTCCGGCATATTTGATTCACCATTTTTTGGTAAACATAATAACGGGTAACATGAAGTCCTTTTCAAACATTGTTGGCTGAGAAAATCGATCCGTCATCTTAAATTGTTCAAATTAACATCACATTCGTAATCTTCGTCCTTAAAAAGCCCCGAATAACTAGTTTCAAGCAAATCGCGTGAATTTTTAAAACTTCATCCGCCATATTGAATCGGACATTTTGAATATGGTAAAACCGATATCAAATTCATTGAAATCTCTCTGAAATTTGACAATATGCAGCTGACGCTTTATAATCTACTGCTGATTGACCAAGGAATCCCTTATAATCGAAAAAAAATCGCACTACGGAAAGCATGGGTGTTAAGTGTAGGGCGGCGAGGGTCGCAGTCGCACCTGGCGGCTACAAACCAAACTAATGTCACCTTAGTTCTCTGATTCCTTTCCAGATGTCTGTTACTTTTTCGTAATTTTCTGGCAATGTTACATAATGTTTCTTTATGTTACTCTCTAAATTCCTTGAAGTGAAAATTTAGCCACTCTCTCACAAAGAGGGAAATTTTCACTCTATTAAGAGTGATACTTTACTCCTATAGGAGTCAGTTTTTTGTCTTTCACTCTTCATGGAGTGAAATGGCACTCTTCCTACAGCGAAATTTTCACTCTTTATAAAAGAGTGGCTGCAATTTCACTCGAAGGAATTTAGAGAGTACAGAATTTAGTAAAATTCTGTTACTTCGGTAACATAAAAATATCCGAATTTTCCGAACATTTCTAACAGGGTACCAAGGGTTTGATTTTCATTGTCCTAAAAGTGATTATTAATTTTTATGTTTTCTTTCTATAGTTTTTGGACAGTGACGAGTGTATTATACAATAATTTGTTATACAATTTTATAAATTTTGTTTAAGTTACACCCAGTACATGTAATAAGCAGGTTATGTAATTACTGGTTGTTTGGTACTTGGTGTTGTTTGCGAGAAATATCTAGAGTGTATAGGTCATGTTTGTGACACTGAACGTGTAATTTTCGAGTGGTCGATCTAGCCGAGCAGGTTCCTTTGACTGCATAAATCCCGCTAGGATCGATATCTTAAATCAATTTGGACAATCCTCATAATGAATTCCACACACTCGAGCAGCTCATTTTCTTGTATACACATTCTTGGCTCTCCTATTACAGCGATGTTCTCACGAGATCCGATTCGTCTTCCGTTTTCAGTGGTCGCGAATCGTTTAGCAGGTACCCGAGGATTAATACGATCGCTAAAGTCAATCGGCCGATTTCACGGGGTATTTACAGTTCCCAGAGAAGCGAGAGAGCTGGCAAAAGTGTTCACCGAAAGCAAAGCCCATAAATTTGATAAGTCTTCCGCAATGCGCGCGCGCATGTGGTGAATGCAGCTTAGAGTATGGCTCTGGGGAAGTGTGCAGTCCTGCAGTTCTCCAGATTTACAGTGGCGCTTGTAAGTAATAAGTCATGTCCGGAGTACATGTCGCAGCATATACTGCAGACTTACGCGTGGCCAGCGTGAGATGGCCGACCGTGAAATACGATACGACCAGCCACTAGGATCGCCGCATAGTCGCCTCGGCTGCCACCTCCGTCCTGTCTCGATAAGATCGCGCCAAATTATTTTGGTGTCTATATTAAAAAATTGACATTGGCGTGACTAAATTAACTACACTCAACTTATTATGATATGTAAAACTCGAAGATTAAGCATTTTACAGGAATTTTGTCTGATACTTAAAGACAATTTGTCATTTATTCTAATCATTCTATTTTTAATTAATTAGTAGTTTAGAATTTAACGTAATGATTCAGATTTATTTAAGGATTATTAAACACGATGTATTTATTCTTCATTTTCACCCATTAACGCCCAAGAGGACACAAATTTCACCAAGATTTTCGGAATATTTCTTGACATTAAAATTCAATTAAACATATTTTAGACAAAACATTTTCGACGTAAAATTGATCGATCTTTCCGAATCTGCTATTGACAAAATCGATCGAGCCCATTCCGAAAAAGTTATGCTTGGTTTTTCACAAAAAAATCAGATTTTTTCACTGACAAATATTTTTTAATCGGCATTTTCACATTGGAAACGGTTAAAGAGATCACTGATCGCTGAAAATATCGTGTCCTCGATCCTTTAACTTTAAAATGTACATGATATCATTTTGAAAATGAAGTTGGAAACTGTCAAAATGGTGGCTCAAACACGATAGGCTTTAGGAAAAAATATCGCTGAACAAAAAGTTCTTAGAATTGATCTAAGAATACGCTCAAATTTTTTCAGAATTTTTAAAACACTTTTCTTCATTTTCAAAAACGCAAAATTTTGAAAAAATATGAAAAGTCGTAGAATTCTTATATGTTTTTTAAGATAAAAAACCACTGGAAAGAAGAAAAATGAAAGTAAAGTACGATTTTTACTGAATTTCACAACGTACAATCAAAAAATTTCACTTTGATATCACTAAAAGAAAAAGTAACTCTTACCCAATCACTCTGAAAATTTCAGAGAATCTTCGTATAATCTTGGAGTTTCAATAAATAACATGCCAAGAGTGTGCTTATCTTCTAAAAAATTGTGCAGCTTAATTTGTAAGCGTCCACCGATTATTCCAAATTCGGGAATTTATTACGTTTTTCAATATAGAGAAAATAACTTTTATTTTCTTGAATTCTTAGTTTCATAGAATAATTCTACGCTAAAAGCACCCAAAAATAAGATGCACGGTATGCGTGTGACTCATAAACTAACTTTGCAGAAGGTCTCTAAAAATTATTAAATCAGTGCGTAACTCGTTCGAATACACAACATTTTCGAGTGGCGTTTAGACATGCTTAAATCTGCGTTGTAATTTATTCTTTAAAGTACTTATAAATCTCCTATCACGTGTTGAACTGCCATTGGTTATCCTACACCGTGAAATCGACATTTCAATAATAAAAAATGTTGACATTTTTTTAATTTTTATTAATTTACATTGTTCAGTTTATAATAGGAGACAAACATACTAAGAAATAAATGAGCATTTTTCTAGGTTGAAAATAACTATTTAAGGGGTTTCTAGAGTCATCAGCCGATAAGGAAATAAACTACATTAAAAAAAGTATTGAATCAAATTTTTTAAATTCGGGCGGAATTCTAACCACTTTATATGATCTCATAATAATTAGATATTTTTTAGTAGCTCGTATAAAGAGGTTAGAATTGCTTGTATGAAGCCCGAATGTTAAAAAATCGATTCAATCATTTTTAATTTACTTTTTTAAACACAGATTACTACCTTTTCGGCTGATTTCCTAAAAATTTAATTCTAAAATTTGTTTATCAGCGATAATAAGTAATGAGTAAAAAACTGTATTTCTCGTAACAAGTACCTGATCTTTAAAGATAAAAACTATAATATATATAATATAAGTACACCTGCATCTACCATTAGGCTATTGTTTAGTTTCAACTTTATACAACTTTATTCAAAAACGAGTTACTCCAACTATTTCTTACTCTTGAAGTGCTGAAAAAACCAAAAAAATATGTCTCATTAGTGTGCCACTAAAATAATTTTTGATGATTTTGAACAGTGAGAAGTTAAAAGTTCTGTAGAATTACTCAAATATATAGGAAAATTTCGGATGTTATGTCATAACATTATTAATACATTTTCCTAAACACTCCCAAAACACACACATTTTTAAAGTTAGCAAAAAATAGGAAATCAATCATTTGTGTTTTTGACGATAATATTATAAAGTTGCATTATTTATTAATGACGGTTTTGAAAAAAAAAAATACTTTTGAACACTCCGGCATGCACGACATTTGGATAAATATATTTGTTCGTGTACAGGAAATTATACCATTTGTGAATAACAATACATAGATATCGCATCAATCTATATATAAAGTAGTGCACAGAAGAATTTACACATGTGATTATAGGTGACACATATAATACGGGACTCCACATTCATCCCGGAATTGTCGTAGCAAAGCGACCGAAATCACTATCACTAATTACATTGTTTCTATTGCCTATTTTCTGAATTACCTGACAGAAATAATGATTGCATTACTTTTATATGAAATGGAAGAAACTATACCTGAAATTTACCAAAGATAACTGAAATATCTGAACGGTAACCGAAACTTCTGAAATAAAATAAAATTATTTAGTAATTGTAAGTTGATGTCACTTAAAATTACTAACTTACTTAAATTTCTGTTAAAAAAGTTCAAACGTCCTTATCAGGCTCTGAGCAGGCCGCCTGATCTGCCCCTATATAAATAAGGCACGCCTTATCAATTTAAGGTTTGGTCTTGTTATAGAAATTCACAGGATTCCCTATATCAGTTCTGCTTTATTTTAACATAATCAGGGTTTAATCAGGGCATATTCAGGCGAACCTGATCAGGATAACTTACTGGAACCTGATCATGTCCTGATCTGGGTACATTCAGGAGTATCTGATCAGGAACACCTTACTGGAGCCTGGCCAGGCCCTGATACATATTTAGGCTGCCTGAATAAATTTCCGCTTGGGAAATTTCATTTTCTATCTGCATAATGATATATCTTTGGATTTAATTTGGTTCGCGTAACTAAATGATTACTTATTGGAACAAAACCCGCTTTATTGTAAGTGTCAAGCAGTTCGGTTATCGAAACCGATCTGATTTAAACTGTTCGGAGATAATTCGCTTTTGTATACATATATCTCTAGCTTTGTCTATCAAGAATGCATTATTTCATAATTTCCAGAGGATTCCATTTTGTTTCAGTTATATTATCTCGGGGAAAATAACGAGCTACATGCGAATCATCTGTAAGGAATTTTGCTATACGGAATTCACTCGCTATAAGGAATTCATTTCACTCGGTATAAGGAATAAAAAGTATGTCAAATATTTCCACTGGGTCCAACTTTACTCTGTCCAACATTTTTAAGATGATATGATTGGTTCAGAACTTTTCTTTCTGAAGATTAAGGGGAAAACGTGCAAATTGGAAGGGGATTCTTGTAGCGAACTTTGTTTAATAACAACTTTTTTTTATAACGAGTTTCTACTGCCTTTAGTAACCAATTCGATTGAAGTCGACCAATCCTGGTGCCTGTTGTCAGACTCTTTTTTGGGAGCAGAAACGTGAATATTCAACATGATTTATCGAACATTCTAACGTAGAATGACTCGCGAAATAATGGTTCGGACGCAAAGCAAAGCAATGCATCCTTAAATATGCGACGAAAACTAGTAATTAGATGAATTTGTTAATATAACAAGCACACTCATTAAAATTTGCCATGGAAAATTGTTTTGGAAAAATTATTTGAAATTTGTTGGTCTCCGTAAGAGCTGCGGTTATGTAGACGTTCATTATAATGCCCCTGATCTGTCTATTATGAGTCGTTATTTATGATATGTATGCAGGCCCGTCACCAGCCATTATAATAAATAATAAGGATGCTACCCAACCATATGAACTGAATGTCATCTATGAATCATGTCACTCATTACATATTGACAAACAGAGGATGACAATACTCAAAATAATTGTTAAATTTTATTTCCGTTTATATATTCTTTTAAAATACTGCCTCATCCATTAAAAATTTAATCTACCAAAAACATTCGTTTGTAGGATGCAGCACATCATAAATCATTAGTACCATTAGCGAATAAATCAATAAAATATTGTCGAACAGAGAGATGGCATAGGATTACGTAAATTCCCAATTTCAAATCAGCTTAGGGTTGTTATGAAGATGCTTATATTGGAGGTTTGTAAAGAGCGAATTATGTGGAAGAATTTATCGTATCTCCGGAGTCTGTACAGCAGAGAGCAGGCAATTCTGTCACGCAGATCTACATTGTTATACACTTGCTCATCAAATTTAATCACTTTAAAAAAGTTTTGTCAAAAGGAAACTTATTAAATGAAAGCAATGGACATGGAATTTACTTTTAAAATCGGTTTCTTAAAATTGAGAACGCAGAAATAATTTTGTCTACATCATGCATGTTAAGAATTTTATGCTAAGCAATTTTAGTTTAAGTTAAAGTTATTAATCAAAATACCACAATGTAAGTTTATTATTGCGTGTTTTCATTAAATTCCAGTTTATTAATTATTGCGAGAATGAATCTTGTTATTCAAGGGGACCCGTATTTGTGGGGTAAAAAACATTTTCAATATTTTTCTCTACATAATAATTTGAAATTTGAATGCCAATTTAACGGATAATCGAATACTACACTTTATTCACTATAGTAGTATTACCAATTTATTCGGCATATGGTAAAATTTTGTTAAATAAATTTTTTCAGATATTGAAGTTGATTTTTGAATTGACAAAATAAGTATATTAGAAATATCACACGGAATGTATAATAACATAAATATCATGGTGGAAATATAAATATTACACGTCATTTTAACACTCACTTGTTTCAGACAACGATTACGAACGCTACAAACAATGTCGAACTGTTTATTAGCGTATTAAATTTTGTCAACTTCATATATAGCATTCATGAACCCCAAATATTAAGTTAGCAATATAACATTTAGCATATTTATGTTTCTGAACTGAGAGCAGATGAAAAGTTAACCCATATTCGGCCCGGTACAAAATTAACCCACTTTTACTCTGTAGCAAAACTTAATTTAATTTTGGTACCAATTCTATTAATATAAAAATGAGTTCTAATCTTCATGCAGGAAAAATGATGTAAAATTTTAATTCGTTTTTGCCCTAAAGAATATTTAACGTTATTTTTGCTCTCACAATATTTTAACTCATGTTTGCCCACAGCGATAATTTGTTTCGATTTTGCGCGCGCATAACATAATAATTCATTTGTGCCTGAGGTGAATTTTTAACCAATTTTTGCTATTAGCGTGTCATATATCATAAGAAATTCCGTCGGGTGCATCTTATTCGGATAATATAAAAGAAAAAAAGGATAAACAGTTGATTTCAATAAAAAAAAAGTATTTTAAAAATCAGGAATGTTTTATACCAACTGAATCATTTCAATTAAATTTACAAACCCTTTTATCGAAAATAGTTACGAGACGTTAACTACTTGGAACTAATTCAAATAAACGTATTTTTCGTAGAAGTAAACTATAAAGCATGGATCACTAAATACAAAAAAAAAATGTTTAACATTTGTTTTCAGTGATTTATCGTCTCAAATATCACAAACATATAAAATGCATTGAAAATTGAGATATCGACAATTTTTGGAAAATTTCGTGCAAATTTAGAAATAAAAGATCTTCGTTTCAAATTTACGTTTTTGGAATTCTGCTTTGGGCCATAAATTTAGTTTTCAGTCCTAATTGGGTATAAGTGGTTTAGCGTAGAATAGTTAGAAACGAATGCTATGATTGCTTCACACTCAATCTGCCGTCGAATTTTTAGTACTTTAAATACGTGTAAATTTGCGCATAACTATAAAATTACTGTTGTTATATGATTTACTAAAAAATTCATCGAAAGCAATTATTATAATAATGAATTACTAAGTATAGTGGGTTTCTATATTATTAATAATTTTATTAAGCTATATTTGAAGAACGAAACAAAAATCCGTTCGAAGCTGAAAATCTGAACGATACATTCCATTCAGCTGGAATATCTGGCGGACACGAAAATTCAAATAGCTCCTGGGTTTATTACTAACTGGTGGAACGCTGGATCCGATTAGGGATCTACAGTGATACGATTTAAAAGGTTAAACTTTGTTAGAATGGTTCTGGATAGATTTCTTAAATTGGCTACGATATATCTCTCAAAGATTTGGGAGCGATAAATACCGCTTTCCTCCAAGACACTAGTGGACACAATTTAAAAGTGGTCAGCCAGATTACACAAGACAAGAGTGTTATTATTTTAGCCAAAGTCAAGCAGGTGAAAGATAATCGTGTCTCGTGTACGCCACTGACGATATGGTCCCAACTATATCATACAATCATTATAACAACAATCGCGTTTTTTTTAAACAGCGCGCTGCTGTTTCTGGTTCAGAATTAAATTAGGTTTTTGCCGTGATAAACGATCGTCATCATCTCGAACAACCCTTTGAGAGACTAATCGCGCGAAGCAATTTGAAAGCTACCGTGTTATTTTTCATTAGATGGTACTAGTATAATTTAGTCGGTAGAGAAAAAACAGATCGTTTTCCAACCAGGCAATTTCGGCATGCTACTGAAATTGGTGGTACCTTGGATTGTAACAAAACGTAATTAGGCAAGGAACAACAAATGATAATCGCGATACCCAACAGCTGATAATCGTGTAAGAGGAGTGCATTTTTTTTGCGATTCTACAATTAGCAAGAAGCGTTTCGACTAATTGCGAGTGTGTGCCCCAATTTGCCGCGTGCTGGGTGCTGTCGTGCCCTAGTCTTTTTCGAAGGGCCGAGTCCAGCAGCGCTTAAAGGGAACTGCATTGCATCGAGCGTCGCAGACTTAGAATCAATTACCCGTTTCGTGTGCAAACACTCCTCTTTCTCTCGCGTCTCGCGTTCACGAAAGGCGCGTTTCACGAATTGCCGCTCCGGTTTCTCCGCGCCGCCGCCATTTCGGGGCCCGTAATTCGCGGGCCCCAGTCCAGCCTGGTCGGCCGTTGCATTTCGCGCCGGGGCCTGACAATATTGAGTAGAAGATTGCTCCGAACACGGGCATAATGATGACTGTTCAGAATAATTTTAGCGCTACGCGGCTTCTTTGACTGTCACGCCATTCGTTCTCCTCCCTGCGGCCGCTCACGAGGACCGATGCGAATTTGCACCTCTCTCGCTCTCTCTCCCTCACATTTTTAACCATTTCTTTCTATTTATATTTACGCCTCTTTTTCCTCCTGGCCTCGTTCACTTCCTCTATTTCCTCCTCCTTCTCCCCCACACTTTCTTTCTTCCCCTCCCCCTTGTGTTGGTCCTCGCACGATATGCATGATGCAGAAATGACCAGCGCAATTTGCGACGGCATCTCGTCGGTTCGGTATCCGGTCCGCGTTCGTCTCCGGTCTTCCTCCTTTTTCCATCAGACCCGATCTTCGTATGAAGATCCTCGTCTTTTTTCGCCTCGACCGATGATAGCCGTTCGCCGATGAAACGCGTCATTTATTAATTATGTTATTACCGAGGACATGTGCATCTGTATATATAGATATACCTTTCGACTAAATGAAGTCGCGCCTAATGACAAAAATAGCCGAAGACGATCGATAAATTTTCAAGAAATCATTAGGTTTTTATGTGATGATCGCGGAAATCGTTTATATGGGTTCGTCGTTATTTCTGATATTCATTAACGCGGACTGAAGGCGAGAATAAATAATAATCCTTCTCTAAGGATTTTAAAAAATGATTCTTGCGATCGCTCGAACAACAATTTTTATTTTTTCATACTTCAAGCAATGACTGCATTGCATTCTTTAATATCAAAAATCGCGGTTTCACTATTATTAAAGCCTATATGGGCGCATCTACAATCTGTGACATTGATAAGATATGATAGGAAGTATAAACACGATTGATGTTGTCTAATTTTTCCCGAAGTGCCAACAACAGTAAAGTCATTTTATAAGTAATTTGTATACGGAAAGATTTTATATTGGATATTTTACTATTCTGTTTGCGACTTGGGGAAATCACTTTCATTATGGGAAAATGCACATTCCTTTTTAATAAAAAATAATACGGTTTATGATTTTCAATTATTGCGATACGTAGCAAATTGCTAAAGAGAATAGCAAAATTTGAAATAATAAGTGTTTTTGTGCTGATCGTTGATTCCGCATATATGAAGAAATTCGCGATATTAAAATGTTATCCTAACTAAAGTATAATGTATATTTTCAAGGGATCTCACCAAAACTTTTACTATTACATTTCTAGAATCAAAGAAAGGCCGCTCGCTTTTTTACCATTTAAAGTACACATTTTTCGTTACATGGAAAACTGATGAAAGTTACACGGAAAAAAATTGGTAGTTGGTCTTACTACTTAAGTAGTAAAATACGGACCAGACATCTTTCGTAGTTGTTCTTACTATTTAGATGGTAAGGCCAGCTATTTAAGTGGTAACGCCAACTACGAAAGATGTTTGGTCCGTATTTTACTACTCGAGTAGTAGGCCTGACTATTTATTTTTTCAGTGTTGTTGATCACGAATCTGACTTCAGATTTTGAAAATTCAAAATAGCGGATCAAATTTCGTCTACATCAAACAACTTTTTGCATTTCACCGCTTTGGAACTGACATTTCAAATTTTTAAAATCTAAGGATAGATTCGTAATCAGCGGCATAAAAAACCCATAGTAACAAATTTCTTCCTGATTAAGCAACAATTTCCTTTCATCATAATTCATTTAAAAAAACAATACTTTTTGATATTATTATCAAAAAATGTATTATAATTGTGAAAAATATTCCATTGTATACACTTTCTAAATATCATACCAAATAAAGATGCAAACATTTACAACCAAATCATATTTTAAAAGTCTCTGTCGTAATCGGCTCCATTCTGGTAAGGGTTGAATGAGTCGTTTTTGTAAAATAACGTAAAGTGAAAAAAGAAGCAAAATTAATGGTGTTATGATTATAAACATAAACTTACCAAAAAACAACTTTTAGCTATAGAATGAGATTTTGGAGGTGTCTGGAAAAATCGTACCACACCATTTTTCACTCTTTGACGAGTCTTATAATTTATAATAGGTCTACAAAAAGTCGCTGTCCCACCGTGCAATTGGGCAGATATTTAAATGTCAAATATGACGTCGGCAAGTTAGAAATTGTAAGTTTATGTTGATGGATTTAACATAATTTATGTTTGTCTGGTTCTGGGAAAACATTAATATAAATATGGATACATTCCTTCCATTATAGAAACAATAGAATAGAGTTGAAACAATAAATGATTACTAACCGGTCCAACTCGCAATTATTCCGATAAATCACAAATAGCACAAGAACCTTCATTGAAAAAATAATATATCGCAGTTTTGAAATGAAACACTTTTGTTGAAAATTAGTTGTAAGACGTAGGTAAAACGTTGCAAAAGCAATACAAATTTGATTTAGCTTAATGTTAACTGATTAGATGTAATTAAATTTTTCGTATGATTGATCTATAATGAAAACAACAGGATTCGACAAATAATTATTTACTGCGAGTTTCATCAGCCACGAAAACTGCAAATAAAATGGACAGTCGGATTTTGTATTATTATCACTGCAATTCTCCGTAACCAAAAATACCTCTTACATTAGTTGCAAAGATATAAGTTTATTTAGAAATAGATCATGCACATCAATAATGAAAACATTCCGAGTCTGAGTGTTCTTTCAGTAAAATTTAAACATTTACGGATTTTCCTGTAAAACAACCGGTCTTACTAGTATTGTCCTGGGTTGTTTTTAATCTAGTGAAATTGTAATTTTAATGTATCCTTGTCATAATATCTATTAGTGTCAATAATCAAGTAATGTATTGTCGTTATTAATATAAACAGTAAAAATTTAGCTTTTCAAAAATCCGGCTGAACGAAAAAACTTTTGAGGTTCTTACAGAGTACATATTAAAATATATTATGATTTGAATTTTGAAGAACACCTCGAAGAATAAATTGTACATATTCATAATGGGTCCTGAACGGGTGATTACATAAATGTAGCACAAGGACGTTCGCTGTGTATTAAAAAATAAAGGAATTTCCGTAAAGTCAATTGCGAGTTGCGTACTTTGAATTTCCAAAATAAATGGGTACCTCCATTTTGGCAAATAATGATGACAAATACCAATGGATGACTTATCATTTTTCATAATGACTTATTGTAATAAATACTTACTTTACTACAAATCTGTTATATATTTTAGTTAAGTACTTAGCGATGTCAAATTATGCAGCAAATCTTACTTATAATTTGTGTGGTTAATAATGAATATGTTACATGCTCTTTCCCCATGAAATTGTATAATGCAAATTTTAAAAACATGTTTTGATTTTTTTTTAAGTAATGTGTAAATGATAGTAGTAGGTAAATATAGATCTTCATCAAGGGAGTTCTAAAATGCTCGACCGATAAGGTAGCAATTGTCATTAAAACCCGTAAATAAAAAATGATTGAATCGCATTTTCAAAATTCGGGATGTATAATGGCAACTCTAATTACCTTAGATGGTATCCTAGCGAATGCCAAAGAAATTAATTGAGAACTGATCAAGAATTTTCGGAAATAAATAAAAATCACTTATTTCCCAAAGTTCTAGGTCAGCTCTTAATTAATGTATTTGGTATTTTCTCGGAAATACTCTATACTTAGAATTGCCTTTACAGAGCCCGAATTTTGAAAATGTTATTCAGTCATCTTTAATTTACGTTTTTTAGTCAAATTTCCTGCCTCACCGGCGGACCACTTGAGAACCCCTTTAAGCGGACTCGGATAAAAGTCGAAACGTGAGTATTAGTTATTTATATTTTGAAATTATCATTTTTGTTGTCTTTATTTTTATTTTTTAAAGCTTGTTGCCGTCCATTGCCCCTTATTAGTAGATCGAAAAAATTTTAATTTAAAAAATATTCGGTTCCAATTTGTGTCTAAAAAAGTAAAGAAGAAATGTTATAATATCTAACTTAACCTTTTTTTGAACAATTTACGTTCAAATTGTTTTTTTTTTGACAGTATTGTTTTTAATGTTTGAAATACTATTTATTCAAAATTTCTGTTAGATTTTTCTTTAAACGAGATTAGTTAGATTTTACTTGACCAACTCTGGAAAGTTTTACACTTTTTGGTCAGTATATTTTGATCATAATGACGGGAAGAGATGTACGTGATTGGTTGCATAATCGCTTTATTCATTATCACATCATCACTATAAATATTGACACATTTAATTCCTTGAATTGCACTATTAGATGATCAATAATACAAATAATGAATCGAACGTCGAGTTTAATAGGATATTACCTAAAGAGGATTTTAGTAAAATTAGTAGAAAGTAGTTGCCGATGCTGCTATTATTTCTGACGGTGATTACGATCACATAAGAAAATGTTTGTTTAACTCAATTATTCATAAATATATATCTCAAGAATATATATATATATATTTAGTTTATTTATAAGCAAAAAATGTACGGAATTTGAAATGAGTGATGAGAAGATACAGTGTACATGGTAATACAATTTGTTAATCATAATAATATGTAACATTAATTCCCGTAGATTCAATATTCGTTAAACAAATTGTGACATTCATCAGCGATTTTCTGATATTTTAAGAGTTTAGCATATTAGGAAAAATGTGAATAAAATGTTTACATCCATAAAACCAGATTTTGAAGAACGAATCTCATTCAAAACATTCATTATCGGAAGGTAAGTAAATCTTGGAAGATCTTATAACATAAGTACAAAATTAATAAATTAAATTAAGAGCGTTGACAGTGATTTCTATCGAACATCACTTATAAGTTCGTGTAACTGTTAAATTAATTAACATGAATAAATGCGATATTTTAATTTTCTACGACTAATGATGCGCAGGCAAATCCAATCTTGGCATTTAGATTTGATGCAGCTGGTTCATATCCAAATCCTTTTGTACCATGTTAGAGTATGAACTGCTTTTAGAGAGTACTACATAGAATTTCGAAAATAAATAAGTTTGATCTAATTTCAATTTTATTTTTATCCGTTATATGAAACCATTCAGAGTTTGAAATCCGAATCTTTCCGAAGTCGAAGATGGAGCAAGCGTTTTTTTCCTGCTTATAAGTTCCTTTTCTTTTGCATAATTCAGTGGTTCCTTCTTCAGACGCAAACGAAAATATCACTTTCGGATTTCGTGCTAGCGATACGCGATATCTCAATTCGTTATCGCCCACACGATTACCGGTAGAGTCTCCAGTGACTGGCTCGTGGAGATATATCGATGTTAACCCGAGGCTGCCGTCTCGCTTACCATCTCAATAACCGGAATGACTGAACGGCCGACTCTCGAAATCCTCGGAGATAACCTTTATTGTAATTACAATGAAGCATTGTATGCGCGCTCTGAGGATCGCTGAGGTCGAGGGTCAGGACGTAGACGAGTTCTCGCGCGCAGGTCTTTCATGAATCCGTTATATTCTCGCCTTCGAATCTAGAATTGTTTGAGTAATTTATTCTTTATTAACTCTTAGAGTCGCGACAGTTCACTTTGTTCGTAGAATGCTGCTCTTTAGATCACCAAAAAATGAAATCATGGCGATAAAAGTAGCAATTTCTGGATGGCATTTCTATTTCATTTGTTTTTTTCTCTTTAATTTAGAAGACATGTGAACTTTGAGATATACTGAGAAAATTTAGCGTTTTTTTTATTATCATTTTGTCTAATACAAATGGTATCTGATAATGCCACATTTAATAGCTTTACACGGTTTATTACTGGTATTACGGGTAAAAGTTGATGTTGATTGGTGTATTAAATAACTTTAAATTGTACAAAAGGCCATTTATTTTTCTCTGTGTAACATTTGACGTTGGGTTATCACTAATAAGTAATAAAATTGTTGACGTGAGCAATGTCCTATAAATTCATTCTTTTTTCTTATATGTATAAAAATTTATATTCCGATGGTGCTATACATAACCCAAGTTCAACTCCAACACAAACGCTTCATTCTGTAAATACCACTATCTATGTGATTTATCTCAAGATTACGCTGCGATGTTGCCAGTAGTTGAATGAACAATATTATGCCAGTAAAACATTTAATGGCAGAAAGTAGTTAATTACGCGGACATTACATAGTAGCAAATAATTATCTCGATAAAAATGTGTGCATTTAGTAAAAGATTTCAATTGGTGGATCTAAGATGGCAGGAGGTTTTTCGAAAGATCTTATTTTTTGAAAACGAAATGTCAAACATGAAAAAAATGTGGAAACTGGAGGAATATTGAATTTAAATATTTTTAATACAGATTTTCTCTTTGGTGTAGATATTCGTCTAAACATATATTTTTGTTCAACCCCCTTGAAAGTCGTCATAGTGCAGGTAAGCGTAACCGACCGAAAATTTCCTATATCAGCTACTTTAAATTTTACATTTTAAAAAAATTTAAATTTTTCTTGTGAGCGGACAGTTTTTTACACGGTCAATCGTTTTTCCGGACAGAAAAAATGTCAATCAATAACAATCAACAAATTCAATAGACAGGTTTTCGGATCGGTGTTAAAACCAAAGTTACAGCCTGCCAATTACGTAATAAATCGAAATGTTTTCACATGAACGAAAAAAAGAAATGATATATTAAACGATTTAATGAAAATTTTTTAATATTTCTGGGTTATGTCTCTCCCAAAAAGAATCAGAAGCAAAAATATTTGTTTAAAACGTTTCCACAAATAGATGCGTGACATTCTTCAGGTTAATCTACTTAAGTGTCACAACAAAATTAATCGAATATTTCAAAAGAAAAAATAATAAATGAAGAAAAAAAATAACATTTCAAATGTTTAAAGATAACATTCAAAATTGATGGTATCGGTTGGCGGTTCGAATAAGGAGTTTTTTTTTTAAAAAAAGAAAAAGATCTTTGCCCTGGTATTATAAAAATATTGGTGATAGACATGAGATTGAATTTCTCTTAAAATTTTTTTATATATTCTCTAGCAAGCAGTCAAGAAACTTACTTAAGAATGTAATCTGAACTATTTTTTAAAAATAAATTAATAAATGATTTGAATTCAACGACAGAAAATCGATTTATTCTAAAAGGTAATTATTATAAAATTGCGTAATCTATCATGAATGCCGTGAACGATTTTATATAAGTTGATATGTTCTAAAAAAAGGAAAAATTAAAAATTCTCTTAGAAAATTGCTCATTTTAAACGAAGTGTGTCGCATTTGATAATAAAAGTGCATTTTATAAGGTTTAAGCATTATTTTCATGTATATACTATTTTATGTCTGAGAATTTTACATATCTGTAGGCAAAAATATAAACTAGCAATCCTTAAAAATTATTAATTCCTCATTTGCGACCAAGGATAACTTACTTGCCAGAAATTAATAAATCAGCCAACGACAAGAAGAGGCGTTTCCAAATACAAGCTAATTAAATTGAAATTTAATTTCAAACGAAATACAATTGATGTAATTTTCAAAATAAATGGCCGTGACGTCTTTGTTTAAGAGAATTTCTTGGATAATTAATTTATTCTAAATTTTAACGGTAATTTCAAATTATACTAGCATCATGTTTGGAAAAAACTTAGATAATAACAGTTAGTGGTTTTATTTACATTTTAGATCATGGTTATAGAAATAGAAACGCACAAAATGATATCTGCCTGCTCTCCTTTTAAAATGTATATTCTTGAGGTATTGTGACGATGACGAAGCATTTTATGAAGTCGTGGAATAATTGAAGAAAATTACTATTTGGATTAAACATCGCGAAAATAAAGCCCATAAATCTGTAGATATTTTGCCCGCACACAAAACCTTTGAGTAATATTTTATTATTAATTGTCATATTTGAAAAATAATTAATTATATAGGAATTCGTAAGAAAATTCATTTTGTCTTGTATGCTGGAGAACAAAGTTATATGAAGCTAAATGAAAGACTATGTAATTATCTAAATGTTAATATCGTAATCATTCATGATTAACAGGTCTTGCTTGTACGGGCATGAAGTTTTTACAGAAGGAGGGAGGAGGCGGCACCAAGTAACGACCACACAGAGCGCCGACGGGAATTACCGAGAGGTACTTTGCCCTACGGGGTGTCTCATTTTGAAGCTTGCTAAATACACAGAAAATGGACATTTAATTTTATACTTTGTATTTACTATACCATTTATGTAAATCGGTAAATAACTTGTATGGCACGTGGTATGTGTATAAAAAATGGCAGAAACAGAGACTAATCCATTATCAACAAATACTGTGAATGATTTTTTAAATAAACAGTTTTTCATACATGAGAAACGTATATAGTTGAGTCAAAAGAAAAGTCTTTTTGTAAAAAATCTTAGTCTCTTCGAATATTAGACCAGACCACCTTATTTGTCTTTTTTAACCATGGTTAATAAGGGGGTAACATATGTTTCCCATTTGCGACATACAATAAGAGATACGTACGTGATGATCAGAAGCTTCCAGAAAAGTATTTTTCGGTACTATAGCCGCAAAATCGACTTTACGTCTTACTTTTAGTCCGTAAAGATCAAGTGTAACATGAATCTGCGCTGTCAAAAACATAACCCATACGGACTAAATGCAGTCCGCGAAATCGAATTTTTACAGCTTTCAGTACCGAAAAATAATGTTCGACACCGACTTCGCAGGTCCTCGTACGCTGGTATCGTATTCGAGCCGTAAAATCTTGTTTTACGGCCTCGTATCGAAAAATTACTATTTCGTATCTAGGGGCAAAAACGATATTTTGTGTCCTGTTGGCTACCGTCCGAGTGTTAGCTTAGGTTAATAACTGGCAAAAATTATTACTGGACTTTTGTTGAAAAATTACCAAATATTTTAAGAATTGTCAACACAGGCAGAAAAAGTTTTTTTGCCAGAGACAATATACTAATGTATTGCAATAGAAATCAGAATGGTCAGTTTTTGTAAAGAATTAAACAATCCGCTGAAAATAATGATTACAGGCCAATTTTAGTTTTGTTGAAATACTACCGCAATGTATTTTAATGTATTTTTTTCCTGAATGCGAATCAAAAATCAAAGGAGAATACCCACAGCAAAAACAAATATGCAAGTGTAATCCTTACGACGTGAATGAAACGAAAGATATTGAACGATAAAAAAAGGAAATGGCATTCAAACAAGGGAAGTTTGCAAAAGTCGAAACTACGTATACTTTTGCGCTTAAATATATATATATATATATATATGTAGACATGATGAATTGTAAGTAGAAAGAGAAATATTGATCAGGCAGTATAGATTTTCGGTGCGGGTTTTTCGAACTCTAGAGCAAACGATTGTTTTCTACTATACATAGAACAATGGTTGCCTTCACAAATAGTGTATTAATGATGGGTATTCTCATTGGCAATTTAGTTCAAATTTTTCAGGAAAAACAAAAAAAAAAAGACTGAAGGCAAACAAGAAAAACGACAATCCAATTATAGTTGTCAGAATTTTCTTAAATCTTTAATTGCCAGTATTTTCTTAAATCTTTAATTACCAGTATTTTAAAATTTTGTTAGATGTATGTTTTTAATAGAGTGTAAAAGCTGTGCTCTCCAATAAATATTTATGCAATGTGTTTGACAGAATGCATTTTCCTATGAGATTATTGCGAAAAAATAAGTTTTCTTGTTCTGGAGGTACTGGTTACGAATGATTTGATATTATGAAATTGGCTAAACTGCTTAAAATTTGTTTCCTTTAAAACGTTATGTATGCATTTAGTGATGAAACATAAAAAAATCACCTTAACGGAACTTTTTTCTATGTTTAAACGCGTTTTATTCATTCATTTAACACCTTGAACCTCCAGGGTACCATTTCATGAATAGTTTGTAGTTGTGTATTACATTATATAAATATTACCCCCTCTCCCTCCCAGTTTGCACAGATACATAATGTAAAATTGTGAGTACTTGCTTGCCAACTGGATACTTCTTGAAAAGGAACACGAGAAGTTAGAAACGTCGACATTTTCCCAACCTTTATTATTATACAGGGTCATCGAAAAGTATCGGACCCCCCTAATATCTTCAGTTAGAATGCACTTAGGAGAAAATGTCCAATAGCAAAGTTGTATGGTTTCAAGCGGGAAGTAAGATGATGACCTTGACTTTGACCTTGACCATGTCCTTCAAGGTCATTTCGAGGTCAATCTTATTTTTTTAAATAGAACCCCCTACATTTTATTGCATATTCTTATAGCTTATCTCGAGAGCTTTCCAAAACACTATAATAAAATATTTTTTTATTAAGTACTTTTTGAGTTATAAAGGTTTGAAGTTAACAATTTTTTGACACAAAATGTAGAATATCTTGTAAAATATTATTTAGTTTTCAGTAATCATAACCTTAATACTTTTGTGCGCGGAATAATGAGACCAATTAATTGGTTTAAAGAAAATACATTAATCGGATCCCCCTAATATTTTCAGTAAGAATGCATTTTGGAAAAACTTCAAACCTTTATAACTCAAAAAGTACTTAATAAAAAAATATTTTATTATAGTGTTTTGGAAAGCTCTCGAGATAAGCTATAAGAATATGCAATAAAATGTAGGGGGTTCTATTTAAAAAAATAAGATTGACCTTGAAATGACCTTGAAGGACATGGTCAAGGTCAAAGTCAAGGTCATCATCTTACTCCCCGCTTGAAACCATACACCTTGCTATTGGATATTTTCTCCTAAGTGCATGTTACGCCTATCGTAATGACAAATACTACGTTTCATGATTACAAAAAATTCTAGTCAAAAGAGGCATATCTATATTTCGCTTTCAAAGTCCAAAATTTAAACGCGACATTTATTGCTGTAATTTTTTATTCAATCATCTTTAAACAAAGGCAAGATCGATAGTTTTGCATTTCCTCTTTCTAATCACGTTGTCAGAATTAGCCGACGACTTTGTGATTTGATTAGAAAAAGAATTTCGTTCGAAAAAAATGATTTTTTGAAATCTTCCGCTGATTCAGACTACGGAATTCGTCGTTATTTATTTCAATTTTTTTCGCGGCGTTTGGATCAACATTACATCGATAACACTTCAAATATTGATGTTTTAATGTTTAAATGTTTTAATTTTACACTACAGGCGTGAATCGAAAAGTAGGTATTCTCACTTAATTGTTATTAAAAAGCAGAATACCTAACAAGAGCGAAAAATGTAGTTTTGTCATTTTTGTAAAGCAGTATATTATTACAACTTTTAATTCCGTTTATTTAATTGCAATATTGACATTTTTTATCACTAATGGTAGTAACGAACTATCTGTGTAATGTATCTCTCCCCTTGCGTCAGTCACGCCAAAACAGTTTAATAAAATTTCGAACCTAGTGAATAAAGACATTAATTATTTCATATATTCATATTATATCGTTATATTTATTGCCGTCATATATTTGATACGCATTCAAAAGACCGGCATATTAATGTCCTACTAAATAATGCAAACCCGTGAAAGATAATTCATCAATGTAATTTTTAATAAATCCGTGTATGTTTACATTAAAACATATACTTGCAGAATCATTGATATCATTCCGCAAAAAATGATCAATTACATAATAAGCTAAATGTCGTGTGTATAATTTTGTTAACGTCATAAATCCTTGCTATGAAGACATAATTTATTTAATTATTTCATTCGAACAATCGGTTCCGCAATATCGAGAAATTTTTTATTCTAAAATCGCCGATGCCATATCATTGATAAGAATGGCGGCACTTACGACTATAATTTTCAGTCGCGGAAAGCATAAGTGGCGTGCCACCCGGTAGAAAACCTGTTACCGCATCGGGTGTGATTTACGCGTCCCCTGATTTACACTGATTACGGGCCCCGCCACATCGCAAAGCAAATACGAATCCCCTCCAATCCGTGGCGTCTCACCTACACGCCGGTTCGAAACAACATCAATTCCCATTGATTGATTTTATTCCGGTATTAAATTAATCTCCACTGGCCCACACACGCGCAATTCTGGGCATATGTACGCACACCCTCGTGAGCGGACTCGTGTTTGCACACGCAAATTCTTGTACCAGAACTATTTTCATGACCGTACGCACAAAACTCGAAAGAAACTCAAAGGGATCCGCTTACTATCGTCAGGTACAGGTTACCCTTTTCAATCTTTCGACCTTCACCTTTACAAATACCGTAAAATCTTCATGCACAAACGCGAAACAACTTTAACTCATGGAAAGCAATTTTTTTCTAAAATATTCCAAGGCACTGCGATGCCCAATGATTAGTCACTTGATGAGGATATGTAAACATCTTACTTGGAGATGATTGAAACTAGTAATGTTGATATCTCTATGCACAAATATTGGTTTGAATAAAGTGACAACTGTAATCATCATGTAAATTACCTAAGACACGGGAGATTATAGGCTTTGAGGGTGTCAGCTATAAGTATGTCTCGAGGCCACTTCAACAATCACGTCCATAACCGAAATTATATGTTACAAGATAACAACCGACATTTTTGTTTGCTCATCAACACGGCGTCAAATAATTCAAATACTTAGTCCTACAATTACACAGGTCAACATGGTTTTGTTGTTGGGAAGCTCTGGGTCATTTCCGACGTAAATGTATGCGCAGAATCAGAATCCGAAGTCAGAATTGGCCCATCACCTCAGGATTTTGAGTATCACGTGCAGAAGACGCAACATTTTTAGGAGTTTTTCCTTTCGTTAGATCATGTGGTACTACTCTTTTTCTTTAATATGGGATCCGCAGAATTCCGTTACGACTTTTCTTCACCAAGATACGCTAATTTGGAATTGCGATATAATGTAAACAAATTTACCTTGAAATGCTCTTGCAGAACAAGCTCAAGGTCAAGATCAAATTCAATGTCATGAAACCTATATAAATATAAACAACTATATAAAATATGGATAATAATAACTAAAATGACGTTTCAGTATTGTGACTGATTTTTTGATAACGTTAATGGAATATATCTCGTAATTTCAAAATGGCCGTAACTTTGTAGGAAAAAATCTTAGGTGATCGAATATTTCAAAAACCTGACGTGATGGACCTATTCTGACTTCGAGTTTGGATTCTACGCATATAATTATGTTGGAAATGACTCACAGCTTCCCAACAACATCCAAGATCCTCTTTTTTGATGAACTGTGTTATCAAAGATATTTTTGGTAACACTTGTTTAGCTAATCTGAAGAAAACGGGTTTTTAGTTTTAATCGAATAATGATAGCATTTAGAGCGGTGCGTTTGGTTTAACAAACAGTACAATCCGTGGCTTAATAAATGTAACTAACTTACTATGATTCAATATCTGCAGTCCAGACTTATCATTTTAAACATTCAACATTATCTATCTATTTATAAAGCTTCTCTCTTTATCACCTCTTTTATCACCGTTTTCACCTTATTTTCTTAATTTGTTTCTCCACCACTGGCTTCGTGCTGTTGACCACGAATAAAAAACTTACATAATATTTTTATTAAAATAATCGGTCGAAATTTGTCTTTAAAATTAATTAAGTAAAGATACCTTATTTGGGCGCTTTTGTGGGTTTTTCAACCTTATAATTTGTTCTGCACCTCGGGGGTGGGAGTCGATGTTTATACAAATCGCTCATATGTGCCTAAGAGCATACGCATCCGACGAATTACCCGATATTTATCACCTCGTGGACACGCCGTAGCCAATTGGTTCGCAAGGCGTTTAAGAACCTGACGCAGAAAAGCTTCGTTCTTCTTCATCGTTGTCGTTTCGCTTCTTTACGCTTTTTTACGCCTTTCCCCCCTTGGTTTTAACGCGCGCGCGCGCGCGCGTCCTATTCGATGCTTTTATTTGTGTTTCGCTCATTTTTTCTGCGAGCCATCCCACGAGTCATCTTTTGTAGCGCGAAAGAAACCCTGCGGCAAACGCGACCGGTCGGTCGAATCATAAATTCCGGGCGGTAATGCAATGTCCGACGCGATTATTTACTGATACTTACCCGACGGCGAGACTCGCGGACAAGCTACCCTGCCAACGGTTTTAAGATTCTCGTTATTGTCTGTATCGACTTTTTTGCAATATATTTAGTAATTATCGTCGGGTCTAATTAATATGTATATTAATTGAAAATTGCCTTCGAGTTTTGCTAAGCTGGCAAGGAATTGATTTTTATTACGGTCCTTTCAAAATACGTTATTTCTTATTGATGCCCAATTAGTATTGGGCCATACGCAAGTGTATAGTCATCAAAACCAATACAAAATGGTATGTAGACTTTCCAATTTAGGTAAACTATTTAGTATATTTACTTCCATATCGTAAGTTCATAGTAACATTAATGTTCGAAGCAGACCATGAGGGTAACAGTTCCTCCCACACATCACAAACTTATAGAATATCTTTTTGGTATTTACCTGTCATATATCTGTTATCTATAGATGACTTTGGTTATCATTACAAATAATCAATTGCAAAATTGCCAACACACTTCATATTACGTAAAACACACATGAAGTTCGTAACTTTATTTTCCGTCCAACGTTTCGACCTTGTTGGAGGGAGGGTCTTCCTCAGAGGCATCTATCGAATTTTGTTTTTTAATGTGTATCAATTCTTTGATATTTCGTTTCTTCCAATGTGCCTCATCTTCTAAAATGTTAACTTCTAAAAATTTAGAATACTGTCCTGTGGTTAACATATGGGCTGTTAAAGCCGTATGACCAATGTTTTTCAACTAAATTAATAGATATGACAGTGAATTCTAGCCTGAACCTGAAATATGCTCTTGGTTTTATGCAATCCCAATTTAACTTGATCTTACATAACCTACACCGAACTTCCTCCTTATGATAAAGTTAATTTAGTTACGAAATATATACGAAATATACTCTAAAATGCAAGGTCCTTTTTTTACTAACATTACACATATTAATTTAAAAAATCAAACAGCATATAAAGACAAGTAAACTAATTTTTTAAGGGGTTTAATAAAAAATGTTAAAGTGAACGTATTTATGTTACGTATTTACATTTAATTGAGAATTTTACTTTTAAAATTATACGGAGTATTTGTTCTTCAATAATTTGTAAACAGTCAACCGAAATTTATCGTATAAGTATTAATATAATTATATGTCATAGAATCGCTGAACACAAATCTAAAATGCATTTTGTTCCATCACATACATTATCAAAAATATAAGTACTCGTACAAATGAAGTCGAAAAAATATTATACCTAAAAGAAACATCTATTAATCGGTTAAGAATTTATGTAAGTATTACCAATTAACGACATACTATAAAAAATGTTATGGTAATTTTGATACATTTTTTACTATGCCGGAGGAAGTTTCCCTTGTTAGAATAGGAAAACGTTCCACTACCTTTGTATAAAATTACCTAAAACTGCAGGAATATTTTACCAGACTCGATCAGCGACTCGTAGGGAAACATGAAAATGGTAAATTTTGCACATATAATACTGACCGACAAAATTTTACTTTTTATCTGCCTTTGACAAGCGAAGTATCATATTTCGGTTTATTGTGTAGCAAAGAGGGATTTATTTTAGACAAATATCATTTCCGACTTATTTTTTCGTACTGAAAACGATGGTGCTACCAGAATTATGCTATCATGTCACACTTTGGAGAAAAACGTGGTTAAATTTAACCTCATTTTTTATCCATATTTAACCTCATTTTTCTTGAAAATCTCCAAAATGTGACGTGATAGCAAAATTCTGGTAGTGTCATCGTTTTCAGAACGAAAAAATACTTCAGAAATGACACTTCGCTTGTCAAAAATAAATTCCCTTGTGTTATAAAATAAATCGAGATATGGCCAAAACGCTGATTTTTGCATACTTAACCACGTTTTTCCCCAAAGTGTGACTTGATAGCAAAATTCTCAGATCACCAAAAATGTTTTTTTTTGTTCGTTTTGATCTTAAAGGGGATTAGTACCAAGCCTAATAAAAATCAGAGGTGTCCAGTTTTCGGAAGTGTACCCAAGAATTTACTTTTAGATAGATAAGACACTATACATTGCAGGTGACAAATGAGATGATTTCTCAGTAATTTTTAATAAAACTTGTTGAAAGTTTAATATAAGCACTTACTTCAAGATATCCACAAGTCGTAATTCATTCAGCATCCTGGTAAAGACATGAAATTTTCCTTGGAAATTTTGAGGGCAAAGACTGTAGATCGTTTTCCCTAAAAATTTCCGGCAAAGGCCGGGGATCATCTTCATAATTATCAAGTTTCACGGAGCGCAGCGGTTTGGAGGGTTCGACTTTTCGGAGGTTCCGCCCTTTAATATTAATTCGAAGAAAAGACGAGCGGAAGGCGCAAAAAAGAAAAGCTCCGCAGGCAACGTTGCGGCTCGCGGCAACTTCCTTGCGAAGTAATGCAATAATTACTCGTGCGGAAGTAATAAAATTAATCTCCGAGCGCGAGGCTTCGGTGCCGCCGTGGCTCCTCTTATAAATCAAACGCAGTTTAGTTTAGCTTTTAATAATTTGCCGAGGGTCGAGCGCGCGCGAGTAATTTACGCCCCAACTTCATCCTTTATGCCAATAAGTCCAAGGCGCGCTGGGGACAATTAGTTTTCGTTACACACTCTGCCCTTGTCTTCGCCGCGAGGTCATAAAACATTTCCCGATGTACAGGCGTACTTGCACACGGCGATGTATTTCATTTTTTGCCCCGTGTCATTTATTGCACTTGTGGTATGTCGACGGATTAATTTCTGCATATCTTTTTTTTACTGCCTTTCAAGGAGCATTATTAATTTTGTACAAATTTGAAGTTCAGGTATTTTGCAACTGGCGCGAGGTGCATATATATTATCTTGAATGAGATTTTAAAATTGCCTCATGTTAGCATATACGAGAAAAAACTGACGCCAAAATACTTCAAAATTTGTCACTGTGGAATGGAAAGAATTATTAGATCGGTTTTGAAATATTTTTGTTACATTCATGATGTTAGCTGACACAACACTGCACTTGCTTAACACAACACTGCACTTGCTTAACACTTATTCAACTTACGTTTGAAATTATTATAGTGCGTAGGATACTAGCCTTCTAAATAAGAGTGACATATTACACCCGTATATTCCGTATAACCTTCAACATTCAAAACATAACTGTTTAAGAACAGAACTCTGTTTGCTACAACTAAACAGCCCGAGAAAAAATGATTTATATCTGGATCATATATGCACCGTATATGATCATACAGCATCATATATGATTCATATATCATCATATATGACTCGTATATAATCCAGATATATTTATGTATGCTCGTATACGGATTTTGACCTGGTATATTATAAATATGATATAAATAGAAATAATCAGATTTAGCTATATATGAATATATATGGGATATATATGCTCATACATGCTCATACATGATTAAATATTACTATATCAGGTCAAAATCAATATATGAGCATACACAAACATATCTGGATTATATATGAATCCTATATGATGATATATGAATCATATATGATGATGTATGATCATATATGGTGTATATATGATCCAGATACAAATCATTTTTTCCCGGGAGATTGGTTCCCCTGGACAGAATCAAATTATCTGGTTGTGGTTTCGAAACGAGTTTGTGTGAAAAAATTAGGTTGCTACAACCAATTTGGGTTTCTTTATGAAATCTAAGTATCCATTCAACAAGCTCGCCTCATATACTACCGCGAATTTTGATCGATGATGGAAACCATCTCAGATCTCGAATGAAGATTATCTCAGTTTTAATAATCTCTAATGTCAGGAACACGCACACAATACCAGGAAATTCCTAAGTTAAGGATAGACTATGTTGTTGACAAACAGCGCAAAGCAACGTATACAAGTGTGTTGTCTTGATCGAAAGTTTTGGTTCACCTAACCACCGAGTGGAACTAAACTACGAAACGGTGAAAAATGTATGCAACAATTTTGGACTTTTTGACATCTCAAAACATTTTAATGGGTAAAAATGAAATGATAGTAGTTATAATAATGCCTATTTGAATAATAATAATAGTAATAATGATAATAATAAGTAGAATATTCGTTTCCGGTGCAGGAAACGACCCGGAGCTCGAGCGGTTGGAGGGTATGCGATACGTCTTCCAGCGGCTTCATCTCCTCTTAGTCTGTCCTGGGAAAAACAGATGCAGGAGTGAACTGGAGACCGAAAAGGGACAGGACAGGGGTTGAGAAAGAGAGTACTCTTCTGCGATTAATGAGCGGCGTTTGTTGTTAATTGCAGCCGCCATTAGGTTTGGAACGTTTCGTCTCACTCTCTGTTTGATGCTTTTCAATCGGTTCGACTCTCTCGCACACATTCTCAACCCCTGCCCCTCGTCGGTCCTCGAAAGAGGCGCGCATGTTAATGATCGCCTGCCACAGCCTTTATCTTTTCCACCTCATTTGCGCGCTACGAGTACGCTCGGTGCGAAATGCGATTCTACATTTTACACCTCGGGCTGGATTTTTTTCATTTCGATGCAATTCGCGTGCTTTTCTATATATTGGCGATGCGGCACTTGTGCGCCCAGACTTTTTAAGATGTTGATGGCAGAGTCGAGGGAAATAAATCCGTTAATATTATTAAAATTAAATAATCCATTTGAAGATACTTTATGTAATGAGTTTCGAAATTTAAAAGAAAAAGTAATCCTTTAAATATTACTCGAGCTGTAAAGAAAGAATTACTTACATACTTCTGTGCATAACCCCGATATAGCAAAGGTCATTTTTGTAGTAACTTTCAACGAGGAATTCAATGAACATTTCTACAAAAATGTGGAATATCCTTAAAAATGCTTATACCCATGTAGAAAATGTAACGCTAGTCTGGTCAGAATCCGGCCAGCCATTCCTGTGTCTGACCAGGAATTCACAGGAATTGTAACGCTCTGCCGCCCGGATTCTGACCAGATTCCGATCGGAATTCTGCTTCAATGATCAGAGTCCTACCGGATTTCTGCTTTGTCCGACCACGCATTTTCTACAAAATTTGATGAACTTAACCTAAATATACCTCGGTAAATTCAGTTAGAATCTTGTCAGATTCTGATTAGATTCCTAAGTAGGGTAAATATGGCCAGATGCTGGTCAGAATTATGGAAAATCTGATGAAATTTCCACACGGGTAATGGCTATTAAAGATACTACAAATTATTAGTATGTTATTTTCGTTTTGTTATGTTGTTATTTTCTGTCAAAAAAGGTTTATAACATAACTAATATTTCTTAGCGTCAAACTGTAACTCGGGACGTTATTAGGCAGTAGAAGGAACATCAGCCAATCACGATTCAAATTGTTCAGGTTCGGTAGGATGTCGATACAACTTATCAGAAAGTAACCCAGATAGCAATTGTGAGGTCTCATAACCTTATCACAATGTGAAATTGACGAAGTGTCATATAAAATTAATCACATTAGTTTCACTGCAGTGAAGTGTGTCGTTGATTCAGGCTGTTTTGAGTATATGACTTCATTAGTCCATCACAGTCATGAACTTAGTACGATAAGAGATGAATGAATGTGACTTCATTAGACAATCACGCATTCCCTATCACATAATGAAATTAATCTAACATTATGCCTTATAGCCATAATAAGTAAAAAATCCTCGCAAATACTCATAAGATGTCATTATGGCTCTTCCATTGGCAGAAAATATTTTATGCTGAGGATGTCGCAATACCGTCATGGCCTGAAATAGTAGTATCACGGCGTGATGTCATATCTCTAGGCAAATGTGTCCTCAATTCAATAGCATATCGCAATCACACATACCGCCGGCTCGAAGTGAGACTGATATGATGTCATTTAACCGTCGTTTGTAACATGTATGAAATATTTAACATTCTGATTTCTTTCTGCTATTACAGTGAACTCACTGCGGTGATTGTGACTGATAGCAATTGTGAGGGCATATAAAAGAAGCTCACAAAGTGAAAGTGTGACTTTACAAGATGTTTCGCATCCCACTAAACGGAAATGGATTGGAGGGGGATAAAAATGTATTCATTTTGACGTAATCGAATCCGCGCTTTTTATTTTTTCAATCCCTTCGAATCCAACAATAATATTACTGAAAATAAAAGGATTCCCAATCCCTGCTGAAGGATTCGAGTTCAGTTTATCCAATCCCTGCGAATCAAAAAATAATATCGCCGAAAATAAAGAGGAAGACCAATCATTTCAGTTCAAAATTATAAAAACTATAAAATAATGAAAGTACTGTTGCGCTACAATTAGTAGAAAATTATTTCCGTGACACATGGCTAAAAATAGTATATTATGCACCAAGGAGGCGGACGGGGGATTTTTGAATTACGAGAGCAATTTTAGGGCCCCGAGTCGAAGACGAGGGGCAACAATATTGCTCGAGTTGTTCTAAGTCCCCGCCCCCGTGGTACATACGATATTCTATGTAATAAAGGCCTGGCAAGGGATGAAAACCACCATCTTTCCTTCATCACATAAAATATCGTATGCACCACGGGGGGGGGGGGGCTTAAAACAACTCGAGCAATGTTATTGCCCCTCGTCTTCGACCCTAAACTTGCTTTCGAGATTCAAAAGTCCCTCCTTCGCTACCTTGATTAATATACTATTTTTAATCGCCTCCCAGGAATAAAAATCTCCATTTGTTGCCTTCATTATGATTATTCATTTTATTACTATAGCTTTTTAATTAATATGGAGGTCATATTAATGCTGAAATGATATCAAATTTTACATGTTAACAAAACGTATGTTGCGAACATGAAATAAGTTTTTTGATAAATCAAATTATTTTTGCATCATGAAATTAAAGTTTGTTATTCCTTATCTTTCTTTTGGTTCTTAATTAGCTTTTATCAAACTTCAGATGCTGCCTTTCTTAGGCTTCATTAATTAGTTTAATCCAATTTCTCTCTATGATGTCCAATTAGGAATCAGATACCTGAATCAACGATCACGGATCACGGATCAGGTCTGCGATTAGTCAATGCTAGCTGACTCTACACTCGATTTGGATGTTTTTCGGTTCCTAATACGTCACTATGAATTCAAGCCAAAGAGTAATTTCGACCTTCTGCTCTGTATAATATTACATATTATAAACCATATTACTTACTGCCTTTTGTAAAGCAACAAACGTTCTCTCTTAAAATGAATTAGTAGAATTTTTACTTTTTCAATTCGTAAGTGAACGCTCTAGTAGTGAATTAGTAATATTTTGTCGAGTTTACTAATGATTTAGTTAAATATTAGATATTTGTCTTACTAATCATAATTAGTAGACGCTACCTACTATTTTATTAGTGATACGAGTCCATTATTCGAATTTGTAATCCAATTTCATAACTTGAATTAGTAGAAAGTTTGCGCAAACGCAAGTTCGTGCAGGCTTTAATAGATCGCGCGCAAAAATTAGTATTAATGAAACAACAAATACGGAAAATACCGACAGAGATAGATTTGTAATAATTTACTTTATATTTATGGAAAATTGTACATTGAAAAGTGTTGCATCGTAACTATACAGTGCAGTGTAAATGTTAAAAAAATCTTAATTTTGAGGAACTATCAATACAATTGGCCAGTTTTAGAATCGTTATGTGTTCATGAAAATGTAATTAATGAAATATAATAATTTAATCCAAGTTAACTCCAAGTTTGTTTATTTTATAACAAAAATACATTTGTTCCTCATAAATATGTATATTCGATATTAAGAATAAAATTACAAATAAAAGCCGTAGGTTTCGAGAAAAATGCGTTGGAAATAATTCGGCGTGCCTCATATACTCGGTTAAGTAGTTAACGCGTAAGCTTGTGTGGGGCAGTGGATGGCGAAAGTCGCGGGTTCCAATCTCGGTGAATGCATTTTTTTTTTCTTTTCATTAACTTACTATTTCAATTAGTAATACCACTGAGTATTTACATTAGTAATTTTGTTATATATATATATATTATAGCCGGATTTTCTCTAATTCAATTACTAAATTTTTACTAGTAATTAGTCAAATTCTTCTAATTCATTTTAAGAGAGTTATAATAATTACCGATGAAAAAATGAAAATTACTTATTATTTCTTACCACTATACAAATCATTCAAAAGTCATATTCTTATGTCGTCACCATAGCGATATTATTGGGTAGTTTTATCACATAGGCATGTTTCCTTCACAGTGCTGAAGTATGTATACAATACATATGTTTACACTCAAGGATACATGATTTTGATATATGATGACGGGGGCGACGGGGCATGAGATGATTATGTGATAATGAATTGAGGATGCATTTACCTCGGGATATGTTGACACCTCGCGATAAATCTCTTACGACGTGATTGTCCTGTGAAGTTATTTCAGCCCTTGCAAATTGCTATTTACGCAAATCTCATTGTGATGGTTAAATGACAGCATTTTCTGGTATTCTCACAATGTGAACTCACTATGATAGTATTATTATTTTCTGAAGAAATTCAACTTCGAACGTTGAGGAGGATATTGAAATGATAGCGTATCACCCTCATTCTGTGATGCGTGATGGTAATGTGAGACGAACTTGAGGACGCATTTGCCTATGGATATGATATCACATCGTGATAGTGTGATGCTCTTGTGATATCATCAAAGCCCTCACAATTGCTATCTGGTAAGCTTCGAACATTACTCACTTATACTCGGAAAAACTAGTTGGTTATAGGAAAACCAACTGTGAATTGATTCGGAATTTGTAGGTTGGGAGAATCAATTAATTGATAAGGAAAACTGTTTAATTGGATGGGAGAACCAGTAAATTTGTTAAATTGGTCATCCCAATCAGAAGCAACCGAAAGAAAGAGGAACCTCTCGAAAGAACGATTGATGAATCAATTAATAAAGGGATGCGAAAAAGGACATTCAAGCGAACAATTTGAAATGTGATTGACTGTTGTTCCATTTACGCATGGTTATGCTGCTTAATGACATCACGATCAATGAGATTCACCTTGTAGCTGCGAAATGTTAGCTCTTTATATAGTTACAGATAGTTAAACTGTACAAGTAGAAAGCCCCTGAAGTACACACTGAGAGAAATGTTTGTTTACAGTTAATGTAATAGCTTCATAATAAAGCTAACAGAGTTTAGATTATGATCTTAAGGTAAGGTACTTTATTCTGAAGTTACCGTAATCTGAGATTTGGTTAAATTTGTTAAATGTTAATAGTTAATATAAGAATTTTAAATATTAATGCCGGGATCATTACGAGCCATATTTACGTGCTTACCGTTTCATCGAATCAGAGATAAACAAACATACACACGCGCAGTCATTCGATTTTCTGCGAATTTTTCGACGCGTTGTTGATATGCGCAGTTCAAACGACAGAATTTAATGTAAGATTTCTTAACACTTAACGAACGCTCATTTAATGTTAAAATATATGAGTTAATATGCAATAACATTTCTGACCTGTAGGAAAAGGCTGGTATTTTCATCTCAAAGTTACCTGCCGTTTATGACTTTACATTTACTGTTATAACTTTACAGTTAATGCAAGATCCTTGAAATTATCTTACATTAACTATTAGTAAATACTTTCTCTCAGTGCATGTATCAACGTGTTATTCGGAGAGCCTTCTTTTCCAGGAGCTCCTTTAAAATAAATATTCAATATATCATACTTTTTCATCCAATTCTTTTATCAATATCGCAATTTTGCTCATAAATTGTGACAAGAGTTATTTTTTTGCCCTACAGAAACAATGTAGTTTGGATGACTATAGTCGGCCCAGTACGCAGGAGGATTAAAAACGATTTTTGACAAAGATAGGCAACGTATAAGTAAAAACTCAACATTTATATACCCGAATGATATAATATGGGATGATTACAAAAATGTAAAAATGTGTCCAAAAAATTGGAAGCTGAAAAATGTAAGTACATTTATATTAATCTTTCATGGGGAATAAAATACTTCAATTAGATTTTTATTCTCTTCCAACTTGCACAAACTCAGAAAAGAAACTCTTAACTTAATATTGAATACTTTAAGTTGTCATAACTTGCACAAACAATTAGGAGAAAATTGTCTAATTTAAAAAATGCAGAATTTTGAAAAAGTGATTTTGCAACTCTCATTTTAAACAACTCACTGAAAACAGAGAATACTTGGTATTTCAAAATTTAGAGAATTCGAGCGTGTTTTAAGTAGTACCTTTCTCATGGACTTCTTTACAAAATTTATCATTCTGCGTTGGCACAGAAGTAATTATCAGAAAGGAAACACGTTTTATTTACATATAATATGTATAATCTGCAGACTAAAAAACGTATTTTACAAATAAGCATCAATAGAATAAGAATATTGGTTGTCTATAGAATAATAATTGATATAAGTAAGTGAACCTAAAGAAAAATAATGATGCATCTCGAGAAATATCCAGTTGGTTTTTATCTAGTTATAGGAGGCAATGTCATCAGATCGAAGTTGAAAGTCAAAGCCAAGTTCAAGAGTTTGTGCAGTTTCATACAAAGGTAGATGCATTCCAGAATGCCATCAAATATGGGAGTATTATTGAGTCAGCTAAGATGAGCATGGAAGAAGATGATATTCAAGAAATCGAAATCTGTATAGAGTTTAGAGAATAATGTATATTGCTGGTGATGTTAGAATGGTGCTGTTAGATCCGATGATTACACCAATTTTCGAACTACCCTGACGTGGGTTAATATACTTTTTGTTTTTTTTTTCTAAAGAGTAGTGTGTTTAATAAATTGCCTTAACGGAATCCATCGAATTTTTATGTAAACAGAGTTTATAACAATATTCAATTATTACAATGATAATAGAATTTGTTTCCATAAAATAACTCCACTTATTACCCTTTCAAATCCAGATGGCATTAGTCATATAATATTTTTATCAAGAATTTTTGTTTATAGCAATGAAAAAGGCTAATTTGATGATTCTATATTAACAATACAGATTGTTGGAAGAAGAAATGTTAAGTAACCAAAACCGACCCCTTTCCATAGTATAATATGTTCAAGGTCAAAACTTTAGGAAATAGGATATACTATATATACCACTGCAAATGGTAAAAAAAAATGTAAAAATGATAAATTAAAAATTGGCGAATATTACATGGCATAAAGTTACATATGTTAAGTATATTTAAGTAGGTTATAAAAATTGATATATTGATTTGGAATCATTACTCATTACATCATCTCGTGTTTTAGTTGTACGGTAAAACCCCCCGGGAAATTTTGGTCGGGTCGAACTGTTTTACGAGTAGCTGGCTACTGTCCAAGACTGGAAGGTAAAGTAGAATATCCCAAGCAAACTGTGACAAGACATGCGAACTTCGCTAAGATGAATCTCGATCACGCACGCTCGCCTTCCTCTCTCTTCGTCGCCTTTGCGTTATTTTTTACGCTCTTCGCCTCCGTTATCGCACGCCTTTCCGTTTCCAACCGATTTTAATGTAATTATTTGAAATCGAGCTAGTAAATCTTTCTTAAGGGGGACAAATTTCGACTGGGTCGTTTGTCAGCTCATAATATCTGTCCAGAGCTTTAAAGTATTTCGACTCCGAGAATTTATGGCTGAGAAACTGATAACAAATTATTGTTATGTTTATTTTAAAAATGAATTAGTTCGTATGCATGCTATCTAATATCTGCGTAGACGATATAGTATATGAAAAGCGTTATATTCAAGCGTCACTGATACGAATAATAATTAACGAGCGTATTCGTGACGCATGTCTGTCAGAGTTATAAAACTCGTTATCACAAGCATCGTCCTCTTGTCTGCATCTTGATGTCGCCCCTTCGGATTTTAATCATGCAGAACTCCCTACATGTTGAAATCCGCGAATGACGAACCCGCGAATCAAAAGGATCGTTTTCTTCACGTAGCTTTCATACAATTTGTCGGAGATGCGACTTATGAACAACGCCTCATTACCCGACAGTTGTCATTGCGATTCAGTTTATTTTCTTACGATTCATTCCCTTTGCACGTTTAACCAGCTCGTTTCTTTAAGTAAACATTCGAAATGTATACTCCTTTCAAAATCTAGTAGAATAAACATCACCCACCACGTCAAAAGGATAAGTTGCCTTTAAGACGTTCCTCATTAAGTTGTTCGCGAACGTCGTCGGTTCTTACACGCCACTTTTCTGTGCATCTACTTTTCAAAAATGTTTAATTCATAATATGTGAAATTTGATTTTTTATGAATAATTTTTCGCGAATTAATTGCTGCATCTTAATGAAGTTGGCGATGGACAATGTACAGTCGTGAAATTTTGTCGCATTTTGGACGATACCATTGAGTCTACGTGATTGGACTACCCTATAGATTTTTATCATAATTAAAATAAATCAATAAAATTAATCACAAGATTCTACTTTCAAGTATGTTATACATGCTATTTTGTACTAGAAACTTTAATTTATATTAATATAATACAATGAATGAAAATTAATTTATATAAGTCGATAACATTTGTTTCTCATGGTTCATCAAAATATAGTTACATAATTTTCAACAATTTTACCAAATTTCGCGCAGTTTTATTTAAGTTTATTTTTGGTAGTAAATAAGCACACAAATGGCAATTAATGAAGGAGCAAAAGGAAAGTTCCTGTTTTTAACACATCTTTTCGATAATAACACCTCTTTAAGGGTTTCCGGTTCAACCTTCCCATATGTCATGACGACCGAGAAATGAGCATTTTAAAAACGCGAGTAATTGTTTTCGTGCAGAGGAAATCGTTCTTTTAAACGTTTTGCTTTTATTTTATCATGTTTTTAATAATCTGATGATGCATTAAAAATATTATTACTTCAAAATAACATATACTTGACTTAACATCAGAAAATTGTATTATTTTACAAATATGTCAAATGTTATTAAAGTCCGATTTTATGGAATTACTTAAAATAATATGATGGCATTGCATGTGCCTTTGTCAAAACTTCATTAATAAACATCGATTTAATTTGTAAATTATTATTTTTAGTTGGTATATTTCGAATGTGCTTTATTAGGTGTTGCTTGTATATTAATTGTACAGTAACATCGTTGAAACAAAAAATTCTTAATTGACCTCATTATATCTCAGAGATTTTTTTTATTTTCATACTTCACCCGCACGGAAAATAAATTCGATGAAAATATATGCGTGAAAATATGTAGCATATATGTCACATATTGCATTTTTCGCCGAAAATATATGCAATGTATAGGTTGAATATGTGCCAGATATAAGTTTAAAAATATATGTGCATTCAAATATAGTATATAAGTCACATATTGCATTTTTCGACGAAAATATATGTGCATTTAGGGTAAATGGTACAGTAGTGGACCAGTTAAGGCTATGATTTCAGTGAATTTGACTTTAAAGCGCAAATAAACAATAGGAAAAAATTTAACATTAGAAAATTTGTCTTAGGGGTTGTCCAATATTAGTATGCATACTTTATAATAACGAAAAAATAATTTTTAGGTATCAAAAAATTACATTTTAAAAAATTATCAAAATTGACAGTAGTCTAAAATAATGTATTTGATAAAATTAATTTCAAAAGTGCAATGAGTATTGTTTATTTTTTTGAACGAAAGAATATTGGTCTTGAGGGTTGTCTTTAAATAAAACCGGAGTAATATTCACCAAAAAGTATTTTTTACGTATTAGAAAACTGTGTTTTTGAAAAGTATCGAAAACGACAGTAGTCGGCCAAGTGAAGCAGACAGTTGTCGGCCACTCTTCAGAAACCTTTAGAAAAACAATATTTTGCTATTAATTGTGCTTAAACATACTTATTGATACGAGTTAAACCGAAACGTAAAGGAAAATAACGGGTTTGTAAAATTTTTTAAATCCTAAATAGCTCACGTAAAGTGGCCGGCTACTGTAGGGTGGCCGACTACTGTACCATTTACCCTATTTTGAAATAAATTAGTATTGGTTGTACGGTCCGTTGACAATAAGAGACAATTTTTAGTTTGACGTTTCGGCCAGAATGATGGCCCTCTTCAAAAATTGATTTTCTATAAAAAAATTTTACAAAAATATACATATGAATGTAAAAATAAAAAAGAATGTAAAAATTAAAACTTACAATGTATCATATTACGATTCGATTATCGATGTCGTTGTGGAGTATATTGAACGGCACGGTGGAGTTGCCATATTCGGACGAACTCTAAATATAATGTTAAAAATAAAAATAAAAACACTGGTTAAAGACATGATGACATTCGTATATTTTAGCGAAGGAAAGAAATACCAGAAAAAGAAAAGAAATCGAGAATTATTTCATAAAAAAATCTCAAAATACTGTCAATATTCGATTCGAACAGTCAAATTTACCGTCGACATATGACAGTATTCTTTGAAGAATGTATTCGTGGAAAAATAACATTGCAAATGTAAACGTCAGTGAAAGTCCGAAATAATTTTTCGATATGAAAGAAATATATGTATATAGTAGGCAATATACACAGATCATGTTGTGATAAAAAACACAACCATGATTTGAGTCATGTTGTTTGTTATATGTGTTCATTCGTTGTCGAATTTTTAAAGGAAATATATACCGACAAGCCTTTTCATAGGTACTTTCAGTGCACGTTCAACTCGTTTATTTACACGAACGATATATATATATAAATAAGCCCATTGGCATTTAAACATATAATTGTGCAATATTGTTGTGAAGTGGACATTTAAATTTCGAGGACGTACGTAAAGTTCATTATGTTTATGTGTTTTTATTTTTATTTTTAACGTTATAGTTTGAATTCATCCGAATATGGCAACTCCACCGTGCCGTTCAATATACTCCACAACGACATCGATATTCGAATCGTAATATGATATATTGTAAGTTTTAATTTTTACTTTCTTTTTTGTTTTTATGCATATGTATATTTTTGTAAAATTTTTTTATAGAAAATAAATTTTTGAAGAGGGCCATCATTCTGGCCGAAACGTCAAATTAAAAATTGTCTCTTATTGTCAACGGACCGTACAACCAATACTAATTTATTTCAAATTATTCGAATAAGCGGTTAAGAAAATTCAACATGAACTTTAATAATATACAGCATTTATTTTACATATATGTCGCAAATATTTATTTTCCGTGTGGGTCACAGAAAAACTGTATAATATTGATAATTTTTTTAATGTGCTTTTTTTGATTGGCGTGGTCAGATTACATGCAAATATTATCTAAAATAAGAATGTCGACTCATAATTAAAAAGACATCAATTTTGATAAAAGGGAAAGAACCAATGGTATCACGAATTTTTCTACTAATTCAATTTCTGTGAGAAATAAGATACACACGGAAAGAACGAGTTGGTTAGAAAAACCAACTAATTGGTTGCTTCAACAAACTGGCTTAGTGCACTGAGATCTAACAAATAAATTAGTTTGGAGGACCAATTTAACCGATTTATTGGATATCTCATCCAATTAAATAGTTTACCTACCAATCAATTGGTTTTCCCAACCAACAAATTCCGACCAATTCACAGGTGGTTTTTCTAACCAATTCATTTTTTTTTTTGCGTGTGTTTCAAAACCCAATGTTTACTATGACCATTTTTAATTTCCTAAGTTCTAAATATGGAATTGAATGTAATAGAAACAAAATTCGAATATACTCTGATTTCGCAAAAAATTGTCTTAAAGCGTTATATTCATTAAGGATTTCGTTCGTTAGTTGATATTTAAACACGATATCCAACTCTAAAGAGGTAGTGTATTGTTTCATATGTCGATTTAATTAATATAAACATTCGTAATGAATAGTATACAAAGAGCATACTCGAAAATGGTGGACTAAAAAAATGTAAATCTCTAGGACTTAAATGGCTCACTAAAGTCAGTCATGATAACGAAATAATCAACGATAACGAATAAAGCGATAAATTTCCATTTGACGAACAAATTTTGTATACGAATACCATTTCATATTCAAGAATGCCAAGTAGATATTTGGACATGCCTCGATTAAGCCCTAATCAGGTCACGTACTTTAGTTCAGGCTTTTATCGAAACTGTAATGCTTGATATCATCAGGACCGATTTAATCGACCGATTCAACTATTAAAATAAGTATGCTATAAACTATTTTTCAAGGCCGCTTATTTTTCCTAATTCTAACAGCCCATAGTTCAACTAACAATAAGACAAATAGTATCTATCTACACGGAAAAATAGGATTGGTTGAGGCAACCAACAGCTTGGAGCTCTCATGATCCAGACGGGAAATTGGTTGGGACAGCCAAGTAAATAGTTTCCCTAAGAAATAAATCGGTTACTTACCAATTAATTGGAACACTAATCTAATAATTCGGTTATTATAACTATTTCCTTTGTTGCTCGAACCAATTTCTCGCCTGGATCTGAAAGCATTAAGTACTTGGTTGGCTCCACCAATTCTTTTTTTTCCATGTATATTTTATAATCATACATTTGAATTGTTCAACAAAATGCTTTTTTTTATAGAACGATATGTACTTTTCCTATATATTAACATTTTAATAAGGAATAAATCTATTAAAATTGTGTTTGCAATATTTGAACATTTCTTGCATGTCAGTAGTATTTAACGAGCTTCTATAATATCATTATTTAAATTAAATTAAATGTATAGCGTTTATTAAAGTCAAAGTACGGATTGAAAAAATTGTTTATAATTTAAAAATAAATTGTTTGGAACATTTCGTCCAGAATCTCGTGCTATTTTTCTATAAGCAGGAGCTAGATTTTCAATTACATTTGAGACGATTCAAAAATAGAAAACAGTTCATTTAACGAAAAGCACAGATAAGAATCCTAGCACGAGTTTCTGGACGAAACGTTCAAGAAAATTCCTGTTTGAATTATAAAAGATTTTTTAATTTATAATAAGTTCCTTTACCTTCCTAAATGGCATACATTTAATTTAAATAATCATTACTTTCATAATGTAATTTCTTAAATGCGTTAGTTTATTAAATAAAAATAATGCCTTTAATTTACATAAAATGGAATTTCAGTACATATTTAACATAAAATTACGTAATTAATTGTTCCGAATATTTCAAAATATTGTCTAAAGATTACACGAAAGATAAATCGCGCATCTCAATTTTGGAGATCAGCATTCGGACAAAAATCACTTTTAAAGATATCCCGTAATAGAAACTCAAATCCTAATGGAAATGCAAAGATTAATTAAGAATTCCATTAGGGCAGGTCTCCGAGTGGGCGACACGCGTCGCCGTCTCCAGGGAACCTCATCGGTTGGTCGTATGTTCTTTGGACATATATCGAGTACGCATTCTAATCTGCATGCTAGAGTGAAACGGCAAAACAGGGTGTGCGAGAGAAGTGTGTAGATAGAGATACAAATAGAAAAAGAATCAACGAGAGAGAAACGAATAACGTCAAATAGGAATAGAGACACATCCAGGGGTTTGGACTGATCATTCGTGACAGCCCCTACTGCGGTACAGCATGCTTGGATACGGTTAATCGATTCAATTATACGTAGAAAACTATTAAAATTGATGTCAATATTTTTCGCATATCATCATCCTCCTTCATAATATTTATTCTTCATTTTTTATCCGCAAAATGATTTTTGTTTTTGGATGCTTGTTTGCATTCACTTAAACATTTTGGCGGGCATTATGTAAAATATTTACTTTTTCATAAATAATTTAATTATTGTATTTTCTGTGAATACTTTATTTCGAAGTTTGAAAGCCCTAATTGTATCACATTAATGTCTGCAATGTTTAGTTGATATTTACTAGACTAAAACGTTAATTACGAATAAATGGCATTTGTTATTTTAATTCACGTTACGTAAGAAATGGACCATAAACGAGTCAAACCTAATTATTAAACATAGATTTTTATATATGAGGAATAGAAGTGATTATAGAATCTTACTTATTTGTTACTATATTATAACATGCATCTTACTAAAAGATAAACATTTTTATCGTTCAAACAACAAAAGTGTAGGATTTGTCAATTTTTTTAAGTCTAATTCAGTTTTGTTTGAACACTAATTCGAATTTGTACCTGAAATATTTTAACAGTAGTCCTTTATTTAGATCGCATACGACGGGCCTCGCACATTCTGTTTCGATATTTAACGAAACCATAAACTGGATATAGTTTAACGAAATTTTAATAATTGCAGTTTTCATAGTTAAATTGATAACTAAATAAGGCTACATTCCCTACTCCTTTGGTCGCTTCAATCTCAAGATTGGTATACATTACTTTGGAAGTCGTATATTTTAGTCGTTTCGCATTAATTGTATAAATGAAATGTTCTCTGTTATGTTGCTAATATTGTATAAGAGAAATTGGTAGAAAAAATAATAAACGACTTTATAATTGTCTCAATAAATGTACATCAAACTGACCGGTTTCAGCAGGCTCTATGCTGCTTTACAACCTGCTTAGCGAGAAATATAATAATACGTAGCATGTAGTGATCTTACAAAACTAACAACATTTCAATATTAGCATCAAAAGTCAAATAAAAAAATACATTCTATATAGCAAACTGTACAATAAAATCACTTTAAAATTTGTAAAGTATTGATTGGGTTAAACGAATATTGTCAACAACTGTCAACTACGCGAATTAAGATTAAAAAACCATTTGCTTAATTTTAGTGAGTAGGGGAGAGTGGGGCTCAGTGGCACGCGGGGCACAGTGAAACGTGCTAAATATGTCGGACACCGTTTGCGCATTCATTGTAATTTTTTTTTTTGGAAAACAGTAAGCGATATTGGATTTCTTCAAACGTAAGTATATTCTGAACACGGGACGATAAAACGAATTAAAAAATAAGTCAGGTTTCAAACTGTGAAAACTAAATTTTTTTTTTACTTTGAAAACATGTTATTTCTAGCCTCACATTTCCCGTCTTGTCAAGTTTCAGGTAAATATTGATAGCTTGGGTATTTTTGAATCGATTAGTGCTTGTGTTTTATGTATTTAAGTGAAATTAATAATAGTTTTTTAATAAAAAATAACTTTATTGCCAATGGGGCACAGTGAAACACTGACGCGTGGGGCACAGTGAGACAATTTTAAAAAGTTGGCAAGCAAATGTATTTAATGGCACATAATTTAGTTTCAAGTAATTTAATGGAAAGTCTGTCATTATTATGTTTACTTTTAATTCAAATTATATTCTGAAGGGAATATATAATGAAAATCAAGTTGAAATATTAAAAATTTTTGTAATTTATTCAATGAAATGTATAAAGTGTATTGAGTAAACTTTTAAATCGTAAGTGAATGTATATTAGAAAAAGTTAAAAAATATATATAATTAAATGTGATTAATTTTTATTGTGAAAATGGTTACAAAAATAATCAACTATAAAAAAAATATTTTGGTTTTGTTAATTACGCGCATTCATATTTTATTTTTCTAATTATAATGTTACTAATATAAATATTATTACAAACAGATTGTTATGTAATTAATTAGTTTGCTATTATTGTAATAAAAATAAAACATTTTATCTATTGGATTTATCAGAACCTGTACGCCACGCACGTTTCATTGCTTGCACCACTGTACCCCACTCCTTGTTTCACTGTGCCCCACTAGTGGGGTACAGTGAACCATAGCGAGATTTTTTTTCAAGCGACTTTTTCAAATACGTTTAACAGATCTATACAAATTATTACAGCTTTAAAATATATCTGAATCCCTACAGAAATCATTAATGCAATGTACGTTGTAAATAAACTTCACCGGTAATCATAATTCATTTAAAGATTCGCGTGCCACTCTGCCCCACTCTCCCCTATATAACTGTTTCGAAGGTAATAAGAGTATCGATTCGAACGGTTCCACTGTTCATTTCTTGAAATCACTGAATACCACTGATTCAGTAATGAAACAATTACTTTCGATTTCAGGTATTTGATTTCATTAATTAAGAATCGAAAGCCTTAATATTGCAAATCAAAATTTGATAAGCAATAATAATTTGATTTTTCTAATCGCATCAGGGTAATTATGAAAACGTTTGAATTGAAAAAATCACAGATAAACAGCGGCCTGGTGAGAGATAATTGCGAAATGACATTTACGTACTCGAAGCACGAAGACGGATCTGCAGTGGGTGTAGCGCGTATACAATGCGTGTCCTTTGGGAGACGCTTATCTGAAATTACAATGTTACCCTCTGTGCAATACAGTGCGAAATCGGAGCCGAATAGTGAAAAGCCTTCGTCTCATTGGCGGTCTACAAAAGTGCGTAAGGTTGCACATACATAAAATGAAGGGAATTACCGTCAAATACTCGCGTTTATTTTTTTTTTGTGCGAATATATTTTGACAGAAACTTAATTTATTACATGATGTTGCGAAATTAATTTAGTTTTATTTCATTTCAATTCATTGTCAATTTCATTACCATGTTATCAGTTTTACATTTTGATTTAAACGAAAATTCTCATCATTAGTTTAGTTCATAATGTAATTCTAAACAAATTTTATATTTATTTGAACATAAATAAATATAAACTGATTTTCCTTAGTCGGAATATTTTTAAAAGACTTTAATTATTTTAACCACATTTACGTTTGAGTACTCAAACCTTCAAGGTTATAATAGTGTTAAATTAGTTTATTCTTCTATTGTTTCTGAATGATTTTGTCCTTATTCATGTAAATTATAAATCGGGCATAATTCGTTAATAATATTACTTTATAAAAATGTGTGACTAATATTTTACTAGCATTAGTAAACAGATTAATCAGTAGTGATTGATTTTCCTAAATGTAAAATAAGGCAACTCATTTCTGCAATACGAATTCTTAAATCTAATATATGTTGTAGATCAACTATAAAGTTAATGTTTTCAAGAAAAGTCATTAATGCAGGAACTATTTATATGATATAGAGATTCAGAACGTTGTTAGTATAAAGATTCCTAAAACCTGTGCCATTATGTACTCTGTGTCGTGTTGCGTATGGTACAGACGCGTATACGATCTTATTAGGGAAAGGGGAAACCAGAAAATTAGTTTATATTACATTAATTATATGGAACTGGCTGTAGTTTGTGTTACGCATTTATACATTAATGCTCGTTGTATGGTAATTAATTTGTTAAAAATATTAGTTACAGTTTATTTGATGTCACATAACTGATAATGAATATCTCGATATACATATTCTCGATATACTCATCACAACTTTCCCACCTTCAACCATTTGTTGATTCATGAATTTGGACTGCGTCGGAAATGCAATGATTGTGTGATTAAATATTAACGTTGGTAAGTTATTTTTTAGTTTCATTAATTGAACACCTCAGAAGACAAAAGCAATCGATTCATTATATTTTTAAAGTTTTGAAATCGTTACTTTCGTACATGCACAAAATGACTTGGCTGGGATGATGAACAAATTGGTTGCCCCAACTAAACGACTTAGTGCTCCGAGATCCTGACGATAAATTGGTTGGGACGACTATTTGCAGTTGGTTGGATTCATAATGGCTGGGGTGACTATTTTAAGAAGGGCTTCTCACTGGAGAAATTATGGATTTCCCTTTTTTACCCTACCACAAACTCACACTTATTTGTTATTTAGCGAAAATCCGAATCAATGAACCAGCATCAGTTAAAAATTAAAACAAAACCAACATGTTATTTTTTCACACAAAGTGCCTGATTTTCGTGACTAAGGGATCACCTTCGGATGCTAAAAACAAATTTATTCTTTATTATAATTACAACAAATGGTGTCAAATTGATTAAACCGTCACAATTACTAAAACAAACATAAATGGGGAACTGTATGTAGAAAATTAAATTATTTTTATTGTGAAATTCATTATGAAAAATTAATAAAATACAATATCCTTGGAGTTCATTTATGATATATTACTACGCAAGTCACAAAAAAGAATAAGATAAACAAAACTTCTGTCTAACCGTTTGGAAACTTTGCGAAATTAGAATATGTCTTTGATATTCCTATTTTATATTTTCCTAAGTGGAAAAGTACGGAAAATATGAAAAAATTGGGAAAAGATTCTCTGCCATGCGCTGAAATGTATGCTATATACCACAATAACGATCAATTAAAAAACGCACTGAACATTATATTAAAGTAAAAACGACACCGCTGAAAATCTATCGGAACACATGCGCAATTGAAAGAAGTTACAGATGTGCTAGTAGAGATACATGTGGTGCAAAACGCGAGATGTCTGCCGTTCGTCGATTAAAATGATGGCTGTCTTAGTTTGGACAGCATTACCCTAAGTACAAACAACCAGTGTTCCAATGGAAGAGAACGGCTGCCATACTATATGTACAAATGGAGTGTTGGCATAAAATCCATCTTAAAAGTTGCGCGGTTGTTGTCTTAGGGAATAACATCTCTGCTCCGCTATACCCAGTACAGCTAATGTCTTAAACTTCTCTCTGTGTGTATATTGACAAACTTCAAAGATTTCTGGACCGAAAAAATCTGCAAAAATTTCGTGTCATTGCATCCGATGAATCCGATTCTGTTCATTAGTTTATTCACTCAAGAATATACTTCTACATTTCAGGTTAATCACCCGCATAACTCTTAATTGTTTTATTAAATGCATTACTTAACATTCTTGTAATGCTTTTCGGGCGGTTGGGTGGAGTTTTTTTGTTTGATTGTTTGATTGTTTCCCCTCAAAAATATTTATTAAAACAATTTGAGATTTATTATTTTCCTCTGTGAGTTTTGCTTTTAATTTAAATTGATATTTCTGAAGAGGGTCTTAAATAATTGGACCAAAAATGTTAAATATTTATAAATATATTTTTTATTTTTAATACTTTTTAACATTGTTTTATAGTGACCGTTCATACCAAGAAACATTTTTACTAATTTAAACAAAACGGTCGAGAAATGTTAAACTTTATAATGTTAATCACAGCATCACTTAAAAATTTCATCAGGTCCTGGTCTGACAGTATTTGTGTAGGTTTGGTCATACATAATGCTGACAAATTTCCGCTCGGGCAATATTCATGTTGTTACTCCTTAAATACACTTTTTTACAGTTACGTTGTTTTTAAATAATATTAATAACAAATTTAGGTTACAAATAATTCTATTTTATACGCAGTTATTGCACTGAGAGAAGTATCTTATACCAGTTGCATTCCCTTGTCTAATAAAAATGTTTCGGGCAGCCCTTAACAAAAATTTTATTACATGAAATTGTTTTCTATCGTTTCATTTATTTTCTAGGTTACGTGCACGACGATGAGGAGCCATTGTGCTGAAGAGAACGACGGTAAAATTAACCTAATCTTATAAATCCTGACCTAAATATATTAAAAGTGACTATTTTTAACCGACCAAACGTGCTTTTGTTCAAACGTTTGGCATACATCCATATAAGAGGTTATGTCAATATGTAAATAGTGTCAAGATATACATTCAAAAGACGGTTTAATAAAATTTCTAATATTTTGCTATAATCTGTCGTCTTTTTACCGGTAAAAGAAACATTGCTCTACCTATACGTAGAAGAATGTCTTTTAGTGCGATATAATAATCCTAATATTGAGCACGGTGTACTGTATAAATAAACATTCTATAATAAAAAGCAACAAACTAAAAAAAACAGCATCAAATTTTAATTTATATTTTATTCCAGTGTAGAATATAAGCATAACAACATGATCTCGAGCATTGCTTTTATCTAATCCCATGTTACATCACATTTTACCTACATAATATAGATTATCTTGACATGCAATCCATACTAAAGTGCTTCAGGATCCATATTTCTGACGAGGTTGTAAATTTGACGTGGTAAATGTCACATGTTGAAGAATTTAAAAGATCGAAAAAAAAACCGAGTTTGAGCTTCGATCGACGGCAGCTTTAATGAGACGTAATACACGTAATAATAGGATGTCTGAGAAATCCAAAATATTACGTCACTAACGTCAGTTATCTTTACTAAACCTTCGGATTTATTTTTCATAATTTTCGCAGTATGCGAAGGCTGCTACAACATTGACATATAGTTTTCTATTTGCTTAATATTTATCCTTTCAACAGGGAGAGCGGTAACCACTTGAAAAAAATGAGACTCGCGGCATATTCGCTGCCAATTGACGAACCACTTAACGCCAGAGTTAACATCCGTGACTTCGGTGGGTTATTTGGCTTCGCGCGCGCCTTACGGTGGGCGTCGCGTGGGCGAGAACCACAAACTGCTTATTTATGCATTCCGGTTAGCAACCCTGCACTTCTCTCTCACGGCAAAATCTCGCGAATGGTAGGTTTGATCTTTTACCGCCTACTAGATATTTAGTACTCCGTAGAATAAATTTAGTTTTAAGAAAAGATATTTGCATCTATACTATAGAAATCTGATTTTTAACAGTTAGTAAACGTTACGAATAGGGTGAAGTTTAAACAGTTGAACGTGATTATAAATAGGAAAACAGAAATTGAATACTTTATTATCTACCATGTAATTATGTAGAGAATACTTATGTAGGATTCGATTATAATCCACGCACGCATGCTTGGATATCATAGGCTAATATAAAAACAGACATTCATAAGCACGACTTTCAAAATATGTATGCATTTTGAATGACTGTTTTCTGAAATGTCGGTTTTGTGATTTGTTGGATTTTTGAGGTCTTTGATCTTAAAGATATCCGAAATTTCGGTGCACCTCAAAAACCCAACAAATCACAAATCAGAAACTTCAAAAAATCGACATTTCAAAAAGTAGATATTCTGAAAATGTAATTAATGATTGAATTTCAAATGTCCTTAATAAGTAGAATCCGGGGTCAAAGTGATTTGTCCTTCAAGTGATTTATAAAATTAGTCCCTTGGTCAAACATTTTTGACCTTGAAATAACCGTGCAGTGAGTCCTCAAGTACGGCGACCAGAGGTAATTTTTGTATGTAGTGAACGAATCAATCGGTGGAATTTTTAAATGTCAGGTGTTTAAATGGCTGTATTTTGAAATGTCGGGTTTTTGAAATGTCTGTTTTGTGATTTGTCGGGTTTTTGAGGTGCCCCCGGAAATTGGTGCGTAACACTGATAAAAGATATCATTCAAAGATCTTTTCCAATTTTCAAGATTTTAATCTTTCACAGATTGAAGGATAATATTCATTTTCGAAATTTTATCGACCGTTAAAAATACAAAGATTTGATAATAAAATTTTGATATGTTTTCGTCATAAAAAATAAAAGGATGGTCACAATATAATAAAATAATTTGAAATGCACTAAGCTTTTGAAGATGACCCGCACCAAGAGGCCGAAACGTTAAGTTTAGTGTATTTTAAATTATTTTTTTATTTTGTCACCATACTTTTATGTTTAAAGACCGAAACATATAAATATTTTATCATCAAATCTTTGGGTTGCAGGGTAGTTTTTAGACATCTTTTCGATATCTTTAAGACATTTTTTTGTTTATTGGATAATTGACCAGACCATGAGCAAGATTTAAAAAGGCATGGTTCGTCAGATATTTTTGATTGTTGGCTGCCTCGATTAATTTACAGTTATTGCCGAATTAAGTCATAAGCAGTTCTCTGCGCAAGTAAATAGGGAATTTACCATTTCTAATGAAAAGTTTCAGTTAAGTATTTGTGACGCTATGATGAAGAATTATATAAAACTGGTTTTCTGTTACTACTCGCATTAGAAGAAACTCATGAAATTTGTACCACTTTAAAATTTGCTTAAAATCATAAATATAATTGTAAATCATGCTTAAGTAATTTAAACATTTTATTTGTATGCCAACATAAAAAATACAGCTTATATGTTCTATCAGTGTGGAAGAAAGGTATTTCTTTAAATTAAGTCTAGCTCTTGTTCTGTAATTACAATGCAAAGGCGTCTGGCTTAGGCGTATTATTATATAGACAATATTATGCGATAGTCTGAATTCTCGCCGTAAGCCTATGCATATATAATATAAATTTTCTTGTTCTTTGATTTAAAGCCAGCTAACGCTACATTATAATAATAAGGTCGAATTTTCCAAAGGGGCCGAAATTGCAACGGTCGAAGGCAATTGGCATAAGTTGGGTGAATTTTAAGCCACTTTCAAAATTAGTCGAATTTAGGTTCAAAATTTTAACGCGTTTCTAGTCACGCACAAATGTATTTCGTTGCATTAGCAAACATAGTATGCGACACGGTGCGGCGATTCGTGCCACTCCGCTAGCCTGTAGGGCACTGCATGGGTCCTGCGCGTTCTTTGGGGCATCTCACCCCCCGTTCTTTTCGCACATTCTTCACAATGCCCCAGCCAACGTGCACGCGCTTCTCGGTATATTTCATTACACATTCGGAAATGCCTGGGGCAACATCACTTTCTGCGTTCTTTGAAAATGTCATTGCTGGAGGTTGTCTTTTATAGTTATGACACGGACTTTCGCGCCTTTTAATGGTGTTTTTTTCGAATTCACGGTAATCGATTTAAAGGCTTGCAAGAAATGCACCGCTGCGTACGGAGAAAGTCCTATGCAATTTTCTTAATAACTTATTTGTGGTATTATGTTCATGTGTTGCCTAAAACATGGTTTAATAGAGCTTAGAGTCAGGTCGCATTGCTGCGAATCCAGTACAGTTTGCACGTTTTCAAACCGAAGTAAAATTGCGTCACGCAAACAGGGAAGAGTTCGCTAATTGAGAGGAGGGGGAAGCATTAGTTTCTTTGAAATTTCTTGTTACAAGGAAGTTATTACAGGAATCAATGACACGAATCGATTGTAGTAATCTAAATTTAATTTTTTAAGCTACTACCTTACACCCGTATATGGATATTATACCGAACACGAAAGTATCTGTAATTGGGAAAAATTATTTTTAAAGCCTTTACAAATTGAACAAACTATATATACATTAATATTTCAAATTCAACACCCATTTGTTTTACATATTTCCTTTTACGCACCGAATAAAATTCCTTTCTCACTGACAGTCGATATTATTTTTAATTTTTTACTTTTTTTTAATATGCATTAATAATTAATATCTGAATTTTAGTACAAGTGTTATGAATTTTGTTAATGTCTATATTATTTTTAAATTTTCTAATTAATTATATATATATGTTAATATTAATAGTAAGTATAAATATATAAGTAGTGTATATGACCTAGAAGGTTTTTCCAAGGTCACGGTTATTTTAAAAATAATGGGAACTTCTTTTTTTTTGTTATGTATTTGGAAAGAGCAAACAATTTTATATTCGACATCATTTTATATCACCGACAGGCTTCTTATCCTATTAGTCTAGGAATTTTTTATCTGGGTTTCAAACATTTTCCCGAAAAAAAAAAGTTTGCCGAGATATTTCACCGTATCAGGACTTTATATGATGATGTTGAGTTTACGCACTGATCTCTACATAGGTTCATGTTTAGCATCAAGTACATAAGTTTTCATATTATTATTACATATTGCACATTCCTCTACAACGACATGTTTAATTTATCGCACTGGGATAGATACCTTTCCGAACATATGTTCTCCAGATAGCTTGGAAGAAAAATCTGTAGTCTTAGAAAATTCTAGTAAGATCCGGACGTTTATCGATTTTATCGAAAGTACAGCCAAGAAATTATTACTTAGTTTCACTGTAATGTTTGATCTATTATGTAACTAGCTTCCCGAGTAAAAATTTAATATAGACGATAGATTCATGATGCATCTACGCAGAATCTACTCCGTGAAATGTCCGTCCTGTGAAACAAATATGAATTTAATCTTTATCAAGATTTAATATGCACGATTGATTCATGGTGAATTCATGGTGAATCTACTGTACAAATTAGTGCTTAGTTTTACTTTAAAATTATGTATTTTATATTTGATATAGAATATAATAGTAGAGACTTTTATTTTCGAACAAAAAATTAATTTAATATGCCAAAACCTAAATTGATAAACAGAGATATACATTGCACATACAAAGGAAAAGACGAAGCAACGAAACTACTCAAAAACACGAGGAAACTCAAGGATATGGTGTTCCTGGACTGCTCCAAAACTACATCAAAATTATGACTTGATCCTAAAGAATACATACATAAATGCTGATAAAATACGAAAAATATTTTCCGTAAGAAATATCCTAGCAACGAAATATCATATGAACCAACTGAATAATTTCTGCTTGGAAAATATTAAAAAATTCTTACTACAGAAACAGAAACACGAGAAAACAAATTACAACATGTATGCTTATTTTTATTATAATGTCCAACGCGAAGTATTCTGTACCAATGCTCGATACAAACTGTCAAAAGTTCAGCACATGTTAAAAATCAACAACCTCCATAGCAACCACATTACCAAGGACTGTCATTGTATAATAAAAGAAGAGCTTTGTTTTTTTTTTTTGCAGTTTGTGCCGAACCTAAATACGAAATACATTATGTATGCAGTGTTATTAATTAAAATAAAATTTAACTGATAAATTGTAATCTGCTTTCACGTGTTCCCGTTTTTGTTTATAGCAAGAAGTTTTGAAAATTATTCTAAAAGAAATTATTCAGTTGGTTCCTGCAGGAGATTCGATTTTCTTGTATGAGTGATGACAGCTGCAGTTTTTAGAGTGACATGTCGTTGCTCCTTGGATATTTCATAAGCAAATACAAGTTTTAGTCTTTGTTTTTGTATTTGATGATATAGTTTTTAGGTGGAGTACAAGTCGCCAAGTTCTACTGTCGCAGAAATGTACGAGCAGAGCAGCAGTACCATATCCTTAAGTTTTTCCATTGTTTTCTTTGTTTGTATGTAGATCTCCGTTTTTGTATTGAAATATAATACGAGGAAAAACTGTTGTATAAATGGTTTTGTTTTGTCCAAATATTACTTGTATATATTCTCTGTACTACTACTCTCTAAATATGAATCAGCGAAAACCGCTGCAAATCAGCGAATATACGCGCTGCTTCAGATTTAGAGAGTATAAAATGTAAAAATGAAAATATAAAATGCAAAAAATATCATTTCATGATAAAACCAAACACTAACATATTATAAAGTAGACTTACCGTGAATACATCATTGATCTATCATGCATATTAAATTTTTTATAAAACTAAATCCATATTTGTTTCAAAGGACGGATTTTTCACGGAGTAGATTCTCCGTGAATCCATCATAGATCTATCGTTTATATTAAATTTTTACTCGGGTTAGTAATATTTATTGAATACATCCGGGAAATTTTACTTAGTTTTCGGATGGGCACATTTTTCAACCAAATCAGGTAAAATCTACAAATAATTTTTTTCAGTGGATTTGGAGCTTAAACTTAAACACTTAAAAAACTATAAAAGTATTCTACTTTATTTTGTGGAAAGTTGAAGACATGTATCGCGAATGAATTTGATATTTGTTATGTAATCAGTCGTCGTATTATTATTAAAGCCCGTGTCTTAAAAGTTCAATTGACTGCAGATTGACTGTTGCCCATCCAACTGAAAAAAAAATAAAAAGGGATTGATTGACGGTTTCTTTTGCTGGTCGGTTTTGAATATAATGCGCATTTACATAAAATTAATAAAATTATTTAGATGTCGAGCACAAATGAAAATCATAAATTTATTAGAAGGGTAGATCCCTTGCCGCAAGTATAATCGTCATTAGCGATGAATCGTTTCGATATAAATGTGACACACTCGTCGAGTATGGCGGATGATAGCACAACAGAGAAGTGTGCGCAGCTTGCAAACAAGGGTGTTTTAGTTCCAAGGGGTCGTATTCTACACGCATACCACCCACGGGGCAATCCGCGAAATCTCGCCCGCCACGCGCTGAGCACCCCACAATTCCACCCTCGAGTGGAATTCGACTCGAAATTAAAAGATCTCCCGACTACCTCGAATGAAATCCTCGTGAACGATATAATACGAAATGCTGCGAAACGGTTTACGCCGCGGCCTCTCTGCGGCATTTACCCTTGAAATGAAAGGTTTAAAAGTCGCCCGTATTCTAAAATTAAAAATTGCCACGGGATCCACAAATTGTCGCGGAGAGAGCCCTATTGCATCCCAGTCATATGACGGATTGGTGCAATATCGGCATCAGTTGACACTAAAGCTTAATGATGCACTTTGCACATAATATTGCAATTTTTACTCTAAAGTCAAACTTTCGTGTCACACAAACTATACTTGTTGAAAGAAATGGAAGATGTGATGAAAATGATATTTAATAAACAAAGATTTATTATTTACAATTTCAAGAAATATGTAATAAGTATACTGAGAACGCGGTGAAAATGAAAACTGTAAAGCGCACCCGAACAAAAAGTAAAAAGAGTTGCGAAAAAAGACAAGATGTCGAGAAGGCGTGAAGGGGTGGGGTACAGATGTAAGTGCCGACAAGTATTATTTACAAGATTGTGTAATATCGCGCTAAAGGTGAGCGTGCCACCCGATACTATCTTCCATTTTGCGGCGGCATATTGTCCTCCTTTATTCGTCCCGAGCTTGGAGACCTTTTGGAATGATTTGTGATCGCTGCGGCGACTTTTAATTTTGGAATATTGGCAGCATTAACCGGCCCAACGTTGCGGACTCATACAACAATGCGGCTGTACGCAAGTCCTGCATCATAAATTTTTACAACTTTCAGAAATTGAAATGAAAATAAATATATAAAAGAACAAAAGCTTATAAAAAATTAATGAGAAGAGCAGTTGATAGAAATTATAATGAAATTTGTGTTTGAGAGTCGAGATGGCACATTTTATTTTTTTATAAACAGTTTTTGTTTAAAATTATATAAAAAAATTGATGAAAATAGTATTTGGTTGTACCTTACAAATTGGTAGAAGGTACTCTGATCTTGAATATGAAAAAGTTAGATAATTAAGTTAGAGTTATACCACAAGTATATTGTTAATCTTATTACATGGTAAAATGATCTTGATTGTTAGTTCTCATATTTGCAAAGATCGTTAAGATCCAGGAAATTCAGAAAATATTAATACACCTGAACAGAAATCTTTTCAGCCTGCCTGAATAGTGATCAGGGCTTATCTGTCACAGATAAGGGACGTCTTATTACTGCACTCTCTGATTACTCTCTAATAAATATTCAAAGTATGGCTTATTAGTCATTTATATTAGTGCTCGAACACTGAACCGGTATTCACTGTTATTGCAACTAGTATTAACTGATATCAAAAGATCTCTTTAAGTGATAACAAAAATCGATGCTTAATAATTACTTTTACAATTTTAGTGACATCTGAAAGGAACTTGACCATGACCTAATATTAGAGATCCTGATCAGGCTCTGATCATTGCAAACGTTAAATTTCTGAGTATATCTTGAAACAAATTCTACACCAAAGCCTCATGATGATCTGACTAGTTCAGTCTCTACTCGATTTATGCACTTCGCTATTAGTGACCATTAAATTTAGCAATATCAGAAATTGAAATAAGAAATATTAGTTTTTGCACTGTTGTTAGTAACATTCATAATATATGCATATCAACACGAGAATCAACTGATTTAGGAATATTACAATCTACATCTTGGCAACATCACATACGATTTAAAATTCAAAAAAAGCTGTTTGAGGACATACCATTTATTAATGACAATTATGCTTGTTTTAAAGATATTGTTTCGCTTGTTGCCGTCGGCCATCTATAGCAGATTCCTCTAATTAAACGCAAAGCTAACAAGTTCCGAGCATGGGTCTGTAGCGAACTTGAGTCGCTTGTCCGAAACTCTAATTTGCTGATTCTCTCCTCAAAGCTTTTGGTTATTTTCGCGGCTTAACGAAGCGCTCGTCCGATTTGCACTCGACCGATTCATTCATTCTCTCATGCTGTAGCAAAGCTCTTCGAGGTCAGAGTAAAATAATTCCTTCGTGCAGTTCTAAAGCAACGAAGATCTGTCGTTAGTTAATACCAAGGAGCCAATTAGCGGAGGAAGAACGCTGATGGTCCCGCCATGGCAAAGTAAATTACGTAAAAGGACACTCGAGAGCTCCTGTTCAATTGATTATCTCCATGTTCCATTTTCTTCACTTGTTATTCACAAAATTATTTGCATCATCGTTCCTTTCCTTATTTTATCATCTCTCTTATGAAGTTTATATGTTTTTAATCATTATTATTACCAATTTCATAACAAATTTCTGGCACACTATATTTGGCACAACAATTTAGAAAATTATTGGTCAATATTGTGGCTCAAGCTTTCTAATTTCATAACTGAATCGCATCTAACATCATCTTTAAAAAGCTTTTGTCTCGAGAGCAATTAAAAGTATTCTATTTGCTTAACACTTACTCGATGCACTTAGCATGTATAAGCATTTATTAATGCTTGATTACTGAAACTAGTAGAGTGAGAAAGGGAGATAAAACAAATGGATTTCTAATGAAAGTGTTGTACCATGACATAACAGAATGTATGAATGTCGTCCTTTACTACAGATACGTTCATTTTTTAGCTTTGGTTAAGGGATGGAAATACAGAGCGGTGAAAATAGAAGGGCTGTCAAGAAATCACGTCGCACCCTAAATCGTTGCTTTAGAGGGGGTCGAAAGCACGGTGATATCTCTCGTCGACCCCCTTCATGAGATCCTCCGAGCTCATGACCGCAGATTGAAATTCTTAGCACTTGGTAGAAGGGAACCGAATCGACCCCCGAGATTTCATTATTTCTCTCGTGACTCTATCCGGTGTGCGTCCATCTATCACGGTTGGGACGGCAGAAATTTCGATTTGCAACTCTCGTCTAGATCGTGGCATTGTGCTGCGGTAAAAGTCGAAGGCATTTTAGCTTCGGTTCAAGGTGGATAGGTAATTTCAAAATAGCCAAAAGTAATGTAACATTAATCAAATTATTATAAGTCATTTAATCATGTGAATATTAAATTAATTAAATTACAACAAATTCTTTGTACAATCGTCAGTAGGTGTTGGTGAAAAGCTTTTCGCGGAATCAAAGAACGCTTTCCCTGATAAAAATGTTGCCCCTTTTTGTTAGATTCAGTCTATTTCCTGGCTGAACTAAAATGTTGTTTATAAACTAAATTATTTAGAGCTATATGCAGCAAAAGTGCCTACAAACTAAGCAATAAGTAGACAGAATGTAGCAAATTAGTATTTTATTATAAACTGTCTACTTATTGGGCAAATATAAACGGTTTAAAACTTTACCACAAATCTATCTAAACTACTAATATTCAGGAAAATTATTCATAATGTGTATAAAATAAATGTGGACTGGGGAGGGGATGCACATAAATTGGGGCTGTTTACGATCCTTAACGTAGGTTGTTTAAGTTTCACGACTATTATTCTTTTCGACTGGCTTCAGTTCTTGGTAAAATTGTACCCTGCTATTAAATTAGAAGTTGAAAATCAGTTTTTTGATCATATTCGCTTTGTGTGGACAGCCTGTCCGCATTGTGTGAGTTTGGTGATAAGATCACTCCTTCATGTCTGTAACAGTTTAGAACTGTAAACTTTTCCACTTCATATAAACAAAGTCTTTCAAAAATATATTATATTCATCACTCAATGATATTTATGATATAATTCATTGCCTAAATCTCTTAGTTCTTTAGGAAGTCGATGCCAAATTTGAAATAATTCTACATAGTTATTATTGCGAAGCATCAATTCTGTTGAAAATAAATCTGTATTTCTTGGAGGTACCTAAATTGTTATTTAGCTAATAATAATAATCTACGCTTTATATCAGATTTAGCATGTCCTTGCTTTTTTAATTAATTTTTAAAATAATATCAAAAGGATGAGAGTCAATATGGTCGTTTGTAGGCCCTCCGTAAATCACGCGATATTATGAAAAATGGTATCTTCCTGACCTGCCTGACAGCCATTTTTCGATACATGAAGTGAAAACAGAAAAACGCTATCATACAAAATTGCGAAATACATGGAATTTTGCATATATCAACACAGATTAGTGCTTTTGATTGGGTTACTGAATAAACCCGGTTATCATCATGATTTCTCAAAAATTCCGAACGTATAAAAGAATGTAATATTTCAGAATGGGCGATTTTGAGTGCGAGTCCCTATGACGAAAATTAAAAATGTCAGATTCAGAATAGTGAGTAATTTTCTAAATTTATTGCGATTTATTGTAAACTATTTCTTGGGGCGTTTCCGGAATAGTTGGTAACAAATCTGAAGTTAGTTTTAACAATTTTAAACGACGGATTTAATAATGCCGGACGTATTGTAAAAAAGCGGATATTCATGACACCTGGTATTTGTGGGGGTTTTGGGAACCAGTGATTTACATTTGGTTGTTACTATTGTTTAATTTTGAATATTAGTCATGATAACAAATAAAGACATTCGCATGTAACATACAGGTTTCGAAACTTTTACAACAACTATTTTTTGTTTAAATGTTCAAATGGAAGTGTTTTCTCATCTCATTCCTTACCTTCTTCGTTGCATTTTACCAGTTTATTTAGTATAATATCTCGTTTGTTTTTTTAATTTCTTAATTTACACATCATATATTGTATCATTTCTACATTGCGTTCCTTCCTACATTGATAAGTATGGTAGCATGAACTGTCGTCCCTGGTGTACGTTGGTATAAATGTACTGAAATATAAAGGTCTCTATTATTAAAAACAGAATTGTTACTGATTGAAGAGTATAATACCAAACAAATGTAACCGATTCATGAAATATTCCGATTGAAAATTCAGATTTATATATTTGCGTAAAAATATAACCATCTAATTGTATATTTAGGAATTACCTGATATATTTCTTATTTTCCCTTTTAAAATCAAATTGAAACACGAAAACAAGATAATAAATTGCACGAAAATATGTGATTTTTTTTTTAAATTCATCCGCCACATGAAATGGCCATTATGAAGTTTGGGCACCTTACTTTAGATTAGTTATCAGCGATCCCGAAAATTCCTGAAGGGTTTTTTTAAATGGACTATTGAATTTATAAAAATCTTCTTTAATTTGGATTCGCCTTTCTGAATTTTCATCGTAGAATTAACAGTCAAAAACGCTCATTCTGATACATTTTTGTCCTTGAACATATTCAAAGTTTTTGGGAAATATAATGAAAAGTTCGTTTAGTAACTTAATAACAATACTCATCTTTGTTGAGAGATAAAATTCCATGTATTTTAACATTTTTGAGGTTTTTTTTCATTTTCAGTTGGTAAATCAAAAAAAGGATATTATGGGTTGTCAGTCCAAGGGAAATAGCCAAAAAACGATCTTATACAAGGAATGTTATCTTGTTTTTTATTGGATTATTTTCGTTCTATTAAAAATTTTCTTGATAATATTCGATGAATATAACAAGTTATTTATTCATATTTTATTGTACGCAGTGACTTATGCAATCCTGCATAATGTACACCATTCCCATACGGCATAGCTAACATAGGAATTATGTCCCAAATATGTAACAAAGTGATGATTTCAGCGGTTATGCATTCATTTCGTATTAACTATTAAACTACATATCATGGTATTAACGTGGACATGGAAATGAATTTGGAAACTGTCATGAAACTGCTTGAGACTGCGAATACCCATTTCTAATGCTGATCAACATTATGATTAAGTAATAAATATATAACAGATACATAATGTTAGATACGCATTCTTCAAAGTTGTGCTGTATGGGTTACCATTGAAATATATCATTTAGTAATAGGCTTATACCAAATATTTTCCATTTATGCAAATAATACCTAGAATATCGATAGAAGATATGGAAAGAGTTGAAAGTAAATTTCAACAAAGTTATATCTCAAATTAGAAATGAAATTATTACATTTGATAAACATTAATTTAATATATTAACCGAAATAAAAAGGCCAAAAATATTGATCGATATATATATTGAATATAGCCTGTTTCAAAAAATTCCTGGTAAATTCACAAGAGATAGATAATGACAGAGTGATAAGAGTATAATGCGAATAATAGGAAGAAGCTTCAATTAAACGTAATTAAGAGTATCGATATGATAATAATAACGTGCACAAAATTCGAGCCCGGAATATTCGACACAAAATTTTCACAGAACGAAAATGCAAATATGATTTACCAGCGAACAACCAGTTGGCCGACCCCGATAACCTTTATCACGCACTACCCATTCGCCAACTCTATTCTTTCTTTCGACCCTTTCGAAACCAGAGTTTCAATTATTCCCGACAGAAAAGGAAAATCAACGATTGCGAAATCATGCATAGTTCTTTCATTGGAATATTTATTGGTTGCAATTGCACATTTTCGTTTTATGCTATTTTCGAAAATTACTTCTATTTCTGATTAAAAATACGTTACAGCTTATTCAAACGTTAAATATTTGCGTCATTATGCGAATTTTGCAATTTCAATGCATTGTACCCATACTAATACCCATACTAATACCGATCCTTCTAGTTTGAAAATTCATTACAATAAATTTAGTTTAATAATTAATTTCTTCAATCATACTTACGTGCAGTGAGCCAATCCCTAGTAGTATAATATATTTATGCGAGCCGGCAGAGTTCCGTGAAATGTTCCAACGGAAAAAACAGTTTGTAAGGCCAACAAGAAAAGATGTCACGCCAACTAAAAAATGTAGTAAATATTGCGCTACTACTTTGTTTGGTTGACATTACTATTCCAGGTGAGTTACCACTGTCATTACTTTTTCTTGTAAGGCTAACTATTCTTCTTAGCAAGAACGTCTATTTTTTACTTGGAGTTACTAACTTTTATTCTTACTACTTTGAAATATTATATCAGTTTGAAATTATTAGCAGTGACAAACATTCGTTTGTTGGAATTGCTATCTTCTTAGTTGGATTCACTATTTTTCGGTTACTACTTTCAAGTTGTTAGCGTAACTCACCATTTTTTCCATGCTGTAATTTCATTTTATTATGCTTTTGTAACACTTTGAATATGCATTTATTTTAGCCAACACCTATAATTCGCGGTTTCATGTAAATGACGTTGTATTGATATTAAACATTTAGGTTATTTTATCATGGTCACTGCAAATTTTAAAATGATTGCAAAGACATATATCGATGAACACAAAGACAAGATGAGGTCTGCGAAGAAAGAAATACTACCGTTGAGATAATTTGAAGCTGTTTATGCTGCATGGTCAAAGTGATTGACCGAAATGGAAAACAGCGAAGAGCAGCTCTCTGATGTACGACAATACTTCACGGCATGCGTTGTTATGAAACTAATCGGAGTCATGTAGCTAAAATCCTCTGATCGTCCAAACATAAAAATAAATACATGTCAAATATAGTCAATCATTAATAAAATAATAGACAGGAATCGTTGGTGCTGAAATAAAAAGTCATCAAGATCATTGGTCATTCTAGTAAAATATATTTAAAATACTTTGAATATATATAAACAATTGGACTCGTCAATGAATAAAATTATTACCACACACATACCAACACACTCGAGGTCGTCATTGCAAATATAAAAAATAATAAGCGTCATAAATAAAAAGGGATTATCGAGTCGTTGGTACGTCTGTAGAGTCAGTATATAAAATAAATGTCATTAATGTCGTCAACGGAATAATTTAACGCGGTTAATAAATTAATTTAACGCGGACACACATACAATACATACTCACACACACATCTAAATAAATTAATATATATATATACATAAACATTTCGTTACACGACATGATAAATTTACACATACCGCATTTCGGGGGAGAGAAGGAGCATTATGTTGGTTCTTCCCATGATGATGCTGCGTCCAATTTTGTTCTGTTCTCCGTCGTCCAGTTTCTTCGTCCTGAGGACCGTCAGGAATCCACCAGTCGAAGTTGATCGTATACTTGCTGGGTGAGCGCCTCCCCGGGTACCCTTTTTTCTTTGTAGCCGTCACTGCTTCCAGCACTTTTTAAAGCCTCAAAAAGGGGAAGCGGACGGCTAATTCTCTTCTTTGTTGTGATCGTCAAATATGGGGAGTGGAATGCGCTCACCTTGTTTCCTCGACCTGGTGGGTCAGGTTTTCCTTAGGACACCGCAGATTCTCTGGAGCTCCGGACCCGTCCCGTCGACCTCGTGGCTCTAATGTCTGCAGGTCCGAATTGCGGTGTCCACGTCCTCGTTGTCGGGAGAAGAGAGAGCGAGTCCATCCCCGGGAGTCCTATTTATAGATTTGGATCCTCTCCGGGTTCACCCAACCCCCTCAGTCCATATTCATGATTGTGGACGGAACTGTCAGTTTTTTGAATATCATTCGTCCATTTCAAACTGACAGCCCGCCCGTCACATTTAAAGCCCGCGCCATTTCTTGGTATTCGCATATGCGCCCTCAATCCTGCCTGGTTCGTCCTTACTGCGCTTAGAGCGGTCCGACCGCGCTCGGAGCGCCGCGTCGTGAGTCCTCGGGTCTCTCCGTCTTCCCGCGTTTGATCACCAAGGCAGGTGAGGTTGGGTTCAGATATTCGCATGTGCGAACCCGTCGTCTTTTTCCGCGCCGGTTTTCTCCATTTTTTGAGTCACTTTTCTTCATATTTTTGTTTTCGCTCCTTCTCTCCTCTACTCCTTCTCTCCCGCTCGCGGTCGAGTCAAACGGCTCGTTACAGTTACAAGTCCGTTTCTGGGCAAAATGGGATGATAACTATCATACACATCGAACGTATAATAGTGAAACAGCAATGGATATTATACAACATAGATGATGTAAGACTAGTTATGGCATCAGTTCTTGAGACCATTGCGAACACCAATAACACCGAACTCTTGCATTTTAGTTCATATATTATAAAGAATTATTTATTGCAGTTAATTATGTTTCACAAAGACACGTAATATTCGTTTTAATTTTAATGAAGTAACAGACATATTCGAAAAAGTATACACTTTATAATAAGTAACGCACGTCATTGTATTGAATTTTATACAAAACATAAATGACAAAAAGAAATTGATAGTAGGGAAATATCATCAAAAGTTAATGAAGTACCGGTGGGAACACTTCGATTTAATTGTTTTGGATTTGAGTGCGATGATCTTTGGATCAACGGAGTTTTTATTGGTAGTCGTAGCCTTTTTTGTGTATCTGGACGTTGGTACATCGGATGGATTATTCACAATCACATAGATCCTGAGCCGTGAAAGGTTGATTGAAGAGCCAAAATGGACAGCTCAGGTTTGTTCTCCTAAGCGATGCAGGTAACCGATAAAGCATCTCTCAAATCTTGTGGATACAGCATCAATCATCGAGGGCGAAACTCAAAATGAAATGGTACGGAAGGAAATGAGAAAAGTCTTTGATGAAGTTACTTCCGTGAAAAGAAAAATCAAAGACTCTATGCACCTTAAATTTTGCCGAGGGGCAAGATTTTATCCAATATCCCGGCACAAGGAACCCCTCGCTGCATGCTCAGGAACATGCATCTCTTGGATCGTTGTAAATTATATTTCTAATGGCCGCGTCCGGCAAATCCAGGGAAACTGTCAAACTCGGCTGATCGTCCGAATTGTCTTGCAGTCATTGAACTAATCGTACTGACGGTTCAATTTTAATTAATTGCCGTAGTTCGTTCTTCCATTCGCCGACCCATGATCCCATCAACTCAACTTTTTGCGGTTCAACCATGAACTACCAAGTACGCACACGCGTCCCATGTGTTCCCAAAGACACTCTCATTATGCGAACATGCTACCTTGCGACTTATCAAGGAACTCTCGGTTTGACGCACACTTTACCGACTCAACACAACCAAAAGGGAGATACATGACAATATTCGGCACAACATTTATTGATTGGATACGAAATTCTGATTGTTTCTACATCTTTACTTTTCCTTGAACTTAGTTAGAAACTATTATAATACATTGCGTTTTCTGAACATTTTGGACTAAACCGATTATCTTAAAAACACAAGCAAATGCATCGTTTGCATACATCGCTAACGTAAATCAACCCTAAAGCTTTACTCGAGCGATCCACAAAGAAGACCAATTTTGTGCTAGGTAGTTTATTTTTCTTTAAAATAGTACACGAGATATTTCGTAATAATCAACACACTCGTTCTTAGTCGTTATCCAGGGTGCATATAAGACTTGCATCTCGTTTTTTCTATCGTTCTCGTCGGAATTAGATCAAAGTCCATAGAACTTTGAAAATGACAGACCGCGCGTAAAGTCAAGGGGCCTCGCCTATAAATCTTGGCGAAAAAAACAAGTGTTTGGCGCCTTAGGCGTCATGCTTCGAAATTGTGCGCGATCGTTGTCGCGTGACTCTAGGTTTCTACAAAATCCTGACGAGGCGTGGCGGGTGTGAGGCGAGAGGGACATATGGATGAGAGGTGACGAGGGGGGCAATGCACCGAAAAATGCCAAGGAAGGAAAAACAATGCACTAGCCAGTCGCGTGTCCTAAAGTGCTGCCCGCACAATGCAACGCGCACAGCGCGAAATAAGCAAATAGTACCATATAGAAGAAGAGGTGTATCGCTATCACGGGAGGAAGTCGAATACGCGTGTGGCATGTGGCACTCCTGTATAGGTAGAAAAAAAGGATTGTCTGCTTCCGTTTCGATGGGCGCACGTGCGCTACCTCTGAAACCGCTATTGTCCGCCGTAATTATTTTTGAATCATTTTTTCACTTTTGCACTGTCTAACGTAGCCTAAGAGCACACGATAACTGCCGGCCGAAACGGTATACCGAATACTGCGTGAGAGTTACGCGATGAATTATGAAGATTGCTTTAGCTTTCGGGCGTTTCTTCGCTAATGTGGTCAAAATAAAGATGACTTTTTGCATGCACAAACGGTCATGTGAAATAGAATACTATACGTGAAATAAAATATTCAAAATGTTTTCTAAAACACACCAAATGGAAATTTTCATGCATTAATGCAGAACATAATTTTTTGATTATTTTTTATAAATGTTTAAGTCGTTAGGCAGCATATTATGTACCTGGAGCTATGTATATACCGAACTACCGAAACTAGTAGACGTAACAGCTATCATGCCGTCTGCGTATTTTCTTATTCAAGTAGGAATTGAGGAGGATTTGAGCTGGTGAATAGCAAACTTTTGTAAATCATCCAGAACCATCATTTCAGCTGGTGTGGAACATTATAGAGATGAGAACAGAAACGCTGAAACGTGCGTATTTATTTCAACTGGAAGTTGTTAGTTTCCATTTTATATCTATAGGGACACTATTATATACCAAACGTCTGCAATAGATATCTTACAAGAGAAAAATACGCCTCTAAATTATTCAGACTCGTTACCATTATCAGTATTGACTTTCTGCAAGAGAATTCGGTTGGCAATGAAAACATTTTTTATTTACAGCATGGAACCACAATCATGAAGCTCGAAATGATGATAAAGCTTTAGCGTCAGTTTATTATTTCAGATATGTATAGTATTCACATTTATTACACGATATGATGCTTGCTTTAAATTCCTGAATATACCATTCACAAGTGTCTTTTTCTGAAATTTTTTTGTATTACTGAGTTTCAAATATGAAAAACTTCCTAATAAACATTGTGGTACCGATATGCATTTTCTCTAGGATCTTTGGTACCATTATTAAGTACGCTTTGTTGGTCATAACATTAATAATACATTAAATTGTTGGACAATAATTTCGGGAGCTTCATGGTGAAGTACAGATGTCCGACATTGCGTTTGTTAGAAGAAAAATAGTGAGTAAAAATGCATAGTACTGTATCTAACGGATTTCTTGCAAACACTGTCTTCAAATGTTAGTTATATTGTTAGACCATGTAGCAGTTTCATCTTCATCAATTAGAAGTTTATTGATATCCGATACAGAATACTGTTTGTTTGAGGGTGTTAAATATCACGGTCCTGGCCTAAGTATTTACAACTGGTCGCTGCTTCTAACATCTGCTAAAATATTCGTTAACGTAATTTTTAATTAATCCAGGCCCAAGCCTAGCACAGCGCAAGTAGCGCCAAATTTTCAAAATATCATCTTGTCGTGGATAGTTGTTAAATATTATAATAATATGCTATGCAAAAATTTCTGCAAATACGATGTGGCAAATGATTCGAGTGGCAGAGACACAGCGCATAAATCCAAATTTCCGCATTCTAAATATCATCAAATTATTTTTAGCAATTTGTACTAATTATTCTGCATTATTTTTCTTATGGCAAACGTACTATTCTCAAAATAGTTGACGCATTATTAAAAAAAGACATAGAATCTTGTCTCACAATCCATTTTTCTCAGAATTTTTTTCAATATTAAAATTCTTATAGGAGAGTTGTGGTGAAGGTGCAATATTAATAACACATCATTTCCTTGAAAGCTATTTTTGCTACATAATGCGTAATTTATTATACTATTTACTATTACAAAGACATGCATGTTTATGGATTAGCACATTATACTTGTAAATAAATAATATCTAACAAAAACTCGTTTTGTAAGTTTATTTAACGTGCAATTTATATATAATCTATAAAAACGTTCCATTCTGAATTTTCAAAATAAGTGACAATAAAATTCTGACAACTGATTTTTGTTATTGAGATTTTCTTGTGTATAACTTAATGTGCAAGTGTCCGTATAATTCGTACAAAACTGTTAGATTAAAGTTTTATCGAGGGAACAGTCACACTGAATTTCTGCAGTCTATAATTTGTAAGATTAAATTCTACAGATTCATTTTATTACAAAACATTTAATTTTATGCTGGGACCAAATTAGATTTGTATGTAGGACTACTTTGGATATGAAAAGCTAGTGAAAAAATTGTCAAAAGTAGTACAACTTTCATTCTTTAATTCTATAAACGAAATTAAGAGTTTTTGAAAAAGGTACATAATGTTTGTAACAATACAAGCTGCATAAAGACATCTTTATGGGCTCTTTAAGTGATCTTTAAGAAGATTTACGGGAACACTAAAACCATTTGTTATTTTGTACAACAATAAGAGAATGTTTCGTTAAAAAATTGCAGATTTGAATTAATTCTAACCCATAACTACAATTTGCTACATAAATGATACTTCAATAACTCTTACATGATACAAATACTACTTTGGTGTATAAGAGTTACTTAGTATTATTTTTTCGTTTATTTTAAGCTATTATTTATCTGAAAGTCTTTACAATCCCGTTCTTACGAATATATTGACGCAATCCATCTTAATTAATGAGTTTATCGGAAATTCGAAGCTCCGATGTTCAACGTAGTTTCTGCTCGTACTCAGCTTTTCCTTCATAGGAAAGATCCGTAGAGTCTCTTGTTCCGTTACTCTGCGCCATTTTAATTTCGCTAAGAAACTTTCTAATTACCAACTTTTCTGATTAATCATAGCAAATTAATTAGCGGCAGAGTTTAGTACGGATTCTACAGCGATGCCTTTTAATGTCGAGAAGGCGTCTGTTCCTTAGTAACAACATTAGAAGAATGATGACATTGTTAACAAATCCGTAATGAATTAGTATCTAAATTTGATAGAGAGAAAACTCTAAAAACCCGATTTTATATTTAAAATGGTTTAGTTATATTTCTTCGTTTCTGGCTAAACTAAAAAGAATGTGTAGTATAAGAAATGGCATTTCAACCGTAATGGTTTAATATTCCCTAATGTTTCTTTATCAGGGTAGATCCCAGTAAATATCTGTAATGAAAAAGGAAAGAAATAAACTTCGTCAATTTTGAACAATCTCAGATGTGTTTATTAATAAATAAGATAGAATATCTTATATTCATCACATATTTGCTATTCACTGTTTGTAATATAATAATTATATGTTATGTAGAATTAGTTATGATAGTGTAGGTCGATGTTGGTTTCGTATTCTATGCTCCATAAGATTGTTGCAGTCAATTTTCAGCTGTGGAATAGGTGTAGAAAAAGTGATGGCTTGAGTTCGGCTATATTTGAGTTTTTTTATGTAGAGCATACTCTCTAATCTCTAATAGTGTCAATATACGTTGAAAGAAAGGAACACTACTGAATACTTCATTATACAGTACTGGTTATTTACTAGCCGTTTTTTTTTTAATTTCAATTTGGTATAACAAGTTTTGAAGATTTTGAAAAAAATAAATTCATCATTATTAAATTAGTTATTGATTCTAATTCAGAAATACAAACGATACATCTCAATAAACAAGTTATTATTTTTTTCTAATCATCTGAAAAATATATGTTATGATGCTTCGTTTATAGAGCAAATTTGAGTATTCGGAAAAATGTTATCTTCGCTGTTTTAATAGTTAAAAGGTAATGTTACTAGGTGAAAAGGTAACCAGTTTTCAAAATATGAAATACACCAAAGGAGCAAATATTACCCTAAGAGAATAAAATTGAATCCTACAGGAGTGACATTTAATGAATTCTCTCTCTCTCTCTCTCTCTCTTGGATTTCGCAATTGACTCCAATAATTTTAGGATGCACCAGAATTTCGAAAGCTAAGACGGATACGGGTTTCCTAATATCATAAAAAATAGTTTCAATTGGAACAAGTGCTAAAGGTGTATACCCCCATAAGAGTTAGTTAACAGTTTAGTACTGGATTTAATTGTCTTGTATAGTAAATTTTGACACAACTATTAGAAATAAATTGTAAGAAAATAATTATAAGTAGCACAATTCTACTATATCTACCAGATCTTTATTTGTAGCCAGGTGGATTATTTTAACTTAGAAGAATATTCGTTAGTCCATTTTACAACACTAGGACCTACTGAAACAATAGAAGATGTGCAATTTTGATCGAACGTGTATAAAAAAAATCTGATTTCATTTTTCGCCTGACTACTGAATTCTAGTTTTTCCTGGCCTGTTGTTAAATAATATAAATGTTGAATAATTGGTAGGGTTTCGTATATCGTTGCAATGAATCACCACATTATAGGTAGATGAATATAAAGTTCAAAGTTCTTCTGCCAATACCGTCATTCTAGGACCTTCCTGCCTCTTATAACGTAAGCACACTCGTCTGTGTCGTATAGAATACTATATTTTCTTTGATCTTGGGTGAAAAAGCAAACAGTCCTTTTCCATTGGGTTAGATAATAGGACATTCTTGAGATTTCTTCGAATGTTTACCTTCTAATTCTTTCATAGGCATTTAATATTTTATTTGTGCCTGGATAGATATTAAAATATAGTTGATTCGTCTCTAATATGCTATAATCATTTTCCGGCAGTTTTGGTTGGAAAGAGTTTAAAAGGTTAGATACTAGTGTCGCACAGGTATCAATCCATTTGACTATGTGCAATCCTGGCATACAATTCCACAGATTTTGGATATTTGCTTTCAGTCCATTCCAACACGCCTAACTTTAAAGTACATACGCCTACTTTAACACCTTATGTTGCTGCCAAATTGATTTATCCTGAGTATCCCCCCCCCCCCCCCGGATAAAGGTTGTAACTATTGCTTACCTAGTGAGATAACATCTACAGTTTTGATTTTCAGCTAGAACATATTAATCGAGCTGAAAATAAGGGTATTTAACTTTACTTTACAAATATATATATATATATATATATATATATATATATATATATATATATATATATATATATATATATATATATATATAAGAGTAAGACAACAGTGTGAACCAAAAAGAATTCGCTATCGCACCAAAATTGTTACATTTTAAATAGTATATATTTTTTAGACGTGGGACTATAATTATAACAAAATGGCCACAATATTGTCATAGTCAAAGCTTTATGTTTCTTTAATTGATCGAACTATTATCATTAAGTTTCATTAATCACTTCATAACAGTAGATTCATAAATTGAAAGTGATAAAGCATAATGATATAGATCTGTTAAAAATGCATGTAAAAATAAAACAAAAATAAAGATTGGTGAAATAAGTCAGGTAGGGGAATTTCCCATCCATGTTGAGAATGGCCTTCGAGTAATGACTAGATGTTTTAATTGGCCGTAAGTCAGTTTCGCACCTCCTCGACGATGCCGAGCGTGAAGTTAGTCCAGGTAGCCGATGAGTTTGCACAATTGTTCTATCGAGTTGAGCCCTGAGGTTGACTGTGTTCGTTCTCGTCCTTTCTCGATGCAGAACTGGCACCTGTTATTGCAATTATGCCGCGTTCAGTATCTGCAAGCCCAAGTTCCGTGACTGATTCTAATTCGTAAATTGCTGGTTCTTTTACAGCGGTAATGGCGAAGGTCGTCTTACCGATTTTATCTCTACTTAAGGATAGATATTCCACAAATTTTTGTTCAACCTATGGATTGCCGTGTGAAATCCATTAATACAAAATGATCATGGTTATGAGATGTGGTTGTAAGATTTAGTATTGTGGTGGTGACAAGAGAACGTTATACTTTGTAATTCTATACTGAGCAAACATGCTGTTAGAATTATTTTACTAATTAGTATTTTACACTAATGCACGACATTAAGTGAAACTCTCATATGTAACATTTTTTAGCTAGAGGTCAGAATCAGGAGGAGGGGAAATGAAACATTATTTTGCACATATGAGTCTGGCACAGATATATGTATAATAAAATTTCTGTCAGCACCGACCATTTTGAAGAATAAATGCATCAATTCTGTCTTCGAGAAATATTTGATATTAATTCTATGAATATTATTCAAAGCAAATTTTGCATCCAGACTTTTATCGTTAAATTTATTTCCAATAATTGTTCTATGCCGTTAGAAAATTATTTATTGTATTTATATTAAAATTGGCTTCGTGGCTCAAGCGGTTAACGCACTGGACTACGAAGTCGTAGGTCGTGTATTCGATCCCCGTCTGGTGAACAATTTTTCGATTTCGTTTACAAGCAGCAGTTCGCTGTTGGTAAGACCAGCCACGTTGTTTGTGTTTACGTTTCGAAATTATTGTTTATCTGGCGGAAATCGACCCATGACCGCCGCTGTACTTGGTGTAGGTTTCTGCAGTCCTAAATTTCATACACCATTGTGAAGTATGGCGCCATCTTTCTAAGTCGATCTGCAGCTCTCGCAAAATCTTAGAATTCAAAATTCAGCAACAATTGAGTGAAAAAAGGGCACTTCCGCCCGTTAATTAATTAAAAAAAAAAAAAAAAAAATATGCATTTCTGCTGTTTGCCGAGAGGGCATTATGACGTTAAAATTCTTCCAACTCAACATTTGGCACAAAAATACATGAGCTTATTATAGGCTAGTTATTAAAAAAAATTGCTTGGTAAGAAGTACTCCATTATACTTATAAATATATACCAGAATTGCAACATCCGTTTGCTTCTAGTAATCGCAGTAAACTATAAGAAATAAATTTGGCTGTATTTTTGGCTATAATTTTTTATTCTATTTATTTTTTTTTACCGTTGGTCAGGGTAATCGGCTGTAGAAGATCGTTATTCTTATAATGATATATATGATATCCTTAAAAGGTATATTGAAGGTTTCCAAATTCGCGGTAAAAAATAGTGGTTCCCATTTGAAAAATTGAACCTGACCTTGAAATAACATACAAAATAATAGTCAAGGTCAACATTAATATCACTATTAGATGGATAGGGAAAAATTCTTTCGCTATTCCTCGAAAATCCTCGAAAATGCACCGCTGAGATAATTCGTCATTACGGGAACGTGTAAGTTTGAAATGACTTTGATCAAATTATCGGTTATATCATATTCGGATGTAAAATTTCCCACTCATTCCGAATCCATGAACAAAAATGGGGGTTCCCATTTAAAAAAATAATCTTGACCTTGAAATAACTATTAAGGTCACGTTCAAGATCAATTTCCATGATACCATTGGATAACTGGGAAGAAATCAATAAACTTTTGTCAAAAACATTTTCCCCGAAAATACACTCCCGCTGAGACAAATCGCAGTTACTAAAACATTTAAGTTTCACCTCGAAATGACCTTGATTAAAATATCGGTTATATCATATTCGGACGTAAAATTTCCCGTAAAATAAATTAAAGTTTATTTTATTGATATTTTCATAACACACCTTAATATATTTAATTATTTTCTTAGTAAAAATTATTTCGCTTTTGCTCAATATTATTTCTGAGCAATCATCATCGAGAAGTTATGGAAAGGTTAATTTTTGACCTTCAGGCAGTATTATGCAATACTTGGACGGCAACTTTGATATCAAAATAACATTTATTTATTTAAAAATAATATATTTGTGGGTAATGCAATAGTAAATTTGAAGGAAAAAGCGCATTTTGTACCTTTCTTGAAAAAATTTGTAATATGTATAAAAAGTCTTTCATTGAAAAAATAGAAATCAATACTTAATCTATAACTGCACCAGGTTCGATTAACGACTCGTGTAGGCGAGTTATTAAGCACTTGTCCGCCCCTAGCACTCCCACGATCCGAGAGGAGGCTGCTCGAAACTATCGAACCATCTTACGAATTCGATCAGAGTCATTCTGGGTTATAACCGACCATGATTCGATGCAATCCTAATATCCGCCTGTATAAGAATAAGAAACAAACTTTGGAACAAAATATCGTATTTATTTGAACTCCACAATGATATACATGTTAACAATAATTGACGGCGTTTTCATTGCAGAATTCGGAAACATGCTTGAGAATAAATCAATCCCGCTACAGTCAAGACAAAGTTAGTGCTTCCAGTAATATAGAAATAATTCTTTAGAAATATTGTTCTCTAATTATTAATACGCCGATAAAATGATTAGTGACACCAACTACATAGAAGTAGTAAGCACAAAAAGTGTAACAAAAAGTAAGTAATAAACCAGTGTTTGTTACTGCTAGTAATTGTAAATAGTTACACTAACTATTGATACTTTTAAAACCTTTTCGTACTTTTCGTACTACTGTTTGCAGTTAAGGTAACTAGTTTTACTAGTAACCAAACATTTTCAGCACGCGCCGCTGGACGAAACAAAGTCATTTTAATAGAATATTTATAACCCAGTGAAATTGAACTTAAAAACGTGAAAAGTTTTGAAACAGCGGGAATGTGTATTTTGTGGTCCTGAGTAACATACTAAAAACCACCATCCATAAATTTTCTGCTAACTAAGCCACTTTTATAATAAGGTCCAAAAAATCAGTTTACGGATTTTGCACCTAGAAAAATTAATAAAAGACAATTGTTCAGAATTATGTATATCTGCTATAACTTTTTCCATATGTAAAATCCGTACTTTTCATCTTATTCGTAAAAAACTTATATTAAGGACCTTATTCTTAAAGTGGCTCAGCTAGCAAAATGTCTCTCTATAGGGACTTTTAGAATATCATTCAGAACATCAAAATACACCTCCGCTGAAAAATCCCCGTTATTCCAAAACTTTCCATAGTTTACGTGGATTTTCAGCTAATTTGACTGGGCTATTAATAAAATTTATTATGTATTTAGAACGGGTAAACACGTATCCGATAAAACAATTTGTTACTCGGTTATATTTATAGGACGCCATCTTAAATAAATGATCTAAATGCTTATTTTTTTTTTTAGTTTTTTAATTTATTTAAATGCAAATGCGTGAAAAATTTCTTGCATAAAAAAGATTCAGCGGTAGGCTAGAATAGTTTATAAAAAAAGGAGGGGGAGATTCTTTCTAGCTAATTAACTCAACTTAAATAAACTCAAAGTGGAAAGATTTGATCGCACCAAATACGAATCTTGCCACTTTTAGTCCTTATTTTTTTTCGCATTGCTTTGTAAAACATTTTAATCGGTACCATTATTAAAAAGAGGTGAATTTTTCTAGCTAAATTTGCATTAATTTCTGCTGGAGCAGAAGAGTTTCTGTCATAAAAAAAAAATATCTACAAAAATTAAAAGTATGCATCACAAAAGCATCGTGATTTGTTCGTCAAAGACGTACATCATGATTCTAACAATATTTTATGCAGGTATTAAAAAGAAATGCTTATAAAACCATTGTTGTAAATTAAATTACAGCATCATAATTAACAGCGGTTAATTAATATTGTTTATCAAAAAGTGGAATATAGAATTGGTTTCTGAATATCCTAAAAAAGATTGTAAATATTTTGCCAAATTAATAAACTTGCCGTGAAATGAATTCTCGTAATTTCGTAGAGAATCCTCCAATTATACTACTTTAAAACATGAAAACTCATCCTGGACTTAGTAGAATCTTTTTAAATTCGAACCTAAAATACTTCTTTACACACATGATTCAAACGTAATTACGTCTATGCATACCTTATAATAGAATGTTATTAAAAGATACCCAGAATTTCTGCATAAAAAAAGTAAATGTAATCAGAATAGCATGACTCGGTCTGGAAATATTTTAAATATCCCTGACACAGTTTCTAAAATATTAATATTTAATGTGTGACATTTTGTAGACCTCGTTGCGTCACTTCATATGTAAAGGCATTACGATGGTCCGATAACGTTAAGAAGGATCAAAGTAGGACAAAATTTGAACTCACACTTTAAAGTCGTTTCCGTCATATAGCAATCGTGAATGTCAGACAAAAATACGCCTTAGTCATTAATCAGTTTGATCATATTTATCCTAGAATTAAATTATTTTCATTTTGTTTTCAAACGTATAAACAATCAAATTATTCATTAATGTGCAAGTGATTTAACCTATTACGCCTTTTTAAATTATATTAGACCATAGGGAATCGCAGTAAAAGTTATCAAACCCTACAGATATTGAAGACATGAAAAAAAATCAAATTTCGTTACCGATTGTACAGGGAAATTATGGTCCTCTTCGGCGTATTTCAGGAAGTGTGCCCAAACTTCAAGAAACGCTAAAATGATTAATTTTATGGCAAAATTACAAAAATGTTGGAAAGTTTTCTCGAGTAATTTGTAAAAATGTTTGAAAGTATTTTATATCCTCAACATTGAACACTAAATTAAGATTTTCCGCGTACTTTCCCAATCATGTATTTTAATATACCATGTTTAATATTTAAAGATTTCTTATTCACCTGTATAATTTATTTATATACTTTTAAATAATTAAAAGAATAATAGAACATATTACAATTATTGTCTTGTCTCTCGAATCTTTCATTTGCACCAGAGTAAACAAATCTTGAAACGAAATGTTAAAACGGGATTGAGAACATTATACAAGCCTTATTGCAAAGTTTTGAAGTTTCAAATCATTCCATATTTGAGACTTAATATTATTATATAAGTTAATTATGTTTAATATAATATTTAAAAAGAATGATATTTATTATTAAACCATTCACATAATATTAAGAAATTTTACACTTCTGTAGAAACATAAATATAAGTGAACATTAATTCTTAAAATGCAGTACCTCAAATATAAAAACTGTCAAATTGATCGTGAGAGATCAGTCGATTACAATGTAAAAAGTGGAAATCGAAACCTTCACCGTGACGAGGTGAATTCACGGCTCGTATACGTAAATTTACGAAACGATCTTGAAAATCGTTCTTCGTGATGCCACGTAAGAAATAAAAAGTTAAGTTGTAAAAAGCTTAAACCCTATAGGTTAACGTCGAATTGGCGTAAAATTGTAACCTTCATGGTTTTTATGTTGCTTAAATATATACGTCGAGGTAGCTGTCACTTTAAAGTATCTTTAGCAAAATTGTTTTAACAAAATATACGTAAGTAAGCAATTTATTTTAATGCTATTATATGTGTAGGGCACAATGCTAAACTGAATATGTGTAGGCTGCGCTCATGCACGAATAACATATGAATGAGTTTCAATACGTTTGTTTAGTAATTGCAGGTCCAGAACAGAATTCGGATCTGACCCTGATATATAGTCTTACGTGTTTGTGAAAATACCTTTCAAGATGCTTCGGTTTTAGGAAGATCCTGGTTATAGTCTATTAGTCTATTTGACACATCTACTTGGCAGATCTCACACAATCTTCATGTATAAAAAATACATTTTTTAGTCACTGCATAGAAAGTATTTGGAATTTTTAGTCTAATTGAGTATATTTGGAGTACGGACAAATGGTGAAGAATTGTAGAAACATTCGTCAGTTATTGCTAAAGTCCAGAATGATACAAGTAATAGATATTGATACCGCCTCGTTTAACTCTTATTTAGATTTTTGGTCACTGCTTAGAAATCTGAACCCAGAAATTGGACTTTTCAAAGGATTGATCGCAATATGATCTAATAAATGATGGATCTAAACAAACATTTGCCTCTTCTAAAACTCATTGTATAATATATGATTTCTCATAATTTAACTAAAACTGAACTATGAACGTGATCTACAGATGGCAAAAAGGTGATTTTTCAGTATGGGTCTAATGAGGCCAGGGAATGTATATTTGTACTTACAGAGTATGAATAATTTTTTATCAAATGTTTATAAGTAGATCTTACTATAGTCGGTAAATGATTATGTAAAACTGACATTTTGATGCGACATATTTTATTTTGTTCTGGCCTATATTATTAAGAGTATAATTTGCTGTATTATTAAATACATTTTGTGCTCTTCCTGAAGTACCTACATAGAACTCATATTTTTGCAGAAGAAAATTCATCCAAATAATGTGAACAAATTTAACATCTCGTGAATGTTTATGTACCATTATACGAAAAACACTTTAATTTGAATTTTGACATAGGTTATTTGTTGATACAAACAATTAATACACGAGAAATTGGCTGTAACACAAATGTACTCTAGTTTGCAGACCAAAGGATCTAGTTGTAGCGAGCGAATCCTATTTTGAGAGTAACGTGTAATTGCATATAGAATCATTCTTTGGCAGGGCAAAATCTCAAATTTTGTTATATAATTTTATGACCAATCCAGATTTGAGTATAGATCTTCTTATGGGCATTTTTCAAGATGATTGTATTTCTTCGTTCTTGATATTTTTAATATTAGTGTAGCTTTAGGTATGATTTCAGTATATTTCTAGCAAGAAAAATATATGGGAATTGCTTATATGCCAAAGTAACCTATTCGGATATCATCAAATTACAATATCGTCTAAATCAACGTTATATCAGGTCGCCGAAAAATTTGAAATAAAACATCTGCATAGGAAGAGGTAAAGGACGTTCCAGCTTGAGAGACATTTTAGATTGCGAGATAGCTTTATTAAACCCGAACCGATGCTACGATAGACGCCTCATCGTGTCGGCTGCTTTGATCGTTCGACAGCTCAAATTGACGTCGAAACTTTTTCCCCATAGCGAAGTGGCAGGTAAATAAAAAGAACCCATGAAAAAGAGAATCGTTTACAAATACAATTGTTAAATCGATTAAATGTGGTAATTAGCAAATTGTACTTTTTTGTAAGCATGATCTGTATCGACATCTAAGATTCACTTGAATGCCTTTACATTTCATTATTGTATTTAAACGATCAATTTGTCTCGGTTTTTTCGATAAAATAACAAGACCTGGTACAAAGTCACCCAAACGGTTCTTGATATTGGGCCACCTCTGCACTGGGCTGGTATTATACTTTAATTAATAAAACTAGAATGGCAGTCGCAAAGTTTGGGGTTATACATCTGGAACTGCCTTACCGTTTGACAACTCGTTACGGACGTCATTTAAAATCAAGGAGTAATTTTTCCCACAACTTACTTGATAATAAGCTATTAAATATTGTAAATATTTACAGAAATCAAAAATAAATAAATAATTGACCAAATGAATCACGTTGTATTGTGAAATGACACTGACCTTTCGGTATGTTAAAACTAGCCAGCGCCAATGTCAAAAGCATTTGCCTGGAAGAACGTGATTATTCTCTGTCAGGTGCTAGCTTGCCTACCATACCAGCTCGTGATCAGATAAAGGGGAAGCCAAGTTAGCGATAATCTAGCGACAAGGTAATTTCCTATCCGGGTAGTGGTAATTTAAATAGAGGTTATATCTAACTCAAATATGAGTAGATTTTAATTCACTTACAAATATTGAATGTCAATACCTTCATATGTTTGAGTTTTTATAGGTCTACCGAGATTGAAAAAAATCGCAATCCTCCCCTATTATTTTGAAATAAAATGAAGTCTGAAAAAGAAACTATTGCCATTTACCAACGCCTTTATTTATTAAATATTATTAAAACCTTAAAGGTTTTTACGAAACTTTTTTAAATGTTAAAATTATTAAACAATTTTAAGAGAGAAAAAATCATCCGTAAATTTACAGAGCTAAATTCTGCAGGTGTTTATATTTTGTAATCATATTACATTGAAAGTTTATTAAACATTCATTTGAAACACGAGAGTAGTATAAACATACATTGAGTGATTGCAATATGTTGAAAAATAGATGGAGGTTCGAATTGTTGTGCAAGTTAATTTATGCAAAATTTATGGCTAATTTAAAACTTTGTTTTTTTTTACCAGATAGCATATTCCTTTTTGGGTAAAACTGTAACGTTCCAAAGCATTGGCATTTTCTCGGTTGGCAATTTCTTACCAAATCCTCAAATTTACTGACACGGTAATAGCTAACATAACACGTTACAAAACATAATCCTTGCTGAAATATGGTGGAAGGTAAAATGAAAACATTTCAACTAGCCGTAAAAATATTCATTATAATTTTGTTGCGCTTTATTATAAGCGAGATAATGTAAAGGGTCGCAATTATTCAGTAGCTCCGAATTACCTCGTCTTCCCCTATTTAATCCGTAATTTAAAAAAATTGAGTACAAACTAGTATATTTTAACTATCAAAGATATTAAATTAAATAAATTACATTTTGTAAATTTATTAACATGAAATATTAATTTATGTTTTAAACGTACCTTATTTATTATTGGATTTGATTTTGACCAGATAATAATCGGGTTGACTAGGTGTGCCGAACCACTGTCAGGTTCTGATCAATACTATTGGGCTGCCAATAATGAGGTCAGGTGATTTTTTGGAAACTGTGGGGTCATGTCTGAAGTAAATTTTTGCGTACAATCCGAATCCGGCATCAGGAGTTTCCGATCCTGTCCGGATTTTAAGATATTTGAGGTTATGCACCATAAAAATACCGCATTTTGCTACTTTTGACGTTAGGTACACAAGACCCATAATTTTGTCGGATTTTCCTTTAGTTGGATCATATAGAACTACTCTTTCACTTTAATTTGCAAGTCGCTGAGTTTAATTGCGATTTTTCTTGACCAAGTTACGCCAATTTGAAATTACGAGGTATTTCCCTCCTTTATTCTCCTTTCTGCAGTTTGTACATTTTAATATCTTGATTTCAGATTTGTCATTGGCAATCCCGAACACCTCCATGTACAAAGTTCCAGGGGAAAATATCCAGTTGCAAAATATCTACCAGAAATTATTTAATGCGAATGTTTCTGCTTGGCGAATAAAAATTCTAATAGAACTTTGTGACTTAAATTAAAGTGAACGCATTGTACCGTATAATCTAATTTTAGTGGAAAAAACCTAAAAATGTTGTGCTTTCTGTATATAACCTCAAAAATATCGAAAAACTGCAATTTTTGTGTACATAACTCAAATATCTTAAAATCCCGAAGTGATGAAACAATTCTTACTCCAGGTTCGGTTTCTACGCAAAATATTACATACTTTGCAATTGGCCCTTCACTTTAGAACAACAAAACCACGTTGGCCAATACATCTGCTGAGTAAGAAGTGTTCTTTCTTCATAGCTTCATTAAATTCGTGAGGGGCTGTCAATGTAATTACTGTAACGATTCTTCAATTGAACTCAATTATGAAACGAGAACTATCCCGAAAATATACTGCAACCATGCAATACTCACCTGCAAAATTATATAACCAAATTCAAATTTCAAAGACACCTTTTTTCATCAATTCCTTGAAGAAAATCAATGATTTTTATAATGATTACATTGCATAAATTGTAAACATGTAAACAATAGAACCTACTTAATTTGTATGTAAAGCGTAGCTTGGCTCTACTCAAATCTGATTAGATGTTTTAGTCGATGAATACTGAAATGGAACAAGGAAGGTTAAATACTGGATCTTAGAAATATCGTAACTCATTGACGAATTTACAACGTTAACCTTTTTTAATGACGCCAAGAGAACCTGTAAGTTCGGTGAATTGTTTAAATATATCCAAATTAAAACGTCAAGCATTTGGCAAAGAACTCTTTCCATCACTCTACTCTGTCTATTTTATTTTTTTTTATTGAAATAAAGTCATCGCGTATTATTCATTGACTGATTTGTTTATTATTGACGTTGATCACCGAAGAACGGAGGTATAAGCACCTAACATGTTTTAATATTTTTATTTATTTAATTATTTTATATAGTGTTGCATAAATTTCTATAAATAATTCGAATTGTCTGTAGGAAAAATTATTTAACGAATGACATCGAGTTCACATGATAAAAGAAAATGTATTTCGATCAGATTAATTTTTACACGTTTTTTCATGCGATGGACGAAATTGAAATAAAAAAGTGATAAATGGTTTTTAAGGTGTTAAAAACTGTCAGTTATCATTTTCACGTAGATATGAAAGGCGCGTAGCCGAAGACGAAAGTTGATGATTAAATTGAGATCAGACGTACTTTAGAACGGAATCGACGTGGCGCGGAGAAAGGTTGTGTACTGTATATCTCTCGAATCGGTGTCAGAAACGAATACCTCGTCATTGCCATACACTTATCATTTTTAGTTCTCGCGATCATTGCTTATCAACAGGTCGATCTTTGTCAATTAAGCAATTATCGTCTCACCGGGGAGTTCTATTACACGTTCGTGCTTCTAACTACAATAACTTTGTCGCTGCGGACACGATGACAGACTTGCGATTGCTCCAATACCTGAACTTTTTTCCTCGGCATCACGCCGCGATTACTTTCGGATAAAGTGAACGAGTCACTGATTTATAAAGTGAAACGAATGGGTTGTTTATGTTATCCGTTCGACTAGACCGCTGAGAGCCGTTCAACCAGCCATTTTTAAATCTTTGCCTGCACATCTTTGTTTATTTTTTAAATTAGTTTTCTTATAGAAGCAGCAATTATTATTCGCCATTAAATCAATAACAATGAATATTTCTGACCTAAATTTGAGTTAAAACTTTCGTACACGAACAATAGTTCATTGATGCATTGATTATTATGCATTGGAGTTTTGGATATCTTTCGTTACATTTGTTAACTAAATATTATGAAATATTAAAAGAGCGTATTCAATATTACACTGTCAAACTCATAAAACTTAAAATATTGGATTCAGGAATACGTCTCCGACAGTTAAGGTATAATGAAAGTATCAATTCTGGACCACCTTTCTATATAGAAAAATAGGCTTTTCAATTTGTTCTTGAAGGTTAATGATTATATGATGATAACATTTTTGAAAATAAATTCATTATCTTGATGCACTTTTCACTCTTATTTCATTTCATAGTTTTCACTTATCACTGTTTTTCATTAGCATAGTTTTTGACTAACTTTGATTTAGAAACCGGTTTAATATATTAAAATCGTTTCATCTTTGCAAATGGCAAGTTCCTCATAAAAGTATATAAAATGCTTTAACTAATATCGCTTATACTATTTCTTTAAGATTACGTCTCTGTGTTAACAAAAAGAAATTCATTTAAATAGATTCAGAACTCACGCAAACTGGAACACATTATGAATTAATTGAAATCCAACTTTATTGAGTGAAAAATCGTTTGTTTGTATAAAAAACGCATAACAAAATTTAGAAGCAGCTTAAATATGGGAACCTATATGCCGTGTTCGATTTGCAAAGGAATAGCTCATATCCATTATTTTTTTTTGCTTTTGAAATGACCAGATACATGCCAAGAACTTTATCACGATTAAAAATGATCGGAATTAATTTTCAATATAAGGCGAATAAAGCAAATTAAAAAATTAAATGCATCTGATTTAGAGTTTTTGGAAATATTTTTATAGCAGTTCGATACTTATGGTAATAGATACTAAATCTCATATTGTCTTGATTTTCTATTAAGTAAATATAAATAAATAGTTAATTGTTTATATCCAACCAACAAAGTTAAATAAATATCTGCAGATGTTTTTGAAGAAACAGAAAATTACTGATGTACTATTTTTAAAATATTATTAAAACAATAAATTTGGCATTCATATTGTAAAATAGTTTTCAATATTACTAAACACAATCAACTGTTATCACAAATGAAAAGTTCATTCATTAATTACACGATTTGTACTTTATTTTAATATATGTTTCAGGAAATAAGGTCTTTTACGCATCAATATGACCACTATTAATAACATTTTAAACCAAAATGTTTTATACATAAAATTGTTCGCAAACCTACACATTAATTTTTCTCAAGAATCAACGCAATAAAAATAGAAATTCACTTGGATTCCACTGATATGGTAAATAATATATAAAAAAGGAAAATAACTAATAATAGTTATTGCAATATATCCAAAAGTATCCAACTGTAAACATATAAATTTCCTAGAATCAGTAAAATGCGTGTTATCTCAATATCCTTGAAGATCGACACAGATCCCGCAAAATGCAATGAATCTCAATGATAGTCAACTTTGCTGTTATTTGATATTTTTTGAAGATCGCTATGAGATCTAAGCTTGTTGGAGAGGATTCAGAAGATCAATCAGGACAGCACACACAGTTCCCTGAAGTGGAGAGATCAATTTTCAGATCTTAAATTCGGTTGTTGTTTATTTTTTAATGTACTGTTTATTTCATTATTTCATTAATAATTGTGCCATGTTTTTTTTTTGTATTTATATTAAAAGTGAATGATAGTATATGCCCTGTTAAGGAGTTGAGATGAATATGTTGTTTTACATTTGTTTCGTATTGATTGTACAATTTTGTATAGTTTGTTGTGCACACAGTCCATATGACCAGTGCTTACTAAAGTTATCAATATCAATATCAATTTTATAGTAGATTAATTTTCATTGAACAATTTGGATGTTTACAAATACAATGGAATTATAATGAAGTGAATATGGTGTTTTTTACCATTTTCCAGGAACGTATATTCTTCAATTATTTTATATAAATCTTATTTCGATTTGGTCCTTGTGTTTCAATATTATTTTTCTAAAATCTGATTACATAGCTCATATAATCCTCTAGCGACTTTATAAATATTCAGTTTTTGGATATTAATTGTATAACTAATAAGCTTTGTCTACACAGAACTGAACCTTACAACAAGGTTAAATAAGGTTCTGTTAGGGTCGAAACGTTTGTTAACATATTTCGAGAGTGTCGAAAAAGGGCGATATTTTGACTTATAATACAAATTTGCTTGTATTTTGTAATAATTATTAAAGAATGGTTTCGTAGCGAGTGTCGTGGTTTATCTACACAATCTTTTAAGTTATATTATCCGAGTAAATGCGTTTGTAAAACTGCTTTTTTTATATACAATACTTTATTACTGTATATAGTTAGTGTATGATTAATATAATACTATATAATTGTAGACAATACTGTGGAATTATTAACAAGAGTGATAAAATAATTAAATATTATTATTTTATTGTCAAATTTTATTAAAGTGAATGGTAGCTTTGCTATAGTAATTTTATTCTATTAAATAAGAGTAAGTTTTGTAGCTTGTGTATTTTTAATGACTTTGCATTGTGTACATCGAAACCAAATCTCTTCTATTTTTCAAGTGGCAAAGAATGTTATTCGTATCACAGGCGCCCACTTTCGTTCACCATCGGGTGCACGTTACTCTCCGGCCGGCTTCGCTAGCCCACGGGCACAATGTTAAACCGCTGGGCGCAAAATGTCATTTTGCGCAATAGGCACGAAAATACTATTGTTCATCTGGCGCTTTAAGTTGAATATAGCTGATTCACCATACAAATAGACCAACATTGTTCCATAATCTACACCGAAATTGTTTAACCAGTTTATTAATTTACGTATATTACATGTGTACACTATGTGGATAAATTAAGAGCTCTAACGATACTAAAGTATAACATATTTAGCCCAAATGACCATACAGTGATTACAGATTTGACAAGGAAATTTCAATTTAAAAAATGTTGAGAGTTTTTTTTTATTTTTGGAAACATCGCTTCTTAGCTTTGAGTTTCCTTAATCATGAGAGATAAAAGTATACTATGTACATAGATCCTATGTGGGATTAGGTTGTTTATAAGAACTTGGCGCGAGGAACAAGCGCTCCTCTTGATCAGATTTAATAAGCACAATTATATAAAAGGGAAATCTAGGTTTATAACGTTAAATTTCCACTAGCGGCAGCAGAAATAACTATATTAAACTCACGCTTTGCTAATTACCGTAATGTTTTACCTCCTTTACAATTTCGTAATGATAAGTGTTATGGCCGCAAAACGGAAATGCGTGGTACTTCGTACCTGTGATCGATACGCAATTGGATATAAAATATGCATAAATAATCTTCTGAAAAAACATCTCCGGTTTCTGAAGTTGAGGATATTAGGACATTACCAAGAAGTTTGTCAAACTTTTTCAAATAATTACTAAAGTTATAGTTATAAATTGAAAATAATCTTCTTCCCCATAATATTTCACGAAAAGGAATATAATTTTAAATATTGGTAAACAAATATTTTAAAAGCAATTTTATAAAAAGAAAAAGTATTTTTAAAGAAAAATTCTGTTAGTTTTTTATGAGAGGTCAGTAAAAAACTCAATAATTTTTAAATATCGTTTATTTTAAATATATTTGGTAATTTGTAAGAAAAATAATATTCTGCACTAATATTGAAACCTTACAGACATTCCATTCAAGCTGTAATGCATACAAAATTAATTATTAAAAACCGTTCTTTAAAAGCGACAAACAAAGCACGGCTCTAAATATGTGTACAAAATATTTGTTTCAAGTAATATTTCCCCGTAACTTTGATTTATTAAACAAAAGTCGATAAAAATGAACACTCGTTCCTTTAAGTTCGCTTAGCCGTGAAGCGAACGGAAGAGTGTTGCCAAGAACAATAAATCAAAATCGTAAAGATAACGTAGTAGCTTAATATTACGCGCCGCATATTTATACTTAATTCGGGCGATTTATTCACTTGACATTCGCCTGCTCGCACGCAGATACATATTCGCAGCATCTTTTCCGCCATGCTTTTTGCAGATTTTTCTTCTTTTTATTAGCTGGTCGCGTGTGTAGGCTAGACGAGAGGCGCGCCTAATTTACGATAACGCAGCTCCCTTTCGCTACCGTTGCTCGATGGAGTTATTTTGAATTATTGCGACTTCTCGTTACTACGCTGGTTTCTAGATCGTTCTTTTTTTAACGATTCTTATGTGATCTCCACACCTAGCGAATATTTAAAGAGCCTTCTGATGATTTCTACCTAGTCTATATTAACAATAGGTCATGCTGATCTCTTTTCATGATTTCTTATTTAAATAATACAATTATTAAATATTAAATACTGTCAAAATTTGACAAAAGAAAACCATATTATTAATCACAAAAGCAACACAGAAACAAAATTTAATTCGTTTGTAAAACTCAAATTTTTGTTATGTTACTTTTCTCAGTCAACAGCTCGACAAAATTCAATTCATTTTATTTATATTGCACGTGCAAACAGTTTTTTCAATTCCCTCCGAAAATTAAATTCGAATGAAAACTATCGACTGAAAATAATAAAGAGACCGTTGTCACGGAATCGGTCAAAACTTTGCTCCTTTCTTGGAAACAAAACATTGATGACGAAATTTCAAAATCTATAAAATCGAGATTTGAATTTAGAACCCCTTAACTGAACCACATAAGGTTTTTTGGACTCTTACTCTGAGACTCCGTCGCAGATATCGCCATGCGATACCATTGAGTTAGTAGTGCAATACTAGTGATACATTTGAGATCGTCCTCTCGCTGACTTGTACACGCTTTCTAATCTGAGTCACCTATAACCCTTTCCTATCAAGTAACGTCAATGGGTCAAATGAACCTATGAACCCGATTCAAACTTTTTCAACTCGAAGGATTCACCCAAATCCTGGATGACAGCACTTGCCATCTCGTCCCTTCATGTGAATCAAATTTCGAACTACATATCGCCCTATTAACAACAGAAAAGAATATACCCTTGTGCGCTTGCAGCTGACTTCATATCAGTATCTACAATCGGGTATGCAATAGCTTGGGTAAAACTGGAGAATACCCACATTAAGGAACTATTAGTCATATTACGCATTCCAAAGAAGGAAATATATTATTTTCATTGATTCTGGAAACTATGTGTCTTTAACAAATGTGGAAATAAGGTACTGTTTCAATGTATTGTTTATTGCAGCCTTCAAAGAGCAGACCTCCGAGTACCAAATCATTTGGATTGAAAGTAGCAAAACAAGTTTGATTTAGCGCCATACAATTTTGTTATGATCTAGTAATTATTAGTTAAATAAACCGATTTCGATAATGTACAAATGTAAACACTTATGGCGTCATTTATCGATAAGATAAGTATTATTTCATGATGATTATGTGTACTTAAAAGCTACATAAAAGCTTAAAACCGAAACGATCTTTATTTATTAAAATTCAAATCAGAAACCTGAAAAACACCTCTATAGCAAATTTCTTAAAAATAGATAGAAATTTCACATTTTTGTCCGTCATATTTGATCCGCTATTTTGAATTTAGAAAATCTGTCAAGAGATTGGAAATTGGTGAGGTCAAAAACCCTTGATCCAACATTTTCTAGTTTAAATTCACAATCTACATGAATTATGCATTGGAAATTTTACAAAAATATATAAAAATTAAGTCTCGTATAATATAATAAAATTAAGTCAAGTAATTTGAAGCCTCTTTGTTAAATTTTTAAGCGCACCTATGACATTCTGTTAGTACAAGTCATTATGCTCTCTGATCTAAAGGCACGGCATGATTAAATAATGTCTTGTATAAAAAACTGAGAATTTATTTAAAAAAAAATAGATTTTTTCACGCATTTTGTGTTGATGCAGCCATATTGTATAAATGGCTGAATATAATCGAAAATGGATGGCAAATTCGGAAAAAGCATACCCAAAATTATTAGAATGTGGTTTTTAAAAAAAAACCATTGGCTCTTTTTCTGACATCTAACTACACGAAAAACGGTAACAGTTTATATCGTTTTAACCGTTAAGTGCTAAAATTCGTAGTCAGACACTGGTAGGTTACATAATTATCACTGGACTTTGATAAAAACATTAATTTTGGAATTCCATATAAAGTACGTGTGATCGAGTTCAACTCTCTTTTTCGTTTTACCTCTGGTTATTCCCTTGTTTTATTATAAAATAGAACTGCCGATACTCGAAAACTGACAATTAAGCAAATTATTTCCAGCTCCATTCATCAACCCATAACTTTATCCTCTTTAAATCGCAATTTTTCAGCTAGGTAATCTTTAGTTTTATTTTTTTCACGCTTTAGGTATCGAGTCGTGCATATAAATAATCGGCTATCGATTGGGATTAAAATATCGGCATCCCATTACGGGCGAATTCTCGGTAGCTACCTGTATCATCTGCAGGCACAGGTGGCTTTCCCCGCAGTGGAGTACCTCGCGCAAAAAAATCTCGATGTAATGAATCGGGGACCGGATTCGCACCGTGCGACCCATTGGCGGAGAAGGACCGAGTGTCCTTTCGTTAAAAAAACTGGCCGTTACGGGCCCACGGGTCCCGTTTTCGTAATTTATGCCTCCGGCTCTGTGCAACTCGGGGGTCCGCGGTCTCGCTCGCTTTACGAACGCGAGTCGCCCGCAACAATTAGTTATTTATGGAGCGTTCTCGCTTATAAGTACCGCGTCTCGCATCGGGCTACCAGGCGCTCGCTCAGTCCTGGTGCGAATGCGAAATTCCAAAATAGACAACAAATTTTATTTCATTTTTTCTTAACCAGTCGAATGTTACTTTAAATGCGCTTGAAATACTCGAAAGTATAAATTCTAGAAGGTGTGGTTAATAAGAATATTCAGTTTCATACATAATAATAAAATATTTCTTATATATAGCGGAGCTTTGTGCCACCTTGTGCGATGATACCGAGGCAAGGGATTTACATTAAGATATATTAAAAACTGATTATAAACGAGTCAATGTTCAGGGAATGGTATATTTCGTTACTAGTGCGGAAATTGCGATTTCCCACACGAATGGATCAAAGCCAGCTCATGTAATGAACGATATTTTTACTGATAAAAAACGAAAATTACCTTTCACATACCTTAACGTCATTAAAATGCTGTAAATATTCTGCCGCCATTTGTTCCTCTTTTCGGACCTGTCGCATGTAGATTTGTACGGTTTCTAAAGTCTGCAATAGGTCAAAGCTGGTCAAATCGTAGATTCTGTATTTCGATAAATTGAGAAGAGCTTTGGTTAATATATATTATATGGGGATTTTAAAAAAAAAAATTATTTTTTATGGAAATAAAAGGTTGCAATTAATGTTTGCGCTTATGCTGAAAATTTGTGGTTTACAAGACATATGTCATATAACATATTATTTTTACAGTAAATTATTGTTTACAGCTTCTGCGCAGCTATTATAATTATGCTAAATTCGTTTTAATTAAAAGAAAAATATCAGGTAAAAGTTTCTAGCTTATTTTGGATCGTTGAGGATGAATTCAATGTGAAAGTTGACAATAGCTCGACTGTCTCTTTGAGTCTCGGAAAAATGACTATTGTCACAAGTGCAGACTAAAATGCTGACCGCCGGAGAATTTCAAAAGCACATAAACGGCACTGAAAATCCAGTTTTCGTCACACGTGCAGAAAAAACGCACCTTTACGAGTCGGCAAAACGTGCGACATAAAGTGTGTGCAATCTGTGGGGCGGTGGAGGCTTTTCGCGATTTCGCGCCCACTTCGCGTTTTTCACAATATTTCGCATAAGCATATGTGTACTTCGCCGGCGTGGTAAAGGCGCAGTTTCTTTATAAACTATTTATATTCTGTATTGAGGAATATTATAACCATAAGTTAAGCCCTGGAAGAAATTTGTCTAGTTTTTTGTTACACTGCCCAGTTTCCATATACCTTTAACATGTAAAATAAGTACACTGGCCAGAAACTGGCCAGAAACTAGATTCATTTTCTACCAGGGAGTTATATTATTCAATTGTACATTGTATATTAAGGGTGCGAAGGAAGGGATTTACAGTGGTCATAAAGGAAGAAAATGTTTACTGAAAATGGATCCAGAATCGGCTTTCGGGGAAAGTTTCCACATAATTTCTAAGTTCAAAATCCGCTTGAACTAAAATCGCAGCTACTTCTTTTTTAAAGATACACGTATTTTTGTATTTTTGTTTTTACAAAGGGAAAATTAGTATCTGTTATTTGTTACCTACAGTACCGCTCAAAAGTATGAGCTTACCCTTGCGGAATTTTGGCAAAATTAAAATGTTGATATCTCATCGCCAAGTTAATGTACGGGAAAAATAAAAAAGGGAATTAAAGAGGAGACTTTCAGCTTCTCATTCGCGGTAGTTTCATTTCTATATATACATTTCTCTATAAACTATGCTCGATTTACTAAAGTCATTTTTTCGTATTATTTTTTTCTTTTTCAATCTGCTCCCATTTTTTTAAAAATGATTGCAAGAGAAATGTACAACGTGTAATCGAAGGGTAATCTCTATAGCTTTAATTTGCCTCTTCGGGATTTTGTCTAATATTTCTTTACAAAAACTTATTCAATTTTGAACAAATTAATGTGATTTTTTTTCTATCTGCTATATCTCGGAAAATTGACGTGATATAAAAAATATCTAAGAAACAAAAAGTTTCATTTTTTATTTGTCTATTGGCTGACATTTTTTCAAATTTTTAGAAGGAAATTTTGTTTATCCTATTTTTGTCAAATTTACGCTTTTGTGCTGCGATTATTAACAGATCTAGATTTGCATTTTAACTATGCTCAGTTTGCGATATAATAATTCATGTACACGTATTTGATCCTCTATCTTTTTTGTTTGAAACATTTTTTCATCCGATTTGTACTTTTGAAAATAAATGCGAAAATTAAAAAAAAAAGGCGTTTTTTTTCAGTTTTGCCCTTGACAATGACCTTGTTGCCAATTTTCATGGTCATATTCGTAATCAGCGCATCAAAATACATAAATATACGCTAGTGCCGTTGAAATCGGGGGTGTTACCTAATCGGAAGTATATCCGAAATAATTTGGGTTTTTAAAGGTTTTTCATAATGTTTTCAAAAAAGCCTCACATAGTATTTTGATTTTGGTCTTGTATTTTTATGATTGTAAATTATCATTTCCAAGAAGAAAATCCAGTACCCAACACAGTTCGTCTTAAATCTGGTTCAGACCCAGCGTGTTTTTCATTAGACATTGATAAAGTAATAAAAGTGCTGTAGCATGGTACCGTCAAGATGGGTATTTTTGTTGTCTTTGCAATTGTCATCTTGCTCAGAGTGACTAACTACTTACATACTTCATCCAGATTGCACGTGAAATTGAGACCTTTAATCGTATCTCGACGATCGTTCGGACAAAAAATGAAGTCATACCTTCTACGCTTCAGTATACATGGGAATATTTAAGATCTACTCGTGGTTTCTGAATATAAGAGAACCGAACATAATCGTTAATACTAAATAAGATTTTCAGTTGACACACGATAGCCGGGTTAAACCCGGATATGTACAACTCAATTTGTTTTAGATGCTTCATTTGATCGAGTGATATTAAAAATGCCAATTTTATTCATTGTGGAACTTAACGAGAGCTTTAACTTTCGACTTGTGCAAATAACTTCGTTACTGAAGTTGCCGAGCGCGTCTCTTGAATGGACCATAGGTATGCGCGTCGATTACTCACGGGCCGAAGTCGCCCCGACGCTCGAGAAATCCTGGGTGTTTTTCAGCGATAATCGGCGAGAATCGCGCGATTCGCAGAGCGAGCTATGCTGTAGGTAAGGTGCGACTCGGCTCGTCCCATTACGAAGGTATCGGGGCGGACGTTTAACATATGACCAGCTACCAGTGTTATTAATGCGCCAGAAGCCGCGTACTTGGTTTCCTCGACGAGGCCCACTTAGAGCTTGGCCACCCGCGGGCCCTACGGATCCTCGCCGGGTAGTTCGCCAGGTAACACGAGACTCGGGATCCTCGATAGGATGCGATGCGTCTCGTGGCTGGGTCCTACCTCGTAGCTACGCATACAGCATCCCAGAAAGCTTCCTATCATCTCTATGAGCCAATTAATAAGCCTTTGAAGAAATTGCTGCATTTAATTAATAACTTTGACTTCATTTATGGACATCTTTACCGCAAGAGACCTAAATTTTTTGTGTAAACAACACTTCATTTTATGGATAATGGTATTTTTAGTTTGTAAAACTAGGTTGGTATCATGAAAACTTCCAATGAAGTATACCTCGTTTGGTAAAGATTATAGAAAAATCATACTGCGATCTTCCATAAAAAACATCACCTGGTTCATTTTTTGTCATGTATCAGTAAGGGGTCGATAACTGAGCTTAATTTTAAGTTGGTAATATATATAGTACCACTGTTGCATCTGAAGGTCTTATCAAGATAGGATCCAGAAAAGTAGAAAATTGACATTTTAAGAGATTGACAGGCGAAGAATTGAATTTTGTCACCTGGGCAAAAAAAATACCCTATAATTTTTCATCAAATATTGACGTTTCTCCGACCATAAAGATCACAAAAATTTGTGTCTGTGATCTCGTATACGTACGTACGTCCCATGTTGTTTGTCTCGCGATATTTCGAGAACGGTAAGTCCGATTTTAAACCTCTTTTTGAGTTTGTCATGGCCTAACTTATATCTTATTAGTTTTTGGAGTCGATCCGTACTAGATCATAGGGAAGGTCGAACAAAAAATCTGAAACAATAAGTTTCTTGCGTTTCTTATCAAAAATACAAATCACACAAAAAAATTCTTTCAATAAAAAAAAGATAGAGCATCAAATTCTCTACATAAAAGATTCTTTGCATTTTCTTCGTAAAAGTAACGGTTTTGCCATAAACGATGAATAAATATAAAAGAATTACGGTTTTTGCATTTATTTTCAAAAATATAAAATCGTATTAAAAAATGCTTCAAAAAAAAAGGTAGATAAAATTTTCTACAATGAAATTATATGCATTGACAGCCAATTTTTTGACAATTGATTTCCACCAGTTTAAATATATATAATTATACCCTTACAGAGTACGGATTTAAAGAAATTGTAAAAATTATTAACTTAATTGAGATAAGTAAATTTTACAGCATTATGGCACTGAAACTGGACTACTTTAACATTTTGTCGTCGAAACAGAGGAGCTTTATACAATGATGTAAAAAAAAACCGTTGTAGAAAGGTTATTCCACGTATACATTTTTTACATATTTTTTTTAGTTAGCTAAATTTTGAAGTATTTTGATTTTATTCTATTTTTGCGGGCGATTGATAATAACATCCGAAATACAGTTTACATATTTAAACATTTAATGTGTTAATTAAAGCAGTATTTGAAAAATCTATAAACAATATTTTTAAATTTATTTTCCGATAGCATTAAAATATATACCAATTTATACAGATATATACACTAATACATGCAGGTGTTATACCTAATTTTTTTCTGTTCTAATTACTGTATGAAATATAACAACAAAAGTTCACACGAGCTTATTTCCAAGTAGTAATAACTTTGATCTAACTTAGAAAAGTGGATATCAAACTCCACGATTTCACTATAGAATTAATCAACAGTTTCTTTATTACGGCACATCCGTCTGATTCCTTGTTAGCTGAAATAGAGTAATTTTTATAATTTTAGTATTACGCATTCATAAAAGGTTGTAACCGATACTAATTATATGGGTTAAAATATGTGATAATACTTTTTTTATGAATATTACTATTTTTTATCATTTACTTTGAATGCGACATAGTATGAGTATTAAAACATGTTTAAATTTTTGACACATTTTCTTTTAGATTGTACAGTTTTATATGTTATAAATTAAAAATAATTATATACAATATATTTCGATATACTTACCCAAATTGATCTGTTCACTAACAAGTTTTGATAATTTGTCTTTTTTGAATGAAGAGCCTAGTTTATTGACAGTGACCTCAAGGAATTTCCCATTGTCTATCTTGCCATTTTGATTCATCTACATGATTGCAATGTAATTTAAAGAGTGATATTTAATAAAAAATATAATATTTTTTAGATATTTATATAAGAAGTAGTAATAAGAATGGCTCTAGAATTTGCAGCTTTTAGAAATGATATGACTTTTACTTCTTCTCGGGACTTTAAGTTTTGTAAGATATAAATTGTTAGGTACATGACTGATGTGCATTATAATAAAATAATCAGGTCTGTAATACGCAACATAATGTGATAAATAATTAGACCATAAGTGTTGAACTTACAATGTTGTTTTCTCGAAGCATGCAAGCGGTAAAACACGGCAAGACTTTAGGAATTTCTTTTAATATTTTCACTGGGTCTAATGACATAGCTGAAAATGAACACATTAATCATATTAATACAGTGCTGTAATTAGCAAAAATGTTCGTAATATTTCAAGTGAGAGTGTATATGGTCAGTGTTTTATCCATATACGTGTACCTGTCCAATGTAACTAAAATTACCAATAATAATTTGTAAATTTAAGTCGTAATTACATTGCTAGAACCGTATAGTTGTTAAGATCAGAAGTTTTTACCATGAAAAGTATAACCCTCTGGCTCATAGTCATTTATGGCATTCTAGTGCCACTTAAAATTGAAATGGGTAAAATTCAAAATATGTAAATACATCCGGAGTAAAAATTTATTAAGACCCTGATCGAAGACGCATAACGCTTTGATCAGGCCCTGATTGGGGCTTTAACTAATTTCCACTCGGTGTATCTGTTAAGAAGGTAAACAAAATTAATGTTGGTCTATTATATTAATCGATTGTTAAGTTATTCAAGAATACGCGCTGTAAATTTCAATTCGATATTAAAAGCTTTGACGGAGTTATACACGTTATAATCGAATGCGTGAAATATACAGTGCAAACTTTAGAGGAAATTTCGATACCTCATTTTTTAAAGCGAAATGATTTACCCAGTCACCGCCAATTTTACACCAAGCCCCTTGAAAATTTTTTTTAAGACGTTTTTTTAATTGCAATATTAATTATTTTGACAGAAGTGTATTAAAATGTATACTTTTAAAGTATTCCCAAAATAAATACTCGGCGCTCAGAAACTTTAATTGTCTGCTTTAAAAAAGTCTTTTATACATCAATGGTTTTCGTTTTTCTGACAGATATCACTTGTTTCTTGACAGTATTATATTTAACAGTTTAATAACACATTTAAATTCTATTAAAACTTAAAAAGAATTAGGCTTATTAAAACTGACGTACACATATTTTCTGAAAAGCGTGCATTTTCGACCATCAAAATGATTCCCGGATTCAGGTTTCTATAAGGGTAAAAGATGCCTGGAAAGCGTAATTATAGTAAAAATTACGATGGAATAAACAATTTCACCTGAAAATCTGTATTTTTTTAAGTGTAAAATTACATTTTTTGAAAATTTCGCCTATTCTATTTTAAAGAATGACAAAAATAGTGGCACAAAGTCATCTTAATTTACCTTAAGCCATTTTGAGTATCATAATATTGAATTCCATATGCAAAATTTGCACATTCCGTCGTTCAAGCGTTCATGAATTATGGCAAATGACAAGAAATTGATGTAAAATTATTTTGAAGCTTATGAAATGTCATAATGAGAAACCGTACATTACACTTAAAAGTTTGTAATGTATAAAAATTGTTTTTGTCACACCAGCACGAAAAGTCCATCTTTTCGCCCGGAACAGGGGACGGAAAGTGTTCGATTGACTCCCGGTCTGATAAAGATGAACGTCACCGGGCGGGAAAATATTTTTTTCCTCTCGCTTACAATCTGTTAACAGTCTTTCATCGAAAAACAATCTTTCATTCTGTGAAGATCATCGAATGTGCTTGACAGCCTTGGACCACTTTACACGTCCTAAAGGTGAGTTAGACTTTCCTTGTACGGGTGTGACAAAAAATAGTGTAGGCATCGCGGGCGAAAACACGCATTGCAAGCATCGGGCGACGAGTGGGCCGAGCAGAAGGAAAAGAGCGCTGCTTGCAATGCCTCTGTTTTCGCCCTAGATACGTAATATGCTATTTCGCTCTCCCGGGTGTAAAATCCGATTTTACGCCCCGATTAACGGGCGTAATTTTTCTCTGAAAATATTTACATTTAAAATAATGCATGATATACCTAGTTCAAGGATGCTTCCTTCGGTCGCACAGGCTGTAGCTTGTGTTTTCAGAATTTCAGGATCAGCACTATTTACGGCGAGCTATAAATGTATTCATATAATAAAACAGTTATGTTACATTATATCTTACAGTATACCCTGCATTAGGCCATTGTATAAACGGTTTTGCAAATGTTCACATCTTTACAACGTAATTCATAATTCAACTACTTTGATATTACACTTAAGAAGGCTAGTTTACCCAATGGCCAATCAAACCCTCGGGGCAGAAATCTGAAATTTCACTTATGTAGCATCATTTTATGATTTATGATATATTTACGGAAATACATGTTTACAAGTTTAACCCTTAATGGTTAAAATATGGATTCGAAGCTTGTGTAGGAAAATAGTCTTAGAAAGGCCTTTCAAATAAGTAACGGTATTTGGTGGATTTCCCATAACAAACCAATGAAGAAGGAATCGGTGTAAATAAACCCGTAAACTGTGGTTTTGTAATATATTACAAGTCTACACATTACGATATCAAATATTATTTTTAAAAAATGACAAGAAAGAACAATTACAATAAAAAATATCAATAATATCATATCCAAGAACTAATAAAACGGAATATCTATGCATCAAATTCCTAAAGCATATGGGATCGAACCTAAGGGCTAAAGCGAAAAGACGTTTGTAAATAATTATTGAAATATCTTACTGTGCATAGTAGTGCAAAACACAACACATTACCAAAGAATTTCATATCTATGAAATTAATTGTACTATATTGATGTTATCACTGAACACAAAGTTTATTCACGACGAATTCTAAGTATTAACTGGTATCAAAAATATTTTGACCCTGAATTCGACGTAGAGAACGTACTTATTGTTTAGATGCATTGTTTATTTACCGCTGCATGCATCATTTTAGATTAGTTTAACACGACATACTGCTTATTATATTCCGAACAATTCTCTACAAAAGTAGATATTCTATATAACTCATATCTCTGTAATATCAGTGATGGAAAGTCTTTATAACTAAAGACAATACCGATCATGAACTATTTTTAAAAACAATTATTGTGTAAGTTTAATTGTGTACTCGATTTTTGACCGCGTTTACTTTCATTTTTTAGTCATTTTGTACTATATTCAATTTCGATTTTATAAATTAATTATTTTCTTTGTTCTGCATCATATTTTGTTCATCAATTAATGTTTGGCAATGTTGCATTTTGCATGATCTAAACTTATAAATTGGTGGCAATTTGAATTAATAAACCCTGAAATTTGTGTATTTCAAGTAATTCCAAATGCCTATATTGCTAGTGTATATTTTCGAGTATATTATAATGGAGGAAAATATACATTACACAAGAACATTCGTCACGCCGATTAGTTGATAGTTGATGTAAGTTGAACAATGGCATTTAATATTTTAACATATTATTGTGTTTAATTTTTGGAAATCGGCATGTTTCCTGTCGTGCTAAATGACAGTTTCGCAAATAATGAGTCACACAGTTTCTGCATTATAAAACAGGCAATACCACTTTTCTTCGTCAGTCGAGAAGGAAATTTCATTTGCTCCAATCCAAGTTCGTAATCATGAAAGTATTCGGTATTTTCGGAGTTCTCCTGCTATCTGTGGTAAAACATTTACTTCTTAGTATTTGCTGTAAAATGGATATCTTTTATTTATACCAGTTTTATAGTTTTACTACAAGTAGAATTATGTATATAACTAATAGTGGTGTCGGAATATAGTCGGTTTTAGGTTGTAAATTAATTCCCAAGTTAAATTAAAGCAAAATATATGTGTTGAAACATTTACGTTTTCTAAACTATTTTAAAAAAATAACATCTTTAACGATAATTGCGATTTTAACCTAATAATTATCATATACAATTTTACTGACGTTAACAGGCTTATGGCAGCTGCTACATCACGAAGGAGCAAGCATTAACTTGTGCATCCCAGAGTGGTTTTATAAATTTGTGTAATTATTTTAAACTCTTCGATATAATTATTATTAATCTCAAAAAATTAGTATTATTATTTTAATTTTACACTTATAAAACTATCAAATTATTTCCCTTTAAAAATTATTAATCATTTACATTTAAAAATAGATTTATTGCTATAAAAATTCTGTAATTAGTAATAATAAGTGCATTTGTTTAATTAATTAATAGAACAATTTAAGAACTAAAAATGTGGCTATGTATTTAATTCCTACTGATATGTTTAGTGACATCGATGGATGTTGTAAAAATTCATCTCGAAGGACCTGAAACTACAGTTTGCTGGGCTGCATGTCTAATGAGACAAATGGGATACGTAAGAGCAAATGATAATTTAAAAATAATCGATTATTATCTTTTCCGCGTTGAATATGCAAGGATTCCTATTTAATACATTCATTATTTAAATTCATGACTTACTAACAGAAAATTAATATATATGAATTTAGTTATTAATATTTGACTCTCTGTGACCGAAATTCATAGTGTCAGAATTACTATTTTGTAATAGAATAAATGGTTCGCCTACAAATAATGCATCTAAATCATTGTTAGATTAATGGGAATGGAAAGCTGAACGAGGCTAAAATTTTGCAAGATGGCGTTGACAAAATGGACCGTGATATTTGGAATGTTGATAAATTGAGGGAATATCCAATCACTTGTATTCGTGATGGTCAGTACCGATTATACTGTAAGCGTATCTGAACTGGTGAAAATATTCAACGCTTATTAATTAATTAATGTTTCAGCTAACGCAGAATTAAACGAATGCGACGTATTTAAGGCCTACGCTGCCTGCAGTGTTCATAATATTGTTGCACTTATTCAGAGAATTGTCCTTAGGCAGCATCATATGTAATCTATAGACATTAATACACACAGAAGAATAGAACGAAAGATTACACGAAGAGGGGCAACAATGGCATTCATTTATAATGTAAACATTTACAGTACGCAAAAAAAATAAATATGAAAAATGACGACAATGATTTAATGGCCAATACATTTCATCCAGAATGATGTTTAAACAACCCTTTACTATTTAAATTGAATCAGCGTAGAGAGCTGCACACCGAGTTCAAACGTTCGCAAATTCAATAATTGCCATTTGAAACGTCCACTTCGATCCGCGTTGATGACTAGCTAATTTCTAAATAAAAAAATCGTTTATCGAAGAACTATTAATATACTATTTGCGGCATTAAAAATTAAATATACTTAAATTCTTGAATCATTTACGTCATAAATATAGGTAATATATTCAAAAATAATGTATAGCGTTTTCTTACAAGAACAAATAATGTTTAGCGTTTTCTTACTTATACAAGACAGTATCTTATGGGTATTACCTTGATTGTTTCTATAAGACCCATATAAAAAGTTGTAGTGGTCAAGTTCACATTCAGTGCAAATAATTACATGGACTCTTATGGAAACACTGAACAATTGAAAAAAAGGATATTAGACGGACATGTCTTTGATTTGAAATGGAAAGAAATTTACGGCTGTTATTGTAACATAGATTGCTTAAAAATATTGTCATTATTTAATATAAATACATTTAATATATACTACAACATTTTAATAATAATACTTGTTACGGACAGAATCCTTTTTTTATCGACTGCGGTACCCGGCGTAGGTTTTTCCCACAAAGGTTGTTGTCCCCGCGCCATTGCACACCCGAATGGGGGTACCTCTCGAAATGAAGCAAGTCTGTTAGGTAAATTATGTAAAAAGCCCTTGAAAATGGTGACGATCTCAATATAATTATTTGTAATTCGAATATTATAATATCGATATATAATATGACGTTGTAGTCTAATTAAATGTTCGAGAAATTCAAAAGTCGAACTAACAATAAGACGTAAAAAATTGCCGATCGGGTTTTTCAGAACGTTTCGGGACGTCGCGTAGGTTCCTAAAAAATTATTTCCGAAATGGCATCAACAGTTTGCCAATGTTTAACCGATTATAATAAATTTTGTTTTTTAAATACTCAGGAGGGATTGTACTACAACTGCGATTTTCACTTTGTTGATATTTCAGTTTGATCGTCGGCAATGTTGTGTCAAAGTAAAATATATATGCAGAATAAAATTAACATAAATATTAACGTTAAAAATCAATACGAAAACAGAACAAATTTTACAAAATTGTATATTTTGGGGTTTTCGCAGTTGCTGAGAACGAATTTGAAGACAAAGTTTCGAAACTCAAAATAGACGAAGAGCATGTAACATGTTGAAAGATATCTTAAATATTTTTCGTTAAATTAATTTAACCTCTTTCTTACAATTCTGTCCCCATCTTATATGTTGCTGGATATACACCCTCTAAATATACCGAAAAGTTGAAATCTTACCTAAAATATATAAAAAGTCTTCTCTATACCTATTTCCGTTCGTGAGTTATTTGTCTAAGTGAATCATAGATGCGATGTCATTAGTAGAATCCAATTCGCAAACCCCACAGATTCTCTACAGGTACGTATACAGATTCAATTATGAATATTTTTAAATCTTAAGTATCATTTAAACAACAAGTGCAGGATTTAAAGTGAAATATACATAAAACGTTTGTTTCATACGTGAACTTGCCGATAATTTATGAAGTTTTCGAAACATTGTTATATCAATTTGAAAATCGACCTGAAAATATACTCGCAAAATGAATGTTGATAGAACATTACAAATATTCAATAACATGGAGTTAAATAGAAAAAAGAATTAATGTAGTGTTGATTTTGTTAATAATCGATACAAAAATTTAGCGCAGTTTTATAGAAATTAATTTTAACATTATGTTAAAAAAATAGCAGCTTAATCTATTCACCGTATGTTATAAATTTGTAATCAACTATTCACCAACCGATGAAAAGATCATAAACACGCTTGAAACTTATTACTTGTGGCTCATGTGGCTCATCACTGAATATAATTTTGATAATAGATATTTTAAAAAAGGCATATCCACTGTGATGAACAGGGTCATTCGGACATCCTATATTTTTATATATTTCTAAGTATTTCTGTGACTAAACATTTCTAATGTTCCTCTAAACATACTGTAATCTTCTTGCTACTGTTATACAATACTACTCGATATTTACGTGCATGGTGGTATATTAAAGTAAATATATTTTATTCTGTAATTATATATTTTTTTGACAATGGTCAAAACGTTCTAACACTAAGAAATATAAAAAAGCAATAAAAAATTAAAAGAAAGAAATATATCAACACTGTTCCGAAATGTAAAAAAAAAACAAATTTGGTTTCATCTAGCTTTGTATCGATAAATGACAGACAACATTGTATGATAATGGCAGAGAGGTAATTTATCTGTGGTCAGATTTGTATTCACCTACCCCAAAAACTTCCAACTAACAAGTTTTAAGTGCATCCAACATGTTTTTAACCTTTACTGTACACACTTCAAAATAATTACGTACCATACAGAGGGGGTGAATTACACCCCAAGCATTAAAGTTAGTGCTGCGTCAATATTTCTGCACATGGTGCCCTATGAAAAATTGGCAGTGTTTTCGAGACCTTGTTAAACAAGGAATCATTATGTGTTAAGCATACTTTGCATTGAATCGAAAGAAAAAAAATCTAAAAGTCAAAAAATTTGAAAATGTGCACTTTTTTATAGAAAAAATCATATCTCAAAAAATTTTTAATTTTTTTCAAAATCCTTTTATATTTCCATTATGGATGTATTTTGACCTTGGAAAAAAAATATACCGTACCTATACGTTCCAAAAAAGGTATTTATTTGAGCGAACCACTGAAGACACCTATGTGAAAATTTCGAGTCGGGATATTACGTCGTTATTATCGAAAAAAAGCATGTTACGTTTACAAAATTATTTTTATTATTTTCCATGTAAAAAAAGTTAATACATAACATAAAATTAATTCAACAAATATGTCGTCTTCGGCGTCAGAAAGGTCTGAAAGTTGCTCGGCAACTGTGCGGCTCCGGAGATTGTACGCCATTTGTCTAAAACCACGCGGTATTGTCACTCACAACTCAAGAAAAAAATTCTCGACTTCTGGCGGTAATACTTACAATATATTTCGAAAGAATGAACTAAAAAAAAGGCCAAAAAAATCGCTACTCCAATTCCGAAAAAAATCGCGCGGTACACACGGGGTGCAGTTCACCCCAAAAAAAAGGCGATGTGTTCGGATGCAGGTTTTGAAGGCAACTGACGTCGAATTGGTATCGGTAATCCCTCTCGCTTATAGTTAGTGGTTGAAAATACTCATAGGTGGCGCCACGATGACCATTTTAAGGCGATTACCTACTCAGATATCCATTACAATATCGTTGGGGTGTAGCGTACCCCCGGTGTACAGCAAAGGTTAAAAAGTCTGCCTCCATATTAGATCAGTCATATTGAAGTTCAAAGATGTGGTGTCAAATTCGCATTCAACAACCTTAGAAACTTTTATATATGGAGTTTCCGGTAAATCCACCCTTTAAGGCCGCCATATTGGATCGGCCATTTTGAATTTTGAAACTTTGTCTTCAAATTCGTACTCAGAAACTGCGATAATTCCCATAAATATGTTTTTGGGAAGTTTCAATTACGTTTTCGAATTTTGGTCGGCTATAATGGTCGGTCATTTTGAATTTTGAAACTTTGTATTCAAATTCATACCCAACAACTACAAAAACCCCAAATTTTCAATTTTTTAAAATTTGTTCTGTTTTTGTATGGATTTTTAATGTTAATATTTTGTTAATTTTACTCTGCGTATATATTTTACTTTTACACAACATTGCCGACGATCAATTTAAAATATCAATAAAGTGCAAATCACAGTTGTAGTACAATCTCCTGGGTATTTAAAAAAAATTTTATTAAAATCGGTTAAACATTGGCGAACTGCTGATGCCATGTCTGAAATAATTTTTTAGGAATGTACGTCCGGCGTTATGTGCAGAGGGCTAAGAAATAAAAATTGTGGTTCTAAAATGAATTGCACTATTTAATCATAACTCATGTTGACAATACGCACAAATAAACAATCTGACGATAAAATGTATCAAACAAAAAATGTAGAGCACAAAAGTTTTTACAAATAATATAAATGCTGAACTCGAAAATGAGTGTTCGAAGTGCTTACCGAGGATTTGGAAACATTTAGCACATATTATATAGTCGTATGTTGGTTACAGAGACACTGAACGACACGTAGGTTTCTAAGTCACCTATATACCTGGACCATACCATGACCTCGGTTAACGCATTGTTTTCGAACATGCGAATTTGTAATTGGCTATTTTCTGCAATTCGAAAAGCAGTGAACCTAATCTCTAACCACGCACGTATGGATGAAAATCGAACCCGATGGCCTGACGGCACCGAGTGGCCTGTGCGTCCGAATTTCGCTACCAGCAGTACCAACAGTACCGAGCCCAGGCGCTCGTCTGTCGAACCTTCTTTCCGATTTCGCTGTTCACATTTAGGTCTGGACGAAGTATTGAATTTGGTCACTTCGGGCATAAAACTTACCCTATAGGTTTTCATCAAATGTCGACATTTCAGACCCCAAGGAGCCGAAATCAACAATACAAAAATTGGTGTTCGTGATATTGTGCGCTCGTACGTCCGTACGTCCGCGCGTCCCGTTTTTTTTTGTCTCTCGATATCTCACGTACGGATGGATAAGCGTATCGACATACATTTTTTTGTTAAAATACGTGTCTTGACATAACTTAGATCTGATTAGATTTTGGCGCAGATCCATCCGTCCATTACTAAAAAACATCAGCCCCAATTTCGTTTCTTCGTAGTTTTTTGAATTTATTTTGTGAAAATACAAATTTTATTCAAAAATATTTCAAACAAAAAAGATAGAGCATTAAATTCTCTGCAAAAAAGGTTGTTCATTTTCTTCCTGAAGCTAACGATAATGCCATAAAAACTGTTTTAACCCATTAATGCACAAATGCACCGAAAGTTTATTACAACTTCAACACTATTTTCAATATGAAACTAGTGTTGGCGTGGTGCCTCGCTCGCTTCGCTCGCTCAGAAACTTCGACCCAGTGGAGAGTCGGTTATTCCTTAAGACTCTTTTGTTTACTAACAGCTTTCAATTATATTATAAAATTATATTGATATTTGGGAGTCCAATCACATTTAGGTCCAAGTGGCTTCGATAGATATGTTACAACAATATAGTGTTTCTTATATGTATGAAAATTGAAAATGAGCATTTTCAAAACTTCGACCCCGACAACAGGCCAGCCGAATTATTAATAAATAAAAGTTGCAAAACACTTACTTCACGCATTTGTATTCTAATAGACTATTCGATGCATATTACATGTTTACTGTGTTTTACTAATTACTGTCTGTATTATTATGATGTTATATATATACAATATATATACATATAATTCGTCAAAGATATCTTGAAAGTGTCGAAAAGATCTCTGACTGATATCTTATAGATATCTATAAGATATCTTTTAGATATATCGAAATAGTTATTTTCGTATCAAGGGCGTAAAAGGACATATGCGCCCGTAGGTTGTCACGCGCCCGAGGGGCTGGAAAGACTACCCCTGGGGGGGGGGGGGGTCGAAACGTCGAAATTTGATGAAAAGCAATAGGGTAAGTAGTTTTTTGCCGAGATGACCAAATTCAATACTTTTTCAGATAATAGTTATAAACATTTTAAACCAGTTTTTATGACATTATCGTTGACTTTAGGAAGAAAATGCGTACAACCTTTTTTGTAGAGAATTTCATCGTCTATCTTTTTTGTTTGAAACATTTTTTAATAAAATTTGCATTTTTCAAAATAAATGAAAAAAACTACGAAGAAACTTAATTGGGGCTAATTTTTTTTAGTAATGGACGGGTGGATCTGCCCCAAAATCTAATCAGATCTAAGTTATGCCAAGACGCGTATTTTAAAAAAAAAATTATGTCAATACCCTTATCCGATGGCGAGTTATCGCGAGACAAAAAAATGGGACGTACGGACGTACGGACGTACGTACGTACAAGATCACGGACACAAATTTTTTTATTGTTGATTTGGGTTCCTTAGGGTCTAAACCGTCGACATTTGATGAAAAACTATATGGTAATTTTTATGCCCGAAGTGACCAAATTCAATACTTCGTCCAGACTTAGTCTGGGTCGAAGTAATTCAATACTTCGTCCAGACTTAGTCTGGGTCGAAGTAATTAATTTCGAAAAAAATAAAAACCATCCGTTTCGACCTCTCCGGTCAGTATAACATCATCTACATCGATACTTAGACAACTGAATCTTCTCCAGACTCTCGCCCTTATTTTACGCCCTTGATATGAAAATAACTATTTCGATATTACTAAAGGATGTCTTATAGATTATGTCTTACGAATTATATGTATAATATTGTATATATATAAGATCGTAATAATATAAACAGTAATTAGTAAAACATAGTAAACATCTAATTTGCATCGAATAGTCTATTACAATACAAGTGCATGAAGTAAGTGTTTTACAAGTATTCTTTATTAATACTTCGGCTGGCCTGTCGTCGGGGTCGAAGTTTTGAAAATGCTCATTTTTACCCAGACCATACGTCATAGTTGTAAATCATTTTCCAAGGACCAAGGAGTCAGAAAGTCTGAGAAGACGCATTGTCAGGAGCATCACGGACGCCGTGAGATCCGCTCCCTCTGAGGTTCTGGGTGCCGTAGACACTGAGCTTTTCCATATCACCTTGATAACCGAGGCCTCGAAGGCATGGCAGAAAATCAAGGATATTAGAAAGCTCAGAGTTCCGATGACAGAATCCGACCTCTGGAAGCTTTTTACCAGAATACGGTTCTGGAGAAGGTTGTAACTCGCATTTCACCCTACTACCTTTTTGAGAAGAGATACACAATCAGCCTCTCAATTTGGCAGGACTGGCGAAAGAACCAAGTCTCCTTTCTCAATGGCGACAACTGGTTCACAGATGGATCAGTTGGGCTGAGAGGAGGGGAGTGGGAGTGTACTGAAGACGCAGTTATGGCGGTTCCACCTAGCCACTAGAGACCGCAACTACCGCGTTACAGTTTCATCATCCACTGTGCTCATAGAGTACGGGAGGAGGACCATGGCCTAAATATTACTATTTTTTTCTGATACACGGAGAAAAAATTCCCAGAATTTTTGTTCGGAAATGTCCTGAAAAATTACCGTGCTGTCCCATAAATGCAGTGCATATTGTTGGCAAAGTAAAATTTACATTGCTATGCTGAATTTTTCCAAAGTAACATGTAAAATTTCGGATCAAGAGCACAGTAAAAATTCCTGTGCCACAATACAGCAGAATTTCCTGGGTCATAGCATAGTAAAAATTTTTGGCTCACAGTTCATTCCAAAATGGAAACAAATCGAATGCAAACAGAAAATACGTGAAAATTTTGCACACGATCTCATTTATTGCGTATAGATGAAACAAATTGCAAGCCTACAAGTAATATCAATAGTTCTTAAAATCGTAAAAGCCTTATCGACATTTACTTTCAGCTGACAAGATATATCAATGTTTGTTGTATGTATATTATTTGTATGCACGAAAAAAAAATTTCTATTTTACTTTCAACTTGAAAAAGTACATATTCATATCACCCTGTATAAATTGGCCAAACTTGTTCAAAAGAAATTACTGCAACGAGAACAAAAACAGTTAATCACCAAACTACTCGGTTCGGACCAGTTCAGACCCGTACGTCGGACTCACTGATCTATATACTATATATGGATAGGGCATACGGTCGAAAAGCTGATACGATTAGAAGCCCCGATGGACCGAATTTTTTCAGGGCCGGAAATACCCGAAGGGGTTCGCGAACATAACCGAATCACTCCCTGCCGGCGGAGTGTATATGTAAGGTGTATCGTGTATATTAATTTAACAATCACTTCTGTTTTAAACGCTCCCTTTCTCGCGCCATATCCTGCTGAATCGAGACGTCATGCGTCAACAGCCAATCATGCTCGTCTCTGCTTTTTTTAAAATTTTTATTCATTATTTTGCTGTAAACCGGTATTGTTAATATTGATAAATGAATCTTATGAACACTGTAGATAATATAAAATCTTGTTTCGTTGATGAAGTTCTCAGTGAAAAGCAGTTTTAGATCTAAACTCTTGGCTTCGTTGGTGAAATTTTTAGCGGAACAGAATTTTAAATCTAAATGCATATATCGTTGATAAAACTCCTAGCAAAAGAGAGATTTAGACTTAACATCTTGTTTCGTTGGTGGAATTCTCGACGAAAGAGTGTTTGAGATCTAAAATCTTCTTTCATTGGTACATTCTTAGCGAAAGATGGTTTTAGATCAAAAATCACTTCAGGCGCATAAAAAAAATTTAACTGAATGTTTCAAACGCCTTCTGTTTGTTACACAACGTTCTGATCAGGTGGTAAGATGTTTCATTGAAAAAAGTAAAATCTTCACTTAAAGAAATAAAATCTTCATTTAAAACAGCAAAATCTTCATTTAAAAAAGTAAAAAACAACAAGATTGTTCGAAAACATCGATTTTCGAAATGTTTCGCTGTACAAATGACTGATCTGCACTACAAATAATTTTCTTCAATTTCTATTCACTTTAGTTCACGAAAGTTTTCAGTATCATTTGTATATCCCGCCACCGTTACAGCTCGAACTTCGCGCTATGGCTTCGGGCGTATTCGAGTGTACTCGGGCTCTCTCCGCCATACTGGAAAATTGTCGGTCGCGTATCATTTTTGGGCTAGGCCAAACCCATGCGTGCCCTATCCATGTAGTATAAATTGGCCTGAGCACAATGAAAACTTAAACCTTAAACTTGTCTTGTGTCCTTTTTTACTTGCACGCGAGAGAGAAGGATGGGACATCGAGCTCCGAAATCTATCCTTGTCTCGATCATGCATTTATAAAAGGATACATGATAAGTTTCGAGCTAAAGTTTTGGTTGTGCTCAGGCCTAATCAGTGGTCGGACTACTCGGCCGCCATATTGGTGCTCTTTTGTTTTCACTGCAGTTAGACTCGGCAGCATTCGAATATGTTCGGAAACTTTCGCTTCCACTTCGAGAAGTGGCATAGTAAAAATAATGAAGCAACATATTATAAATTCTTCAAATATTGGGGATTATTTGACTTGCACTAGCTTAAAAACTCAATGTCCTGTAAATTTTACTGTGCTACACTGAACATTTCGACTAGCTCGTACATAAAAATATCTAGCCGTTATTGCAAATATTCCTGTCCAGAAAAGCAATATTTCTTGTCTGTTACTATAAATATTTCCGAAAAATCAAGTTGCACCCGTTTTCAGATGACTAGCACGGTAATTTTTCAGGAAATTTGTTCTCCGTGTAGTAGAGGCACTATCGAGGCTTTGGATCGCTGCAGCACAAGGTCGGGTCTGATCTGGGACTGTTAACTGTTCTTGAATAAAGTAGCCGACAATAAACGCATCACATTGTGCTGGAGCGCCGGACATTGCGGGATTAAGGACAAAATGCTTGCATACATGCTAGCTAAGATAGCCACTAGTAGCAAGTTTGTTTGCCCAAAGCCCCCGGCGGTGGAGGTATGAGATGAGGTACACGCGTGCGAGACCTTCATGTAAAGGATAGCATCCCTGCACCGACGGACAACTACCCTGTAGAGCGCAGTTGGCAGGTAAATCTGTGTTCACAGGTAGTGATATCACTTTAACTGGGCAAACAGACTTGCTATTAGCGGCTAGCTTAACCGAGGTCGCGCTTTGGCTGCTCTGATGGCAACCTTGCGAACTGCTATTTACTTAGGGATGATCCAGTTGGCTTTCTGCCAATGGGCTACGCGGTGGACCGATTTAACTATAAATATATATAAGTAAACATTTCTTAATGGTACTTATATGATACCAATCAAATGGATGCATTGTAACCTTTTTCAATTCGATCTTCACGTGCCTTCACAAACTATCATTCTATTCCAGGTTGTAAGTAGCCTTTTCCAATAATACGCAAGCGACGGATTTGATCCCTCGCATGTTTTTTTCTTTCTCAAGATTTCTTGATTTATAATTCGCGAGCGTTAAAAAATGTAAATGTAGGTTATAATATTCAGGGCGTTCAAGAACTGGGCAACGATATTTCAGAAGATGATTCTTTATATTGATATTTCAAACAAAAAGCCCTGTACCAAAATTGGATCTGAAGCTCAGTATTTGTGTGATGGGCTATTGAAGTTTAAAAAAATAATTACTTTTTTTGAAATAACTCGACTCGCTTTTAAGTTATTTCAAGGAGTGTAGGCTCATTTTCAATTTTTTTTTAAAGCCATACAATTCTTCCTTAAGAGCATTTGACCCCAAAAACAGAATTGAACCCGCGGAAACACTCTTAATGTCGTAGAATTGGCTATAAACGCTCATCGTCAGTACCAAACGAGTTTTTTGCCAATTCTATGACATTAAGAGTGTTCTGCGGATTCAATTTTTATCAAAATTGAACATATGAGGAGGCAAATTCTTCGTCTTTTCAAACTCTACAACTTCTTCTTATGTGTCATTTTGTTAGCTATTTGGCGAAATAAATTATATGCCAAAAATCGTAGAAATGGGCCTTTTTTCCTGTTTTTAGGGCCAAATTCAGAAATATTCATCGCAAGTAAAATTTTCTTACGTATGATTTGTAGGGATTAAAAAATGCTTAAAAAAGAGCCCATACTCATTGAAATAACTTAAAAGCGAGCTGAGTTATTGCAAAAAAAGTAATTTGTTTTTCTAAACTTCAATGGCCCATCAGTCATATTCTGAGCCTCAGATTCAATTTTGGTAGAGGACTTTTTAAAATATCATGCAGAATTGCATCCTGAAATATCGTTACCCAGTTCTTGGATACCCAGTATAAATAAGATTTTCTGGCTGTAATTCGATATGCAGGGCGTCTTATTTTGGGTTGGATTCTGATGCAGGGTATGATCAGAGTCTGACTATATATTGGTAAGTCAGGCCGAATTCTGGCCAGATTATTGTCTGAATTTCTACACTACAGGTTAACTAATTTACAAATCAAAGAACGTGTAACTGAAATTCAAGAACTTTGTTTCGATTCGGAAATTTCAGATGGAGTTTAGAAATTTCAGTTATTTATTGCTTCATAAAAATAAAGGCTATAAGGCGGATAAGAATGGTTGAAGTGCCCCTCCTAAATCACCTATTTCACCTAGACTGTGCGAAAGGTAACTGAACTATATATTCCGAATGCCAAAAAATTAGAACCCCAAAAATCCTGTCTAACGGTAGGAAGGCTAAAATACGTGTTTTTTTTTCGATATAATTTTCTTCCGACGAGTCCTTACATCAGAAAGAATGGTCAAAAATCAATGGAATTTGAGGTTACAAAAAATAACCACAATTTTTTGCGAGACATATAAACTCAAAATTAGGTCAGACAAAAATTGATAAAAGTTTTAGACAACATTTTCACACGCTGGTTTTGAAAGTACTAGATTAGAAATAGGAAGACTATGTCATTTGTATTTTAATCCGCGAAGACTATTATGTCTAAAATATTTCCGTAAGGATTATTTTATTTAAAACTAGTGTTGGCGTGGAAACTCGCTCTGTTCGCTCGCTCAGAAACTTCGACCCTGTGACGAGTTTGTTATTCCTTATTACTCGTTCGTTGACTAACAGCCGTTATTTCGAATATAAAACGAGTTCATTTTGTAGTTTTTGAGTGAAAATTTGCGCTTACGAGAATATTCCCAATGTAACAACATATAACCAGAGTGGTGCTTATGAGAACATTACCTATGTAACTTAGAAAGGAAAGATGGGTAGCGGAGGAGGGGATTCCTTAAATGTGTAAAAGTGAAAAGGAGTATTTTTTAAATTTCGACCCTCACCATATGTCAGTCGAAATATAAATAAATAATTTATTAATAAATCAGAGGGTATCCTCTGATGATAGAGTAGTTCGTCGACTGTATCTGTCTGGGTTTTCCGTAGGTTTTCCAGACCCCGTGCAAATGCGACACAGAGGGGTCAAGTTGCTCTACGAGGCGCAGTAGTGGGGGGACTGGTTCTGGGTGGGTGTTTCCTTGTATTGTCTATGTATTGTATTGTAATGTCTTCGATGGTCTGTCCGACCTATCCACCCGGAGCTGACCCGCGAATAGGCAAAAAATGTCATTAAAGCGGGGGATAATTCCTTTCCTTTATACTTTTTATCCTTTAAATAACCTTTAATTATCGGCTTCATGGCTCAGGCGGTTAACTCACTGGACTACGAAGTCGTAGTTCGTGAGTTCGATCCCCGTCTGCACGGAAAATGTATTGGGAGATTCACTGCCCTAATGGCGAAAGCTTGACCGCCAGTCACAGTGAAATGGCGCAACTTCGACGTTGACGCCTGCTTTCTGAATTTGGGAAAATTCTGTCGGCAGCAATTTCATGCGTTAGGAATACAGCGCCCTCTGGATACATGTCGGTAGTATTTCCGCTCGTTTGTTCAGTGCACATATAGAAAGCGAGATACATACTTTCGTTATACGTGTGGATATATATATTAAAACAGGTTATCAATCAATTTACCGCGTAATTTACAAGAAATCATATGTTTTCATTGATAATTTGGGAAAATCAATATAAAATTACCGACTCTCCCCTAATCTTTATTATTAGCAAATAATAACATTTTTATATGTATACATTTTGCTGATATATGCCATTACAAAATGGTATATACATTTATTTGTTAGTAATATTTGCTTTCTGCGGTGAACAGCGAAACCCATAAAATCACACATTTCATTGCCAATATTATATATTGAAATCCTTATCAGTAGTATTTTTTGACGTCATATAAAAGGCAGTTGCTGATTGTAAATGTGATGTTAGTTTTTCAAAATTAAAAATGGCGTATATAATACAGTTAGTAGATAAATAATCGTTCACCACTTTCACAACAAATTTTTTATTTTCTAAAATCAAAATTCCAAAAATGGAGTTTACCGGCATATATATATTATTTGCTAATAATAAAGATTAGGGGAGAGTCGGTAATTTTATATTGATTTTCCCAAATTATCAATGAAAACATATGATTTCTTGTAATTTACGCGGTAAATTGATTGATAACCTGGAATATTCAAATTAAATAGAAACTGGACGTACTTTCAAGTAAAACTCGATGTTAGGGCGCTTTTACGCATTTTTTAGGAATGTACGCCAAATTTCAACGAAATCGGCTTAGAATTGGAAGAGAATTATCAACAAGAATAAAAATACAAACCATATAAATGTCATTGCAATTATATTCTTTCTATTCTAATGATTAGTCGAAAATCCCGAACTTCACTTCCCTTATACAAGGTTAGAGGTCTAGTGCGGTTTCATACCCACTCGCTATGTGGTCATGGTCTTTTTCTCGGCGCAGCAAGTTTCCCGCGTTTTAGTTTTGCCGTTTTTCCAGAGTTTTGGGAATGTCACGATCCCAAACTCGGGCGAAATGACGAGCCAAAGGGGCGGGAAGGCTCCGTAACTCTGTTAGGTGGTGTTCATCTTCCAACATATTTTCCGTGTGGTGAACAATTTTTCGATTTCGTTTTCAAGCAGCAGCTCGCTGTTGGTAAGACGAGCCACGTTGTTTGTGTTTACGTTTCGAAAGTATTGTTTATCTGGCGGAAATCGACTCATGACCGCTGCTGTAGTTAGTGTAGGTTTCTGCAGTCCTACATTTCATACATAAATGTGAAGTATGGCGCCATCTTTCTAAGTCGATCTGCAGCTCTCACAAAATCTTACGATTTATAATACGGCAAGAATTGAGTAAAAAAGGGCGATTCCGCCCGTTAATTAATAAAAAAAAAATAAATAAATAACAATTTTAATACTCCGGGCGTGAAGCTCGATTTTGCGCCCTAGGGAGAAATCTACGGGCTCAAATTATCTAGGCCTCGAACTAGAAAGTTAGTCTTTTTGCCCCAATTACAATAATACATAACTTTATTCTGAAATATAATCATTTAATTAAGTTGAAACACCAATCCATTCACGATTTACAGCAGTACCAGATTATTTTGTCATATCTGCACGAAACTGCTTTTCATAATGAAGGTACAGCGAAAGGAATGTGATCGTTTAGCCCGTGAGTCTCATTATCGCCCACAACTCGCTGTCTGTGGCCTGCAAAGGTGGCATTTTGCAGACAAGTGTGACTAAAAATATCGCGTAACGATCACAGACGGAAATGCATTATACCTCGGGCTTGGCTTTGACTCGGCTTGTTTACTACACGGTCTTCAATACCGCTAGCCCAATAACCACGTTTTCATCCTAAACACAGAATATAACATTTTTAACGATGCAGAAAAATAGTTATTATTGGTGGTAATAAAACATGTTTTATTTAATTATTGTATTTTATTATTCCACGGGCGGAATCCCCATTTTTACACATTTTTTACATTTTTACCTTATCATATTACGTCCATTTATAAATTATAAATAAAAGTAAATAAATAAATTTAATATGGTGTTTTTCAATGCTTAAGTAAAATTCATGTTATAGAAATATTATTTTATTGAAATACTCACCGTATATACCAATACATCATCTTTTTTCTAACGGGTGATTGAAACAATCCTTATATTTATTATATATTATCTTGTTCAGTTATTAAGCAATTACATCTCTTCTTATCATAATATTCAGGAGCAATGGAACTTATTTTATAAATATTCAATTCTAACAAATTTTGCTAAATCATGATGAACCATATAAAACGTTAAATATGTTCCGTTAATTTGAACTTTTTCTATTCAACGTTTTAAACTATTACATGGGTAAAATAGTAACCGCTAATCAAAAGCATTGTTTAAAATCTAAATATGTTTAAATACATATTTCCTGGCATGCAAAAAGTTGCATCATATGTTGCACTTGTCCCATATAAAAGAAAGAATAGAATTCAGGCAGTATTCAATATTTTCATTGTGAACAGATCAACATGAAGGTCCTCGCAGTTTTCGGGTTCGTTATTTTGTCAGCGGTAAGGTGCCATGATAAACTATATGAAAATTAATGTTATATTAGAGAAAAAGAAGTATTTTTCATTTTATTTTAAATTAAGTTATTTACGTTAAAGTTTTAACCGGTAATAATTGGGTCATACTATTTAGGTTTGCGTTAGCTGCCTAAGCATTACAAAGGATAAACTATCGGGATGTATCAGCAATTCAGGAGCAGTGCAATTAGGTAAATAAATATAAATATATATATATATATTTATATATCAAAAGAAGCAAATAAAATAAATACATTTCTATATTTTGCGGGTGTGCCTACTGTGGTCCGGCGATCATTTTTCACTCTTTCGCGCCCGCTTCTTGTTTTTCACAATTTCTCAACCGCTTTGTATTTCGCCGACATTATAAAGGCGCATTTTTTTTATTAACAGATACATGTTTGACAAAAAATATCGTGTATATCACTGAAGCGTAGGAAGAGTTTGTTGACGAAGCGCCCGTGCCAAAGGAGGGGGAGGGACGGGCGTCACGACACTCTTCGCGCCCTCGATATACAACACACTATTTTAATTCTAAATTCGGTATAATTAATAAACATCCGATTAGTTAATGAATATTAATTTCACATAAAAGATTATATTCATACTGTTTGTGCTACACAATTTTTCGTATTTTTTTTTATTAATACGTATATTGATCTGAAACTTTTCAAAATAGTTCTGACACTCGATAAAAAAAAGATGAAAGAGCAAGGCCCGGAAGTTGGATTTAATATCATTGGCTGCGTTGTCCGAGAAGCAGGTTACGTAAGTAAACAGAGAAAATAATAAACAGCAGGAAACGAATATTCGGATTTTGGGAACCCCTTATAGTAGTTTGATATTAAAAATACATTGAAACGCATAGAAATTTATATTTCAATATATTTATTGAAATTTAAGAATAATAATAATATATTCTTGCGCTTCCTATACTTAAAATTGTTATAAACAAATGTTTATACATTTGAAAGATAATTGTTTGTTTTAAAAAATATTGAATTTTACTACTTTTCAGTACAACGTCTTTGTACTCAGCTTCAATTAATATCATTTTTATATTTGTATTGCCTGGGTATTTTTTAAAAATTTGGTTCAATATATAACAGCACTTTAAAAATGTCAGAATATAGAATATAATAACATAATAAACATTATTCACTTTAGCAACATGATTTTTGCTACGTTAATAGAACTCATAACCTTAATTATTAGATCGATGCACAGAAGAAATTAGATGAAGCTAAGATAGTCAGCAATTTCGTCAATATACTGGACACTGAATTTTTCAACGTTGAAAAAATTAAAGAACGTGTAGTTGCTTGCGTTCGCCAAGGTACGTACTTAATGCCATTGAAGAAACGAATAAATTACGTTTATTTTATAAACAAGTAAAATTGACATATATCCTGATTTTGCAGCTAACAAAGAAACTGGCGAGGGGCACATAATAAAGTCATTTATGGCCTGCCGTGCAAAGGATATGATGAGCTTTGTTGAACGAATGCAAAAAAATATCCAGAGCATCAAATCTTAAACATATTAATAACCGTACGAATAGTACACCATAATAGTTGTGAAATAAAGGCTAATTTTATGTGATACCAAATAATGAATAGTATTTAATATACAAATATGACTTTATTCTTTGATCTAATTTACCACTATTCCTAAATAGTACATAATACGAATTCTTACATGAAAAGGTCAAATTTCTTGTATATGATGAGTATATTAAAATAGATAAGTCCATATCCATATAATACATATGCAAAAGCGAATAATTTTCTTAGAAGTTATTGCCATATTTTAAAAATGTGAGACCTATATTTAGTGTGCTATTATAATATCGCCATAACAAATCCGTAGGACAAACTATCTCTTTAGCGTTTCCAAACTTAGACGAAGAAATTCTTACTTCGTTTATTTTCGTACTTGATTTGTATTGTTTTGAAAATGACGATTGTTTAATGTGCTTATCTTCCTACAAAGATTATGTACCGAGAGTTTCTTGAATTCGACTATCGACTCCTTTTTACATATTTGCAACCGGACAGATATCACACTCATTTGGCGAAGAAAGCACATACATAAATAAATGTTTGTATTAATCAGACGATTACATTTTATTTCGGTAAGATTTTTAAATAAGAAATACTTTTACGATTTCTTACTGAATCTTCTTGACTATTTAAATTCTGAGTGGATAGTTTTCAAATCAGAATTAACCTAAGGCGATACTACATATCATTATTGATTCAAACCTTTTTTTGCGAGTTTTGTATATTTTAAGATCAATGCAAGTAACCGCCTTTTGTGTATATTTCCGACTTTCAGATCTTTTGCAGATTCTATCTGATACATTTGATGATTTCGATCTTATTGCTGAATTTTTAGGGATATTTGCAAGTTTTAGTTCTATTATTAATTTTTTAAGGTCGAACATCTTATATACGCTGATACTGAGAATACAACGAATGAGAGGAATATAAGGACCTGGAAGGTGTGTAGATAGGCCGCCACGTTTTGATGACATTTCGGACATGTAATTGTCAATGTTATGTGAAAGATAGCGTTAGCATACTTCGGATAGTTTCTGCGAGCTTCTAAACCTTGTATAGGTTTGAATTGATTTGATGCCGTTTATTATGGTCTTGTCTATTTATTATGGTCACTGGTCACTTGCAGACCGTGTGCTAAATCGAATTAATTACAAAAATATTGAGGACATGGAATCATAAAAACTTAAAACTAAACTAACTAATAAATTTATAATTGATGGTGTACTTGAGTATATGAATGATTGACTCTCGTCTTTGCGCATCACGAAAAAAATTGCTTAATGTGGTAAATTTACCTAAGTATAACGGTAAATTTTACAAGCTTGTTGTAAATTTACTACATTAAGCATTGGGAAATTACAACAAGCTTGTAAAATTACCATTATACGTGGGTTATTTCATTACGGATTTTTTACAGTGTAGTGTTCACATTTGCAGCAAGGAAAGGGCCTAGCGGAGTAAGCATGTAAAATCTGCCCCCGATCATACAGAGCTGAGATTAATGTCACTAGTTAGTACCAATGCGACAAAACTTTCCACCAAATATTATTTAAAACAATTCATTTTTCTAGGAGTTATGGGGGGAGAAAGAAAAATAAAGAAATGTATTTTTTTCAAAAACCACTTGACCGAATTTGATGGAAAAAATATATGTTATGTAGACTAATAAAAGTAATTAACAGTAAAAATTTCAAAGATTTTTGCCAAAAAAAGGACCAAAAAAAAAATTTTTTTTATTTTTGAATATTTTTTTTAGGGTGTCATCTTAGAGGTACCACTTTGAAATTTTTACGAAAAATTCTCTTCAGTATCCGCTATAACATATATTTTTTCCATATTTTTTAAATTGGTGGAACATAGTTAAAAATGCGAAAATCACTCAGGCGTACAAATAATGCCATATCGCGTTGCAGATGTTCGATGTGACTTTGATAGAACCTTTTATATATATATATATAAATAGATAGATAGATAGATGGATAGATAGAGAGAGAGAGAGAGAGAGAGAGAGAGAGAGAGAGAGAGAGAGAGAGAGAGAGAGAGAGAGAGAGAGAGAGAGAGAGAGAGAGAGAGAGAGAGAGAAAACATTATAATTTTCATAGGTCCAAAACTTTGCCCAAAAAAGAGACCGTAAAAGTTTAGAGGATGATATTTTAAAGGTACCATTTTGATATTTTAACTGAACGTTTTAAGTGTCCACAATAACCTAGACTTGAAAAAATTATTTAACGGTAGTAGAACATAGTTAAAAATACAACATAAATAGTGTCGAAAAAATGTCACTTTGACATTCGCGAAGGGAATACTGTCATTGCGAAAGGTACTAATATAGTGTATTTTTTTACTGTCATTCTGTCGTGAAAATTTTTTCACCAAACAAAATGGCAGCCCCAATGTAGCGCTTGCTGATTATAGTTTTTCATTTTTTCGCGCAAATATCGATTTGCGGAACGGTCGAAAACCTGAACAATTGGGACGAAATAGTGATATATATTATTTTTTAACCCCTAATCTCGAAATGGTTCATTTGCGACCCCAAATTAGTCATATAGGATGGGAAAACATAGTGTAGCACTTCAATTTGATAATTTGTGCGTTGTTACCTCTTACAACATCGACGTCAGCTCAATAAAAGTGAATATCAGAGTGAATCAATCAGTGAAAATCATTGAATGTCTAATGTCAAAATTGTTCATTCTTAACGTTAAGCGTTCTTTAGCCGTCAATATAAGTCTATTTTGCCGTTGCCCGATTCTCACCACGAGGAGGTAAACGCTACTTGAAGAACCATTTTTTTTTATTTTTTAAATCTTTAAAATTATTTTTTATCTTTCTATTTTTTTCATTTTTTTTTTAATTTTTATAATATTTTTTATAGCATATCTTTAATCTTCAGCACTATCGCTATTTATTACAGGAACGTTATT